>JAMWET010005449.1:0-665000 GCA_024036415.1 Prochilodus magdalenae | reverse complement strand
CATTCAACTTCACCAAGACCAAAGTTATGTGGTCTGGTCGAGTGTGTGGAACCCCCTCCTTGGAACTGATCACCACTTAGGTACATCGACATGGTAAGTACGTAGGCATCTGTTTTTCTCATCACATTTCTAAGCTACTGTGAAAGGTTAAGACCCCAGATTCCGAATTTATGCTTATTCAAGTACAAAGACTATACTTCTTCTGTCTGATTATGGTAACATAATTTATAGATTTGAATCCAAAGATTCAGAAACTTGACCCTCTTTGTCATTCTGCAATACAAGTGCACCTTTCAAAACGCATCACTGAACTCTTTATTCATTGACTAAATGAGTACTCAACAAAAAACCCACCAGTTTACACTCATCTATAAAACTCTTTTCGGACTTTCACCCCTTATTTATGTGAACCACTGCAACCAGAATCTGCTACATATGACACCAGGTCATCTTTTTATAACATGTCCAGTACACCCCTTGGTTGTTCATCATTTCAGTTTGCTGCTGCTAAATACAGGAGTACACTAAAACTGGACACCTTTATTTCGATCATCCCCACTTTCAAGGGCTGCATCAGAGATATTTTTTAATGATACTTGTACATGCTCATAATCTTGTTTTTTTAGGGTGTGTATTTTGTGTTTGTTTTGTGATTTTTTTGTTCTGTCGAAGTGTCTGTAAATAATAATATGTTCTTAATGGCCTTCCTGGTTGAATTAAAAGCTAAATAAAAAGCTGTCCAGTTATGAAAGGACTACACCACAAAGCTCCTCAGGGTGCAGCTGGAATTGTTGAGGACCCAAATACCTCCAGGCTCCAAAACAGTGTTAAATTTTGACTGTACTCTGAGTCCCAAGAATCACTCCAAAGTAACCTTGACAAATACTTCACATGCTGGAGAAGAACTTCTAGTTTATTGTGTCCACTTCTTGGAATGTCCATGCTAAGACATTGCCAATTGAATCATCCCTCCTGAAAACTTACTTTTGTGTTCTTTTTGTTTTGCTTTCTGTATAGAGTGGTCTTAACATATTTTCACGGTCATCTTCTATAGAAAATAAATAGGCATACTGACTGCAACAGCATGCACAGGCCATTAAGAAATAGGGGTTCAAAGCATACCTTATTGCACAGATACTTCAAAATCCCAGATGTTCAGAGTGGTTTGGTGTGAATACCATGGGTCACATTGTCCCCAACACAAATATAGCCATATTATTTATTCTTTAAACAATAATAAACCTACAGATTGCTTTTAGATTGAGTTTTTATATGTAATGTTTGTGATGGTAAAAATGTGGTACTGATCAGAGCAGAGTGATGATTTGCATCAGTGGTTTGATGTGTTAGGTGCATATGTTGTCATCTCTCCCCTCATTATATCACTGTGAGGCATGTTCTGTTTGATGAAAATTAGCAAATCATGGTGTATGACATCACGTGTATGTCCCATATGTGCTGCCCAAACTTTCAGCATCCCCAAATTAAAACACCTTTAAACATACCAAGAATAATGTATCAAATTCATTTCATACAATAACTTTAGGTGAATTAGTTTTTAGTGACATCAAATATTTCAGATTTGTGGTTCCTGTTTCAATCACTGTGAATAATTCTGACCAAGCAAGTTTCTTTAGAACTGACCATTACACATAAACCCATACTGAATTACATTTTTCAGCAGTTAAACATGACATTTAAACATTAGACATGTTTAATGTAGCTGGAATTACTTTAAATAGTTTAAATAATTAATAAAAATATATTTTTTAACTATATTAATCTCCTGCCTGTTTCTATACACATAACTTGACAGACACACCCAGGCTTGCCTGACATTGGGCAACATAAGAAGAGTTGCATTTATCTTTTCTCAATGAAATTGTAAACTTATTAGCAGAAGTCTTTTTTACAGTGAGTAATGTCATGATTCATACCCGCCATTGCTTGTTATTGATGTGTTACTAGTTGCTCATCCTTCATGCAAATTAGTACTCAGGATTCGTAACATGACTTTTCCCATCTTTTGAAATTCATGAGGAAAATCTGAAAGCCTTAGAAGGCATATTTTCCACCAGATGAGGATAACAAAGCTGGTTGCACACCTTTGGACTCCCAGTTATTAATGGCATTGGCATTAAGCCAAAGCTTTATCACAAACCAACTTTTTCTAAGGGAGCTTTCAGAGATGGACATTACTATCACCAATGTGAACAATTATGTGTGTGATTATATTACACCTCTAACAAAGATGACCAGATAATGCCTTGTTACATGCCTTTACCTTATTAAATGATTATAACTGGTAATGGCAATTTTCATTTTTGGGAAAAAAAACTTTGGATACCTACCATGTACTGTAGATTATATACATGTATATTCAATGAAACTGTATATGACTGAATTTAAATTCTCAAGCATGAATGTATTTGCTAATAATGCATAATTTAAAAAAAACCCATAAGATTATTAGATTTAAATACTTACATTTTCAGTAATGAAAAAGACATTGGCAGTCACATGGCCCCTTTTTGTTTTTCATTCCCATGGTCACCACACAAACTAAATTTTCTTTAGCATTTCTACAGTCTTTCTGAGAGGAATGACAATGGAATTACATATATAAGTAATGTGAAACTGGCTAGAACAGAGCAACTTTTGCTAGAAGAGCTGCACAAACTGTGGGCATGCAACATGAATTTGAAATATGTTATTGTGGGGAAAATAGAAAGCGTAAGTTGAATAAATGTAACAAGTCCTATTACATTATTAAAAAAGGAGAAGTGAATATGTCTGGGTAGTGAATCAGCCAAAAAAAGCTTTTCCCTCATACTAAGTAAGAAAAATGTAATTAATGAGACATAATGAAAAACCTTGAGTTACCTTTACAAATCTATATTTATTTCTTAGAAAATATACCCAACTGTCTGAGAAGTTTCCCTGATTGAGGAATCACCCATGCAAAGAGCCTGTAAAGTTCAAAATCATATGAACAAAAACTATAAAGAAAGGTGTGGTGGAAAAAAGAACCTATTATGGTCTATGCAAACCACCACCTGGCTGGGTGTGTATGACTGAAGGTACATGCTCACTTGATTTTATTAAAGTTGCCATAGAATGGAAAGTTGTATTAATATTGGCGAAGTTGAATAAGGAGAGTTCAGTACATATGGCAAACCTCAAACACTGTTGTTTCTTGGTTTCACATCCCATATTTGCAAAAGATAGTGGTAAAATAGGCTGGTTCCAAAATTGTAGACTATCAAGGAACAGTCCTGATTTTATAATGTACATATATAAACTGAGGTTCCAGCCCTGCACTTCGCAAACTCTTCCTGTTCACCACCTTCTTAATCAAATGTTCTGGTCCACCTGAAATACTACAGCTTGTGTAAAACCAACTTTAGCTCTTTTAAATAAGATGATGGACAACTTTAATTTAAAGTTGTTAGTTTGCTCTGCACAGTTTTCATATTGAGTAACTTTTTGTTATTGTCAGGATCGGAAGCAAATAGCTAGTATAGGTAATGTTAGCTAACAGCAAGGTCAAGGAAACTAATGATAGCATAGCTAGATAAATAGTATGACAAACTAGCGTATCCAATTCACGCTCCTGCCTGTGTCTGATTCAATGTGTTGGTTATGTGTGATCATTGTGCCTCACAGTGAACCATGTAGCCCTGGACATAGGGTTAATACTGAAACTCTACAGTCTAGCTGTATGGGTTTTATGTGTCTGAATATTGCATTTCACTGTACTCAACACAACCAAAGTCTTTATTCAACGGCATTACATGTCCGCCCTTTGTGGTGGGAAGAAAAACTGATGAAACCCAGTGACCTCAGCCCATCAATCCAGTCATTGGACAAGGTCATCTTTAACAGCATACACCTGCATGCAGACACACAAACCAACTAGACAGTGTTCATCTCACTGCTAGCTGGCATGTTCTGGGTGACTATGACAGTCACTGTCCAGACGTGTTTTTCGCAACTGCTGACAGCAATTGAACAGCCCAGATATAGAGCTCCTTCCAGTACTGATTGCCTGACTGTGACTAATAAGAATATGAACCTGATTCTTTTTTTTTTTTCAGTGTAGGTAGCACGGTAGAAGATCTTATTAAATGTTAAACTCCACCTGAATATGAACTGCATTCTGTGTCAGAAACACTGGAAGTTATAAATAATGAAATTAAAGTCATCTGGAGGTCAACAAAGATGCCCACTGAATATGCAGTGAGCATCTATTCACTCATAGCCTTCCTGAATCAACAAACTAGTATCTGTTCCTAACCTTACATTTACACACGTGGACAAAATTGTTGGTACCCCTCGGTTAATGAAAGAAAAACCCACAATTGTAACAGAAATAACTTAAATCTGACAAAAGTAATAATAAATAAAAATTCTATGAAAATAAATAAATGAAAATCAGACATTGCTTTTCAACCATGCTTCCACAGAATTATTTCAAAAAATGAACTCATGAAACGGGACAGAAATGATGGTACCCCTGAAAAATGTGATCAAAGGGACATGTTAAATCAAGTTGTGTTCACTAATTAGCATCACAGGTGTCTACAATCTTGTAATCAGTCAGTGGGCCTATATATAGGGCTACAGGTAGTCACTGTGCTGTTTGGTGACCAGGTGTGTACCACACTCAACATGGACCAGAGGAAGCAAAGGAAAGAGTTGTCTCAGGACATTAGAAAGAAAATTATAGACAAGCATGTTAAAGGTAAAGGTTATAAGACCATCTCCAAGCAGCTTGATGTTTCTGTGACTACAGTTGCATATATTATTCAGAAATTTAAGATCCATGGGACTGTAGCCAACCTCCCTGGACGCAGGAGGAAAACTGATGACTAATCAAAGAGACGGCTAATACGAATGGTAACAAAAGAGCCAAGAAAAAAGATATTAAAGGTGAACTTCAAGCTCAAGGAACATCAGTGTCAGATCGCACCATCCGTCCATGTTTGAGCCAAAGTGGACGTAATGGGAGACGACCAAGGAGGACACCGTTGTTGAAAACAAAACATAAAAAAGCCAGACTGGAATTTGCCAAACTACATGTTGACAAGCCACAAAGCTTCTGGGAGAATGTCCTATGGACAGATGAGACAAAAATGGAACTTTTTGGCAAGGCACATCAGCTCTATGTTCACAGACAGAAAAATGAAGCATACAAAGATAAGACGATTGTACTGACTGTGAAACATGGAGGAGGCTCTGTTATGTTCTGGGGCTGCTTTGCTGCATCTGGCACAGGGTGTCCTGAATCTGTGCAGGGTACAATGAAATCTCAAGACTATCAAAGAATTGCAGTGATTGCCTCAAAAGGTTGTGCAACAAAATATTAAATTAGGGGAACCATCATTTCTGTCCAGGCCTGTTTCGAGTTTATTGTTTTAAATAATTCTGTTGAAGCGGGGTTGAAAACCAATGTCTGACTTTCATTTCTTCATTTTCATAGAATTTTTTTTCTTATTATTTTTGTCAGATTAAAGTTATTTTTGTAACAATTGTGGGTTTTTATTTAATTAACCAACTTGTACCAACAATTTTGTCCACGTGTGTAGTACAATTTCAAAAATGTGTGATATTGTATTATGCACCAAAGGTCTCAGAAGGTTCTCCTTCACCCTCACTATTTTAGCAACCATTGAAGCTAGCCATTTCAGAAAAGTCCAACATTTTCCAGAATCCTCATTTTCAACTTTTTTGCTGCAAAGCAATTTGTAGACCTTGTCTTATTCTATCTGTCTGTCTGACTGAATGACTCACTCATGTACGTTTAGCAGGCTGAAAATTCTCCACTAGGGGGGGATATTGTCACTGATATTTTCTGGTGCTTTAAAAAAGAGCATTGTTTTCATGGCCCTGTGTGTTGGTGTTTTAGGTTTAGGTTTATAGCCTTTATGTCCCATAGTTGTCTCATATCATCATCTCATATTCCAAAAGCAATCCTTGAATTTTGGCAGCTATCTAACAGACATTTCTCTAGATTTCCACTGCAGACCCATGAACTGTACATTTAATTGTGTAATTGTGTAATTTTTATATACTAGCTCTCTTTATGGCTTAATATGTTTTGAAGCATATATATACAACTCATAGCAACTTCAAGCCAATGTAAAGCAGATTAGCTTGTTAGTTTTAATTCATTCTGGTTCATTTGTGGTATTTTACCATAAGATCACACAGAATAAAATGTGACCCCAGAAATGTGCTTTATGGAGTATATAGGATTACACTGACCACATGACAAACACTTGGTGGCATGTGTGCGTCTTCCAGTGTGGGCAGTGTGTCAGCACCTGATAAAATTACCTAACACATAAACCAGTTCTTTTTGTTCTCATTTGATGTTGTTCATGATGCATATGGATGACATGGATTGTTTTACTGATTCTGAAAATGCCAAATACAGGTTTATGAATGTTACTTCAGATGGAAGGTGCTGATTTTTTAAATCAATAGAAGATAAAGCAGGAGTACCAAGTAGTACTGACTAGTGAGTAGGTATATATTGATTTTATGCCAGGTATTTGGTGAATTTGTTAAAACATTCATTCATAATTGACCCAATAATTCAAATAATTCTGTGGATGTGCAGAGGTGTTACGCGGGACGAGGGGACCGGATGCACATGCAAGTCAGTTTATTGACAATGAATAAAACAAAAAACCAAGGAGACTATACTAGGAGACAGGACAACAACAACAACAGACATAGAGAAACTTACTGAGACTTTCATGGAAAAAACAACAAGGCAAGGGACCAGTAGGGAGACAAAATGAAAAAAAGGGCAGACACCGGGTCAAAACTGCTAGGGCTGAACGAGAGACACCTGGGAAGGGGCGGGAGCTACAAACACATGACCTAGATGGCGGAGACAGGGAGGGGCACATGACCAAACAGACAGGCGCACACGGGGAACTCTAATAAAACAAACTGGATGCAGACAGACATGGCAGGGTGTGACAAGAGGCCACTTTGAACTCTGAAACTGGATGCAGTTCTGCGCCCCGTGGAGGTAATGGGAGGTAGTTTTTGCCTTTTCTTACTTTTATCTAAAATAAGAAAAAAAAATAAAGGAAAGAGGCTGGAGTATACTCTCAACTCCACATACAAACACTCCAGCCACATTACATGGAGTTGGGTGCAGAATATCAATGACCACCCCTATGCTTCGGTGCACAGAAAAATAAAGTGATCCAATTACGTTTTCATTAAGCTTTAATGAAAACACATAACTGTATGGCTTCCGGGTGTGGTGGTTATTGTCTCAGGAGAAATGCGAACCCGGCGTCATGGCAGCACACAAATAATACATCAGATCACGCCAAACTCGGCCAGGCTGATTGATACATGATCTATACACACATCAGCAGTGCTGTAGCTTGGGGGCCATCACAAGAACTCTGGACACTTAATGCCGATCTGTAACGCTGGGAAGGCCTTAGATCTCCCTAGAGCTTTGTAAATTGGACCATGCACACTACAAAAGACCATTCCAGTGCACTAGAACCAGTTCTTTTGATACATCTAACATTGGGAATATGTTTAGCCTACATATTTGACCTTCAGTGGAACAAAATGTCAGTGTTGAAAACATGTGTAGATGATGACATTTGTGCTAGAAGAAAGAGGACAGACCTTTCACATGCTTTTTGCGTTTCTCTTTTAGCAGACTGTCATACCGGACTGGGCAGGATACAGCCAACTGTGACACGTGCCGGAACAGTGCCTGCATTATCTACAGGTGAGATATTGCGGACTCATGCTGTGTTAGTGGTAGATGGACGATTGTAAACCGGATATTCCATTGTCTTCCATGAAGCTGTTTTCAGTTGTTTTTCACAGCTCATTGTTGAAATTTTAACAAACTCAGTATGATACAAACATGTGTCATGGGCATGATCTTTTATCCCTTTTTATATGTACCTGAATGTACATTTATGTGCACATTTAGCCAACAACAAAGCAATATATGTTTGGAATTGAGAAAGAAAAGAAAAACACTTCCATTATAATGCTAATCTGTTTGTTCCGCTGTATTAGTGCTAAGCTACAGCTGGTGCACATTAATATTTTGGTTGTCTCAGACTAAGAGTGGACATTTCAAGCTTTTGGAAAACACAACATATGTTTTTTTCAAACTTGTAGCAAATTTATATAATTTGCCTTCTGTGTTACAGTTTTGCAGTGACCTTTTCGGTAAGGATCCCTGGGACACAGCTAACTCTGTTTTCCATTTTTAACAGCTAACAGAAACCTGGCTAAACCATAGCGCTTATTCGTAGCCAGTGATGTATCTAGGACTTGGTATCTAGGATGTAGATGGATTTGTGTATGGCTATTCAACTAAATAAACAAAGTTTATCTTTAAAAGATTATTAATGACTTTGACCTTGCAAATAATAAAATAATAATAAAATAAAATTCATCAAATATGTTCGATAATCTGTTTTACTTTTAATGCACTGTTATGATTTAGTGAGCCTTCTAAAATTAAAGGGCTATTGGTTATTGTTTATGTAAAAAAAAAAAAGACAACTCTTGGGTTGTGTTTTTTTCTTAGTCCCATTCAATGATCATTATATTAATGTTTTTAACTGATTCCTCTGTCACTGCTGAAGGTCTAAACAATTAGAGGGCTGGTCTTACTGTATGTGCTGCACCTGCAAAAGGCCATTAGGATTTCGGGTCAGTTAGCTGCAAAAGTAGCTTTTAGAAAAAGTTAATTGACAACAAACATCATGATCATAACAGATGACTGTCAAATTTCAGGATGCATGCATATGAAATATGAGGTCTACTCTTCTTAAACATATTTGATTTAGCTACCTCAGTACAAGATACATTAATCCAGCAACACTCATTATCAAAAAAAATAATTGCACCCAGAAGTAATCAACCAACAGGAATGAAACCATGAGACTTGCAAGTGGTTCAAGTCATATTCGGTGACTAGTCCCGCCTTTGTCTTGATGGAGACGACTAATAAATTAGTGTGGGGAGTCACCGTGGTCAGCGTTGTTGTAGGACGAATGGTTTGTTGTCATGCGCCCAGGAGATCTCCTCTCCTACCGCAAAATCTGCAGGAACTATGTGAGAATATTCAAACTTCATGGGATGGATTATTACAGCTCGATCCCATACCGAGAGACACTACTACTGTGTGTGTAGTTCAATAAATGTTGCACATATCAGTCTAAATTCATCATTATTTATTGTTCCTGGTAACTGTCCCAACCGTCCTTCCCAATAGCACTGCAATCCCACACTTCCTTCTGGGTGCCACTATTCTTTAGACGGTGAGTGTATCTTCACTTTGAATCCAGTTTCCAGTCTAGAAATAAACTGAATCATTGTTGTAACTGACTGCTGGTAATACAGAACCAGAAACTGGATTCAATATCAAGGTCTTTGGCATAGAACATACTTTGAAAAACTTTGAGTATGAAGTTACAGCAGGAAAAAATAAAACATTTTAAAGATGAAAATATAATTGCATGACTGTGAACTTGAGGAGGATAATTTACAAAATCATCACATGCCTTTCCAAAGAAGAACTAAATCAAGACAAATACTACATCAAAATTTTCAACCTGAGCTCAGATCTGATTGCTGCTCTCATAAACAGGAGATGCTGGAGCTATTGCCATATTTAACCCCTTTTACCTGCAGCAGCAGACTAACAGTCCTAGTCTCTGCTTAAGGAACTTGCTAGATTTTGTGCTAACTTTTAGCACAGCTATAGAGCATTAAAGAAGGCCACGGGTACAGACACCATCACATTTCCCACACAGCACTGCAGCGACAGTTCGTGAACAAAGTAGTCACAGACTTTTTTCTGTCAAGGCTCCCTTTTCCATTAATGTGGTTTTTAAACACTGAGCCCTTTATGATTCATCCTGACTTCACACAGACATTGATGTCACTCACACAGTCAGTAGCCATCAGAGAAAGTGCGATTGGAGCTTTTAGGCCAATGACAAATCCACTGTGGAGGCTCTGGTCCTTTTAATCAAAAGTTTGTGTCTGCTGCATTTAACTGGACATGCAAAACGTCCTAAAGCCTGTACAGGCTAAGCCGATTTTACCCCGTCAGGGCGATCAATTTTGAGAGAAATCTCATTGGTTGTCCCTGGCTTTACAGAGCACAAAGAAATTTAGCACTGTTAGAAAATAACATTTTGGAGCAACAACCTTATTTGCTTGTTTTTATCAGGGTGCACATTGGTCCACCATGTCAATAAAGAAGATCACATTTCAAATCCTAATCACACAAACTGTTCCTAGTTATCTTTCTTTGTTTCATATCCACAACTGAATTGGCTGCCAGTAAAGACATTGTAACAGGGGATTGGATCTCCTCAGCATATTCAAGTTGTTGCTTTTAAAAGACAGTGGACAGCACATAATATCTATATATCAGCTTATCTTTGGAACTATGTCTACCTACAGCACTACCATGAGTGCTGTAGGGATACACGAAAACATGAAAAAAGCTACTGTGCATAAGCATAGCCAACAAAGCTACAGTCTATATGAATAGCAGGCATTTGTACACTTCATTGTAGATGCTAATTCATTGGGTGTATCTAAGCCCACTGGTCTTTTTATCAGACAAACCTACCAAATAGGGCCCCTTTATAGGTTTATAGTTGCTGACTGTAGTCCATCTATTGCTGCACAGTTCATCCACCACCCTGTACCAGCAAAGGGAATACAAGAGGATGCTGCAGGCATACCTAGAATAATATAGTTTTGTAGGTGTGCCTGAGTAGGGAAACCGCTGATCAGGCCTTAGCCTGAGATCTAAGTATGCCAGCAAGTGAAATGGTCAATGAAAACACGTTTGCTGGGAAAAGTATAAGGTAGATTTCACTGTTTTTTTGCTGGGTGCCAAATGCTGATTAGCATGCACCAGCACTGCTCGCTCATCTGCTCAGGAGAGGAAAGTGGCAACTTGAACTTAATCAATTTCATTTAAATGTATAGCATGTTCCACACTCTCTCTTATCAAAGAGAAGTGCAGTAATCATATTTCACAAGAAATCAAACAAACATTGACACCTTCCCAGGGCAGCTGAATGTATTAGCATTACTGCCAGAGTAGGAAAGTGAACCCCCAATATGCGGTATTCTATTCAATGCTATGTTATTGTAATGCTGTGCACTTTACAATAACAATATCAGCAGTTTACAATAAAATATTGTGAATAATGTCAATAATTGTAATTACATAATCATGGTTCAGGAAGCATCCCTCATGTAAATGTTATGCAGGGTTGCCTTTCAAAAGAACTATACTATGCAATGTAAGATTATCAGTGTTTCATTGGCTGGATTGCCAGCACTGAATTGGTGTATTCAACTCAGAAGTTACTTAGGTAGAATCTTCAATGTAGGAGGGAGCAACCAAGAGTAAAGACGCTTGTGCAACCGAGAACTGATCCACTAGCTTGTTGGGGCTAAGCTGAGTCTTACTGAAACAGATTTTTAGTAATCACATCATATAAAAGACGACTACGTACACACAGAAACACACAGAGGGCACTTTTAGAATTTATGGGAAAAGGGGGACAAGGACCATCCTGGGTCTCTCTGTGCACATTAATGCTGTAGTATCATATGGCTCTTTCCTGATCTCACTGTCATTTGGATTTGGTCTTGTTTCAGCCTGTTCTAAAGAACTGTGATCCCTCGGTCTGAGGTAACTAGTATCAGAACTGTTTATTTTTCATTACTGACTATGAACATGAATCTGAAACCTTCAGAACCAGAATAAAACAGCAGTTTCTCTACATGTTTAATAAAGTCTGCCCGCTGTCTGGTGGAGGATCTAATACATTTTCCATGATGGCTTAACTGGGTATGATTTGGTTGTTCATGTTCACTGGTTCCATAATTCAAAGCAGGATATTATTATTACCATATTAAGTAGGATTTATGTTAATTATACTGTATTATTTTATGGTTTGTATTTTACCAATAATTAGTTTTTTTACTTGTTTTTTGGCTTTCACAAATGTAACAGTTAATTAGCCTCTCTGTTAGCAAAGCCTGTAGAATATTCATGGCTCCCCCACTGCCCTGTACTCCGTACATACAGCATGTGCCAAGGGAGACCCTGCGGGGGGATTAAGCCTCTGACTTTTCTTTTAGACTCTACAACTGCCCTCAAAATCTTCTTCAGGATTTGTTTAATTGACACTGAGCTCAGCCTTGCCCCAAGAAAAAACTGAATGAGTTCCAAAATCTTAGAACTAGCTCTTGTGTGCGGTTGGTGTAGCTCAGTAGACAACACAGTTACCTAGGGTACTACCACGACATGTGGGAGACTTGGGGTTTGAATCCCAGTCTGGGTGATTATGCTGTGCTACACCAATGCGAGTCCTCGGGCTAGGCTCCTAACACTACATTGGCCTACCTGTAATATGATTAACCTTGTTAGTTGCTCTGGAGAAGAGCGTCAGCTAAATGCCGTAAATGTGTGTGGTGAAGTGTAGTTCACCTCAGTGACGAGGACATACATACTGTACATCGCCACAGCACTGGAGATGCCACTCATACTCTGTTTAAGAAAGGGTCATTATAGAATACTTATCAGCAGTATTGACGTATATATTCCTTATTAGTAATGAAAAATATGTTTTAAATATTGTAAAACAACAGATTTATGCAGGGCTTCATGGAGCTCTTAAACAGAGGGGTATAAGGGATATCATTAGCAATTAAGTAATATAGTGGGTAACAGTACAGTGCTGCATGATGGAGGTCAGGGTTCTGCTCAGACAGTAATATTAAGTAACTGCCTCATCTCTTTGTCTCGCTGAAAAACTCTAAACACCATGTTCACTTTCCTCTTTACTGAAAATATTTGTAAATCATTTTAAAATGTTAGATAAAAAAATGCTTTAAATTAAATTGAGCATAATTCTTGTTTATTGTGATTTTTCCCCTTAAGCCACTGCTTATAATCCACTGATGTAAAGGGGGCACTATAGGACCACCACGGATCAGATATCATTTGGGTTGCAGAAAATTTCTCAGCACAGCAATAACACTGACATGGTACAACTTCCATGTCAGTGTTATTGCTGTGCTGAGAAATTTGAATCTGATAAAATGTCCTGCAGAGTGCAGGTTAAGGTATGTGCATTGAAATAGACAAATAATTCTAATACAATAAAACTTAAGTGTACAAAAAACAGAAAAAAGCATAAAATAAACACAAAAGTCACTTTTTCCACTGTGCCATTCTGAATCGTAAATGCAGCTTTTATACTGCAGAGCTATTGTGCCTGCAAGACTGACCACTGGAGCTGCATCATTAAGTAATTACAAACCACAACATAATGTTTGTGTGTGTGTGTGTGTGTGTGTGTGTAAGAGAAAGAGAGAGAGAGACATAGAGAGAGTGGAAAAAAAGAAATGAAAAGAAACAACATTTAGGTTCCTGTTGAAGAATTTTACATTTAAAAAGGATTGTATTGTTTTTGCCGACTAAGGCCAAAAAGGATATTACAGCACAATAGCCCTGTCTCTCACACACACAGTGCATCCATACACTACTCACCACATTCACACCTTGGCAGTCAGATATCTCTCCATGAATGTTTATACAGGATCAGTATGCATCCGCCTTTAAGCTCAGTGCACACATTCTGCGAGTGAAGCATTTTCCCATTCATTCACATGCACTCTTAAATCAAACACGGTGGCATGTATGCAAGCGTTTTCCATTTATCACTAGAAAAAAAATATAGCACTCCAATGCTTCACAGATGGCAGTGGGAATACATTTATCTGGATTAATCAGAAATTAATTCAAATGTATGCGTCTCATTCACAGAGCCAGAGAAATCAATTAACACACATACATACACATTATTTCTTCTTCAATAAACCTACACTATAACCTCTCTCTGTCTCTCTCTGTCTGCCTCTCTTACACACACACATGCACTCACACACACAGTCACACTCACTTGCCTCAAGATTACAGATTTCAGGTTTTCAGGGTAATGTACAGAGATTTTATACTAGGACATTTTTGAGCACTTTTATAGGCAATATGGAGATCCTTTATTTTTTGGACCCTGGCGATATACAGTATTAACCTTGCAACTAATTATCCGAAATGTTATTAATGTATAAATGTAGGTTTCAAGCAACTAAAGATCCATGAGTATTTCACCATGTAAACTATCTTTTGTGCTGCACCTGCACTTGTTTGTTAATCTAAACCATATTACTGCTGTGGAAATGTAAAAAGGTTTTAATTTAAGTAATTCTGGACCATTTCAATTGGTCCATTCATTATTAGGTGCTCATACAGTGTACAATGAGGAGGAACATGAACACAAAAGACTATTCTACAAGATTTGAGAAGAGACCAAAGTATACCAAGCACACAGTGCACATAATGAAAGGACAAACAGAACAGAATCAGGTCTGAAGGCCATGTTATACAATACAGACTCATACAACCTAAAGAGATCGACATACAATAGTTCACATATGCTGCTTTTATATTTGCAAAAAGAAACAGCAGAAAAAGAGGGCAGCAAGAATCAGCAGAACTAAGACATTGTTAATGTAAAAAAACCTTACTTTTCTACATCATTTAAGTGCAGCAGCTGTGCTTTGCAAGCTTTTCAGGATGATCTAAATGCTGCAAAGTTCTCTTAACATCAACTTATATCCACCATAAAGAACATTTTCTGTCCTCTCCTGTGAAGGCCCCATTTTGTAGTGCTTGCATTTGGGCAGTAATGGCATTACAGAAACTGCAACCTACAATAATACTGATCATAATTATTTAACTTATTGTATCCGAAGCTCCAAGCTATTACCAGCATTTTAACACTGACTGAATGACTGAATGATTATTAATTTAATATATTTTATTTCAATTATTTCCAGACACTGTGATACTTTCAATGGTGTAAAACCTCAACAATCTTTATTGTATCACTATTTGTATCACAAAATTCAACATTTTGACAATCCACAAACAAAAAACAAATAAACAAACAAATAAGTAAAATAGTTACTTACTATATTCAAACAAAGACAGCCAATCTTATGTTATCTGGGCTAGCTGGACTCACCAAACATGCCAGCATATTCCGAGAACTTTCTGTTACTACTGGCAGAATTGTACTCAAAGCATGACATCACCACACGATGAGTTAATGTTCAGGTTTTGGGTTTCATATGTTGGTTTTTGAACGTTGCTGTTACACCAAAATGTTGTAGTGTAATTATGCATGACTGATTGTGCTGAATAACCAGTTACAAGTTTCTGCACAGCACTTTATTTCATTGTTGTTAGTTAAAAAACTTAACTGACAAAAGAGCAATTTGTAATTGGATAATAATAACATCCAATAGTAATATGGATGGACTTAATGGATATCTCTGCAACATTATAAAACATTATAAAACTGCAACACAGATCAGCTAATATCTGAATAATGTCCGAATGCATGTTTGTAGCAAAAACATCTGCCCATGTTTGCTGATTCCGACTGTGCATCCCTAATTATTTGTAGGATGTATTATTGCATATCTTTGCTCTCCTTCTAATATCTTCATAAATATGTTGGTTCTCGTTCAGCTAAGATGAGTTCTTTCGCTGCATCCTGTATGCCTGTCTGCAACACAGCTTGAATCAGTATGAGCTGTAGTGCCCTCCACCTTCACCTTCATTCATGTCACGTCTCAATACACTCAAGTGGGTATCCACATACATCTAGCGGAAAAAAAAGACAGCTGATGAAATATTTATCCGTCTCATGACACATTCAAAGATTCAGTAGTGTAAGTACTACGCAGTATTTTGCAACTCTTTGTTTCTTTCCAAGACAATTATAGAGACTATCCTGTTAGCATTAATTATTTACTCAGTGGGCGATTTCTCTCGCAGTCTCCTTCATGGGCCGTATTTCTCATTATAAGCCGCCAGTCTGTTTCCATTAAAGTATTTATGGTGGCGGAATAAATTGAGACAATCTAGCGCTTTATAGAGGATCCAGATGATTTCTCCCAGTTTAGGAGTTCTCTCTGCGTGTGATTAGCCTCATTCTTCTAATCTGTTAACAAAAGAGAGAGATGGAGAGAGGAAGAGAGGCAGAAAATTAGTAAAAGAGAAAGAACAGAAGAAAAGAGAGAAGAAAGGGACAAAATCCCAGATGAGAATGAAAGAGGAGAGATTGAAAAAGGAAAGAAAGAAAAAGAAGGATCAGAAACAAATAGAGAGAGCAATGGGGGAAAGAAAAAAATGTAAAAAAAAGATGAAAGAAAGAGGAAAGCAGAAGTGAAAGACAGTAAATAGAAAATGGGAAAAAGCAAAACAAAGTGAGATGAAAAAGTAGGAATGGAAAGAGATGATTGGGACAGAAATACAAAGAAAGAAACTAGAAAGAAAGAAATAGAGAAAGAGGAGAGAAAGGGAAGAGGGGAAATGTAGAGGAAAGAAAGAAAGACAGAAAGAAGGGGAGAAAGACTGGGACAGAGAGAAAGAATGAGAGAGAAGCAGAGAAAGAGACAGTCAGATATACAGTGAAAAAGAGGCAGATGGACACAGTTAAGCAGAGAGAGAGAGAAAGAGAGAAAAAGAGAGACAGAGGAGAGAGAGAACATAGAGAGAAATAGAGGAGAGAGCATAGAGAGAAATAGAGGAGAGAGAGAGCATAGAGAGGAAAAGAGGTGAGAGAGAGAGAGAGAGAGAGAGAGAGAGAGAGAGAGCGGGAGAGAGAGAGAGAGAGAGAGAGAGAGAGAGAGAGAGAGAGAGAGAGAGAGAGAGGCAGAGCGATAGTAAAGGCTGCAAGAGGAGTGCTTTAGCACTGTGTTGTAGTCGCTGTTAATGATCCGGCCGGCTTATTGAAAGCTGGGGATACTGAGTAAGAAGGAGACAGAAGACTCTCTGTTCCTGAGGAGTCTGGAGAGCGTGGCCTGGCACGTTAAGGCTGGACTGTGATGGCAGCTGGTGTCCAGCGTAAACCCTCGCTGTTTCTTCTCTCCTGTTTGGCCTCCTCCATCAGCCTGAAGTGCTAATCTGCCAGTGTGCCCATCAGTCAAGCCACTCCTCCCTCTCTCCTCCCTCTGTGAGACAATGTCCAAAAGGTTCAGTTTCTCCAGTGCCCCAAAAAATGGTCCATGGGCTAGATGATGGGTGCTAGTGGATAACTACAATAGGCTACTAGGCAATGGGCAGTGGGACCACATGTCCCAAAGCTGTGTGGCAAAATGTAATGGCTTAAAAAAAGAAAACAAAACTCAGTGTGACTTTGTTAAAGCATGCTAGTGGAACCGCATTGAAGGACCACACATAATCAAAAAGTTGCACCCAGAAGGAATCAACCAACAGGAATGAACTTGTTCTTAGGTTTGATTTTGTGAAACAAGGACAGACCTCATCACTGTACCTGACTGGCTATATAACATAATAGGCGTGTGCACTTTCCATTCTGACTTCCATTCTGTGCTGTTGTGTTGGTAGCATCATTTGCAAGCAAAGTATACTTCAGAAAAGAAATTGAAAAAGAATTGAGCAGTTGGAAGCTACTGGAAGCAGAGAAAGGCATGCACTAGCAACATGAAGGATCTGGAAGACTGACACAAACTACAGAGAGAGAGAATCCACAGACTGGCCAACAGCCATGATTGCAGACATTTGCGATGCCCTCCATGAGTTGTCCTGCTAGTGCCAGCACCATTGGCAGATGGCTGCACAGCTCAGGACTAAATGCACAGAGATGATTACGACAATGGCCCTAAAACTACGTCACGTCTGCAATGGTGCTATGCCAGACTGTCATGGAGTGACTCAGAATGGCAGCAGGTCATCTTCAGTGACGAGTCCCGCTACTGTCTTGGTAGAGACAACCAACAAATCTGTTGAGGCACTGTGGTCAAGATGAATGGTTTGTTGCCACACATCCAGAAGGCTTGGTTTCATTCCACCTCCACCCCTACTGCAAAATCTGCAGGAACTGTGTGAGAATATTCAAGCTGCATGGGATGGGTTATCACAGGACACCATTAGGAACCTCTACAACTCCATGCTGACACATCTGACATGTTGCATTAGCAAACATGGTGGCCCAACGCCATACTGAGAGACACTACTTCTGTATGTGTAGCTCAATAAATATTGCCCATATCAATTCAATTGATTATTATTTATTGTTTCTGGAAACATTTATCTTCCTTTTAAATAGCACAGCAGGCCAACATTTTCTTCTGGTGCAATTATATTTTTGGACGTTTCTCTAATTAATAAAAGACAGCTGTCCTTATAACAAACTTTTTATAGGGAACGTCAATGTTCTGGAACTGTGATTTTAATTGCTTCTACCATTTAGTTTGACTGTCTATCAGTGGTCCGAGTGGATAGGAAAAGTAAGCAGCCGAAACATAATAAATAATAAATGTGGCGGGCTATTGTCCCAGGTGTTTAAAAGTAATGGGTCAAACACCCACTTACCACCAGAGGTGTAAACCTCAATGATTCAACTACAGGTATGATTCCTTAGGATATTATTTAACACATCCTGAAATTTCAATCTTTCCTATAACTCGCTTGGATTATTTTGTGACATGTTATATATATTTTTAAACAACACACGGAATACAGCAAAGAAGGATAAACTTATACAGTAAAGTACAAAGATGATAAACCATCAACCTTTATATCCTTCACCAGAATACTAATGGAAACCTCATCACATGTACCTTCGTAACATTAACACTACTTTAACAGGGTGGGCATCATATGACTACGGTTTTATGGTAAAGCTGTAATCGTCTTAGCCCAACACTGGAGCCTCTTCTACTTCACTTTCACTTTAAAGTAAAACTTGAGAACACAACATGTTAATGCCAATACAGGGTATTCTGCTCTATTGATTTCTGAGGGATATCACTAACAGGACATGGGGTTGTTTAGACATCTCAGTTGCATCAGTTCCATTTGACACATTCACAGCTCCAGTATGTCATAAAAACTCAATTTTACCTTTTAAAAACTCCGTAACACCGCTCTCTCACTTGTTTTTGCTGTTGTTCTTTTTCTCCTGCCCTTTTTTGCCCAGCACTTAAATTAAAACCAATATTCTGGTTCTTACAAGACCATAACTGGGCTAAACCACCACATTTACACAGAGGGGTGACAGAATTAAAAATGCATAATATTTCTTCCAAAATTTGTAAAAGGGCTTTTGGTTGAAGTACTAACCTTAGCATGGCACCATAAAGATCTCTTAGGGTTGTCTTTAAGATGCAAAAGTTTAGATCTTTTTGGGGGGAAACAATCCCAAGTTCTGCAGAAAGGAAGCAGAAACATGTTCCTAAATCTGCACTTTGAACTAACCAGTATGCATTCATTTATTCATCTGCCACGTCCTGGTCTGTGCTCAAGTAGGTCATTTGGCAGAGCATAGTAATAAGGCTAGCTAGCATTCTGTTTGTAGTAATAATAGGAGATGAATTAAAGCTTCAAATAAAAGTTTTAAATGTATTCTGTGTGTGCTATGGCAGGCAGAGTGGACAAATATTTTCACCTGAGATATTAATCTGAGTTTATGAATGGCTCAAAGACACCTATTTAGTTATTGTGTTTCTCTAATGGTTTTGTTTTGTACTGTTATTGTACATTACGGTTTATAAAGAGTGTTGTTTGTTTTCTCCCAAAGAAGGGACGGGGATGTGTTTTAGGCCAAATTTCCAAGGTGTTCTGATCTGATGGATGGCCTGCTTCTCAGCTATAATACTCTCAAAATAATAATTATTCATTTTTGGTTGAGGTCTTTTTTTGTAGCATGGGTATTAAGTTTTCAAACCGAAAATCATGCCAAACTATTTTATTTTATAATTTTATATGCTGAATTTATTTAACGTAAACAACATACAGTGTATGGCTGGACAGTTTCACCGCATGACATTTTTTGAGGCAAAAAAATCAGTTTTATATGAATGAAATAAGTTTTTTCACATAAAAGATTTGTTCAGTAATTTGATATAGATAGTTTTATTTCATGAAGTTATTCTTTGCAATAATTCCATACAATGGTACAAAACATGTTCTTTTTTAGTAGTAGTAAAATAGTAAACCTATTTTCATAGGGTGACAGTCGCTTGTGTTTTTGTTGTTCCACACCTTTTTCCCCCTAGGAGAATATCTCATGTAAAAAGACAAGAAGTCATCTCCCTACTCTCTTACTCTGTAAACCAAGAGTGTTGGGGGGAGCTTTGGTGTTGATTGTGGATTTACAAAATGGAATTAGCCTGCAAAGCTCAAGCAGAAATTTCAGCCAGTATGGAAAAAAAGGAAAAATCTATCCACCTACATAACTTACTTAAACAGACAGCTGGTCCTCCAACTCAGCTCCACCTTCTGCCAGAGTTCTAACATTTTGCCAAGTAAACAAAACACAATCGATCTCGATCAGTCTCGATCTAGCAATCACACTTTGTGCCAACAGAGAAGCTCTGGCCTGAGAGAAAACCTATTGTTCGAGTATGTATGGCAGTATACAGAGCTATGCTTGTCAGTTTTTCAGTGGAACAATACTCAGGAGAATACTCACTGAATCCTACTTAGTATCTGAGTGAGTAAGAGTGTATGCGCGTGCTTGTATGTGTGTGCGTGAGGCAGCCAAGCATATAATTGAGAAAGACCTGGGGTTACTTGTATGTGGTGTTAACAACAGAAAAAGTTATTTTAACATTCATGTATCCATAACTATGCTGTCAGTCAATGTAAAATGATATACACCAGAATATTACAGTCTCCATACAGAACGACTGGAAAAGGAATGTGAATGCTGAATTGAGGGCATTCATTGAATATTATCAGTGGAAAGTGGCTCATTTTGATGAACTGGCTATAGTAAATTTAACCCCTTAAACCCACATCTCCCATATGAAAGTGTACATAATTGCTTTCATAGTAGTTCATGAATAATGCATACTGGTTAATGAATAATAAAGTAAGCTTAATAGTAGAATATTAAGCCTAGAGGTCAAAGGGTGAATATGTATTGCAGATGTCTACAGTAGCCCCAAAAAGGATATGGTCTTTAACCATTGGTAAATGTTGGTATAGTTGTTCAATTTGTGGCATAAAGTGTATAACACAATGAGCTTTGTCTTTAAGATACTTTTAGCTCATCATTAAGCTAAAAGTGAATTATTTGTGTGAAGAAATTCACTAAGACTGTACTACAGTAAAGAACAGGGTCTCTTTTTCTTATATTGGAGTTGGTCAGCGTGTGTTCATTAATAGGTCATTAACTCTGTTGACAAAGACATTTTGGATGCATTCTTTGGTCTGCAACGAAACTGCACAAATAGTAATGCCTGAAACACACTAGTTGCCTAGTAAACTTTCTACAAGTAAATGACAGTCCTGGAATGGTCTGTTTAGACTAATTGCTGCTTGGTTTGGCATTTTGTTTTCGAACTTGATATGTTGTATATATGGTACAAATGTAAATCCCAATACTTTTTGTACTTAATTTGTCGTTGGACTCAACGTATGCTTAAAGCTAAAGACTCAGCATAGGAAAGAAAAAAAGCATGTTATTAAATTAGGACCACAAGCCCTAATGAGGTGCATTACTAAGACCTTTGGTTTCCAGCCCTATATGTGTAACTCTACCGGTTAGATTTGTTATGATCTTTGACACTCATTACTGAAATGTTGTTTTCCTTCAGCTCACAGCAGTGTCAGGTTCAAATAGCAAGCCTTTCATTACAGAAACCCCTTCAGTCTAATAGACAGAATATAACACAGTACCTGATTTATCTGATATTAGCAGCAAATCTGACTGAGGGAACAGATTGTGTTCCTTTGAAGAGGAACCATATTGCTCATTTTCACTGTTTATAATTGTATATTTGGAGTCTACTAGTACAGATTAACATTTTAACAACATTTTGGGGAAGTCCAAATCTTGTTCTAGTATGTGTGTTCCTTTGGACATAAAGCGAGGTCCATAAAGACTTGGTTTGATGAGTCAGGTGTGAAAAAACTCCAGTGGCCTTCATGGAGGCACAGTCATAACAAGGATCTGTTCTGATTTGTCAACTCCCAGAACAGTATCCTGCTACAAGTTCCGCCCCTACAACAATGTGCCTATGCTTTACGATGATGTTGTTCTGCTATATTGGTCTGAGTCAGAGGTCCAATCTGAAAGTTAGGATCACAAGTTAGACTGTAGCAAGACTATATATAAACCCTATATTTAAGACTGAACTCTGACCTGAGAGAGTCGAGACTCGACTTGTATGCTTACCCCAGAGACTAAAGACTTGAAACTTTATGCAGAGGTGCATTTGCATTTGTACCCCAGAGACTCAAGACTAGACTCGAACCCCAGAGACTCAGACTTGGACCCAAGAGACCCAAGACCTAGACTCTTTCCCAGAGACCCAAGACTTGATTTGGGCATGGACTTAATGCCTAACCCAGACTCTAGACCTGACTCAATAAATAACAGTAAAGAATTGATTGAATAGATTTTTTACCAGTGCTCTAAAAGCTTGTTCAAAAATAATTTCAATAATGAAAAATACAATTTTTTACATTGCAAGCAGTTCCTTCTGGGTGATGATGACTAAGTAGCAGCTCCCCATCTGAGAGGACACAAAAGCTCAGCACTAGATGAAAAGATCTTCCTGTGCAGATTATTAACCTGCCATTCAGAGTCACCTCTGCAGAAATATCAGGTTCAGTTTCTCTTATTTGATATGCCATTGTGTCCATTGATATGGAGTAGGCCTCACATATGGTGAGGAGTGTATACACAGAGTATTTGTTCAGATCTACTCAGTGATTAATTGCTCAATGGAGCCTATGCACATGCTGGTGCAGTTATTCTTTTCTCCTCCACCCTAGGAACAAAGAATCGCTGAGGTTTCACAGAAGCTATGAATAGACGAGGTGAACTCAACCGCCACTTCTAAATTTAACGTACCCACAAAAAGTTTACCCCGATCATTTGCGAAAAACCTGGATCTGTGAATTTCTGTCATAAAAACTCTGTTTGTTGACGAAGCACATTGCACACTTCGCTGTAAAGGAGGACACCAACTCAGAGGCTTCTTGGCTGGCTTTTATTTGCTGGGATAAAACCGCAAAAGTGCCTGCTGTAGGAGATCATCACAGGCTGCAGGCTGACACTTACATGCTGTATCGTTCCCATGCCAGGACACGCGGGAACAAACAAAATAAACCCGAGGATTTGCGCAAAGGTGTGTACAACCACTTCCCGAAGCTGTTGCAATTTACTTAGAGCTCCCGCTAATCTTTAATAAATGAATGCAATCAATGGTCACGACTGTATTGACTTCTTCTCCATTATGCCTATTTGGAGTTTAATAAGCTGGAAAGGCGGCAGATGGATACTAGGTGAGGCCTGACAGCTAGGCAGAGGGAAAACAACTGAAAATATTTTTAGAAGAAGCACAAAGTGCCACAGCCTGACAGAAAGTAGGTATGGCACATTGATGGTTTTGTAATATAGTGCAATGTAGTGTTGTAGTTTAATGCCTGTGAAATGAAGAACTGATTTTTTTGTTTATATCTATATTCAGTGTCCAACTGTTATTCGTTTCCCAGTCCATATGGTCTATATATGGAAATTAAGCCACAATAATAACCTTTTTTAAATGAACTAAAACATCAGCCTACAGTCTACTCATTTACACTGATGTTATACGCAATGTAACGGCCCTGAAAAAGGTACAGACAACAGGGTTAGAAATAAATCATATGTAATATCACCATACCTTTATTATAACTATGACTTCAATAATAAAAAGAGACCTCAGAACAGCAATGTTGTGGCCTGCAATTATTTGCTAGGTCACCTGATACTGAAACATGGGATGTAATACCTCCACAAGCACAAATAACGGCTAGGATCCAATGTGGCATGGACTGGACAAGTTTCTGGATGTAGGTGATATTAATGTTCAGCCACTTCAGCATCAAAGAATCGTGCAGATGGGCTAAATTTTGTGAATACATTCTCTGGCATAGTTGCCCGCATGACCGTACACTTTCAGACACATGCCTTCAGCTACTTCCTAAATCCTATATACTGTGTGGCCAAAAGTACATGGGCACCATCAAACCAGGAGGAGCCTCTTCGACATCCCAGTATGGGGGCTGGTTCCCTTTTGCAGACATAGTCTCTCTCCTAGGAAGA
Organism: Prochilodus magdalenae; assembly: GCA_024036415.1. Lineage (NCBI taxonomy): Eukaryota > Metazoa > Chordata > Actinopteri > Characiformes > Prochilodontidae > Prochilodus > Prochilodus magdalenae. The sequence continues at coordinate 640,755 of JAMWET010005449.1, read as the reverse complement.
CTTTCCACAAGATTTTTGATTGTGTCAAAAGAGCACGAGCCGCTGATGAAAGCCTGCATCATGATCCTTATTACGACTGGGGCTTTGTTCAGGCCACTGGATTTTCTCCACACCAGACTAATGAAACCATGTCTGGACCTTGCTCTATGTCCAAAGGAACAAACATGCTAGAATGTCTTTTGAACTTCAAAGTGTTGGGACATAACTGAAAAAAATATACATGCAATAATTAAGTTAATTAAGTTAACTTCACCCTTCACTGGAAGTAAGGGGTCGAGCGCAAACTTGACCAAAACAGCTTTAAACCATTATCCCTCCTCCACCAAACTTTACTGTGGGCACCATACATTTGGTAGGTAAGGTTCTAGTCTTAGGACCACCCATCATACTGCCAGATAATGCAGCATGGTTTGTCATTTCACAGAACACATTCTCACTGCTCTAGAGTCCCAGTGGCGGCATGCTTTAATCAGGTTTGTGTGCAGCTGCTTGGCCATGGAAACCCATTTCATGATGCGTTTGATCCATGATTCTTGTGCTGATGCTGCCTCCAAAGGCAGTTTGCAAGAAAATGCTTCAAGCTAATGAAAAAGGCTTACATATTTAGCTTTGGGTTTAATAGGCTATGGTAGCGGTCCCAATGAAGCACTCAAATGATGTGATTTCTTAAGAGTCAGTGGGAGTAGTCAAGCAAGGAGGCCTATACAATGAGAAAGCAGCATTCAATAGGTTTGAATCTGCTTATCCCTCTTCTATCAGCACGAGGCAATATCTGGGAGCTTTTAATTCTGTACTCGACAGTGGTAGTGTAAACAAATTATAGCTCCAAAACATGCTGACTGTTCTTGTCTCTGGAGCTGTGTTTATGAATCTGAGACTTGCAGCCCACCTCCAGCTCCTTCCCCCCAGCGAATCAATTGCTAGGGCCACCGCTGTAATTGTCCACAGAGTGAAAACCACAGCTCGTCATTAATAAAAGTGCCGCACAGTTAATGCACACTGCACGCTTTCCCGTTAGACTCTCCAGCTAATTTCAGAGGCAATTTCAACAAGAGAATCAATTTGATCTCAGTTTGCCTGATCTCATGTATTGTCTATATATCTGCAGACTGTTTTTGTTGTGCTCTTCTAGGATACAGGAACAAGTGCCTCTCTGTGTGTGCGTATCTCACAGACAGCCATCTGACCCAGTCTATTCGCAACAGTCGTAATCCCTTTGCTGATCAGCTGATCTCTGAGGAGCGCAGCAGTTAAACTCTCAGATTAGCGGCCCTCTCCGCCTTTAATCTGATCTAAATAAAATCGTTGGGCAAGCGCCTGTGTCCTGCGTGCCTTGACTCATCAATACACAGCAGAGATGGAGCAGCGCCATAGCCCAGAGCTTTATGACATGCTCATACATCAGTCTAATATACAGTGCCGTGCAAAGGACAGCCTTTAAAGTACAAATGATTCCAAGATATTCATTATTCAGGTTCAGGCCAGTGAATACATGTAATTGACTGGAAATGACACAAATGCCTCAACGACAAAGTTAAATGTCCTGCTGTTTATCTTTATTATAGATTCTGTTCAGGTGATTTGCTTTCAGGTTTCCGAAGAAATCTCCAGGGACATTTTTCCGCACATCTTAGACATTGTATTCATTTTCTGCCTCTCACAATCCAAGTACTCCCATTAACAAACTAAGCTCCTTTTTTCTGCAATGGCTTCTTGACAACTTCACATCCTTTCAGACCCATGGTGTTGGATTTTCTTCTCACAGTGGAGAGATGGACAGCAGCAGGGGTGGATCTGAAGTAAAAGTGTTGGAGAACGTTGGAGACTTTTGTGTCATTTTCTGTCTCATACTGAAAACATAGTGACTTGCACTTAAAGGTCACTTTGACTGGAAACCAAACACACTGGTCTCTGACTTTGGCATTTTACTGTATTTTAAAAAGATTTGAATTTGATGAAAAGTTATTGTCTTCACAGTCTTCACAAGGTTTGTCTTGTGTGAATAATTCTATTCGCATCTTTTTCTTTCTTTAGCGTGGAGCTGGACTTTAAGCTGCAAGAGGATAAACTCCAGCCGCTGATGAAAAGACTGTGTCCAACAGCGGACCCGCCCTACCCGTCTCTGCCTTACTCACATGAAGTGATCACGTCCACTCCCAAACGCAAGTCCAAAAGCGAGGCCAAGAAGCATGCGCGCTGGAAACTGTGGTTCCTCTGATGGACTTTCTAAACGTCTTTCTTGGATCCGGCGTCCATGCACCATCAGGCCATAGGAACCATCACAGCCCAATCTGTCCAATTCCACAATGACAAATGGATGTGACGGAAATACCACAATTTGCTGATTTGTGACAGTAGCACTGGGAGGCTGCTGTGGGCGATTGGGTTTTAACAAGGAATAACATTTGTTTTCACACTATAATCTTTGATAAACCCTGAGGAACTGCTGAGAATTCACCTGATATCATGTTTTCCCAAAAAGATTCCAGATACGGATTCATTGTTTGGTTATTTAGCAAGGTAAGGCAGCTTATTTGGCTCAATCAGAGCTGGAGGTTGTTTTTTGTTTTTGCCAAAATCAACTATATCAACGCTCTCTCTCTCTCTCTCTTTCTCTCTCTCTCTCTCTCTCTCTCTCTCTCTCTCTCTCTCTCTAGTTTTCTTAGCCTAACTTTTGTCTCCTTCTCCAGGGGCCTGTAAAGGAGAACAGAAACTTCAAAGCTAAAACCTAGCTCACCACAATGCCAATTTGGAAGCGCACCATCGGAGGCATCTAATCAGCAAAGCACAAACTTTGGGAAATATATAATGGATGTTCATTTCAAGCTTTTGCTTTCTGCTCATTTTTTTCTTCTTTCTTTCTTGCTTTGTTTCTTTCCTTCTTTCTTTCTTTCTATTGTGAATGTTTGGCCCATTATTTTGCAGGGAAAGGATTTAAATAAAACAACTGTTAATACTCTTAAGTTGTTCTGAAAGACCTAATGTGTGAATGCAGAATCAAGTGACGGCATGCACAACAGTTGAAGACTGAAAAGAGCTATTTTTCATGAAGAAAGGACAATTAAGTAATTACGTAGTTTGTAAGATGCTGTGAACTAAGTAATTCAGTTTCCCTGTGACTATTCTCAAAAACAAATGATTTCTATAATCAACACTGACTTTTTTATATTTTAAACAACGGCCTGTCTTTCACACTAAACAATGACTGTGGTGGTACAGCAGAGTCTGCAGATGTTCGAAACATGAAGCAATGAAGCAAAGCATTGTATCTTCACAGACTGATTGAAATGTTTTGGAAGTTTTGCAACAACAGAATCAACAACAGAAACCTTGGACCTGCATCTGTGCGTACCTCAAATCTCAACCTCAAAACCTGAAGAGAGAAATGACACAGGTGATAAAAAAGAGGGCTATGTATATATCTTATTTATATTATACTCTATTTTAGACAGTCATTCCCTTCACAGCTCTAGAATTTGACCTTCCTTCAAACCACTGCCTAGCCTACACCTACTCCAGTGCCAAATCTACCATCTACTACCATCTACCATCTATGGCCACCACCATCTACACTTTTTGAAATAAAGGTGTTTAAGAGGTGTTCTTTAGTGTGATGATATAGAAGAACCATTTTTGGGTAAAGTCATTCAGAGAGGTTTGATGTGAAATGGTTAATTGTAGTGGAATTCATCAACTTGAATTGATTCACAGTGATGGTGACAGCAGTAAGGGGACATGAGGTCTAGAACAAAAATACAACAGCTTTATTTTATTATCCAAAATGATCAGTGAACCGAGGCTCATTAACTAGGGTAAAAAAGTTAGTAAAGTCCATTTTGCAGAAAGGTGACCTACAGCGATCAGCCATAACATTAAATTTATATCTACATTCAGTGTACATTTATCAGCTTCACTTGCCGTATAGGAGCACTTTTAGTTCTACAATTACAGACTGTAGACCACCTGTTTCTATGTATAATCTGTATGGCCCCCTTTACCCTGTATTTCTATGGTCAGGGCCACCCCACAGCATGTGTTATATGATTCTCAGCACTGCGGTGACACTGCTGTGGTGGAGGTGTGTTAGTGTGTGTTGTGCTGGTGTGAGTGGATCATACACAGTGCTGCTGGACTGTTTAAGCACTGTGTCCACTCTATCAGTCATAACTTGATGCTTACCTTGTAGATGTAAAGTCAGAGATGATATCTTATCTGTCCCATGGGAAGCTGTTGACTGCATAGTTTTGGTGGGTGGACTATTTTCAGTCCAGCAGTGACACTGAGGTGTTGAAACTCTCTGCGGTATCTGATCCACTTACACCAGCACAACACACACCACCACGTCAGAGTTACTGCAGTGCTGAGAATGATCCACCACCCACATAATACCTGCTAATGGTGGTCCTGTGGGGGTCCTGACCAGTGAAAAACAGGGTGATAGGGGACTAACAGAGTATACAGAGAAACAAATAGATTACAGTCTGTAGTCAAACTTTGCAAAACTGCAGAGTGCTTCTATATGGTAAGTGGAGCTGATAAAATAGACAATGAGTGTAGAAACAGAAAAGGAGGGGCTTTAATGTTATGGCTGATTGGTGTACATCACACACTGACTAAACTAATTCCCTAATATGTCTTTAACACAAACTGGCAGTTTCTTCCAGTCATTCCTCTTTATTTACATGCACATCATGCTCATGTACCGTTTCTCCATATTCCTTTCCCATTCCTCCAGTCTTAACCATTATTTACTTATTTGGTCTTAGCTGAAAACCTATATGTAGTAAATGAGTAGAGCTGGGTGTAAGTCACATTTGTGCAAGTCCCAAGTATGTCTCAAATCTCAAGCAAATCAAGTCCTGCTACACATCAAGCAAATCTCAAGTCAAGTCATTAGGAGTTATGATGCTTGAACCCCAGTTTCCATTTAAATCTGATAAAGCCAGTGGTCATAAAGAGCAGAACTTATCTTTGACTTTAACAAATACTGTTTCATTTCTTCTTGGGCTTTTAGCTCATGTGTTGAAGTTGTTTCTTATATGACACCACTTCATTGTTTTCCGGTTACAGTGCACAAAAAGCCAGAGCCAAACAGTCATGTAAAACAATTACTATATACCCACTAAAACCTTTGTTTTTTAAACATATGCAAACTATTGAGCATCATATGACTGAGGCAACATAACTAAACACATAAAACAGTTTTTAAAAATAATTAGTAAAATGTAGTTAACAGAAATGTAGTTTCTTGTGAGGAAAAGGTTAGGACAACCCCACGTTTATTACCCCTTAAAATTCTGATTGTTCCAGCAAGTTCAACCCACAAGCAGACCACAAGATGAGTAAAGAGGTCTCCTAAAACATCATCACCAGACCTACAGGTGGTTCTTATCACAGGCAATGTCAAAGTTCATGTATCTGCCATCAGAAAAAAAGCTGCAGGAGTGCAGTGTGAGGCTAAACGGGCATTACTTTAGCGGACGTGGGCACATGAATGTCTTACAGTAAATTAACCAGGGTATATCTTACCAAACTAAAGGTTGTAGTATGTTGGGTCTCTGCACACTACAGGTAATATTATATCTGTATGTCACATGGATGTCTCACAGTATTAATTTAATTGCTATAAACTATAAACTAAAATTCTATTTATTAATTAACTACAGTTCTATTTTACCAATATAACAGTTGTAGTGTGTTCATCAGATGGGTGTTTGTGCACTACAATTGCAGTAGTAATTTATTACATACAAAAAAAGGTATATCTTACTAAACTAAAGATTGTATGTTTGTCACACGGCCCTCTATACAATTCAAATGATATTTTATCTTTATATATATAATGAGTAATTTAATACTTAAAAAAATAAAAATTTAACTTCAACCAAATCATATATTACATTTACATATATTGCCAGTCACAGCTGATTGTATAGTCTGTTGTTGTTTTTTTAATATCCAAAATGGTCAGTGAACTCAAATTGTATGAGGTCCATTTGCAGAAAGTGACCTACACTGATCAGCCACAACATTAAGACCACCTCCTTGTGTCTACACTCACTGTCCATTTTATCAGCTCCACTTACCATATAAGAGCACACCGTAGTTCTACTGTTACAGACCATAGTCCACCTGATTCTCTTCATACGTTGTTGCTTTTTTTGTCTTGTTGCCTTTTTCATGTTGTATCCCATTAAACACACCGAATGTTCAAGGTCATTGCGAATAGCATTGCTTACTAAGCAGGGATCTGAGAAGATAAAGGTGAAGCATGGCTTAGAGCATAATGATTTCATTGGCCATAAGTACGATGACACTCAAAGAGAACTAATCAAATGTTGCCATCCTAATAAATGTGATTTTGTCCCCAAATACGATAAACAGAACAGCACTGTTTCTACATTATTGATGGAGATTCTAACCTAAACTTACTGAGGTCCAGACCTTAGTCTTCTCATAGCTAGTTATGATTATGATTACATTGATACAGGTAGTGTTGCTCAGTGTTGCTGATCAAATATTATCTTCTTTCAACATCATACAAGCACTCCTCTGCCATGTACAGATTAAAACAAATATTTTAGGCTAAAATTGAATCTTAACATTATGATTAGGCATCTGGTTATTAACACCTCCGCTGTGAACAATTCTCACTCTCTCTCGCATTTGACATCAGACCACCCAGACTGGCCATGTTTATCCTCCTGAGACCCGGATATGCTTTGTGTGCAATTTTAATTTCTCCTAGCTATTTGTGATTAGTAGGACCTAACAAGTATAAAAACTAAACATTGTCTTTGTACAGGAAGTTGTTTTGGCAAAAAGCAATGTCCTCATATGAGGCCAAAGGGTCAACGTTTTAAAAAGTATCATGGTGCAGAGAAGCAGAAATGTAATTTCCTCATATGAGGATGCAGGGGTCTCAGGAGGTTAAATCTTAATTACTGAATTATGTAGGAATTTTGTAAAATCAGTGGAATTCCCCCTTATGAAGTAAAAGAACAAAAACAACATGAAGCAAAGGCTTTTCCCAGGATCCTATGTCCAAGCCAAGTCCAAGCATTATTTAGGAACCTTTATTTGTGAGAATGTGCTGTGAAAACCACAAGCTAGATCATACATTTCTCTTTCCAGTTGTGCACATAATTAGTTTAGAATTACAGTTGAATTGCACAGTGTGGACAAGCTGTTACTGTAGCATAAAGAAACACAGATGCATCGCTATACCTTGGGAAAGTGCAATTGATTTCTATTGTGCAATATATTACATTTTATACTCTTTCTATCCACAAAAACAATGCATTTACAATAAAGAACGGCTGTGAAAACTCCAAGACTCTGCTGTCGTGTTCAAACACAATCACTTTTTTTTTCTTTTTGGAAATAGACCAGAGAAGTGCTAGGTTGTTTGGGGATACTCACAAAGTAGATCACAGCACTCTGCTCATGGAGATGATGGAATAGTGCCTCTGAACAGGACTCAGCTGCAGGATTGGAAGGTGGGAACTTTTTTTTAACTCACCGAAATTGATTGGCTCCGGCTCTGGCACCCCCCACCGACATGGCCTGTGATTGGACTGCCTCCAGTGCAACACCTGCTGCCCAGATATTGTCAGTCAGTCCAACTCAGGGGATAAAATGTCCCTTCAATTCCTCTCTAGTTCCCCTGTCTCTCTCGCCACACCACATGCCGAGAAGTGTGTCTGAGTATGTCTGAATGCAGGCTACATATGTTTAGTAAGACCGTTTTTTTGAGCAAACATGCGCTAAGGTAAACCACTATCAATCTAATTCTCTGGCGCTATAGATTGAGTTGTTAATCCACCTTTTGGTGAATAATTGAAAAGGCCTTTTAGGAATTAGGTAACCACACATAACCTGGTAGTAGGTGCTGACGTTCATAACCAGTGTATGAGAAAAGATAATGCAATACAGAAGCAATGCAAGCCTTGATCTCCTCCCACTCTATAATCAGTCGAATATCAAGTAGTGCACTTTTTTTGAGGAAGCAAACAATACCATGTACTAACTATGAACACCTAAGCTCTTCTGTGTACTTTTAGAGCAGCCTGATCTGGACAGCTACATCAGAGTTTATCCCTGTAACAAGCCACAAATCAGCTGGTCCTAAAGCGCAACTAAATGCATCATATTTAAAATCCATAAATGTTCAGTGGTTGAAGGGCAAACCCATGGGAAACAAGTATGAGATAAATTACTTGAGAAATTAAGTTCAGTACTTAATCATATTTCCTGTTTCCCTTTAAATGGTGGAGCAGCTACTCACAGACACCTGTACAGGTGCCAGAATGAGACCTGACGCTTCATTTAGAGTGGAACAAAATAAGACATAATACATTTACCACCATTCCTACGGGCTCCATGATGCTAATGTTAGACAGCAGTATTGACATTTGTCTATATACTGTTTTGTTTTTATTACAGGGTTTTTCACAATAAAACTATTTCAGATTTATATATATATAAAATTAATAAATATATGTATTTTATATAGCAAGTTATGGCATGCTATATATTTTATTTTGTATTGTGTAAATTTGATGTGTTACTCAGCAAATAAAAAGAAACTATGCACTAAAATATGCAAAAAATGCTAATAATGCTAAGAAGCATGTTATTTGAATGAGGGTGTTTAAACCTTTGCATATGGCACAATATAAAAGAGATCATAAAGATAACAAATTGCACAGAGAGGAATTTGACATTTTTTCACATTTTTTACCAGCCATACAGTGAAACACCCACATACAAACTCTCTAAGGGGCACAAGTACATCTTAATGGAGTGGTGGGCAGCCCTATCTGTGGTGCCTGGGGAGTAATTGAGGGTTAAGTGCCTTGCTCAAGGACACTTAAGTCATGTCTTGTTGGTTCAGGGAGTCAAGCCAGCAACCTTCCAGCACAAGGCTGGTTTCCTAACCTGAAACAGCAGCTAATCTAAAAGCAGTAGGCTTTAAGTTAGGCTGCCAACTGCTTGACTGTATGTCGTGTCCTCTGTTGCATTGCTAGCAAATTTGCACTGCAAAGTTCCAAACTGCTTCTAGAAGGAGCATATGCCCAAGCACTGTTGATTAGGAAATGCATTTTGGTGGTCAAGCAGCTACACCCAAGCCTACGATCACTTTGCACAATGCCAAGCAGTAGGAAAAGTGGTGTAAAGCACGGCACCACTGAACTTTTAAACAAGTTCCGTGGAGAGATGAATAACACCATAGTATCTGGCTGACTACTGGATGAATCTGGGACTGAGGGAGGCCAGGATAATACTACCAACTGGAACACAGTGCTAAAAGTAAAGTGTGGAGGAAGAGGGATAATCTTGGGCTGTCTCTTACTTCCAACAAAGTGTGATGTTAATCCTACATTATACAAAGACATTTTAGACAGGTATATGATTCCAACTTTGTGGCGACAGTTTGAGGAAGACCCTCTCCAGAATATACCGTGCCTCAGCACCCAAAAGACATGGTTCAGTGAGTTTGGTGTAAAGAAACCAGTGACCTGTACATATCCCTGACCTCAACACTGCTACACACCTTTAGAAAAACTGCAGCGCTGATTGTGCGCCAGGCCTTCTCATCCAACATCGCTGACTGACCTCACAAATGTGCTTCTAACGAAATTTCAACACAAATGCTCCAAAGTCTTCTGGAAAGTTCTCTTTTATACTGAATACATACCCTTGAGGTTACTGCTCCAGTGACAATTTAGTAGCATTTAGTGCCTTTTGTAATACAAATGTAATAGTAAAATACCCCTAGCCTTGCATATAGTGCAAGAACAAAGCTGTGGCTGTTTTACCACTGTACTGAAAACATACTGTCATTATAAAGTTTAAGGCCTGTTCTCAAGATAAATCCTGTAGCCCTGAACAAACTGCTATCATCTCAATAGCTGCTCATGCAATAACGACTTCCAGAAGATGTGCTTTACTAACAGGTTTACTTTAAGAGTGTAAATTGTTTGAGAGAGAAATGTAGGTTAGAAAAAGCTATTGAGCTCAAAATAATAAATATTAAATGTGTTCTGGACACTGGCCTCTGAAGATTATATTATGAATACTGTCATACTGCAATATCATATCCTAGTGTCTGATGCAAAGTGACCATTTTTTGTGGCTTTGGCTTTGTACTCTGGCATATTGGATTCACAATTTAAACCATGAGTAAGCCCAAAGCACAGACTGTCAGCTTTAATTGGAAGGTATTATTAGCACTTGGTAAAGATTCTAGAGTTCTGGGACAAAGACAAGTGGACAGATGAAGATTAACTCATACAGAGTAAAAGAATGAAAAAGTGAAAAAAAGAAAATGAACTGGGCATAAGCCAAAATATATTACCTATAGCACTTTATCTGTGAAATATGCTAGCAAGACCGTATATAGCGTATAGAACGTTGTGTCTATTAAGACTTTTAGTCCTTGAATCTCTGAATTGTATAGTAGTATTAAGTCAAGGTGACTTTGCGCTTCACTTTGCTTTAATTTTCAGCATTGAAACTCTCTGGTTGACTCACATCTTTGGTGTCATGAAATTCATTAAAGGTTATGTGACATTCTCTGAAGACTAGAGGTGTAAAATGGAATTCAACTGCCAGTATGTAGATGTTGCAATGCTACAATAATAGTCTGACAGATGGGGTCACAGACCCCACCACCCACCCTTTAGATTAGAGATGGCTGTTTCCACTTGTGTGACAACGCAATGTGAGCCACTGTTAATGGATTAATTAAGTTGGTCAATGTCTCTAAGGGTGTGTTCAGAATGAGCAGGTATGGTTTAAATAAAACAAACCCAATCGTTTCCCTCTTTACATGACATTTTGACTGGTGCATGGGAATGAACTGTTTTGGAGGCTGCTTTGACATGTGCATGTGTTTTATTATCTCTTTGTAAGCTCTTATAAAGAGGATAGTGTCAGGTTTAAAACAAGGCTAAGGCACATTTGAAGTCATTAGAAAATATTGGACATGCATATTGGATTGAACCTATAAATTACAAACATATAAGAACATCATGATTTAGAACATCTGGTGGATGTGATCCCAGTTACTCCACTTCATAAAAGCTGTCCAATCAGTGACCTTTTACTTAAATGACTTTTGATTACATATTTTGGATCAATGTTAAATATGTTAGTGTGGATGCTAAGCAAACCATAAGTATAATGTCTGCTTTAGGTCAAATCAAGAAAATTTAATTATTAAGTATAAACACATCCTAAGGCAACAACACTAGTCATGCATTTAAAACCTTGTTTTCATGCCTATCCTTGTATGTAATTTGGGCATGAATGTGCCACCTGGGACAACTATCACCTGAACATCTATCACCTGAACAAGCAACTAGTCCAGTAACATAAAACTGATATATACAACATCCCATCCTCTCCCCAACAAAACAAATTGGAGCATTACTCAGCCTTATGTATAGAGGGCATGCAAGTGAATTCAAAGTTTGTGGGAGACAACAGTCATGGCTGTTAACTCAGTTAGGTCTTAGTGGTCAGTGTACATGCAGCGAAAACACAAAACCATCTAAAACTGGAAGGACTGTTGTGCACCTGACTGTACCAGTAGGTTCAGCAAGAATTCAGAGCGTTATTTTTTAATAGACTGCCGACAGCTAAGGAAAAGTAAATGGATCGCACGAGGCTGAATTAAGCTTCTGATACACCAGCTTTTTCTTCAGATTTTCTCATCCCACTGCAAATAGTGGAGCAGATATTATTATAATGCCTAAGGTGCAAGAATTTAACTGCCACATGATATAACATGGAACGAGCAAATTCAAACAAGAAGCTGACGACTAGGAATCTGACTAGGAATATGATGTGCCTTGTGTTTTATATACATAGGAGGTATGATCAGACAGTTTTCCTTATAAGGTGGAACTGCACACAGCAAGTTTAGACATCCAGATTAATGATTTGGAAAATTTACTTAGAACTTAAATTCAATATCAAGGTGACCACAAGAATGTATATTTTACTGTCGAGACCAGCTACCTCTAATTTTAGCAGATCTGTTCTTTCATTCCCGGTTTCACACTTTTCTCCCATATATACTCAGCCTTGTTGCAGGATGTCTTGCCATTCAGTTTGACTTTCAGCGGGAAAATGTTGTTATTGCTTACCTGCTATTATTCATCAAGATTTTATTTTATGTATTTTACGAAGATCTCCTTTATTTCAACATGCTCATTTCTGGGTTTTCAAACAGCAATAGCCACTGAAAATGACTACTTGGTTTTCCTTGCACAGTTGCTGTAGATCTTTTGCAGAGGTAAAATAAGGAATAGTGAGATTCATATTTAAATATGTAATCGGTAAGGCAATTACAGATTACAATTTGTAATGGATTACCTTTTTCATAACTACCCCAACAGGTTGCATAGCATGATGCTATATCAAAGCCTATAGTGGTTACACTGTATAAGAAGAGAGATAGGTGCACCCTACTGTCCCCCTTATTAGACAAACCCATGTTGTAGGAACCCAGTTGTTGGACTGTTCTAAACCTAGTAATAACACTGCTGTCATCTGAAATCTGAGCAGTGGCTGATGAAGTAGTACCAATGCAGCTGACATGCCAGCATATACAGTATTTGGCTGGGACTGCTTATGTACCCAAAAAGTATACAGTGGTGCCCAATGGTAATCCTCTCCCATTGACGACTGATTGATAAAAATGTGCAGCAAAAGTTGGGCTGCAACTGATGTATAGGATATAAAATGGCAAATGGATGTAGGTACTATAAACTGGTATGTCAGTCTATACTGCAATATATTCACTGTAAAAACTGCTTACAGATGTTCAGCTGCGGCACATGAAAGCAAAATAGAGGTGAGAGCTGTTCACCCAACACCTACGATAACCTCCACAACAGCGTCCCTGCCTGCCATACAGAGAGAGCCCATTTACATGAAGAGTGGCCAGGGTCACCCTCATAGATATTCCACATACACACCCAGAGAGAGAGTGAGAGAGAAAATGAATGCAGAGAGAGAGATTTCTCTCACCACCCAGCAGGAACAAGGTCAGTCGGACCATCCAGATGATTTCACTCATACTCTAATGAATTACTGCTGAGTGCTAGGATTAATTACAAACACAAAAGAACAAGATGGAGGAAAAAAATGGGGACAGGGAGATAGAGAAACACAAAGACAGTCATATGGAGAGATATACATAAGGGGAGAAAACAAAGGCTGGACATAAAAAGAGAGCGCAAGACAGAGAGAGAGAAAGAGAGAGAGAGAGAGAGAGAGAGAGAGAGAGAGAGAAAGGACGATCGCAAAGGAGAGAGGGAAGGAAGGGTGAGAGGAAGAGAAAGATAGAAAAAAAGAGTCAGACAAAAATATAGACACAGAGAAAAAGGAAAACAAACAATGAGAGTGGAAGAAAAAAGACAGATATATATAGGACAGAAAGAGAGATTGATAATACATAAAGAAAGAGAAAGAAAAACACAGCAAAAAAAAGACTGCGCCTCTATGATAATATATTGGTATATGGTGACTGTAAATTTCAAGGTATTCTGAGTCTATAACACACCATATTCTCAATGTATTACTGGTTTGGATGGGGGAAAAAACACGAACGGTGCAAGAAAAGTACAACCAAACTGAACTGCATTTTAATCCCTAATCCCTGTCCTCCCTTTAAAAATGCAAGCCTTCCTAAGGGCTCATTAAATAATGATGGAGTGCTGGAGCTCAGTGAGCTGTAAAAGCAAGCTGCCCTGGCCTGTTCTCCCCTTCATCCCCACAAATGTTTACGAGGTAGCCTGCGCAAGCACAGCCGAGGACTTTGCGTAATGGCGTATAATGTGGAGGTGCAGTGCGGAGTACAGAGGTCGAATGAAAATGACAGGTTAAGGTTAATGTGTGCATATAAGCAAAGACAGAGCCTATTGGGATATGCTTACTCTGCACTGGTGTCATGTAGGCCTTTTGAAATCTCCATATGCCTCGTTGGACGAGCACAATGCTGCAATGTCCCTTAAAAGTATTGATGTAGCTATTGTTACCGAACTAATAGCATTTGCAGACTCCAGACTATAGGCTTACACCACAATGCACAAATACTGCACAGTGACGCAGCACAGTCCTTTCCTTTCTCCAACACAATACAGAAATGCATTAGTAGCTGTCTTAGAAGGTCTGCCGTGGTAAATAGCTTGTTTTCTGTGGAACTGAACGGCAGAAAGACAGAAATAAAGGTACAATGATAGACTGAACATGCCAGCAAACAAGCAAGCAGATGAGCAAATCTGGAAATAAAAGACAGCAGTAAAAAAGAAAGGCAGAAAGAAAGAAACAAAGACTCTATACATTATATATACCTATACCCAAAGATTTGGCCCGAAACAGGCTGGTCATGCCTAATGCTCTTCTATCATTTAGACATACACCGACATGCCAAAGGTCATGGGATAGCAGTAAGTACACTGAATAACGTGGCCTGAATGTTTGCCCAACTGTCATGCCTTGTTTGAGCTCTGATAAGTCATGTTGTCTTTCCATGAACACACTGACCAGTGTTCAGCCTTGCTCTCAAGATAATACCTCACAACTTACACATGTGTGGGCATTCCTAAGCCATCCCCTGAGCCTGAGGTAACGCCACTTCATAACCAGTTTACATACAGCTATCCCATGACTCCACAAATTAACATATGAACAATCAAACGATCAAGCAAAGGGATGAATGCACAACCTAGCAAACAAATGAAATAAAGAAGAAAGTAAAGAAAGAAGAAAAGTACACATTGTCCTTCTCTATATTTGGCCCAAAACAGGCTAGTAAAGTCCAAAAAAGGCATTTAAGCAGTGAAGAAATTGCTTGTGTTGAGCTTTATCCCATATTCACCTCTAGCTTGTGTCTGTGTTTAAATAAATTGTTCCTGAGAGGGCAGAAACCCTGTGTTTGTAGCTGTACAGACCAATTAAAGGTCTAATGTCTGTTCAGGATTGGTACAAATTAAAGCCAAGCTAAATACAGCTAAAGTGTGGAAGGAACAGTGAAGTTTGTTGAAGCTGTAAAAGGGACACTCTGGCCAAAATATACAACATAGCCATCAGTACATCTGTTGTAAACTTGCTTACTCACATCGGACAGCAGTGCTGCAGGAGTCTCTAGAGAGAGATTTTTCAGTTTAAAGACTCTTCTCGAAGGTGAAAGGAACATTACAATAATTACACTCAGTCTGAAGTTGGTTTACTCAGCCTTGTTGCAGGATGTCTTGCCATTCAGTTTGACTTTCAGCGGGAAAACGTTGTTATTGCTTACCTGCTATTATTCATCAAGATTTTATTTTATGTATTTTACGAAGATCTCCTTTATTTCAACATGCTCATTTCTGGGTTTTCAAACAGCAATAGCCACTGAAAATGACTACTTGGTTTTCCTTGCACAGTTGCTGTAGATCTTTTGTAAAATAAAATAGTGGAATCGTAAGGCACTTACTGGGATTACCAAAACTACCCAACAGGTAGCCATCATACTATATCAAAGCCTATAGTGGTGTAAACTTGCTTACTCACATCGGACAGCAGTGCTGCAGGAGTCTCTAGAGAGAGATTTTTCAGTTTAAAGACTCTTCTCGAAGGTGAAAGGAACATTACAATAATTACACTCAGTCTGAAGTTGGTTTTGGGCCACATTACTTCTAGGAAAGTAATGATCTTTAGCTTAGACAGTCATTAACTGTGGTAATTGTCTTTAAATCATACACAATGGACAGAATTAATGACTTTAGTGACCTGAAAAATGACTCATTAGGTGAGAATGACAAACTTAATACTAACTTAATACTAGAGCTACTCTAAAACTAGCTTCATTGTATTTATTATTGATTGACTGGACATGCACAGATCTAAAAGATAAACAGGTTTTATTTGCAAAGGCAGGCACAAAGGCAAAGTAAGAAGGCCTCAGGAAACATGGCAGAGTAGGGAGAGACAAGCTGAAAACAGGAAGACAAGCCACAGCCAAAAACCAGAGAGATTAGACCAACAAGCAAACCAAAAGACAACAACCAAACACAACAAAAAATATCTGACAGATTATGAGCAACCACTCAGTATGCAACAATGACTTGGCAGTACTTCACAAACTAACAGGGCGCATAAAGGAGTACAGACAGGTTAATGATGAACAGGTGGGGTTAATCAGTATTCAAGAGATCAGAAACCAGAATGTGGGTCATGATTGGCACATGAAAGACACAAAATATTGCTATCATGATGGTGAATGGCATCATGGGAAGTGTAGTTTGTGCAGTTGGAGGCCAGAGGAGAACCCGGAAGCGTGACAGCTTTCTGTTTCTTTGTAAATGTACACTCGTTTTAAAATTAATGCCTGTTGTTGTCAAGAACAAACGTATTCGACCTGTGCTAAGTAAAAAGTGGTCGTTATTTGACAGATTAATTTTCAAGGTCAGCAACAAACATGAAACAATTATAAACAGGTCAAGGGTGAGAGAGAGAGAGAGAGAGAGAGAGAGAGAGAGAGAGAGAGAGAGAGAGACAAGCCAGGGTCAAAAACCAGAGTCAGTCTACAGGCAAACTAATCCAGAGGGGAATCCAGAAAGCAGAAGGAGAGATGAAAGCACAGTAAGTCAAAAACAAAGATGGGTCGATAACAGAAATAACAATCAGAGTAAAGCAGGAGAGAATGCTCAGTACGCAAACAATGTTTGGCAATGCTTTGCAAGAAGTGTGACTGTAAAATTTATGTAGTGATGGAAAATGACGTGCAGGTGGGCAATCGGACTTCTGGAGACCTAGATCAAGGAAGTGGAATGTGATTAGGTGTTTTGGAGCATGTGGCTGTGACATCATCAGGGAGAAAACTCTGGGGGATGGAGTCCAGGAGATGGGAGGCGGTCGGAAACCCGGAAGGCGTGACAGTTGTAAACATGTTTGGACTTTTTCCTAGACTAGGAATGTTGAGAAGTGTTCGAACAACATCTTAAATGGAATACTCTAGCAAACTGTTGGCATCATTGCAGGCATGAATGCAATTTAAAAGTGCACTATGGACAACAGAAGCCACGTGGCAACAATGTCCCTAAACACTGCCGACTTCTCTGGGCTAAAGTTCATTTAAATTGGCTCAATGCATGGTGGAGAAGTGTATTGTGGCTAGATGAGTCAAGCTTTCAAATTGTTGATGGAAATAAGGGAAGTTGTGTGCTTGGGGCCATAGCAGAAGAACCATCTAGACTGTTACCAGCATAAAATTTAAAAGCCAGCATTTATCACGGTATGGATGTGTATTAGTGCTTAGTGCATAGGTGGAACATGTAGGTCAGGCTGACCCTAACAACAGGAGCTAGAGGGGGTAGGACGGTGGTGCCCAAACCGTGCATGCTGAAGACATGAATGGGAGGAGGAGGATGTCAACTGTAAAAAGGGGCTAGGAGAATAATGTGAGTACAATTAGGCAGGAGGGTGGAGTCTTGAGCATGACTTCTCAGGCCCTGCCTCCTATTATGCACAAGCTCAGTACCGTACCAGATGTTCAATCCCAGTGGTGGAGCGGAGGTAGTGACGGGAAGGCAGGGCTCAGGGCTTGGGTTATGTCCTGTTGCCTATTGCTGCGGTTGTCTATCTCCTGGCTTTCTTAGCTGTTGTTCTCCTCCTTTTGTCCCATGCAGCTAGGGCTGGCGTGTGTGGTTCGGTCACCACCTTTCCACCCTCTAGCAGCTGTCATTGGTGTCCAGGGGTCAGCCTTGGATCTCTGAAGCTCTGAAGACACGATTAACACTGAAAGACATACACACATTTCAGAGTGACATATGCTGCCTTCTAGTCTTTTTCAGCCACATTTCAGCCACAATGCCAAGCCACATTCTTCACATGTTACAACAGCATGACTGTGAAATCAGAGAGTGTAGGTGGTAGACTGGCCTGCATGCTGTCTAGACCTGTCCCCCTTTGAAAAGATGCGGTGCATTATAAAGCACAAAATTAAAAAAACCCTAAAATGCCCCTTTATGGTGACGCAGCTAAAGGCGAAAGATTCTGCATTCAAAACTTGTACAGCTGGTGGCTTCAGTGTCCAAATGATTATTAAGGCTGTTAAAAGGAAAGGTGATGTAGAAGACTAACACTGTTTTTGGAGTGTGTTTTGGCATCATACACTAACTATAGGCATATATCTAAAAATATATATATATTACATTATTGTAATACATTTCTCTGGTGAAAAAATGGAAGGTTTAATTCCTAGTCCAGATAGGAACACCACTGCTGTACCAATTACAGTTCCAAATTTCTGACCCAAGCGTGATCAACAATTTAAGCCAGCTAGAAATGTGAATGCAGTTGTATCCTCAAGCAGTGTACATGACAGAAAATAGCTTTGGGAGAATGTGTGTGAGGTGCTGTTTGATAGACATGACCAAAATAGTCTGTCAGAGCAACAGTTAAACACTAGCTCACACTGTGTGTGTGTCTGTACACTGTTAGATTTCACAGCTGAACACTGTCATTTGCCTAACTGCTGAGCCAAACCACAGCGAGAGTCTGCCACTTCAGCTGATGTGTTATGAGAAGGAGGATAAAGCACAGAGAAGTGTACGACAGTAGGGGACATGGACAATAATATCACACGCACACTGTTATCCAGCTTCATGACATCCTATATTTGAGGCCAACATTTACGTCGGATCTGAATTCTCCTCACTGAGAGCGAGTAGGAGGATAAAGGAGAAAAGAAGCACAGGACGGGATAAGGTGTCCTTTTTTTCTCCAGCTCTCTGCCCTTTTGACAAGTTCACTCAGGAGCTTTATACTGTATAAATTATAGATAGGAGGCTGAGAGAATAAACATGTTTACCCAACCCCAGGGAAACGTGGAGAAAGAGCAGTGAGAAAACAGAGATCTTAAATTTGGAAGACACACTCTTTCTTCTTTTAGATCAAATGCACCAAACCCAGGCTGATATTTCTCTTGTATGTTGTTCCTTAAATAATTAACGTTGCTGTGATTGAAGATGATAACAAAAAGATTTATTTTAAACAGCATATAGCATAAACTTTTTTCATTTTTTTACTTGTCTTTTTATTTTTTGTGATTTCATAATAATTAGTTATCATCTTGGTACAGTAAACCATGCAAATGTCATAAGTGGTGGATTCTGACGGTGTGCGCAGTCTTGTATGATTAAAAGAATAGTTTCACAAATTGTTGCACCCAGAAAGAATTACCCACAGAAATAAAATGGGTAGATGTGACATTGTGAGACATGTGCAAGTTTAACCAAGGAGCAAGGAAAGGGCCTTATTACTGTACGTGACTAACCCAACAGCCACGATTGTGGACATTTAGGAAGCAACTGTGCCCTTCATGAGACATCCTGTAAGTGCTGACGCCATTGAAAGACGGCTGCATGACGCAGGACTACATGCACTCAAATGACTGCCCCTAACATCATGTCAACATCACCACAGATTGGAATGGTGCCGTGCCAGACTGTCATGGAGTGACTCAGAATGGCAGCGGGTCATCTTCAATGATAAGTCCCACTTTTGTCTTGTGTGGAGATGTCAAAATGAACGGTTTGTCCTGAAATCCTTGTGTCACTTTGCCTCCACCCCTGCAACATCTGCAGGAACTGTGTGGGAATATTCAAGCTAAGCATGGGATGGATTATTGGAGAACACCATTAGGAACCTCTACAACTCGTACCGAAATGTCCATATGGTGGCCCAACGCCATACTGAGAAACTCAATACATATTGCCCATATCAGTCTACATTTGGCATCATTTATAGTTCCTGGTAACGTTCATAATCCTTCCCAGCAGCATTGCAATCCCACACTTCCTTCTGGGTGCAGCTGTTCTTTTGACGTTGGGTGTACTTACAGGTTATAATTACCACATAAATCTTTAGTTTAGGCACAAATGACATATAATGCAATGTATGGATGCCATAGAAATCCTAAAGTGTGATGTGGAATTTTGGAGGTAAGATAAATAGTAAGCTAGAAGGCTACATAAAAACGGAAATGTGAATATTAACCTGTAACAGGGGTCTCAGGTTGAAAACATTACTTTGTTTGTTTTACCATGTTTTTATTAACATTTTATTCCTAAAATCCATCTTTAACACTAAAACAAACAGACACAAGATAGAAGTGCATCTTAAAGGCTGCTGGTTCAGAATGTAAATTAAGAGTTAATGAAATGAACCTCCTGGCTCACTGTGTAATTATGTATATAATGTACACACTCCCATAGGAACAGTATAATAAGGCCCACTTAATAACTAAATAAAACGAATAACTAAGCTTCTTAGTGTAAAACTGTGTTCTTATTTAGTTGCATTAACATCGTGGGATATTGCTGAGAAAGATGCTTTCAGGCTTTAAGAGTGAGCTGAATGAGAAAAATAGAGCAATAATGCTAACAGCTGGGCTGCCATTCTGTTCTCCCCTCTGGCCTCGGCAGGGTTTATTTACAGTAGACTACCAGCAGCTCAGTTCTCCTGACAACGACCCCCAATTTCTCCCCATGGATAGTTAAGCCTGTACAATTTCACACCTTAGCGCTTTGAAAAACCACCTAAAAGTAAGGCTTGAGAGACTTGAGTTATAGCTATAACACTGCTGCAGTGAAATCCTGAAAAACTCTTCAAATACTTCAAGACTCCAGACTTCACAGGCATCTAAACAGGCCGTGCATGGTGATGAATATTTATGGCCTACTGTTTTATTAGTCAGTCTTTTTATTTGT
This sequence comes from Prochilodus magdalenae, assembly GCA_024036415.1. Taxonomy (NCBI): domain Eukaryota; kingdom Metazoa; phylum Chordata; class Actinopteri; order Characiformes; family Prochilodontidae; genus Prochilodus; species Prochilodus magdalenae. Next base: position 619,987 of record JAMWET010005449.1, on the reverse strand, counting down.
AAACTACATGCAACACAGACTATAACAGCAATGCTCAATATGTTTTTTGTTCTTCACCTGAAGGTTACACAAGCACACTGGCAGGAAACCTATAGGCTACTGGGTAGGCGTAATATGTGCACAGCATACAAATGCAGTGTGCACGTCAGAGGTGTGAACTTGAGTTCACAAATCTGATGACTTGAGACATTTCTTCAAAAGTCTCCAGGCCCAAAGTAAAAAGTATGGAGCGTTACGCCATGCCTGATAGATAACAGATACACCATGACCTCAAATAGGAATCAAATGAGTGTGAATTATTTTGTCACCAATAATCTTTTTAACATTGGACTTTGACAAGGCAATTAAGGCCAGTGCTTACAAGTTACTTTGGCTTTACCCTTTTAGCTAACTTAGGCAACATCGGTAATGCTGGTAATGTCAACTTTGTTAAACGGATTGACCAAAATGAAATTACATCTACCGATTGCACACTGGGTTTTATAAACAAACCAACAGGCAATATTTCTACTACAGTCTATCACGTATTTTAATAATGAATATGACCTGTGCAGATTAAAGCTGAGTGCAGATTAAAGCTGAGTGCAGACTCTCAGCTTTAATTTAAGGCTAAATACATCAAACACAGGCAAATGGTGAAAGAATTACAGCAATTTTTATACACAGGCATACAGGCTCAAAGGCAATTGGACAAACTCATTATCATGAATTAAATTGTCATTTTTACTTGGTTATAAATTTTGTAAATCTCGTTTCTTCTTTGGTGGTGCTCTGCCAGGCCTTTACAGCAGCTGTCTGTAGTTTGTGCTTGTTCTTGAGGCACTCTGTCTTTAGTTTTGCCTTCAGTATGTTAAATGCATGGTTGCTTTCACATTATACTTTGTGTCTTTCACTGTTAACATGAAGTTTGGAAGCATCAGGCAGAGTCAGAGCTGACGATATAGCGCTGTACACTTCTTAACTTATCCAGATCCTTTTGTCAGAAGTTACATCATCAAAAAAGACAAGGCAACCAGTTTCATCGGTAGTTATGTGCCCAGTCCATGTTTGACAGATGAGGCGGTATGCCCTTGGATTCCTGATTTTGAGGCTTAGTAACCCTCTTTTTTTCCTGGAGGGTGTTATTTGGTCAGGATTTATTCACCAGGGGAAGGTCCAACACCAGAGTTTTCTATGGTCTTCTAATCCTTTAGTGTTTTAGAGCTCACCAGTCCTTCCTTTTACTTAAGAACATACCAGATACTTCTTTAGAGCATGCATAATGTTTCCCTAAAGGGTTTATTTTTTTTGTTCATACTAATTATGGTTAGGTGCACCAGCACCAGACCTCATCTTGAGAGTTATAAGCAACACATTTTGAAATCAACTTTAGACCTTTTATCTGCATTATAGGAGTATTGCCTGGCAATAGATCAACTGAGCAGTCAGCTGTCCAATTACTTTGAGTCCTCTAAAAAAGGAGAGCTACATATGAATATAGCTGCAATCTTTATGCTCTATCCTCTAACATAGCTGAAAGTCTTCTCTTTGCTCATATTCATTATTCAGTTTTAACTGGTAGACACATCAAATAACAATAACTTTATCAACATCCAAATATTTATGAACCTTTTTATGTATCACATAAAACAGTATGAAACTTAACTTCAAGTCAAGTTACCTAAAAATCCGGCAGATATGTACCACATGCCTAATGCCACACACACAGATTGTAAATCATGCATGTTGACTGACTCTCGACTCATTCTCATCCTTTAATGACCCGGGACTTAACAAATTTCCTTCAAAGACCATGATCCTTATTACAGTAATTCAATAAAACCTTTCATTTCCAGCTTTATGTGTGACCCTTGTTATTCATGTTCATTTTCAGCAAACCCCTTCTCACAGCAGCATTAAGTTCAATACACATTTCAAATAGTGAGCCTTTCATATCAGAAAATCAATCAGTCTTACTAAACAAGCTACATTTACTGCACGTAGCACTTCAGTTCTGTTTTTCCGACTGAAGTGTTTTCTGCACTGATCATCAAAAGAACAGTCACACAAATATTTGCACCCAGAAGGAATCTTGATGGGTTCACCAAGAAATTTCACTCTCACCCACACATGTGACGTAAGCAAGGATGGGCCTTATCACTGTGCTTGACTGAGCAACTATCTTTTCACTCACATCCTGTGTGGACCTGGGATCTGAAGCACAAGCCAGAAGAGCTCTGATGAATGCTTATTGCAATTCAGAAAAGGATACATTCATCATCAAAAGAATAATTGCACCTAAAAGGATGTGTTAGATTGCAATGCTATTTGGAAGGAAGCTAAAGGTTACCAGAAACAATAAATAATGAAACATTTGACATGAGCAATATTTATTAAATAGTTTTTCCTCTTTGCAGATCATCTCTAAATCATTAAGATTTTGAGGCTGTCGCTTGACCTTCAGCTCCCTCCATAAGTTTTCTATGGGATTATGGTCTGGAGACTGGCTAGGCCACTCCATGACCTTAATGTGCTTCTTTTTGAGTCACTCCTTTGTTGCCTTGGCAGTATGTTTTGGGTCATTGTCGAGCTGGAAGACCCAGCCACGACGCATTTTTAATGTCCTGGTGGAGAGAAGGAGGTTGTCAGTCAGGATTTTGAGTGGCTCCATCCATTCTTCCACTGATGCGCTGAAGTAGTCCTGTGCCTTTAGCAGAGAAACACCCCCAAAACATAATGTTTCCTCCTCCATGCTTGACAGTGAGGATGGTGTTCTTTGGGTCATAGTCAGCATTTCTCTTCCTCCAAACACGACAAGTTGAGTTAATGCCAAAGAGCTCAATATTTGTCTCCTTTGACCACAGCACCTTCTCCCAATCAGTCTCAGAATCATCCAGGTGTTCATTGGCAAACTTGGGCCTGCACTGGTCTGTAGGAGCCAGAACTTATTTGGTAGAGGATCAAATACTTATTTCTCTCTGCAAAATGCAATTAAATTTATATATTTTATACAATGTAATTTTCTGGATTTTCTGATATTCTATCTCTCACTGTTAAATATATATATATATATATATATATATATATATATATATATATATATATATATATATATACACTGTACACATGGAATGTCAGGGGTCCTTCCAGACATGTGCTAGGCATGTGTGTTTATTAGCACAGCGAATCTGAAAGTTGACAGTGTCCACTATGCAAAGGGAGTGAAAGTGGGCAGATTCCAATCCAGCTAAACACCAGACAATATAGATGAGAGCCTCGAAAATAAGACGCACACAATTTGGCATGAATAATACAAGGCAGAGGTTCTGCAGGACAAAAGAGGACAATTCCATGGAGATGTAGTTCTTTCTGCTTGGTGGATTTCAGGTTTCCGAAGCTGCTGCCCCCTCTGGCTGTGAAACTCATCCGAAAAAGAGCCTAGGAGCTGAGCTGTGTTATCTGCTACCTTCAGCAGACGGTCATTTTTTTGGCGCCCTGATTCCTCTTCACCCATTCCTCAGCCTACGACCCTCACATCTACCCATCTGTGGGAAGCAGGTGTTTCATATCTGCAAGCACAACATCAATCATGGCGACGCTTGCACAAAAAGATAACCCCAGCCTGCACTAAGACTGCAGGATTCCAGCCCATGTTTGCTCGGTAAACCTCATGTGGGATAGAACAAGCGTGTTTTTGGCTCTGTGACGCAAGCATGTGTGGCTTTTACCCCTCCCACGCACGCTCGGCTGGAGAGCAACCTTGGCAGCGAGAAGTGGCTAATGAAGCGTGAGGGTCATTGAGATGGTTCAATATTTTTCATTAAACCTCCAGTAGGAGAGCCCAGTCTAGAGCCGCAGCGCTGAGCGGCACTCTCCACTTCTCTAAGAAGCAGCTGTCAGTTTTCTTCATCATTACTCATTGTGGTGGAGGAGACTGCCTATAGTCCCTGTAGTCAATAAGAAGACGCGAGACACCGCGGCTGCTAGCGAAATGAAGGGCGGGTAAGTTGAGATAAATTTGAGTGGGGTTCGCTCCCGAAAGCCTGACGCAGCAGCAAGGCAACAGAGGAACAATAAGCCAAAGCCTCTTTCCATTACAGCGAATGAAGATGAATGTTGACACGGAAGACTTATGAAGGTATTCCTGAAGGTGTCCATATTTTTGTTAGACTGTAACTGTGATTCATCTTCTTCAACAATGCTTGTGATGGATCTTCCGAAGCCTGAGCAAGTTATCTCCATTTGCAGCATTACAGGTATGAATCACAGTAGACTCAAATCATCTGCTGAGGGTATGTCCCATATTTAATTCTCAAAGTATGAAGGCCAGACGGGACTTTGGGCTTACCAACACATAGAAACGAATGGAACAGGAACATGCTAAAATGTCAGGAGTGAAAACACTCAAATATCATCAAAACCTAAACCCCTCAAATGCCCTCAAGTATTTGAGAAATATAATGAGCACATGTATTGAAATTGATTTCCTCAAATGGACATCGCTTATTCAGGCACTCATTAGGTAATATCCTCTTTAAGGATCAAATGCAGTCATCTAATCACATAAAAATGCATCAGATTCACTAATGAAATGGAAGAGGGCCAGAGGTTAGTTCACCACCCCCCACCTCGATGAAAAACTCCCCAGTGTGAGCTCATCTAATGTGTAGGATTTGAAGTACACTGACGATTGGAGCTCTGTCAGTGTCCCTTTCTCTTTCTCTCTTTGCCCTTGAAATGATGCCCTGCTGAGGTTTCCTGCCAGAGCAAATCTGTATGGACTCAGTGTTTGACATCTCTTTCAGCAAGGATGTTAATGAGTCAGCTTAGGACAGAAGGGGAGCTACTAATCGAAATCAACAGTCACAGTAAAGGTTACAACCTGACATCCCCAATAAAGTAAAGCTGTGGATCATCTAGCTCAGGAAGCACTGACAGTTTTGTGAGATGGGAGTTCTTTGTTTGCCTAAACAGTATATACCGTGAAACACTTTTTTCAGTCTGCTACACCTGTTTCATACACTAGATTACCACAGTTTTAATAATTTAAACAAGTTTAACCTTAGCATAAAAAACTTTTAACTGAAAGTGTTGCTGTTTAAGCAGTTGCAAAATGAACAAAAAGAAGAAGAATATTTTTTGTAGAGTGAATTCCTGATTTTTTTAAGCCAGGTTTGGCATACAATTTATTCATTTGTGATTATAAAATTAGGTTTGGGGACTTTTAACAGATCATAGTTTACATCATATATAAATAAATAAAAAAATGTAAATTACATATTATTCCCTAATATTATCCCAATGTAGAAAATTTCAGCAAATAAACCATTTTATTTTATTTAACAATTTGGCAATAAAATGTTCTTTGAAGAAGCTCTGTTAAAATACAAGAGCTATAAGAGACCTATAAACACAATTATTCAATACCAGTAGTAGTGGTTTAGTAGTTTTCAATGATACTCAAACCACATGAGAAACAAATAAAACTGGAATTGTTGTTCACGTTATTGATGTTACTCCAGAGGATAAAACTTGTGTTCAAAGGTATTTACATATGTGGTTCACCAATCCAGGTGCCAGTATTTAAGAAATCTCTATTCGGGTATATTTCTGTTTAAGTAGGATTATGCTATGTTCCCAAAAGTAGGTGGACACCTGGCCGTGTCATCTACATGAGCTCAACCATTCCAGAAACATGTGCATGAATTAATTGCCCCCCTCTTTGCACACTCAACATGCAAAATTGTGATATTATTTAACAAATACATGCAGGTTAATGAATTAAGTCAGTTGTGTTCTTTCAGTGAAATGAAGTGTTTGTCATATGCAATCCAACATCCTGTGACAAGAAAACCTGCTGATTGGTGCTACAAAGTTTGGATCAACTTTTATATATGTAATTATTAGTGAAGGCCCTTTGCCTTTATTATTTAGAGATGTCACTAAAAATGTTATATTTAGATGTATTCCTCCTGTATAGCCTGTTTTTTAAATGTGCTTTCTCGTCTATGCTCCTTTCAGTAGCCATTTCTTGTCTTGTCAAATTGTCCTATCTGGTCAACAATTTAACAAGACCTGTTGCTGCCAAGCAAGAGTCTGAGACTCCCTTCTCCTCAGAGTGGCTTGCAAGAAAACTGGTGAGCAAAGTTTATCAACTTTTTTCATTTTTGACACCACTTTAGCCCTACAAATGGACTTTGCCTTATAAAAGTGTAAAGTGGCCTTTTAAAAGAAGCCAAACATGAGCCCTACAAAGGACTTTGTTTGTAAAAGACAAAGTGGTTTTAGAAGCCAAAATGAGACAACAGCATAAATGGGATGCTTACTGAGTTGCAGATCTAGAGAAATAAATATGTGATGGAAAATTATTTATTTGCCTACCAAACTGCATAGCATCTATCCTTTTGTATTTTAGTCTAGTGTCTTTTTGTCTCAATCATGTAGAATTGCACATCGCAATAGACCTGAAACATATCATGTTTGTAGTTGCTTCATAACTATTTTTAATGTACCAAATTGTTGGCAGTGCATCAAGATGTGTATTGCATCAGTCTTAGTAATGGATATATTACTCTGTGTATAATACATAATATATAATGCTATATATTAGTATAGATTTTGTCGATAAACTACTCAGTCTGCAACAACTTAGTAAATCCAATGTTTTACTTTTAGTGCAGCTACAAAACTCTCTTTTGAAGTGTGTCTGTGGGAATTTGCTTTTTTCAGTCAAAAGAACATTTGTTAGGTCAGGCACTGATGTTGGATGAGAAGTGCTGGCTCACAATCAACAGTCCAGTTTTGCCCACCGCTCAATAAGGTCAGAGCTCTGTGTAAGCTACTGGAGTTCAGTAAACATTCTTTTTTTGACACTAGTTTATTATATTCTGCTAGCACGCAAAGCACAAATGTCTTAATGTAAGTGCATTCTTGTTTATCATTAGGAAACCTACTTTAGCTTACGTTAACTTGTAAAAAAAAAACTTAGAAGATGAGTCGGAATGTTGAGCTAGGTTTCTCCAGCATTAGCTCATTAACTTTTCTAGAGAGCCAGATTTTGCAGCTCATCTGATGAGCTTTTCTCAAGGTTATTTCTGAATAATGAACCATTTGTTCAAATGCATTCCCCAGCTTGAGTCGTTCTACTGGATTTTTTAGCTTACCAAAACCAGTATCATCACTGGAAAAGTCATACAACCATATGGTAATTTTCACCAGCAGTCTGCTTTTTTCTTCCCTGCTTTGAACTGAATATCTGTTCATTAACTCTAACGAATGCTCATTATCAAAATTAGTCAGACTGCACATCACTAGATAAAACACCACACAAACAGCTTTGGTGAGACATTGCATGTCTGATTCATTTTAGCCTACAACCTGTACACTTGGAATGCACTCGGTTTAGCCTGAATGAATCTTTTTTAATTCAACCTATCATGGAATTCAACAGCTTCCCAGTGGCCCTCTAAGGTATGTCTCAGTAGCTTTAGTTAGGGAATATAGCTGTACCATATTCCATTAAAATTAACATGTCAGTGTTGCACTGACTGTGCATTCTATCTTGTTTCCTTTTGTTATGAAAGGATGCAAGTATGTACCTTGTTTGTGCGCAAACATATTTAAGATAGAGTTGGACCTTTGTTGTACCATTGATGGGGGCATTTACATTGTGTGTACCTTGATATTGGAAAATTTACCCACACACAACCTTTTTCCTAACAGTGTAGGTTCCTTACATTGGAAATACACTATCACAGACATTATTGTCTATTAAAGGTGCAGCATATTTAATATATGAAAAATAAAAAAAGGATTGCTTTAACTGCTCAAATATAAAATTTGTATTCACAAATTGACACAAATAACACTGAGGAAATCTGACTATTCCAGATGTACTTTTTTCATCCTGAGAATAAGGAGCTCCAGTTCCGTGCCTCAGGGACAAACCAAAAAAAGTATAAGCCCTATGATTAATGTAAAATGACATCCTGCCCCTTAACCTCTCCGTCGTTGCTTCATGTCAGATCCAGAAAGCTGGGGTACAGAGCCGAAACAGCAAAAATCATGTCACTGTGCAATTACTTACTGACTGCACTGTATGTACCTTTGATCACAAAGCTGAGCACAGTACAATAGCGGCAGCGTAATACATAATGAATATTGTCTGACGCACTCAGCTCATAACCAAAGTTAGGCACCTACTGTTAAGGATTAAGCAGGATTACAACCTAATCCTCCGGCCTACTGACAGAAAGACACAATTCATGGGTTAACAGTTTCCTTTCAGAGGTAGGGCTTCGGGCACTTCATGAAAAATCATGCACACAAGCAGTCAAAAAACAATGGCAGTGTGGAGCTAAAATTCTTTATAGCAGAGCAGAGCGGCGGAGCAACAAGACAGTCTCAAAAGGGAGCAGAGGTGGTTTTGACTGAGGTTTCAAAGCAAAACCTTTGTGATTACTGCTTTATGTTACTTTAGCTCTTTTTCCTCCCAATGTCAGCGCACACATAGTGTGTAGCAGTGGTCTGGGAGAGCCGGTAAGGCATGAGTAGCAGAGTGGAACTATCACAGCACACCAGCATCCAAATCTGTCTCTCTCACACACATACATACACACACAAAGACACACACACACACACACACACTCAAATATGTGTTTTCCACTATGCACTCTCCCTCTATTTTCTCTCTCTCCTTCACAGTAGAGTAAAACAGCCCTCTGTGTAGTTTACTATTCATTCTTCATCCCCAAACATGTTCTTTTGTAGCAACTGTTGGACAAGCATTACGGAACTGCAGACATCACGTTCCATTTCAACTTAAAGGAGCAATTTGTAAGATGACGCAAACTCCAAACAATAGGGGGCGACATATCACCAGACAGTTGTGGTGTCCAAATCTATTGTAAGCAATGATATTGTATTGTCTATCGCAAGTCCCTTCTCCTCAGCATTAACAGCTGTTTACTGTTTACCCATCTAGAGGGAACATGTCAAGTTCAGCATCAAATTTCATCCCTTTATTCGTCAAGAGCATCTCCGGTTACATCACTTCGTTTCTTTGAGGCTAAACATGGTTTCTTGATGCAGGTGGATGACAGTGGTTGTTATAATGTTCACTTGCCAAGAGCTTTAGCCACCGCTGCGTTTGCTCTTTCTTTTATCGAATCTTGCTGTCCTTAATGTAGGTCCTTTGCTGGGGTCTTGCAATGTTTAGGGGCAGTCTTGGGCTGGAGGTTATGTAGCCAGACTTGAGTCCGGAGGGTCACCAGTACTCTGAGTCAACGGTACATGACTAAAGTGCCTTGAGCAAGGCACCAAAACCTCAACTGCTCCCCGAGTGCTGTGGATAGGGTTGCCCACTGCACCAGGCAAGTATGTTTGCTGCCTCCTGGGGTGTTTGTTCACTAGTGTATGTGTGTGTGTGTTCCACTTCAGCGAGGGTTTAAATGCAGAAGACAAATTCCTCTGTATGAAAGCACAAATGGTTCTAAATTCTAACAAAAGGATTTAACTGGGAGCAGGACCTTCAACATGATTGACATGAGGTTACGACGTACTAGACTTCTTGGACTGAGTCAATGCTATGGTCACTCACTATCACCTTCAGAGGTTCAAAGTGGTATTACAAGAAAGGACAAGCCAAAGCTAGCTGATTAGAATGCTGACTCTGTAGATACCTCTGTAAAAGTCGTCTCTAAAAACTTCATTACGCTTTAAATAATACATACGGAATGTCTTCTACAATGTCCATGTTACAATGTCAAATGTCCATGTTTAATCTAGAACAGCCACAAAAGTTTCACGTGCACAAGGATTAGGGGTCTTCCTTTTGAAACCCACAGATGTTAGCATTATCAAGGAGATGTTTTTTGGCCATGTTCTGATTTATATGGTTAGAACTGAAGACCTAATTTTAATGGTGACCTTTTGCCACTGGATATGCTTGTGAGGATGTATGTAAATGGTCTAATTGTCTACATACATTGTCCATAATTTCTTCATCAGTTTAATGCTGATTTATTATTTAAAACCTAACCTGGAGCCAGATCTTTTTTTTTTATATCCGTTGGTGTAACTCTACTAAGTCAAAGACGTATGGCATAGTCTGACAAACCTCACGCCTCTGACTTTTATTATTATTATTGTTATTAATAATTAACTCATTAATAAATAGTTAATTATTATTAACTTATTATTAAGCTTTTCTGGGTGACATCATATTTAGCGTGCATTTCTTTTACATTTTTACACCTTCTCAGATAAAATTAAAGTAACCTTACAAATGTTAAGCTTTAAACGTATGATGCTTTTAATTCATAAATGAGTTGTATATACAACATTGAGCCATTCTTATGAATCTGGGATATATAACTCATTAAATGATTAAATGAGTTGGTGCAGTCGGTTCTCATAGCTGGCTTGTTGGATGAGGAGAAATGGCCAGGCATGAAGACCTAAGTGAAAATGACAAGGGCAAAATGGCTTTGGCCAGACGACTGGGTTGGAGCATCTCCTAAATGGCAAGGCTTGTGGGGTGCTTCTGGTTTGTACAGTGGCTTCTTTCAGCAGTATAGCATGCCCTGCTACAGTGAACACTTGTTTCAGAAATCATTTGGAGAACGGAAAATTCAGAGAGGTCTCTAAATTCCCCATATCTCAAACCGATCAAGCGCCTGTGCTGGAACAAAAAGTCTGATCCGCGGCAGCTTGACCTCATCCCTTACAGGACTTAATGGATCTGCTGCTAATGTCTTGGACACCTTCGGGGGTCATGTGTACATGGAGGAACAACAGCATATTAAGTAACATGTTGGCTCATCAGGGCAAATGATCTGTGGTTTTCTTTCTGCATAATTTGCACGTGTGCATGTTATCTGTGTCAGCTCACTGCATGACTCTGATTGAGAATGTGAACAGTGCTGCACGAGTGTGGAAAGCTCTGCAAACTCCAGAAATAAACTGTCAAAATATCTAATCATGGTAATATGAAAGAAGGATAAGTCCTTATGCTGAAGAGGAGCCCTACTGCACCTAAACAGACTTGATTGTCATTCAGGAACAGCTCTGCATCTTTACAGTGTTCATTATAATTATTATTTAGATGCAGTGGTTTTAGTTTGTAGTGCCTAGTTCATTAAATAGCACCAGCTGTTTATCACTTTAATAATAATAATAATAATAAGAAGAAGAAGAAGAAGAAGAAGAAGAAGAAGAAGAAGAAGAAGAAGGAGGAGAACATTGGTTGAATTTAGAGTTTATAGAACCTTTTATAAACCCAAGGGAAGAAAAACAAAACCCGGGCATAGAAAAAGAAGAAAAGTATAAAATAAAGAGAAATGTTTTCAGATGAGCTTTAAAAAGAAAGACAGGGTAAAGCAGCCACAAAAAGATTGTGGAAGTGAGCTGCCTCCCACTGTCGAGAGCCCTGTACCAGAGACTGCAAGAAGTGCAGGGCCTGAAAATCTGAGAGAGTGAGGGGGACAGCAAAGATGAAGAAGTTCAGTGAAGTACGTATAGGTGAGACCATGAAGACCCTCTGAAAGTTAGCAGGAGAAGTATGAACTTGATACAGGAGGGTACAGGTAACCACTGATGCGGATGGAGGACAGGGGTGATGGGTACAGAGCTTGGTGAAAGTAAAAACTTCAACTTCTAGAGTTCTGAATAAATGAAAGCAGGTTCAGTTGTTTGACAGGGAGACAATGAAAAAAGGGAACTGCAATAGTTAATGTGGGATATAAAGGCGTTAACCAGCACACATGGCTGTAACCTGTTTAAAGGCTGGGATACTGGAATCCTGTCAGAGATACAGAATGTCCTTTACATACTGTTCTATGTAATTAATTTGAATTTGAATAATTTTGAATACATGATTGAAAAGGACTATTGGAGGTTTCTTTTGTTGGTACAGATGTTTACAGAGCACAGTGTTTTTTTTAAAGAGAATTAATAGGCAACGATTTTATATATATGTAAACTGTATATATACATTTTATACACGTCATCTCTGCAATGTCTGCTTCGTGTTACCCTGTCAGTCATTTGTATTTTCACAGCTGTGATAACTGGGAAATGTTTTAAACATAACTGAAATTGCTTGTTAATGAAGGCCATCAACATAATTTGATGTTGAATTGAGCTGTAATGGCTTGGAAAATCTAGTTTTCAGTATGTGAATCTATCTATGAACCAACTTGGAGCTTTTATAAACAATGAAATCTGCATGCCAGACAGTGGCAGACAATATTTCTAGCTCCACTGTGGAATTCTCAATAAAATGCAAGCTACCAGGTGATTTCCTTAGATCATCTGACTTAAAGGTAATGCTTTAGTGAAAGGAATCCCATCTGCTTTCAGGGAGGCAGATCAGTTGGCTCTTTCAGCTCCCAACCAGCTCTGTTTCCATCTTGAACTAAATCAAATGAAGTTAGAAACATTATGAGCTATGATTCCTATTCCTGTATCCCCACCTTCTAATAAGGAAAACAGTTTTATTTGGTATTTGCATTTACCTCAATGTCGACCATTTAGACCTATTAACTGCAATAGGCTGCAGCCTGGAATGTTCATATGTTGTTTTATGAGGGTTTAAAGATGGTGCGTGTACAATGCCAGTTTAGAGATTTCAGTCATGGAGATACTCCTCTGCATACAGTAAGCATTCATGAATTTGTATGATTGTGTCTCCTGGATCTGGAATTAATATATTTCATTAATATATTTCAAGAAGAGAGTGATACTAAAGAAGACACTAATCTCTGTCTTTATCCCCCCCATCGGCTATGCTCCAATATTCTGTGACCCGTTGTACCAAACGTCTGTGTAATGTTATGCCCTAACTATAGGCTACAATTGCTTTAACACTCTTATGCCAGCTTTTTTTTAAATGATTGTTTCATAGTATGTGTGATGAGGGGGTTGAGGATGGTTTCAAGCACTGAGTGGTGTAATTAAGGGCAGTTTAAGAATAACACACAAAACAGGCAGGGGTCAAAACACAGGCAGGCAGCATTAGAGACTAATCTGTAATGGCAGAAACCAAGATATAAAACCAGGGGTCAAAACCAGGGAAAACACGCTCAGAGAAACACTGCTTAGTACTTAGGTCAGAAACACAGAGGCTTTCCAAACAGGCAGACCAAATATAGGGGCGTATATGGGAGTCCTATCAGCTGCAGGTGTGTGAGAGAGGAGGAGAGTGGGTGGAGACAGAGTGGAGCTGGAAAAGAAGCCATGTGACTGGACAGTATGTGACAGTATAATTAATATGACAAAATTTAAGCATCAGGTCAGATAATGATGGCTACCAGTTTAAACTGCTAAACTAAATTACTTTAGTAGCAAAAACAGTGGGGCAAATGGCGGTTTGGGTATGGTACGCTCCAACCCAGTTTAACCTCTGGGCATACATACTAGATTATCTTTTCTAAAAACATTGCCATGCGCTCTGAACACTGCCATGTGCTTAGCCTTGTGCCTCCCCCGGAGAACCTGGCCCCATCACTTGCACAGTTGGCCTCAGCACAAAATCAGGCACCCGTGGCTGTACACAAGTGTAAGTCAGTGTCACAATTCATACTGAATTTGTATTGTTATGCAAAACTGAAAAAGTCAGCTGGTGATCCAGGTTTCATTGGATGCATTTAAATTATTATTAAATAGGCCCACAAACGGCTGATGAATTATCACTGACAATGTCATAGCATCTAACTACTTGCCTTATCTTCATTACCCCCTCCCAGTAAAACAGCTGACTTGTGACTGAAACTATAATGCTAACTATAGTGCATTAGCTCAACTACATGTACGATGCAGAATTCTGAAGTGGGAGCGAAGGAGGAAAGTAACAGCATGTCAGAACGTGTACATTTTCTTTTGGAGGGAACTGCTGTGATGTGTGTGAACAGTTCCCTAAAGCTGCCCTCCACTCTGTCCTTCCCCAAGGGGAAAACACATGCCAAATACTCTTATACCACATTCCCGGTCTGACTGGTCCTTGTGAGACATGCGAAAGAGAGATAATGCTCAGTCAGCAGTGTACAGTGCAGCCAGAACAGAGCTCAGACTGATAATACAGTAAATGATTACAGAGTACCAAGAAAGATAGGGAGGGTGTGACGAGAGAGAGAAGAATGGAAGATAGAAAGAGAGTTATACAGAGAAAACGAGACAGTGAGAGAGAGGCACAGAGAAAAAAAATCTAATGCAATGTCAGGGGAGAAAGACAGAGAAGAGTGGGGGAGAGTAAGAGAGGCAGGGAGAGTGGCAGAGAGAACAGGACAGAGTAAGAAAGAGACAGACAAAGAGAAAGACAGAAACAGAAAGAGAGAAATGGGCAGAGAGAGACTAGAGGGGAAGTAGAGAGAGAAAGAGAGGAAGCAAAGAGTTTGTTTACTTGTTTGTTTGCTGGTTTATAACCTTTTCTGCATTGCTTTGGTAAAACTGTATAATTAGAGGTCATATTAAGCATTATATAAATGATAGAAATAAAAATAAACAGATAAAAAATAAAAGAAAGACAGAGAGAATAAGACAAGGCAGTCTGCAGTCTGATTAATATATATATATATATAAATGAACATACAAATGAACACATAAATGAACAGGCTAAGAAACGTGATGAGTGTGGTAAAATACCCAGGGTGACACCTGGTCCTATACAGTCCAGTGACCTCTAATCACTCCAGCATAAAGCACAAATGACCTAGAACCCAACAACCTCACCACATGCTTGTATAGAAAACCAACCAAAAAACATCATTCACTAGACTGAAACTACACAACACCAGCACCAACTACAGTGCTATTCTGCCCTCGCGACCTGCCTGGCAATGATCAAAGAGAAAACACTGAGGAAGATGTTGACAATGTACAGACTAAGTCTGGCACAGACAGAGCTGGTTGCCCAGAGAGGCTAGACTGTGCTCTCAGTGGTGGAGACAGAGTACCTTGAATATGAGCCCATCAGAAATCCACTCTATAAGAAAGTGAGCAGCTCTCTCCTGAGTTCCAGCTCTGCAGTAACACCGAGAAGCTCCTGCACATATTAGAAGAGAGGAGCGGGCTGATTATACAGGATATGTCACAGCCTGTCTAAAACTGAACCGGACATCCAGTGAGGACAATAAACAAACTATTAATGATTTTAACCAATTATTTCATATTTAGAAATTCTCTTTGTTTTCTTTTTGCTTTATTGTCCTAAGAGAGAGAGAGAGAGAGAGAGAGAGAGAGAGAGAGAGAGAGAGAGAGAGAGAGAGAGAGAGAGAGAGAGAGAGAGAGAGAGAGAGAGAGAGAGGGTGAAAAAGGAAAGAAAGAAAGAAAGAAAGAAAGAAAGAAAGAAAGAAAGAAAAAGAAGGATATAACAGAAAGAGAGATAGAGAGAGAAAGAAAGAAAGAAAGACAAACACAGAAAGAAAGAGAGAAAGAGAGGGTGAAAAAGGAAATAAATAAATAAAGAGAAAGAGCTAGAAGGATAAAAGAGAGAGAGAGAGAGAGAGAGAGAGAGAGAGAGAGAGAGAAAGAAAGAAAGAAAGAAAGAAAGAAAGAAAGAAAGAAAGAATAAAGAAAGAAGAGCAAGAAGGATGAGTGAGAGAGAGCGAGAGAGAGAGAGAGAGAGAGAGAGAGAGAGAAAGAGACCAATATCTGGCTGGCCAGAAGGGTGTAAGCATTTACAAAGGCTGTGTAAGCCGGGAAACATGGTATTTTAGACCCTAGCAGCCTCTAATCCCCACAGGGAGGTCCACAGCAAGAACATGAGCAACACATCATCTGTCTATGTGCCCCCAATAAGGCTTTTACGTTTCCATGGGGATGTAATGGAGTTTTGCAGGTACGGTATCACAAGCTGTAACAACAGCCGGCTATGAAGAAGGTACACGGAGAGCTCTACTTCAGAGATATACCTGAAAATCTGGAGACTCAAGGAGGGTACGGAGTGATAACAAGAGGGGGAGGAAGAGAGAGAAAGAAATAGGGAGAGAGAGGGAGAGAGAGAGAGAGAGAGAGAGAGAGAGAGAGAGAGAGAGAGAGAGAGAGAGAGTGGCGAGGGAGAAGTGTAGAGAGAAAGACAGAGGCAGAGAGAGATAGAGAGGAAGAAACACCAGGCCCTCTAGACATGTGACGGGTGACAACATACCAATCTTGCCACAATGTCCACTATAGTAGCTGTTGGGTCGGTCATGCACAGCGATAAGACCTGTCCTTGCTTCCGTTACATGTGTGGTTGAGGATGAAACTTGAATCATTCAAATGTCTTACGATGTCAAACCCACCCACCCAGTTTAATTCCTGTCTGCTGATTTTTATGGGTGCCACTATTTGTGCAGTGATTCGATGGTGAGTGTAATTGTCATTGAACCATCATTGAATTAAAATAACAAGAATATGCTGTCAACATCCATTACACCTGATTAAATCTGGGACCAAGGCCCTATCTAAAGGCAAGAGTGTTCCTCACACACTGCCTGCAGATGTCTATAGGAGATACAATTTACAGTCTACATGATTCTATCCTCTTTTTTTTTTTTAAATGCTTAAAATGCGTTTCTCCCTCATGCATTTGTCAGCTGCTAGGTTTTTCCTGGAATATATGCTCTGATGGCAATCCAACTGCCTTACAGTCATGCATCCTCTCTCTGTTGGTGCAGCACATTTTTTCCAGTGCCTTATCTGGCTCACATCTCCTCTCATCTGTATTTAGATGTGTCCATAAAAGCTCTGGCAAATTCACATCTCTCTGACTGTACTGATTTAATCACATGCAATTTACTGCTTAGACAAGAGGATGCAGAACTCTACATGTGCGAATGTTACATGAATCATGTACTAGTAAACATAATGGTAACTCAACTATTAAATGGTTATAACTCACACACTGATGAGCCACAATTAAAATTAAATATAGATTAAATTAACATTTTCATTCTCAGCACAGTTATACAGGTGTTACAAAAGGAACAACCATTTCCAGCCCAACCAGACACACAGTTGTGTCCTGACCTGTGGCAGGGTGTTCAGTCATTCTTGCTATAATAAGGCTTCTTCTCTGCTTAATGCACCTAGAGGCAGCTATCACTGCAATCAGCTGGAGTGCTAATCCATAGCTGTCTCCTGATGTACTCATATTTCAGCAGTGCACACACTCTAGATTCTATTTCAGTAGACTCCATTTCAGTTGATTGCACCACATCTGGTGGATACACTGTGCACTATAAAGAGAATTATTATAAAACATCCTGTACTTATTATTTCATTTACAGTCAAAACATTTTCCAGCATTTTTTTAGCATATTGTAATTGAACAAGTATCTCCAACATAGTAACTTTATAATATATGGAAAAAACTAGCCTTTGCTTTGATACTTTGATGGAAAGGTTAATGTAAAGAGATTTTATTAGAAATCTTTGTAGCGTGCAGAAAACTACAAAATAAAAAAAATAAAAAATAAAAAACATGTGTCCCATACACAATGCGGAGACAGGATGCAAGTGCAAGTTTTGGAAAGTAATGGAAAATTAATAAGAGAAAAACAAAGACTAGGAAAATGAGAAACAAAACACTACCATGAACAAGGGTTACAAAAACAGAGACGAAACCCCAAGCAAAAACAAAGGGAACTGCAGGGAGTGTAAAACAGCAAGGACTAACAGGAAACACCTGGGAAGGGGCGTAGCTACAAACTAGGGACATGGGCGTAGACAGGAGGAGCAATAACCAAAACAAACAGAAGCACATGGCACAGGACAACAAAGGCACATGGAAATGACAAGAGAAAGACAGACGTAGATAAACAGGGGCTAGCCTAGACAGGACGTGACAATATATATACATATATACATATATATGCCAATCTAACTCCACATCTGTCATAATTTCATAATTTTGCTGAGTCCTCAGATTTCAGATGATGTTTCTATACAAAAAATTTAATAAAATGTAAAAAATCTGTGCACAAAATTAAAAATCTGTTTACTGCAACTGCTCTGTGGTCAAATGTCCAAACATGGTCAGAAATGAAACTTGAGAATGATTCAGGTTTTATGCTCAATGTAAGCAAGGACAGACATGTTCGCTGAACCTGACTGACTATATAAGCTTGTCCAGTTGCGCATGCTGTACATTGTGACTCGTGATGTTGTGTTGGTAGCATCATTTGCAAGCAGGGTATACTTCGGAGAAGGGTCTTCAGTGACGAGTCCTACTTTGGTCTTGGTGGAGACAACCAACAAATCTGTGTGTGATGTCCAGCCTGGTGTCACTCTACCTCTATCATAAAATGTGCAGGAACTGTGTGAGAATATTTCAGCTGAACGGGATGGATTATTGTTAGACGCCATTAGGAACCTCTGCCACTGCATGCCATAATGTATGCATGTCGCATTAGCAAACATGGCAGCCTGACACCACACTGAGACTGTCCTGTCCTGCTCATGTTTGTCTGTCTTATCTGGCTTTCTGTTTCTGTCTTGTCATGTCCATGTGCTGTTTGTCACTCTGTTCCATGTGCTTCTGTTTGTTTTGGTCTTTTGCTCCTCCTGTCTCTAACCTCTTGTCAGGCCCCTCACCTGTTTCTGGCTCCGCCCCTTCCCAGGTGTCTCTCGTTAGCCCTTGTTGTTTTATGCTCCATGTTGTGCCCTTTGTTCTTGCTTGGCATTTTTCCTCCTACCAGTCTTTGTCTCCCTGCCAGTTGTATGTTTCAATGAGGGTTTGTTTTTGTTACCCTTTTCAGTGTTTCTGGTTTCTTTGGTTGTTCTGTTTATTAAAATCCTTGCACTTGCATCCTGCTTCCCTATCCTGTCTAAGTGTAACAGTCTGTACGTACAGCTCCATAATTATTACCACTATCAGTCCAAATATTTCATTATTAATTGTCTCTGGTTTCCTTCTGAATTGTACTGTAATACAAGTTTTGTTTTAATATTTTCTTCTTTCTTGTCTCAGCTTTTAGTAGCTTCACACCCTTTCAGATGCATGGTGTTGAAATCTTTTATTACAGTGGAATGACGGACTGAACACAACATCACTGCATGGCTGTTAATTTTAAAGACTAACAAGCAGCATGGCAAACATGCCTGCTAATTTCTTGGAAAAACTTCCTGAAAAGAATGGCATCTGGAATAAAGTCAGGATTGGTGCACTAGATACTTAAAAATGTAATATTATATTTAAGTGTTGACACTTTTGTGTAATCTGGGGTAAAGAATGTTTTCTGCTTTCAGTGTTTCTCACAAGTAGGCTATACTTGGGCCCTGCCCCCTCCTCAGCCCAGTCTGTACTAACACCATCTCAAGTATATTTTATTTGAGCAAGCTCCAAAAGGGTTATATTGTTATGTATAAATAATGTTACACTTGATGTAGCATGACATGCAATATCAGCTTGTGTTTCAACATTTCTGTAATTCAATACTAAGATAAATTTAATTACCCATATATACCCCATCCCACTGCCGTACACAAGGTTTGTGAGAAACACTACCTTGTTTCTGTCTATACTGACTATAATGACTTTCACATGCTAATGTATATTAGGCAATAATGTTTGAAACTGGATATCATGTGCTTTGTTTTACTCTGGTTAAGTTAGTTGGCTGGTATATATGAAGACAAAAACCAGGTGCTAGATTTCAATCATACACCCCTATTGTGTATTCAACAATGGTTTAACCCCAGTTGCTACTGAATAAATGATAAAACTTCATTCTAATGGCTAGTTGTTTAGTTTGGAGACCCCCAGTCCCAAGGGTCCACCGCACACATTCTTACCTCATTTATCATGGCCGAGGTTACACTTAGGCCCAAGGAAACTGATCCTAGAACAGTTTGAAAGGGTAATTTCTACTGAGTGCAGATCAATCTAGTGAACAATGGTAACATAGCCTGAAGCCACACCCCGAATGGAGCTCTTGAAATTGGAATGGAATGAATAGATTTACATGCTGAATGTAATTTGTATGCCATTTCACAGCCAAGACATGCCATTGTCCACAAGCTGGTGAACGTAGGCCATCTGCCAGGGATCACAATGCACGACACTGCACCGGGACTTAGACAGGTCATTGTATTGTGCAGTAATGTATTGCGATTGCTTGTCTTTGTCATGCTGTAATTTAGACCTTGTTCCACATTGATTAATCCTTGAATAACACATCTGTTATCACTGCAGTTCACTCAATGTATAAAGAGTCTCCACTGTTATATTTCAATAATGTTACCTATTGGAAATGAACTAAAATTCCAGTTGAGCTGTTCTCAAAGTCATGGTACAGTACTTAATATATGCCTGCCCTACAACAAGCTCAGCCGTGACTCTGTTAATATCATAGGCTTTGAAGAACTTATTATATAATACACTGTAAAGCCCCATCTTTCAGATTATTGGTAGTAATGGAACCTGTGTTCTTCAAGGTCAAAAAGGAAAGGATTATTGTGTAAAGTTTAAAAGCCAGTGTTATTCAGAGTATGGGTGAGGTATTGGTAAGTAACTTGCCCATCTGGGGAAGCACTAATAACGCTGAAAGTATTTTGGTGCAACAAATGCTGCCTTCCGGACAACGTGCATGTTTTTTCAACTTGCGCATTCTGGCATGTGATAATTGCATTGCAGAGACTGCCCTGTCTGTTCTAACTGCAGCAGAGCACTGCAGTCCATCAGACTGTATGGTTAAGGGTTGACATGGTGCATCTGGTGATTCAGGTGTTCCCAGATGTGCTCCAATAGATTAAGGTCTGACGAGCAGGCCAGGGAAGGACGCAAATTCACTGTCGTGTTCCTGAAACCACTCATGCACCACCTTTGTGCAATGAGGTTCTGCATTATCCTATTGATAGGTACCATTACCAGGAAAGGATGTCAACATATATGGATGCACATGGTTTAGGATTGCAAGTATCCGTTGATGCTCAGAGATTCATGCAGTGGTATTAGTTGTCCAAGATCATGTCAGGAAAACTTTCCCCGGACATGTACTGGCACCTTAACCGTGTGTCTGCCCTGCAGGCCCAGACATAACAGTGTTCGATCAATGGTGATCCCTGACACTTTCCTCAGTGCTCCAGTGTTCATTATAGGTGTTAATTGGTCCACTGTGGCGAGCTGATTGCTCTGTACCACTCGCTGGAGTTGTTGTTCCCCTCTGGCATCAATGGCCCATGGGGCACCTCTGTTATGTTGCTGGGAGGCACTCAATGTGCAAAAGGTCTATTCTCAGTACACCTTTACTATGGTGACTTTAGAATATCCACAAAGTTAGCTGTTTCCAAGATCCTACCACCCTTCATTCATTACCCTATTATCATGCCCTTTTGGGCATCTGCTACAAATAACTAGAGCGCTCAACTCGCAGCAAACACTGTCATGTGGCATCTGTGATGTCCTGGACTGAGTTTATTCCAAACCAGGTCATAATATTCTAAAGTAACTATATACAGTATACTATACAAAAATTACAAGTTTGTATTGGCAATTCACAGATTGTCTGGACCGTTTTGGAAACTGGGTTGGTATTTGCTGTAAGACTGTGTATTTTATTGTATTTTATGTTGCCCTTTCATCAAAAAAGCAATAATCACTGAAATCGCACCATTACATTACTAGCTGACAGACTGTGAAGACTTAGGAGTTTGTCTAAAGGGTTTGGCATCTTTACACTGTAGTACCTGAATCTGGTAAAACACTGCTGGGTTCTACAAAAGAAACACAGAATAAGAATGATCCTGTCACGACGGCCCAACTAGGTTTTTTTTCACTTAAAGGAGAATTCATGTCAGCTGCTTGGGTTTCATCCATTTGATTCATCCAAATGGTTTCTCAGATAATCTCTGTATTTCTTTGCAGTCCGTTTGCAGTCACAACCATTTGTATTCCAGCAAATATTTCCATTAACAAATAAACCATTCACTAGTGTCACTGTAATATTCTCTCATCTGTCATTGTAATGTTCACCATCAACATTATGGCATAATGAGTGAGTGATCCCATTAAAAATGTTATACATGCTTTTTTAGTGTATAGAACAGGCTGAAGATAATAGAACAACCTAAAGCCCCATTTGGAGTGTATCCATTCATCAGAGGGACAGCTATAATATTTTTTTAAATACATCTGCTGGGTAATAAAATTATTGACTCTGTATTTTTGATGGACTCCGATGTTTGCTCCATACATTTGTGATATCGCTTTAATTTCACTTTTATAGAGCATTTGGAACCACACGATCCCAAGGCATATTGTTTTCACCAGAGCTCTACCAGACTAATGGTGGGTAAGTAACAGCAAAGATGTTTTTATTC
Source organism: Prochilodus magdalenae (assembly GCA_024036415.1). Lineage (NCBI taxonomy): Eukaryota > Metazoa > Chordata > Actinopteri > Characiformes > Prochilodontidae > Prochilodus > Prochilodus magdalenae. The sequence continues at coordinate 597,712 of JAMWET010005449.1, read as the reverse complement.
TAAGCTGCTGCTTACCATTAACCATACCTACTACTTTTACAACATAATATACAATATCTACTAGCAACCACTGATCCCATGTTATTATTAGTGCTTATTTGCTTTGCTTTTTTACTAAATGGTTGCATAAAGGCAATTCTTTTGCTTAAGTGGTCTCTTCATTCACTGCAGATGGATTACATAGGTCAGAGATGGATTTGTGAGGGTCATAGACTCTATGTGGGAGAAAAGGTGAGAAAGGATGGGCACATCTTTGAATGACATTACTGCTGCAAGCACTAGTTTGAGTGCCAAGAACTGCAACACAAACAGTTTTTTTTATTTGTAATAATTCATCACCAAAAGACATCCAGCCAACAGTAAATGGTCAGACAGGGTTCATTTATGGAAGTTGTGTGAGGAGGTTCACAAATTGTGAAGATCAGCAGACGGTTTGCAGTTCCTCAGTTGGCAGCTCAGTATAGCATCAAGTGTGGAAAAAAGAATGCGCAAATGTAGCATGCCAGTTGCTGACCTTTCATAGTTACTTGTCAAAAACAACAAAAACTGCAGCTATAGTTTCCTAGGGGATATATGCAGCTGCAAGAAAAAATCAGGGAACCCTTTCAAACTCTCCTGGATTTCTGCCCTGATTATCAATCAAATAGGATAGGTCACAATGATTGATAAGCACTATCTAAAGTAATAACACACAAATGGCTGTACGTTTCATTAGGATTAAAATTTGAATACAGAGGAATTTGTCTACCATATTTAACCCATCCGGGAAGTGAAACACCCACATACAATAACACATTCATAACACATTCTAGTCGAACACTCAGGGGCAGTAAGCACACTTGCCAAGAGAGGTGAGCAGTCTTATCAATGGTATCTGGGAAGCAGTTGGGAGTTAGGTGTCTTGCTCAAAGGGCACTTCAGTCGTGTCCTAACAGTTCAGGGAATCATACTGGCAGTAGCAAGACTGGCTCCCTCACCGCCAAAAAATTTTGTATTTGTCACCACCACCGCTGCTCATAATGCCCTGGCTATGCTTGCTCAGGTTAAGAGGCAACAATGATTAAAATAGAAGGATTTGCGTGGTTCATTTGTACTGGTGACACTAGAAGGGCTCAGGGGGCACTGGCGCCCCTGCCGTTTTGCCCTCTTGTTGTGCTCTGTCTTGTTGTATGATATTTTTTTCATATAGCTATTTTCCGAGATCTGTTTCTGCGAGGCGAGGCTTAGTGTCACTCCAGTATCATTTGAGAAGTTCTTCAAGTAATATCTGAAAGTTATGTGTGTCTGTGTGAGTGTCTGCAGCCAGTTAAGAACTTCACTGTATAATCACTACATATACATTGTCTTGTTGTTTGTCTTGTTGTCTTGTGCTGTTTAACAAAGCAATGTTTATTATGAATGTATATTGAATTATATGAATATTAGTTATATTATTTATCATTCTTTATTAGACAACAATTGTGCTTATTCTTTTATTGATCTGGAGTGACAACGATGAACAATGAACATGGCATAATGGAGATTTTAAGATGCACATTGGCCACTTTAGCACTGACGCTAGGATATAAGTGGCATGGAAAAAATGCTCAACACTTAGCATCTCTCTGAAATATAATTATCCTGTCTCTCCTGATGAAAGTGGTTTCAATAGTCTGTAAACTGATTTATTTACTTAATTTTATGGTTTTAATGAAGGTATATTTAATGTTCCCTCAAGCCCCTTTCCTTTTAGAATGTGTGTGCATGGGCCTGCTGCTTTTTTTAGGAACGCTCCATATGTTGTGGGAAGATAAATTAGCAGATAGTACTTCCTTACCAAAATGTGACTCCTCTGTATATTTGGAAATATGAATGTGTGACTTCTTAGGCAGACCTCTTCTGTAGTTTTTAGATGCCCCTTACATGATACAATAATGATGCCAAGACAAGGGACAGATCAGAGGCACAATAACACGTTCATACTATATATGAAAAGGCCATGCTGGCATAAATTTGAGTCACTAGCAAAAACTAAAAAACATTTATTTGCAATATATGCAATGTAAATTTCTATTGGTCTATTCTTCATGAATTGTTCATGCCACATAAAAGCCAGCTGGCATTTTAGATTGGTAGAAAAGAAAAGAAACTGGTTTTGACATGACCAGTTTTACATAGTGCAGGCTTTAAAGTCTTTCAAGCTTGTTGCTGGAATTATGGGGAGTTCTCACTGCCATTTTAGAATCACAGTGTTGTGGTAAGGACATATTGCAGTAAATATTTGTAGGCAGTTTTGAGTATGAATGGTAAACGGTACAGCCTGTGGCAAACAATTTATATAAAGATTTGTTTTATCATTCTGTCACAGTAAAGACATGTATGGGATAGACATATTACTAGAAAAAAGGACTGATGAAAAGCAGTATATTGTTAAAATCACTCTACTTTAATCTTTGTTTCCCTAAAGGGAATTTGTCTTGCACATAAACAAGCCACATTTATTCCAGATTAATCATTAAAACACACACAACAATAAATAACAATAAGTAAACACCACACCAAATAATTAAGAACATTAAGACATCCATCCCTACAATTAAAATATACAATCTAAAATGGCAATGTGCCTGTGTCTACACTGATCAGTAATTGAATGCGCAAATGATGCCATGTCTTGTCTTATTTCTGTTTGGGGCATTTGGAGCCTGCATCCAGAGCAGAGGTGGGAAAATGTTGGGTCTACATTATAACTAGTAACTTCCACAAAATGTAGAGCTGTTGCTGTGCTTTAGTGTATCTTGCCAGTATGTTAGCAGACCAGGTAATTCTATACACTCTCAACGGCTATGCCTTGTAGAGTAACAGGTTGCATGCAGGCCCTTTTTCTAAAAATCAGTCATTTCTATTGTTTTTGAAATATTTAAAATCAATAGAAATTTCAAAGTAACTTCTTTTTACTTAAAGATCACAGGTATCGGCAAAAAAACAGTATTGTGACTAAAAATCTGTCAAAAAATTACATTACTTCATTACGTTCAGTGACAAATGTGCTTGAAATTGTTATGCCTTTTATGTTACACTTTCTGCATGTTATGCTAAAAATCTGAACAAATGTGAAAAATTGTACTGCTCGTACCTAAATGTGTCTGTGGTTGCAGAACACCAGACCTTCAGCTCCACTACTAAACAGTTCACTATGTATGCTGCAGGAGCTCTGCTCTACTGTCATGACAGACTTATGCTGAATGGAGAGGTGTGCTATAGTTAGTGTCTATTTCTCAAGTTGGATGCCCTCAGGAGCAGAAATACAAGACCCTGTGTACCTATCAAGCCCTGGGTGACCATTTTCCCTCAGCGGATACACATTCTTTTTGCAAGGCGGGGGGAGGCGAGCTTTGTCTACAGTCTTGCATGCTTATAAATCACACAGACCTGTCTCAGATAGGGCTTCTCTTCAAGCGAAAACAGCACAGTGGTTTACCCAAAGCAGTTACAAACTCCCAGGATTCCTAATTACACTATGCAGATTATGGTAATGGCTGTCTCATTGCTGAAAAGAACAATGCTGGTAATTAAACGATGAGGTATGAATGGCAAACCCTTTTCATGAGGAGAATATGAAAGAATCTAGACTAAAAGGTTTGAGTAAGGTTATAAAGCAAGAAGGGTTTCATTAACTAGTAAACACCTCTATTTGAGCCATAACAACTCTGCAATTATGTAATCACTAATACTGGTGTTGCAGTAATCAGGTCTGGAAAGTGTAAATGAGCCGTCTTGGTCTTGTATTGGCTAAAGTTTTGGAGTTCTGCTTAAGATTAGCTAGGTAATTTTTACACAACATTTAGGCCTGGGTATTAGGTTAAGGTTACATTCTGAGAAGTTCTATGATCTAGACCACTTGGGGGGGTACCTTCAGATATAAAAGGTAATTTTAGTACCACATTCAGGGTTCTCTTTCCAGACACATGACCTGACAGAACTCTGGTCTGGACCAGCCTGGCACCCTTCTCTCTGTATTTTTGTTGCTTCTGGTTTTAAATGGTGTTTGGTCAGACGGAGGTCTGGGCAGAGAACCTACTCTTATTGTCTGTTACAGCCTGACCCTAGACTGGGTCATAACGGAACTTGAGTTGTCTAATGAGTATTTGGGTCCTGAATGTTTGCTGGCAGTTTTCTTTTGGTGGCGGCGGTGTGCTTGTGTTTTGTAGTTTTGGATAGTCTTTTTAATAACCTTTAAATTTGGTTACTTTTATCGCCCTCCCTTCACCAGAAATTTCAAATTGGCTTGTGTCACAGATGTTTGTGTTCAGATTGTAACTGCTCTTTGTTTCAGAAATGTATTTACAGGTGAATTCTGCATATAGATTCTAAGTCAGTAGAGGCTGGTGTTGTCTTCTGGGACCCTGCTCTTCTTCCAGGAGATGAGGCTTGTTTCAGTAACATTAGGACTGGCCAGTGCATGGACTCTGTTCCCTCTTTGCTGGGGGCCTTGGTGTTGTGGCAGGCCTGTGTCTGGCTAAAGCTTTAAAAAGGTTTTTGACTTGACTGTGTAGCAGCAGGAGCCTGCAACACATTTACTGCACAATCGTGCCCTGGAGTTGCTGTTGGCACAAGGATTTGAGCGTCTGTGCTGCCATGACTGCTTCCCTATTGGAGAGGCTATTAGTTAAACCCCCTACCAGTCAGGGCGCTCCATCTGAGCTGTATGTAGCTCTTTTGCCACTCATTGCTTTTGTAAGAATTTAGCATTGAAGGAAAGTCTGTGACACTGAAGCTATTCTGTATGGTACTTGTACATTAGTGTAGTATTTGTGATGAATGTTAGAAGTCTACTTTTAGGCTTCAGTTAAACTTCAGTCAAACATTTGCAATCTGATGAGTGGAATGACCACCGTTTTGTTTAGTATAGTTCATTAACGTAGAGCAAATGTGAAATTACCTTCACAGGTATTTATTTAATAACTTGGTTTTGGTTTATTAGGTTGGTGCCAGTGCCACTTTCAATGTGGAGTTTGAATTTATAGTTCATGTTTTGGTATAGTGGTATTGGTCAGTCAAGTTTGATTGAAGTTAATAAAGTTTAGAAGACATCATTCATTAGTTTAATTTAAGAATCTGTTTGGAGCATCTGCCTAGCTTTTAAAAGTCATTTCAAATATCATTTTGTTTCTGCTTTTTAAATAGTTGTACATTTGGGATCTCTGCAGTCCTTCATGTATAATTTTTAGGAATTCAGTATTTGAAACTTTGCTGCTGCTTGTTTCGAGGTGGTTCCTCTGCACATCAAAGAAACATTATTTGTTTTGCTGTTTTAGTCGGTTCAGGAATGATTTAGTTAGAGCTTGGAATGCCTACATCACAGTGGTGACATGGCAGGAGCATAGGGATTTGTTCGTATAGAGGACCTAATTTAGTCAGTAAGTCTTAAGCTCATTTTGTAGGGTCTTTTGTTTGAAGGAACTGATTAGTTAAGGTTAGTTAAGCTGAGCAGTTGTAGGTTCTGTTTTTTTATATTAAAGATCAGATCAGTTAGGCTTCTATTTTGATTAAATCTCCCTGATGGAAAGCATTCATGTTGCATCCTGGTCATGTCTTTTGTATTGGTCAAAAGAATGGAACAACTTATTTAGTTATTGATGAAAAGAATGAAAGAATGTTTAGTGTTCCAGAGCCATACTTATATTATACATTTAGGATATTTAAGTGATATTTAGGTTTGTATTTATAGTTTGCTTGTGGATCTTCAGTTTTGTAATGGGCTCTGGTCAATATATGGCCTTCTGTGAAAAGTTCTGATTAGCTACGGCATACCAAATTTTTGTAGCCGGTAGAGGTTTTTTAATCCTACTAATTGCATTCAAGTAATTTGAGTGTATTTCAGGAGTGCCCTTCGTGTTTGGTCTCATGTTTGGACAATGGCCTGTTGTCTTTTGGAGTCTGTTGGTGGCCATTTTGTGTGTTTTCCTCCTTGTTGCACTGTGTGCAGGTACATGATTGACCACTTGGGAACATCTTCCAGTATAAAATGTCACCAAGGCCCCATCTTTGTTCCTTTTTTACTCTTAGTTAGATTTCTGTAAGTCTTTGTTTTGTTTATTATTTTGGCCTTTGCCCATGAAGACGTCATCTCAAGTTTCTCTTAAACATCTGAAGAAAACAAAAGATCTGGTTAGAGAACCCACTCTCACTCTAAATTATAGTCTGACCCTAGATCAGGTTGTTACACTATCGAGTGATAAACTAATGTAGAGTTTAAGCAACATTAAAGCCTATATTTATTTCGCTTACTTGTCAGGCAAACTGAACTGTTTATGAACAGTTTCTGACCAGCACCAAAATTCTCTAATAGAAACTATGATGGCAAAGGTCCATGGCATCTTAGAGAATAGTAATGTAGACCTTGTGGTTTTTCCTCATGCCTAAATGACCTCATGCTGTTTAATCTGCTTTAAATATATATGCACACTAATCCATGGCCAGTGTGTTTACACTTGCCATAATGACATATCGGCAAAGGTTTGAGAAGGTAAATGTAAAAGGTGTGATTATAAACAAGTACGATTATCTTTACTGGCGTCCAGACAGCGACTGTAAGCGTGGGTGTATATAGACAGACGTTTGCCCACATCAATGGATATTCTCACTGACACACTAAAAGAAATCTGTGGGAAATTATTCACTATCTGTTTCCAGTGGCCCTTCCGACTTCTGAGCCCGGAGCCTGAAGGCAGTGTTCCCTTTTTTCCGAACGGTTCCCCAAGATCAATTTTTAATTTACTGACAGTTCAACTAATAACAAATCCAATTACACAGCAGCTGCCTCCAAATAGACTTATTGGGGGCTTCTTGCTGATTTGCTCATTTGAAAGAGAGAGGAGGATGGTAGAAGGGAAGAGGCAAGTGTCATATGCTTCCAGTCCTCAGCTGAAGATAGCAAGTTGCTTCTTATTAGCATTCAGGAGAGAAGAGCCTGTTTTCATGGCAGAGAAGTCGGCCATCCTCGGCAGCACAAAGCTGTGGCTGTTGCCCGTTTCATCTCAACAGGATGAACCCAAAGGTCAGATCAAGCAGCCAGCATCATACAATGATTTTTTTTTTTTTTAAGCCAAACTGCTCAAGATGGACTGAGCTGTCAAATCCCAGGATTCTCAAAGTCGATTTTAAAGCTGGCTCTCACGGTGAAAAAGAGCCCACCGGGCAGTAGTCAGAGTAGTACAAATGAAAAATAAATGAAGGATGCAGGTGAGTCAGACACTCTAATATTAGTTGGACTGCCATTAGCTTTAATTATGGTACACGTTTACTACCTAATGCAACATCTCAACTTTTATTTCTATACAGAGTTTGTCTTCAGCATATTTTCCCCCCCAAGACCTTGCATAGACAACGGGAGAGTCAAACCACTTTAAAAACACCCAAAAGATTTATAATGGTGTCAGTCAGGAAGCCAATAAATGTGTGAAAATGCTCCCAGAATCTCTCTTTCACAACTGGAGCCTGATGAATCCTGGCCTTGTAGTCCTGGAATAGGCCCATACCACCCGGGATAGTAAAAACAAATTTATAAGATACCCTGGTCATTTAGTAGATCTGGGAAATCAGTTGACTTCATTTTATTATTCCAAATTGTCTACAGACCAACAGAAACAACCCCAGATCATAGTACTACCTCAAGAGACTTGTGCAGTGTGAAGTGTGAAAAATAGGTTCATTGTTTCATGTGATTTCCTGACACGCCTATCACTGAAACAATGTTTATGTCTTTTTAATTTTTTTGTGTTCAATGGTTTTCCAGGTTATGTAAATACTATCTATAATTTTCATGGTGGAATTGCAGCATATTACTCATTGGACTCAAGTACCTTTATGCTTAGTCACATCCATTTGCTATTTTGGAGGTCAGAAATGATAGCAAGTGTAAAGGCATGGGTGGGGTGACGCAACAGTGGGTGCAATAGCTGTCGGTGCAACTAAATTTTCATACCCATATTGGTCCAAAACCACGCTTGCTCGTTGAGCAGTTCAGATCTATTGATGATGCAAATGCATGTGTAAATCGGAATATTCCTGAACCCAAGCACAATTCCAAAGTCCAATTACCCACAGCACAATTTTGTGGATGGACACTATTATATAACCGTACTTAAAACTGATTTTTCGGAATATCTCCTTTTTTCAGGCAGTGAGATTTAAAATCAGTCATTGTAGCATAAAGTATATTGTAGAGCAACATACAGAGAAACTGCATGTACCTCTCAACGATGAGTAGAATAAAAAATATATAAAATGCACTGTAGGCCAAAGCTATACAGTGTATATATACAATAAATGTATTGTAAAATACCTGTATAGTTTCAGACATCAGGCAGTGTATTCCTAACCATTTATAAACTTTCTGTAAGGGAGCATTTAGAGCCTTTTATTTATTAACCGCATCAGACATTTCACATCAGTTCATTCATATTATCATGCAAATACGTCCAATAATTATTAATTGATTTCATCATTTTTTGTTAACAAATAAGAAAAAACAACTCAGAGGTGGCTAACAGTTACAAACAATTCCTACAACAACAAAACCAGAGCTTTCCCGTTATAATCAGTAAAGCCGTGTACACTTGAGTAGTTAGCTATGTAGATTTAGCAGGTACAAATAAGCCCAACAATAAGGTGGCAAAAACCCTTTTGTTATAATGTTATTTGCACCACTGGTGTTACATATGGTAACTAAACATAACTTGTAATCCAGTCTATTGAATGAACATTCTAAAGTCACAGCCGATAACTCCATCAGCAAAGCAGCTTTAAGGTCAGTGGTTGGTTTGTATTTTGACTTAATGCTCACACTTATTGGTTTTAGTGTTGACACCTTGGAGGCTTTCTGATGTGATGCTATATTTGAATGTTCATGTTGTTAGAACATGCACTCTTGGCACACCATTATGAAAAAAACATCAGATAACTAATCTAATTGATGCAAAAAAAATGAATCTGATTGACTAAGCTTTGTTTAAAGGCATAGTAAAATACCAAAAGAAACTGTGGGTAGGAAATTTAAGGAAGCTTATACTCATCACTTTTCATCTAGAAAGGTCACATACTCAAGAGACAATCAGAAGATCTCTCTGTAAAGTAAACTTTTGCTAACGCAACATGCCAGACCTCTCTGCATGGAATCAGAGGTTCCTAATGGTGTCCTGCAATAATCCATCCCATGCAGCCTGAGTATTCTCACAAAGGTCCTGCAGATTTTGTGGTAGGGGTGGAGGTGGAGTGACACCAGGCCTCCTGAACATGTGAGGTGTGACAACAAACCGTTCATCTTGGCGCTGACCACTGTGCTTTCACACACAGATTCATTGGTCGTCTCCACCAAGACCAAATTCTGAGTAACTCTATGACAGTCTGGATCGACACCATCGGAGTCTTTGGCAACAATAGTGTAGTATTAACTGTCTGCCTGGATATAGTCTTGCATCATGCAGTCGTCTGCCAATGCTGCTGGGACTAATAGGATGATTCATGGAGGCATCACTGCTAACTGAATGTCCGCAATCATGGCTGTTGGGTCAGTCAGATACAGTGATAAGGCCCATCCTTGCTTATGTCACATGCGCGGCTGAGTATGAAACTTAAATCATCCGCATGTCTCACAATGTCAAAGTTTTATTCCTGTTGGTTGATTCTTTCTGGATGGAACTACTTGTGCAGCTATTCTTTTGATGATGAGTACAGAAACTGTTGACTGAGACAATTTTATACAAATCAAAAAACTTGCAGGATCTTTCTTGTGAGCCATGGTTCACTTCAGCAGATGCTTCTTATAAACAGCAAACTCAAAACATAAGTAGCTCTGATCCACACCCCCAGTTTCATTGATTGGACTCCAGGTATTAACATGCCTGGTTCCAATTAGTTTTTGCCATTAGCCATTGTCCAACCTTCACTGTCCAACATTGTCAAACCCACAATTAAAATGACTTTTTAGTCACTGTATAACACATGTCTAAATTGCAGCCAATAAAAAAGCAATGCATCCAACACCGTTTATCACTTTGTACTCGGCGTGCTCTTGGCAAAGTGCTGTTTGATAATGAGTTTTTTTTATTATAAAAGTGGGTTTAGTGGATAATGATTGGTTAGTGAGGCATTGCCCGCCCCACTAAATGATCACACATGACTGCACGCATCATCTGAAGTTTAAATTTACGCAGTTATCAAAACCCACTGTGCTATTCTTGTAATACACTTGGAAAACATTGATATCCTGAGTATAACAGCCAGTGCAGCAATATTAAATCTTATTTTTGTGCTATGTCCGTGTAAACAGAGCACTTACAGTGACCTAGAAGAGCTTCTATAGTACCATATGGTACTACACAAAAATTATAGACATAAACTATAAACTTACTTTAAAACAAAGTACAGGGATATTATATGAAGATTAAACTGAAATAGACAGTTAAGGAAATATTACAGAGCACCATATAAGCCCTTTAGTTTCTTACTGTATTACTGCAGTTCCTTTTTGACAGATTGCAGTATATCTTTGACATTAAACTGTTATTGCACTGCACTGCGCTACTGCAGTGGCAATAGGGCTGTAGAAAAGCAATGAAAGCTAAAGTATTAAGTAAGCCAGGTCAGATGTCCAGGGTCAGCTCTAAGCAGTAGGGAACTTGTCTATCAGAACAGAGCCATCTTCTTGTTAGCCGACGCAGCACGTCCATCCATTACAAACCCATTATCCGTTATGAATGCACTTCAAAAGATTATTAATAGCGCAACCGGCTACACGGACATAAATCTCCTGCAGTTTGCAGCCCCCGCAGCTAAACGGCTACAGCCTGCCTCATTTACATCATTATCAAAATCAAATACTCACCCTGCAGGAGAGCAACGACTTGCCTGATGCCACCCTCCCTCGCCCAGTTCATGCCCAGAAGCCTGTGCCCAGTGGCAGAAGGTAACAAATTACAAACACTTTCATTTCTATCCTGGAGTATTTCTGTTGTAGCTAATGTAACTGTACTCTGAAGGTAATTAATTATGAGGATAAGCAATATGATTTCAATCCACCACATTTTAAAAAGCTAATAAAAGGTGTGGAATAATTAGGCTTACAACAGGTCTGATCTGGATGTTTCAGGAATTTCCAGGAATTTCAGCCTGTTACCAGTAAGGTCCAACCAGACTGGCCATGCAAACAATAGAGCAGACATTTAAACAGAATATTTCAAAAGTGTATCTTTTTAAAAAGATTATGTGTATTAGGTCCTTATTGTTAAATATGGCTTTAATGATAGGAATACTGATATTTGTACAATGCAACATGTCACATCAAATAACTAAATGAATTTGTTTACATCTTATCTGATTGAATTCTAATTCTGATAGATAGATAGATAGATAGATAGATAGATAGATAGATAGATAGATAGATAGATAGATAGATAGATAGATAGATAGATAGATAGATATTGTTACATGAAAGCACACAAATATTGAAAGTGGAAAAAGAGTAAATACAAGAAAAATGGGATTTGCTTTTGCCTTTTAAGTATGTATTCCCATTTTGCATAGCAAAACAAATTTCTAGCCCTCAACCCAATAAAAAAGCATGGAACCCAAGATACTGCAGCCCCATAAGCATAAGCATAATTTAAACCCTTAATCTTAAAAAAACTAGGGCACGCAAATCAGGGAACAGAGATTACATTAATAAATACACAGCAGTCCACACACTGCTGAGCTCTTGTTAAAGTAGCTTTTCAATCTCACAATGATGTGACAGGGCATCAGACAATAAAGAGCACTTAGCTCAAAATGGTTTGTCTTTGTGAGATAAAGCACTTATTTAAACACATTTTCAGCCGCTTGGTGCCATCATACAACTATTGGTTGTTTCAGAACTGCAGTTCTTCATCAGTGGTAGTTCACAATGAGCTATGTGTGTAATGGTCTGAGAATGCAGTGCCTCATATGGGATCATTTGTCTGTCTCTGCATCTGCATTACAATTAAATAGGCTGTTTTTGTTAATGTGCCTTAAAGACTAATCTATGTACATGACTGCTGTGATTGGCTGCTCTGCACTGAAAAAGCAGTCTAGGCCACTTACAACCTCAGCATGAATAAGCTTTAGGCTGAATATGCATAGAAATGGCTGTTTTTGAAGTTTAGTTCCTGTAAATGGACTTTATGAAATTATGATTGAATGGTGTACTGTGAAACTTTAACAATTTAACAATACCTCCCACCTGCATTGAATTAATTTCAAAAAATCCTTTTACATTTATATATAAAAGAAGAAAGCAATAAAAGAGACATATTAACCCCTAGATGTCTTTGTAATAGGATTAGTCTTTAAAGTTCCAGGGATCACAGAGTAAAATATTAATATCTTCATTTTTTAAATTTGAATTCTCCTGTAAAGTTGTTTCATCCTCTTGTGAAGTTGTTTCATACTCCTGTAAAGTTTTTTCATACTCTTGTTAGGGGTTTCATACCCTGTTATTTTAAGGTGGCTGCATGGTTCTGCATGTTAGCTTGGCAAAAAACATTAGCCTTGTGTTTGTTTAGGAAATACCCTAGATAAGAACCATTTTACTGTGTGGAAAACATATTGTGAGAAATACATCTGTAATTTATAGTAACTGGAACATTCTACATAGGGTTTACTTTGCCTGTTTGACTGCATGAATAATACAAATGCAATTAGAAAAAGAAAAAAGGTTTCCTGGATCTTTACTATGCATATTGTTGTGACTTAGACACTTCATTGAAATGTTTTATAAATGCTACAATTTCTGAGCTAATTTTCTGAGTTTCTGAGCTAGACTAACATGATTTTAATTATTGGAACACTGGATAAATGTGAGCCAAGAAAAGCACTGAATACCACAATTGACCCATATTTTCTCTTTGTTAAATCTTTTTGACAGTCAGAGCATCTCTGGTGAGTAACTAAACATACCAAAAACTATGTCTTCATTCTTTATTCTGTGATTTATGTTTTAAAATCTTTTGCAAAATTTGTAAAAATAATTTAAACAAATCTGAGTGGTCAACCACCATAGTGCTCCCGCCCCTACACAGCCCCCAGGTGTTGCTGTCAATCTTTGAAGGCGTGCTAAGCTTTCTGGTAGGCAGGCAATAAGGATTGTGTTACAACATGACATCATCTTGTAACCAAGTAATGGGCTGGAATTCCAGGTTGGTGTTTCAGGCAGCTAAGGCGAGAGTTTCTCCCTCTGTCATGTGTTTTGGGCTTTATAACCTTGCGGATCATTTACATGCACCAAAAAAAAAAAAAAAAGACATGACACACTTAAGGAAAGACAAAAAATAAAACAGCATAATATGTCCTATTAATATGTCCACTAATCCTTTTGCTAGTAAGACACCATTTTTGTTGCTTTATCAAATTGCTCTCTATTTTATGCCCACTAAGCAATCAAAAGTAGGTTAAATATTTAATTTAACCCCAATATATCATTCAGCCTTTCCAACTTAAGCATGACTCACTTAATCACAACCATATATAACCAATAATGGTGGCTTACTAGTACAGTTTTTTTTGCATAATTGTCATGTTTTTGTTTGTTTTCCTTTTCTAATAATAATAACAAAAACTTACCTGTTTGTTTTTGTGTCATACTTATAGACTATAGCATTGGTGTTGAACAGGTACACTGTTTTATAGCATACAAGCACAGTATTGAAAGGTTCCCTTTATAATGTTTTGGACAAAAAAAATCACCTCACAATTGGCTTAAAACAATGTCTGGGGCAGCACATTTGCACCCAAACTGTAGAAACTCTTTGTGTTGTATTTTATTTAGCTCATTGTAACATAAACACTGTAAACAATTTTGACTTCAAGTTTCTTTCTAGAATGAATTATTTCACAACAAACCATTACCCATTTCATTATGCACACATTCTGAAAAACTGCTGGGAATCCGTTTTGGTTAGTCTTCAGAGGAGGTGCTTCTTTCATATTTGGATTTCCTGTCATCTGAAATCCCAGTATTTCTACCTGAGTGCCCCTTCTTGTGGACTATCCTTTACACCGCTTTCTGTAACTGAAATCATTTAGTCAGCAGCAGTTTGAATGTCTGAGAGCAACATGATGTAAAAAAGATTTAACAGTAAATTTACAGATTTTGCCAACTTGTATTATAAAAGAAGTCTTTTATTTATTTCAAAATTTGTAAAAGTGATGTGTTAGAGCAGCTGTTGCAGTGATTCTGTCAGTAGGCCAGGTCTTGTCTTCTGGATACTGAATGAAAGAAATACCTTAGGAAAACAAGTAATCAGATATGCAACCCCTTTCATCTTGTTCTCGCTACTTAGATATGCAAACAGTAAAGATTACATAAGACCCTCAGGCTAACGCACAAGCAGACCAGTAGTGTATGCCTTCAAAATTGGGGTAAGAGCTGGATTGGGGAGGGGGTGCATGGTAGTTTTCCACATCTTCATATCCTTTCAGCTCCTACCTGGCTTAATATCATCAGTTTATATGCCTTATAAAATTAATTTCAGTTATCTGATATGGAGACGGGCTTGCTCTGATGGATATGAAACAATTGTTCCCTGTTTGATGTGCTTACAACAGCTCCCTTTGCTTTGTTATCTGACTTTGTCATTATCCTGGGTCTCTTTCTCGCTCGCTCTTGCTCATGCTGTTATCTTGTCTTCTATGTGGTTATAAGCAGGCAAATGATTAAATGCACTGCACTTTATCAAAAACCAAACAAAGCAAGAACGAATTAAAAGTACAGCCTCTTTTGACACACGTCACCTGCTGGTGACTTTTCCTTAAAACAGAAATAAATATATAACCATTCCACCACTCTGACTGTCAACCAGATACTGCTGTGGCTGCATCTGTTTACTTTGATGCTTAAAAGACGACAGCTGTGTTACTTTGCGAAGCGAACATTGTCCTTTTCTAAAGGCCTATGCTGCCATGACTTGAAACACTTGGAACAAAAAAAAGCAGATTATATTCCATAACAGTAGAGTGCATCTGTAGCTGCTTGAAATAAACAAACGCCCCTACGTCGGAGGATTCCCTGACATGTCTTATTAGTACAAAGGAGACAAAACTGTTAGCTGAGACAGGCTTTCACAGAGACGCATAAAGCAGCAGTATTACACCAGGCAGCGGCATGATATGGCCTACCAAAACAATTACAGCTAACTTACTTCTGTACAGTTGGCTGACATTAATGAAGCAGCAAACTGTCACGAACTGTCCTCATTGTTTACTTCCCCATTAATTATAAGCATGTCATCAGGTTTGTTTGTTCAGCACACAGAATTAAGATCTAAAATTACGTTCAGGAGAAGCTAAAAAGTCACATCTAAGAATCTGGCTAATTGCCAAAGTAAAAAAAGGAGGAAATGATTTCTGCTGCGCTCAGGTCTTGTTTGTCCTTTTTTCCCCCTCAAATTGCTGGACACTGAAACGCTTTGTACAGACATATACCTTGACTTGTTTAGACAGTTGCTTAATGTGTCATGCAGGCTTTGACGACACATACCGGTACACACATACACAATCAGGAGGTCTGTAGTTAAAAGTATTATGAAGAAGCAACTGTCTAAACAAATGCTATATATACACACCTACCTCTATAAGGGAAACCTATCATGTCGCGGCAACCCATGTCCATTTAATCATTTTATACCACTACATCTATGAACATACACACGGTTGTCTTACTATATTTGTGAGGACATCCATAGTTGTTCTACTGAGTTCTATTGATCTTTGTATTACTGTACAGATTTAACGTGACACATACCCCCAAGCCTAACCTAAACTTCCAAAAGAAACCAAAAGACAAATTTTCTGCATTATTAGATTAACCTACAATGTGATTTATAGAAACAACATATGACAAAAAGTGAGGACCAACAAAATGTCTTCACTTACCAAAGATTTAATACTGTCCTATACAAGTATATAGCACTACAGGAGCACACACACACAGTGTGTGGCCAGAACAATATTGGCATTAGTTGGTCCGGCTATTTCAGTCAGACAAATTGCCAGCAGGAAGGGCTGCACAAATTTATAGATTTTTTTAAGTCGACAGCCGTGATGTGATGAAAGTCGGGATCATGTTGACTAATTGGTTATGCGATGAATGAAACCACAAAAGGTGGAAATGCTTTGCAACAAGTGACTTTAATAATCTGGTTTTAAAAATTGGTGACAAAGCCAGACTTCGCAATCTGGATCACACTGCTATCCATCAGGAAACCAAAATTATAATCCCCCAAAAATTCATATCTGACTCATGTGCACCCTCTGCCCCCTCTCCAACAACATGAGACTTTTTATTTTAGCCATTGAGAAAACGCAGATTTTGAGATAATGATGTTAAATATCAGCAGACGAACATTAGACCGAAGCCAAACTCCACTGGTTGGTAGGGTTCCTCTTTCCTGAAAAGCCTGGATTACTAGCCTTAAGCTTAATGCATTTTCACAGAGTAGTAAAGTTGACTGGTCTATGCAAGCCCTGGCTAACACACAGAAATCCAGCTAAGGAATACAACCAGAAACAGACTGGAAGGTGGTGCCAGAGTAACCATACATGCCCAAATGCACAGAGCCAGCAGTATAATGGTCTGGATAATGGCCTGGGGCTGTTTCAGGGTTTAGGCTCGACCTATTAGTTACAGTGAAGGGAAACCCTAATCCTGCAGCATGCAGTCATATTCTAGGGATATGTGTGCTGACAAATTTGAGGAAGTCCATTCCTATGGCTATGACATGGTTTGCTGAGTCTGGTGTGGAAGAACTGCCCTTGCCTGCCCTGACTTCAACCCCATCCAACACATTTGGGATGAATTGGAACACAGAGTGTACGCCAGACTTTATCGTCCAACATCAGTGCCTGACCTCACGAAGCCCTTGTGGGCTTAATGGAAGTGAATACCTGCAGCCATGCTCCAAAATAAGTAAGTGGAAGGCCGTCCCTGCGGACTGGAGGCTGTTATAGCAGCAAAGATGGGACCAGTTTGTTGGATTTTCCCTCTGGTTTTGGCCTCTGCAAACGTTATACATAGAGTGTATTTCTGCCTGTTATGTAAGTAATTAACTGCACACTGTGGAATCTTTCTGACTTTGTAAAGGATGTAGCGCACATCTGTGTCAGTTAACAGTCATGAAGAACTTTAACTTGACCTGCACATAAAGATCACTCTTAGATCCAAAGCCAAGACAATTACTGTTCAACATTTCTATTTCTTTCTACTTGATTTGAGAGTCAGCTTGCACTTGCTGCTTTGAAGAGCGTCCACTGCCAAACATGCAGATACACACATGCATTTGTTAACACACACAGAGAAACACACACACACACACACACACTCACACACACAAACATACACAAACACACAAACACGCTCGTCCATGAAGCTCATTAATTTCTTGAGAGATACTGTATTTCCGAGGAGGTGTAGAGGATCACTTGGTTGCTAGGAAACACATTTTGGTGAGGAAAACCCTCAGTGTCCCTGTGCATGGATCCCACACAAAATATTCTCCATGAGAACTCTGGACAGACAGTAGTCTAGACTGCAGAGTAAGATTTATGAGATTGTATTTTGTCATTATGCGCCTGAAATGCGATTTTGTGCTTTTCCATTATCTGCTTCTGTGTAATAAGCAGTTCTATGTTACTGTAACCAGATGCAAATTCAAAGGTCATTACAAAGGAGACGAGTCGATAACGGACAGGTTGGTGATAAAGGCCAATAACAAAACCCACAAAGCCCCTAGAAATGGTCCAAGCTTATTAACAGTTGAGACAGCAGGTTGCCTATTGCCTGGCACTGGCTGATTTCCCAGAGGTTTTTGCGATTGGCGGTATAGTTCCCAGCAGTGCTCACTTGGAGATAGTGATACATGGAGCTGTGTCACTTTTAAATTCCCTCTGCCTCTATTTAGAAATCCACTGCTGGCATCAAATACCAGCCCCATTATATTTAGGTTACAGGAAACCAAGCAGCATTGAAACATACCCCTGGTAAAGATTTTCTATAGGCCATTATTTAGAGCACCGCAGTATACTTCAATTTAAATATACCGTACAGTTCTTAACTGCCTGTGGTAGATCCTAATTTATTCCACTCCATCACTGAACCAGGAAATTTCGCATTCGCATAAATGTGCACTCATTAATTTCTAGCTTTTTAGCATTTCAGGGTAATAACACTAAATGCAGTACATATTGCTGCATTCTTTAGCATGGCATGTATCTGGGGATAATCATCATTCTAAAAAACACCACATCCATTGTAACTCTACAGCAGAATCACAATAGATAAAACAGATATAGAGAAAAGGATATAGAGAAACAGTTTCACCTAATCTGTTTACATTGTGGACACATGAGTTAAATGGAAAAGCCCAATGGAAAATCATCCAGTCAGAAAACTTGACTCAAGGCCTTCTCGAAATTCGAGGTCACTGATTGGGAGTACAAGTGGTACCCTGACTAAGGTGTTTCAGTCATGGTGAAAACAGCAGCTGCTATGGCGAGGCTCTGAAAGAGTCCCAGTAAAAATGAAAAATATTTGGTTATATATTTTGTTTTATGTGTTATACATTTATCATTAAAACAAAATTGCACCCAGAAGGACTCAATCGACAGGAATGGAACTTGGTGGGTAGGTATGACATCATGAGAGGTGTGAACGATTCAAGTTTCAGACTTAGCCACACATGTGACCTAGGCAAGGATGGGCCTTATTGCTTTACCACCAACTTTCTGCATAGTCAATGGGCTCTAGAGCAGTGGAGACGTGTTTTCTGGAGTGGTAAATCATGCTTCTCCATCAGGCAATCTGATGGACTAGTCTGATTTAGGTGGTTGCCAGGAGAACGGTACTTGTCTGACTACATTGTTCCAAGTGTAAAGTTTGGTGGAGGGTTGTTGGGCTAACCTTAGTTCCAGTAAAAGGAACTCTTAATGATCAGCATGCCAAAAGATCAATTTCATGCTCCCAACTTTGCGGATGGCCCCTTCCTGTTCCAACGTGACTACACACCAGGCCACAAACAAAGACCATAAAGACATGGATGAGTGAGTGAGTGAGTGGGGAAGAACTTGACTTGCCTGCAAAGAGTCCTGACCTTAACCCAACAGAACACAATCCCAGAAGAGTTGAAGCTGTTATAGCTTCAAAGGGTCAACATCATATTAAACCCCATGGATTATGAATGTGATGTCACTCAAGTTCATGTGCGTGTGAGAGCAGATGAGCAAATACTTTTGGCAATGCAGTGCTTAGTAAGATAACCAACCCATTGGCTGAGTTTCTCTGATGTGTGTTCTTTCCAACGTTGTTTAGATTTATGTGCCAGTGCAAACTGTGCATTACAGTGATTTTGCTGTGGTCTACTTTGTGTGCCTAATAATACCCCTATCTAAGACCACTATACTGCTCAACTTTAAGGTACTGCTCCAAATGTCTGCGCGCATGACCTTATATAAGCTATGCATATAGGGTGGATCTACTGTCAAAAGCATAGAATCTATTTAGAGATGATTAGCATACATACATAACCAGAAGTTACTGTGATGTGATACAGCCATTCTGTCTGAGATGTAACATCAGCCAGTACTGGAGGCCCCATTGCCGTGTATAATTCTTCATTTACTGTTCATAGGGCAGATATAATAGAGAGGTATTAGCAGTTCTTTGAGCACAGTTGAGCTAATAATGATTTGATTCTCAAGCGTGTAGGTACCTTCTTATTATTATCCTTTTTCAGTCTTGCAGGATAAAATGTAAAGAGACTCCACACACTGACATCACAGCTATGATGACACCCATTAAACACAGATAACTAGAAGAATAAAACCCAAACGCTCTCTGTGACTCATACTGTATCTCCTCTCAAAGTGAATATGCACAGGGGAAGTAGGTTAATCTTTGAGTTACCTTTCTCAACAATATATTATATAATGTATTCTATTGTTTAATAAACTATCACATATAAAAGTCACTGTCAGTCTAATCTTACATACTGTACTATGGTTGTAAAACAAAACCGATTTGCTGATTAGAACTGGAAGTGATTGTTGTTTTGTATATGCATGTAACAAAACTTTGTGTGTAAATGGAACCAAGCCCTATCGTTTGTGGCAGTGGATAGAAGAAGGTATGCACCAGTGATCTGAAGGATTTGGGAGACCATGTCATCTTCAGAGACATCTCTCAATCGGGGCTAGCCAGCAGCTATGCTGTCTCAAACTGAAGATGTTTAATAAGCCTGCTACTGTGATGTGTATATTACACATACATGTATTTATATTAATATACCTAATATAACACTAATATGGTTATATATGAAGTTTACAGCCTACATACTACTGCCTCAGTCCATGCTCATGGACCTCTAGAGGCTGTTAGGGTCTGCAGCCCACAGGTTGAGGAACCCTGGTAGGAAATTCTGCCGGTCACGCTTTACTACTTTATGAGACTAGATTCTCAGTAATGCTGATCTCCGACACACACTTGAAAGCTTCCCTGATAACTAAATCACTTACGTTTCAGTGAGGACTTTGTGCCAGGGAAAAATAACTTCATAGGATATTGTGTGTGTGTGTGTGTGTGTGTGTGTGTGTGTGTGTATACATGGTAGCTGTCATATGCTCTCAAGTATAAGCAGTAAAATGCAAACTAGTTGTATGAAGATCAGCGGTTCTCAGTCGTGGTGCTGGAGTACCAATGCCCTACACGTTTGTGAGATTCCTCTGGTTCCTTCACACCTAAGCTGAATAAAAAGGTAATTAACAAGCTCTCCTCGAGCTGAAGGGGGTGTGCTAGAGCAAGGAAAACACTGCAGCATGCGGGGTAGTGGTACTCCTGGAGTAGGATGGAGAACCAGTGATCTAGATTGTTATTATCATTAACATTAGACAGTTTCAAAACAGTCCAGTAGAGAGTAATACCTTGTTTCTTGATGAGAGGTCTGCTCATCAAAATCTGAGTCTGATGGCTCAGGTCTGTATGAGTGAACCCCACTGATCCTGCGGTTTAGTTGTCAGCGTGACACCGCCAGAATATTTACATATTTTCATAATGATGATGCCAATCATTCTATGACTTATGACTCAACTAGGTTTAGATTGCATTAATATAAAAACATAGAAAGAATGTAATAATGGTACATGCCTGCTGTGCGGCTTATCTGTAGTATTAAATAAATTTATTTAAAGATATTATACATATATACAAATATTTAAAGACGAGCTTTAAAACTGTACTGTTTTGGCTTTAGAGACCAATTTCAAATGAAATAGGCATTCATTTAGACACCTGTAGAAACCAATGTTATGCCTAATCTAGATAAATTAATAAACATCATTATAATAATGATGTATTTCCATGGAGGTCAAATCACCTGGCATGGTAATCTGGACATTTCTAACATTCATTTTTTTTTTTTCCTAAATTTGTGAAAAAGCTACTAACATTGTCATTGCACCATTAAGTTTAATTGGGGACTTCTTCATGATGCATTACCTTGCTCTCTCTTTCATAAAAGCATTGCAAAAAGAAAAGGATTTGCAGAATTTGCAGATAAATGTTTCTCAGTGAGATGAGCACTATTTAAGTTTTTGCCTTTGTTTGCAGCATGTTTTATATTTGGTAGACAGACTTCTGACCTTTTAATCAGAATATATGGTCAGATGGTTACAATACCTGATATTTTTAGAATTTTGGAGGTAAAAAGAAAAACTTGCGATCTGAATGCGCTCAGTCTATACTTTTAGAATAGGTGAATGATGGAGGAAAGGCTCTTGACTGAGAAGTTCCATATTAAAAATTGAATTTAGTTATTACTGGAATATGTTCAATCTACAATATCATATTCACTCCAGGCGCACATCTAACACCAGCTGCATTAGCCCTAGCAATATGCCACAGATGGCAAAAAACAATACATGCATCAACCATCAGCACATTAATGCTAGGGAATGGCTAAATGGATGCTCACAGCATGCTGGCTGTTTGACGCAAATGTCTGCGCGACATAATCCAGATCATGTCCGTTGACTCAACTTGCCTTCAAGGGTAACTCGTCACTAGAGCTGTAAGACACAGAGGGGGCAATACTAGCTAAGGATTCGGAGTTAACAGTGATGGCTGGAATGACTGGTGACTACTGGCCATCACTGTGGAATTACACCTACCTGATGATATATACAATAATTTCACTAGCCAAGAGAACAGACAGTGAACGCCAGCAGGCTAAACTAACAGTGTATGCAGCATTCCGCAGAACGATAGTGGAGTGGGGCAGGAAATTATAGGACAGAATTCAATCTTTCTTTTGAGACAAGGCATGTTCCAGGCTCGCATGAGACCAATGAAAAGAAATATACACATGCTACCCATCCCTTCTCTCATACACACCCACACAAACACAAAATTTGAGAAAAAGGAGAATAACTTTCTTCTTTTTTTTAAGGCCACAAACACACACACACACACCTACACACACACACGGAAACGCACACACACACGCACAGACACACACGCACACACACACACACACACACGCAAACGCACACACACACGCACACACACACACATGCAAACGCACACACACACACACGCAAACGCACACACACACTCACCTACATACACAAACACACACACACACACACACACACACACCTACAAACACACACACATACGCTCACACACCGACACGCACACACAAACACACCCACACACACACGCACACCTACACACACACACACACACACACACACACACACACACACACACACACACACA
The DNA here is from genome assembly GCA_024036415.1 of Prochilodus magdalenae. NCBI lineage: Eukaryota > Metazoa > Chordata > Actinopteri > Characiformes > Prochilodontidae > Prochilodus > Prochilodus magdalenae. The sequence continues at coordinate 574,890 of JAMWET010005449.1, read as the reverse complement.
CACACACACGCACACACACACACACACACCTACATGCACGCACACCCACATGCACACACACGCATACACACACCTACACACACGCACACACACACACACCTACGCACACATACGCTCACACACTGACACGCACACACAAACACACACCCACACACACACACACACCTACATACACACACATACACACACACACACACGCACACACACACCTACATACACATACACACACGCACACACCTACATGCACACACACCCACACACACGCACACCCACATGCGCGCACACACACACACACCCACATGCACACACACGCATACACACACACACCTACACACGCGCACACACACACACAAACACCCACGCACAGACACACACCTACACACACAAACACCCGCACAGACACACGCACGCACATACACACATGCACACACACCTGCACATGTGCACACACGCACACACCCACACACCTACACACGCATACACGCACACACACACACACACATGCACACACACATACACACTAGGGATGCGTGATAATACGTCTTCTCTACCTACACAATATCTGATCCTTACTATCAGCCAACATAACATGTAAACAATATGTAAAGTATGGTCACACAGCTGGTAAAAGTAGTGCCAGTAAATTATTTCATTTTAAGGTTGCAGGATGCAGCAGTGGTGTCAATGAAAAAGATGCCAAAGATAATTTGGCAAGTGAACTCTACTAAGTATAGCTAATACGTATAAATATAAAACAGTATAACTAATACAAATACAGATGGAAGTGTTGGATTGCAGTGCTATTGGGAGAGAATACTGACAGATTACTTGTTTAATTCATATATTTTTTTAAGCAGGCAGAATTATTTACCAATACAGTGAAAACATTATGCATGTATAATATTCTTACAGCAGTCTCAAAATGAGAAATATTAGCTGCTTCGACTATGCAGATGATTATTTCTGCCAAGATTTGACTTTTTCAGTTGTGTCAGCAGGACCATTTTTGCATCCGGGGATAACTGTGAATATGTTTGCACTCCTTCTTTCTCCTGCATTCTCTGTCCGTCTCTCTCTCTTCCTCTTTCTCTTGCTCCTTTTGTCTCTCTTTCCCGCTCCCTTACCCTCTTTAGCTGTCTCCCTACTCATTTTTTTTTCTACCCCCCCAACACCCCCATTTTTTCTATACCCATACATCATCCTTCTGTCCCATCCACTTGAGAGCAGATATGTGTTTCAGTGCCGCTTACTGTCAGTGCTCTATAATTTCACCACCGTTAAGCTGTCAGTGGCTGTGCATTGTCTCGGGTTAACTCATGTTAAGGATTCTCGCACAGACAGGAGACGCTGTGAACTGTTTCCTGGATATGAAGTGCATGCTTACCTGATTTATGAGAGACAGATATATGGGTCCTCTACATCATTTTATAGGAGAATAAAGGGAGGAGTGTCATTTCCTTTAGTGACTAAACCTGCTTACACCAATTCGTTGTCCCTACATTTAAAGAATGAGGCTTCTAGTGCCTCTGCCACGATCGACTGATTGACTTGATTAAACAGGCTGTCACCGATACTGTGTCTTTAAGGCGTATGTCCTGATTAGGTGCCGTGTTACGTGCCATTCAATAAGCAGGCCAGACTAAAACTTATAACTTCAGCATGACTGGCCAGGCTAAGCTGCTGAAGAGCTAATAGGCAGATATACCAGTGGCGTGCAGGTGGGAACCCCTTCTGCACTAAATCTGATCAATGATATGTCCTGTCATTTTGCTAATGCACTTATATAACAGAACCCTTCAAGACATCACTAGAAGGGACACATAGACGCACACACTGAAGTGACCTCTGAAGCAATTCCAGTGAGCATTTTTGATTGGTTAGTACCACTCTATATAGACAGATATAGTTACAAAGAAAGTGCAATGTAGTGTTTTGAATTGGCTGTTTGCTTTGTTCATGACAAACACAAGATATTTATATCATTTTCTCTTTCCAGCGTTGTGTTACTTCTTCTCTGAAGGGTTAAAAGAGCCTGACTGCAAACCACTGGGATATACACTGTATGGCCAAACATGTGTCACCATAACATCTATATGAGCTTGCTGGACATGGGCAATAATAAACCATGGGCATTAATGAGTTGCCTGCCATTTGCTACTTTAACATTCTCCACTCTTCTGGGATGTCATTTCACAGTGTTTCTCCAAAATTGGCCAGCGTCCATAATGTCCTAACCTGGGGTCCCAGGCTACAGAGGGAACCACAGAGGAGTGAAGCATGAATCAAATATATTTACACTGCATCCTGAGACTGTACCATGACTTTTTTATTGGAGCAACGTCCTGTAGAACCATTTTAAGAACATACAGCTTTAAACCTGCAGATCTAAGGTATATGATAACCCATCAGTCTAATATGTCTTCAGTTCAGAAGGCTTTGAGGCCATTGTAAGAGGTAACAAGAGGAACTCATGTTAACAACTGAAGTTATACCAACATTTTTTCTCACAAACCTCCAATAAAGAAACTCCCCTGTGGTGCCACTGAACTTCACTAACTTATCCAGCCCAATCAATTTTTATAACAGCAGTTAGCTCATCACTATCTCTAGACGAAACACCGTCTATAGTGCTGTGTTTAGACTTGAGAAGATTCCGTTAGATAACCTGACTCCAGACCTTCGCTGGTGGATTTTAGACTCCAGAGGCTGGAAAACGGTGGGCAAGTCTGTGATAAAGTGAAGGATGACAGTGAACAATGTTGAAGGCCATCTAGCATTGAGATATGAACAGGCTGAATGCAGGAGCTGGAGCAATTGGTTCAAGGGGAGATAAGAACTATTGCGTTTTTAAAAACAGCAATGGCTTGAAGCAGTTAAAAGTGCAGTTTTATGTGAGAACTGGACTGACTGGCTGCAATGTTGATTTGTGCTTTTATGCAGCAACTTGAGAATTTACAGCAACCTGAAAATAGCCTCTCACATGAAGGCCAAATCCTATTAGCTTCCAGTGAAGACATACTGAAATCATGACATCTCTAATAGATATAGCAATATTATCATCAACAAAGTAAATATGATTTTTATGCCTTGTCCAACAGGGTTGCTTGACAGTAGAGCTCACAGAGTGGCAAAATCCAGGGGCAACACATCCCTCATCCAGTTCTTTGGTTGACTCCCTCGGCCGCTGCGTCTGTGCAGATGGTGCCATCACAGTAAATCACTCTGATAACCTTGACTGTAAAGGAGTTGCAAATGCGTAGACAAAGAAGATGCAATCTTGTTCTAGGAGTACTTGAAAGTTAAATAGAGAGAAAAAAACAGGCATTCCATCTGTCGTAACAAAAGGCTTATATAATTTCAGCAAAGCACCCAGGCTCTGCCGCAGGTACACTGCCTTCATTTGAATGCTGAGCGTAGAACCGAGATTGGTACAAAATGTTTCGTGTGAAATAGACAGCAAAAGGAGGGGAGCTGAATAAACACAGAGGACAGAGGACATTAAATGGACGAGGATCCAGATGTGAACATGCAAGCACACACATGCACACCCACAGACAAACACTGGGTCTTGGCAGAGCTCTGTGCACCTGCTCACCTTTGTTAGAGGTGTCAATCAAATAAACTCCCTTGCCATTTTATGGGAGGAGCCATTTTAGGAGCCATTTTATAAGCAGTAAAGCAAGCCAACACGCACATGCACCCACATGCTGGCCATTCGAATGAGCAGCATGAGGTTTTGGTGCACGCATCTGAACTATATCTGCTTCCAACTTATATATTTGCCATGTGTCCCTGTCTGAGTCAGAGTTGAGTGCATACATCTCAATGTCTGATCAACCACAGGGCACAGCAGAGTCCATTTAGGGGCTGTTTTTGGTGATCGGATCACATTGGGATTTAGCTTGACCGCATGAAAAGCCAGGCATAAACAATACCTGCTGAGCCATACGGAAGACATACAGAAGGAGCCACTGCTTTCCTGGGGTAATGATAGCCCTTTAGTGTTTAGAGCTAGAGTTTAGTCATTAGCTTTGCAGCACACTAGCTGGGCCCCTCTGTTCACTAGCCCTGCCTGGGTTGGTTGGTCACTTCATGCATGGTGGGTCTCATAGCCTTTTGCTTCAACACTGCTGAAATCTTGAAATCCATACTGTTGTCTAAACAAAGCCTTAGATAGCTATACAGGAGAAGGGAGCACATACTCTACTGTTGATGGAAGCTAATGTAACCAGACTTTCATTCCTGAATAACTTTGAGTCCTTTCTTTAGGTTCATTCAAGATGAACATCTGACAAAGCTGTCTATTGCCCAGATCTCTCCTGCTGTTCAGATCTTTCTCCTGAGCAAAAGAACTGGATAATCCCAAAGATGTCTCCTCCGGAGTTTTAACAGAGATCTCAGTAGAGTCATTAGTTGTGCTCAGATTGATGTTATTCTTTATCTGCATCTGAACTCTCATTTCTCCCATATGTAGGAGAACCACTATAAAGTCTCCTGAGGCAACAAAATCTTTCTTTGGGCTTTCCCAACTTTTTGTGGATTTGTAATATAATGCAGGGCATATTGCAATCGCAATATGTAGCAAGTTAACCATGTTATGATACTTAGTCCTTATCACACAATCCTACAGCGCATGTTTAAATTCCACCAGAAGTCTCGACCCAGCGATCGTTGGTGAATAATTATGCTGTGCACAAAGAGAAAGATAATGAATGATGGTGTTTGGTAGGGGTATCTATAATGCAAAATGGAACCATGCCTTGTGTGTGTGTGTATGCACTGAGGGGGCCTCTGTTGTCATTTCACATCTTTTATTTACTGCTGGGGCAATGCTCTCTCTCTTCCCACAGCAATGCACAAGCCAGTTTGAAAAATGCTGGACGCCAAATTGAACCGTGAATCTTCGGGAGCTTGCGAGTCGCCTTGAACAAGACATCAGTCTGCACACGCACATCTGTAAACAAATACACAAGCGATTTATGAGCCACTTCAGCTGAGCTTTGTCTAAACACACATGCAATTCCCACCACACACACACTTCGCTCACAAAGCACACACGAGTGAACACAGCACACACAGATTGCGCTCTGTTGTTCTGGAGAATAATTTATGAGAGCGGGTCATATGGATGCCCTAAACAGCTTAGATCACTGAAGGCCAAGCATGTGTCGCTTACACTCAGTGAGGGTTTAATCACAGCTGTCACGGATGGAGTGAATGTTTGCAAGGTTCCTAGTCGTCATTGTTCATCCCCTGTGCTTGCCACCAACATGTGCATTTATTTCACCTGCTATGTCTCCCACAGCACCACTTTACACCAGCAATACAACTTGCGGGCAAAAAACCCCCCTTTGCAATAAAGCAGGTAACAAAAACATTTAAATTGCCAATGTTTTATTACAAACAGGTATACAAAGCTATAGTGTCATGTGCAGTAGTGGAACATATCTGATGGGACATATCTCATGCTCATGAAAGCCCTTTTGGCTTCGTACAACCCTCACAAACTTTGTCTTGCAGAAATTATACTTGGCACTTTAGTATTAATATACTGTCAAAAGATCTATCTATCTATCTATCTATCTATATATGTATCTATCTATCCATCTATAAATATATATATTATAAATATTCACAACACTGAATCATATTGGTTAATCATATTACAGGTGGGCCAATGTAGTGTTAGGAGTCTTGCCCAAGGACTCTTATTGATGTAGCACAGCGTAGTCACCCAGACTGGGATTCGAACCCCAGTCTCCCACATGTGGTGGTGGCGCTCTGTCGGGCAGTGGTGTTATCTGCTGAGCTACGCCTCCCACATCTTACCCCACCAGGCCTACAAAGGAAACTTCATAAGGTGGTCTTGAACAGTAATGTATTTGAGCGAAAACTGAGATAAGCTGGTCTGAGCAGGGCAGTTTCAGCAAAGCGTATATTAAGGCTTGTGCTGAATGGACATTATAAGCAGCTGTTCTGAAACTTAAGTCTCGTAGCAGAGATTAGTTTCACATGAATCAACAAAATCTCCCCAAAATAAAAAAGGGCTCCTGCTGTCAGGAGCTGTGTGAGAAACTGCTCGACCTCCAGAGGAACGAACACAGCACTCTCTCATCCATCACGCTCCATCTCTCTCACTCTACTCGTCTATCCATCTCTCCTTCCCTCACTAGCCTAATGCTATTAGTCCTACGTCAAATGTCAACCAGCTACCTCATATCACATAAATGAAAAATGAAAGGAAACACTCAACTACACAGTCAGAGCGATCTTTGAGAGACTGCGTCATATTCACATTCATATCCACCTCTCACATGAACTCAGCCTGGCCTACTCAGTCACCCATTTCAGCATTAGCAAATAAGCTATATGTGAATCTGAAGCTACAAGTGTAAAGCCTCCACGCATCACTAGCAAGGGTAAGCAAGTTAGATTACATTCAGTGTGCGTGTGCAGGAACTGGCCTTCAAGGCTTGCTTATATCAGTCAGCCATGACAGTAGTGTTAACAGAAATGCGAGGCCTGGCATGATTGCCCTGAGAGCCTGGGGTAAAACTGGACATTACGTGACAATTCTCTTAACTAATGAAGGTTTTTATACCTCATCAGAGCAATCAAAGAGAAGTGTGGCTTCCATATTGATTGTGAGTGGGTGAGGCAAATCTTAAGCTGACACTGCAGTTAAGCCCAGCGAATGCAAAACAGCTCCCAACAGACTTGCACAAGAGGAAGCATAGTATAAGTAGGAACAGTAGAAGTAGTGTGCACACCCCAGTAATAGAGAGAGAGAGAGAAATTTATTAGGAAGTTAGTTATTAAATACTGAAAAGTTACTGTACTGAACCAGTCATTGTGGATATTGCCATAGCATGCTGTTAGCATTAGTCACACCAGTAACATTAAAGATCTGGGAGACGTACATGAACCACGGAGAGGGATAACCATTACATAGTCTGATATGTGCTGAGTGTCTGAGTGGGTAGGTTTGCTATTATGAGACATGCAAATGATTTGAGTTTTACGCTAAGCCACATGTGACGTAGGCAAGGTAGCCTTTTTCGCCATACCTGACTGAACCAACAGCCATTCAGTGAGCATTCATACCCTCCGTGAGTCATCCTGTTAGTGCCAGCACCATTGGCAGACGGCTGCATGACCCAGGACTATATGCACGCAGACCTTTACAATGACTGCCATCAACACCACGTCAATGTCACCAAAGACAGTTGCCCAAAGGTATCGCAGGCCAGACTGACCTGGCATGACTCAGAATGACGCCTAGTCATCTTCAGTGACGAGTCCCAGTTTTGTCTTGGTAGAAAGAACAACAAATCCATGTGTGGAGGCACCATGGTTAGCAGCAAGATGAGCGGCTCGTCGTTACACGACATGCGTCCAGAAAGCCTGGTGTCACTTCACCTTCATCCTTACCACAAAATCTTTCGCACATTTTTCACAGGATACCATTACGAAAACTCTACACATGCTCAGATGAAATGGTTCATCATTTATTGTTCGTGGTAACCTGTATCTTCCTACCCAATAGCATTCCAATCTGACACTTCCTTATGGGTGCAACTATATTTTGGATAATGAGTGTATTATTAAATAATTCACCTGTTGACAAGGAAAAGACGTCTTTATCTCATGGCAACTACCTTCACTGTTTTCGACTGTAATGGTAGATCTGCTGCAGGTTTTTAACCTGAGACTTTTTGCTATCTATGTCACATATTACTCAACTGCATTAACAATACTTTCAACTTGAGCATTCGTTTGGCCATTTGCACCCCTACCAATGATATGCCACGATCCACCAGAGCTACAAACTCACAGGCCCTGCACAAGTCCACATGGTTTAAACAGTGGCCAGTCATTCCTCTGTCTACTAGCTAGCTTGATTTAATAACAGCACTATAAAAGCTGAAGTGAAGGAGCTTTATAACCGTGAATTGAGGGGAAATCACAATAAAGGTGCTCATCCAGAATGGGTGAGAGGGCTGATCGGATGATTCTGAGGTAAATCAATCCTCATCAGCGGGCAGCTCCAAGCTTCCTGCTAGTGCCAGCACTAGCTCATTAGCACCTGACAAAAGCAAATGAATATGAATGCTGTTAGGCCAGCAGGGCTTCACCATGAGTGCTGACCTTGAACTGGCAACACAGCACAGAGAGAAGGGGAGCGCATGGACCCAGGATAAATGATGATTGAGGTCAGATCTCGTACATAAGGACTTATTTATGTTTGTTCACCGTCTGTATTATATAGTAACCTGAAGTGTCAAGGCAACAGCATGAGGTGATGGGTAGAGTTGTTTCTTTGTAGTCAGTGTGAAGGTCACATCAGTTATTGATGTCAGTGACGGTACAGATATAAGCCTTGTATTCCCCTGATCCCCAGTCTCTTTATGCTTTCCCTGCATTGCATGGACCATTAAGTGCTATGGTAATATATGTCATAGATAGTATATGTCCAATATGCTGTCAAATAACGTATGGTTTTCTAACCTGCCCAGCAGCTTTTGAAAATGGTAACCGCATGACTATTAAAAATAGTGAAAACTGTGTAAACAGCAGCTTCTATGTTTAAATGATACATAAAAGTAAATAAAGTGGATACATGATTTCCTTTGGACAGTAATGATATGTAGTAGTGGATTGTTAGATTTTCAGTTTTGGTGTATACTATGATGGATCTTACATAGATGCCTTAGTACACCAATACCAATTAACTTTGGCAGATTTTTCAGGTCATTTATATCATACTTGTGTCCCATAAAAATGGCAGATACTGCTGGAATTGGGAAATATTACAGACATGAATAATTCAGGACCAGCTAGTTCACAGTTGTTTCCGGGTGAAACCAGCAGACTGCAGCGCCACCTAATGCAGCTGTTAGGCAGCTCCTCAGTCAGAACCAGGTCTCATGCATCCAGTATCAATGTTAGCTTTAGGATTGCCTACAGGTCTCCTGTGTAAAAGAGATCTGTGGTCTCAATGGGATTAACCTGATTACAAAAGGTCAATAATAAATAAAAATAACCTCAAAAGACAAGCATTCCCGTATCTCTGAAAACAAAGTGGGCTACTTCATATGCAATAGGATGATCGAAGGTGTGCTACATTTTCCCTTTGCACCTGACCCCATGACCCTTTATTCAGCAAAAGCAACTAAAGGTAACATGGTTTGCACCGTTTGTGCATTATTACCTGGGCTCATTTATGGCATAGCGGTATAACAGTGACTAAACTCAGACCTAAGGAAGATTTTCAAAGACTATAGCAACAGTATAGCAACCAGCAACTGAAACAATGATTACAGTTCCCCGAATTTGCTCAAATTGGGCTCCAGTACACGTTCTAAGTGAAAGAACTCAAAGTTTCTGCTGCTGAATGATGTGATAAAGTTCTCAATGCTACTTTCAGTTTTCTAAAATGGAAAGTAGCTTGCCCAGTGTCAGCGATCTGAGAGGAGCGATGGAGATCTTATTTGCACTTGAATGCATGGACCTGATGAATGCATTGCTAAAAGCAGCTGAAGCCAAGTCGTGTGTCTGTATGCAAAAGCACTTACAGTTTTAGACCTTGAATGAGGCAGAGCTCTCCATTCTTCTTTCACACATTCACAAAGTTACAGTTTGCCTGTTTCATAAGAAGCACATTTTTTAAAAGGTACTCTTCATGTTGTGTTTGACTTTTTGTGTTTGACTTTTTCCCATTTTCTATAAGAGCCACAAATCCCCACATCACCATCAGCCCTTTTTGACCAAAAACAACCCTGGTTTCTAAACTGGTTCCATCCAGGCTTCTTAGAACCTCAGTGCTATTTAGGGAGACAGCCTGCATTTGCAACAGCTTTTACTGGAACCAGGGAACCTTAAAGGGTAAGTCATCAATAGAGGGTGTTGCTCAGTGGCAGTAAGCAGTAGTAGGAAGATGACAGAACTCACAGATTACCTGCAAGCATTTGTGCTGTTATTATGGATGTTTTTATCCAAAAGCAAGCACGGACCAACTGTTGGTTGCAACCATTGTTGCTGTCTCTTACCTTAATCACTGACCCGCCCTTGACTGTTCGTAGAAATGCGCTGACCAGTTCAAAATTGGTTGTGCAAACCAGAACAGAACCTGTTCCATGAGGGTCAAGAAAGGCCATACTCGGGCTCTACTCAAATACAAATAGGATATGTATATGTAGGATATGTAATACAAATAGAATGTATTTATTTGCTTGATTAAACCTGAAATAGAAAATAAAAATACTGTCATCATATTTCAGAATCATTAAATACCACAGTATATCTCATACTGTTATACCAGCAAACCCCCCCCCCCCCCCCCCCCGCTGCTGCATCTCTTCTATACGCTAAGGGGTTAGGATGTTGGGAAAAAAATGGAAGGATAGGAGATAAGGATGAACAGTTACAGACATGAGAGGCACACAGTCTCTACCTTCCATTTCCTGTGAGGAAGTTTTCATAGCCCACCACCACCACCCTATATCTTACTTGTTCCTCCTTGTCTTTCCTCTCAGTCCCACCCAGCAAATGCATAAGAGCTTCCCTTTTGGATGAGCATGACATAAATGTGGATGGTTCGAATACCAGAAATAAAACAGTAAGCATAGCTACAAGGCATTTACTGCACCAGTACTTAAACTCCGGTCTGTAGTATCATTGCTTCATAACACAGAAACAATGATGTAGAACAGAGCTGTAAGACAGTTTCTCTGTATTGTTCTGGTGTTTATGTCTTCAGATTTAATGAGCTGGATAATGACTCTGCCACAATCACAGTAGGACTACTGTTTAACCCATTTTATAAGGTGTGCTTGACCTCTGTCGTGCCTCAAACAAGTTGGGCTCATATGCTTCCAATCTGAAAGGACTGTGATTTTCTCATTTTCTCATGTCAGGTTAACTGCAAGTTTAATGTCAAATATGTAGAATTCAAATCAGTATGTCTTTTAAAGGCATCAGGTTTGTGTTTCTTGGTTTGTTTATTAATCAGAATTTATAGCTACACTGTAAGTGTTGGGGATTTGGTGGTAATGTATATGTAACATGGAGAATGACGAGGAGGCAGGATGCAAGTTTGACTGACTTATTAAGAACAAAAACAACTAGAATCAAAAGTGATCCACAAACGTAGCGGAACAAGAAGGAACATGAGATACAAGGAATAACTAAAATATACAGAGCAACAGCTGGTGGAGGGTAGATAGATAGATAGATATATAGATAGATAGATAGATAACTGTTGTGGATGTGGTCCCACAGATGCTCAATTGGGTGCGTATGGGGAATTAGAAGGCCATGGTAGTATTTGAAAATCTTAGTCATGCTCTTCCAAGCAATGTCGGACATTTCTAGCTGTGTGACATGTCGCCTTGTCTTGCTGGTAGATCCCATCTGTCCCACAAAAAACAATCAGCATGTATGGGTGTACGTTATCTGTGAAGATGGAGTCACACACATATCAGCTGAGAGTGCCTTCCACATGGATAAGCCCAGTCAGAAAACTAATGATTAAGTTTTGCAAGGAAAAAGCATATAAATAATAATAATAAAAAATAAACAGGGAAAATAGGAAGAAAAAAAATCTCCAGTTTCCTGAGGTACAATTATTGGGTTATTAAAGATGATTATTGGTGGAGTATTAAAGGGGTTTTAATCATTTTTTATTGTGCTCATTTTATTGTTTATAGTTATATTTTTGGGGTCTACTAGAATAGATGTATATGCTTCAGTTTTCCCAAAACACAATATTTCTCTCTCACCCTCTGTCTAAAACGCTTTGTTAGAGCTTCTGTGTCTTTAAGATGTTTCTCTCAATAAGTCTAGTGTGCTCTGATTGGTCAGCCTGGACTCTATTTTTATAATGCCTCACCCAGTCTTTTCTGAGTGGCCAAAGTGGCATCCTGCTACAAGTTCCATCCCCACAGGACTGTGGCTACTCTTATAACAGAATTGCTTCTGCTGTATAGTTTAAGTCGACCCTGAAAGTCAGGTAGCTGAGAAAGCTGTGAAAGTAGTTTCTGTGAGAGATAGTTTCTTCCTCTGGCATGTACCTTGGGTTTACTGTTTAGACATGCTGTTTAGACATTACATATGCAAAAAGCTGCGTAACACACAAGGAAAGGGAAAAACTGTGAAAGCATGATAGGCCTCTTTGAAGACATAATGGAGACAAGGACAAAAAGAAAGTTTATGCTACAGTAACTGCATTTCCTAATTGGAAAATTCTCTCATTTTTTAAATAGACACTTTCACCCATAAATCACTAGTGCACTAGTTTTGTTAGGTTTTCTTAATCAGCGACATGTAAAAGTTTAATGTGCATGTGATGATGAAGTAGATGGTAATTCTGTGTGCTCTAGGTACCTGAAAAGTGTTTTGCTTTAACAGCCAAGATGCAACACTTTGGAGAAGCAGTTAACTATTACAGCCAATATATTACAGTATATTAATAAAAACATGATATTTCTCATATTTATAAGCACACCTTGCATATATTGCATCTACAATAAGAGTGGTTACCGGTTAGCAGTTAGCAGTTTTCCCATAAAGTGAGTCACGGTGCAAGCATATGCATTAGATTTTCAGGTGTTCCATGTAGCAAGTCACCCCCAATTCCCACATCTGGGATTCAGTTTCGCACAAATGCACTTGTCAGTCTGTGTGTTTCTGTGAAAGGCACTGTCATATTAGCAGGCAACTGTATTGCGGGGAGACTACACATGTCTCTCTGTGTCTATCAGATGTCTGTGTCATCTGTTTTCTATTTCCAGATGTTTTCATCTGTCAGTGCCAAAACAAGGCTTCTCATGACTACATGCATTACTGAGAGAGCCTACAAGACTGTAAACAGCAATCCTTAAACACCATTTCAAACAGAATAGCCTGAAACACCTGCGAAAGAGAGAGAGAGACAGAGAGAGAGAGACAGAGAGAGAGAGACAGAGAGAGAGACAGAGAGAGAGAGAGAGACAGAGAGAGAGAGAGATAGAGACAGAGAGAGACAGAGAGAGAGAGATAGAGACAGAGAGAGACAGAGAGAGACAGAGAGAGAGAGATAGAGACAGAGAGAGACAGAGAGAGACAGAGAGAGAGAGCGAGAGAGAGAGATAGAGACAGAGAGAGAGAGAGACAGAGAGTGAGACAGATAGAGACAGAGAGAGACAGAGAGAGACAGAGAGAGAGATAGAGAGAGAGATAGAGACAGAGAGAGACAGAGAGAGAGAGAGATAGAGACAGAGAGAGACAGAGAGAGAGAGCGAGAGAGAGATAGAGACAGAGAGAGAGAGAGAGACAGAGAGTGAGACAGATAGAGACAGAGAGAGACAGAGAGAGACAGAGAGAGAGATAGAGAGAGTGAGACAGATAGAGACAGAGAGAGACATAGAGAGACAGAGAAACAGAGACAGAGAAAGACAGAGATAGAGAGAGACAGAGAGAGACAGAGAGATAGAGAGAGACAGAGAGAGACAGAGAAACAGAGACAGAGAGAGACAGAGATAAAAAAAGATGACCCAGTGATGAAACTTACCGGGCCTCATTTTTGTGCACTTAAATCAATGTGCATGTACAAGGTAAAAAAATGTCTGCTTTCATTTGAGCGATGATGCCCTGATAAATCTTTGCGGGTGAGGATGAAACTGAAATGAATGGCTGTAGCAAAAAAGAATAATTTCATTTGGATTAATGCTGCTCTAACACAGCAAAGCACTCAATCAATCTGTATGGTTTAAACTTCGGGATAATCTTAGTAGTGTAAGCGGAATGATGTGTGCGGGTAGTTGCGTGGTATTCAAAGCGCATCACCATGCTTCACATTGACGAAGGAGCTTCTCTACCATCTCTGGCTGGTAAACACATTCATCATAAAATAAGAGCATTCTGATTTCCTCTCACACTTGTCAGAGATGAAAATCTTGTCTTTTCCTTCTCTCTTTGTCTCTCTCTTTTCCCCCTTCACCTTCTCCCCCTTATTCCCCCTCCCTCTGTCGAGGAACCAGGCTACCCATGGAACAAAAACGTATGGCTGCGCTTTTGCTAAATAAAGTAGCCATTTTTAGATTAGGGTCATGAGTCATAAAGCATAAATCATAGAGCTGCCGGCTGAAAGACTCTAAACTCCTGAGTTAATTACAGCACTCAGGGCTTGTGTGTGTGCGGGTGTGTGTGTTAGCGTGGCGTGTCTAGTGTCTGGCGAGGTAATTACCCATGTACTTTTAATGAAGCCATGTGGGAATTGCCGAACATCACCTTTCTAAACTTGGGCTAATCAGCTCCCAGGGTTTACTGCACAATGCCGGAGCCGACGCCGCACAGGACAGACCAAGAAAGCCACTGTGCAAATGCAAGTATTGAACGTATGCAAATGGCAGTGCGTGCACTTCGTGCCGGGCTGATTATGTCACTATTATCCAGGCTGACTCTCGAAGAAATACGCTATTACCTCACCTTGCTTTGACGAGCAGGAAATTATGTAACTTGGAAACAGATGCAAATTAGAGGAAGCTGTATCTTCTCCCTCTCATCTAAATGTTAAATAGCTGAAAGTAGTCTCCAACTGCCTTTTCCTTTTAAAGCCAAGGTTTAAAACTGACACCCTTTTTTCCTACCTTCTCTAAATGTGGTCGCTTAGATGAGACAAGAGGGGTTTAGAAAGGATGCACCGAGAGCGTTTTCTCCCGGCTCCTGATACCAACTCTACCATACCTACCCAGCTTATTCTTTTGGATATTTATACATGCGCATATTTTACACTATTTTACACTATTACATGCGCATATTTTACACTATTACATGCGCATATTTTCACTATTTATATGTTTGGTTTTAGTAACACAAACGTGTATAGAGTGGAGCACTCTACTACATTACATTTTACATTTATGGCATTTAGCTGATGCTCTTATCCAGAGCGACAAGGTTAATGATTACAGGTAGGAGGTAGGACTCTTATTGGTGTAGCTCAGCATAGTCACCCAGACTGGGATTCAAACCCCAGTCTCCCACACGTAGAGGTGGCACCCTGAGTAGAGTAGTGGTGTTACCCACTGAGCAACACCAACCACCTATCACTACATTAGTTCAAACTGCAGTCCCAATTAAATAATACTGAAAAAACTAAAAGTACTTAAAACCTGATTATTTTATAATATACAGATTTAAACTCAAATTCTGAGAAAGTACAAAGCTAAATATGCACAGTCTATTTGTACTTTAATTTTATATGTAAAAATAATACTTTTAAAATAATAATATATATATATATTTAATATATTAATATAAAAAAATAATAATATTTTTTGACATACACATTGTTTTAAAAAGTTCTGTTTCATATTTAGTCATGTAAACTTCATTTCGTTTTGATTTATTAGTTTTAGATTTATCACCTAAATGCCATTTCACTTTTTTCACCTCACTACTGAAACACCAAGAGTTGTAGTCAATAGGCAGAGCCTTACTTTAATCACACTCCTGCATTTTAGAGGAGGAACTGAGACCGCAACTCACTTAGATCCCAGAAAAAAAGTTCAGTTATTTTGTGTTTTAATGAAGACAGGATGATTTGTGCGTAGAACTCTTCAAAGCTGTTTTACTTTTTGAGTTATGCCTAAAATGACCCACACTTGTCGCCACTGCTGTAGAGTAAGATGACCTTTATAAAGTGTTTATGAATAGTTCAAAACAAGTTTATTAATGGTCATTAATTAAGGTTATAAACACCTTCAAATCATTAATAAGCTGTTACAACACATACATAAGAATGGCAACAGCAGCCTGCTGGTAGGCATACAGCTTTATTTAAACTCCTAAAGCTCAGATTTTGATATTCACCTATCTTACCTGGCCCTTTCCATCATTAAGCTTTAAACCTGTGAGCTTCAATACATGTTCATATTTATCATATGGAAGAGCTCACCTTTGCCCTTTTATTAATGTGATTAAACTGCTTATTAATACTCTGTAAAGTGTTTATGACCTAACTTAATGAACATTAACAAATTTTAAACAATGCATATATAAAGAATCTTTATAAGAGTAGCCTTATTCTAAAGCCAATAACAAATTATTTGATAGTTGATAGTTTCAGAGACGCTACTATTATTCTGATAGAACTGATAGTTCAATCGTTTATACAGGATTAAGCAACGAAACCATAAAACTATGTTATGCTTTACTAAACCATTTATTTAATTCCTGTTTGTATTTAGTATTAATATCAATAATAAACATATTTTAAATATATGTTAAATATTTTTACTGTGCAAAACACTGTGTATTATATTTTTATGAAACCGAACTAAACAATATACAGATAATTGTACATTTAGAAACGCTGTAGCTTCTCTGGCTCAGAGCTAAATGTTGTCTTATGTCAAGATTTCAGAGTCTGTCAGAATTGCTCATTTTCAGCTTAGGCCAGACTCTGACCATGCAGTAGTCTGATGCGGCTGACCACCTGAAGCACACCACCCCATGCTTGCCCCATGCTTACCCTATCATTACTTCATGGAGCCAGCAGTTCCCTCCATGTCTGTCCCCAGTGTTCACTCCCTTCCTAACAACCTGGCCTAACATTAGCTCTGTCTCTGTCTCTGTACTACTCTCACTACACAGAGGAAGATGAGAGATTATTTAAAGAAGCCTGGCTCAGTTATTCCGGTAAGGAACCACTGCTAGTGTTGTGCCGTGTTTTTGCATTGTTGTATCGGGCTTATTTGTGGAATACTGCCGAAATGAAAACCTTGAAAATAATTCCGATTTGTAGGCCGGATCAAGCACTAGTGTTGATGTACTGCTGTTATAAATTTAGCAGTAAACCTCTTTACTACTGCTTGTCATCTGACAGGGCCATCATGTTACTGCTTTCTGGTGCTGATATCACATCAGTGCAACCCTAATGTTTAGTGCCTGGGGTCGTTAACAGAACGGGTATAATGATGCACATATTTTCAGAAATATATTCAATATGGACCTATTATATGTTAGAGAGGTTTGGAGCTGTAATTATGAGCTACATGAACATGAAATGCATCTTGCCCCTCTATCAAAATGACCTCCAAGATTACAAGACCAAGACAATCACTGCCACATCTGGTCTAGTCTTGTTTCTGTCTCGTTTCTCTCCTGTTACTTCCATGAGTCTTTTGTTGTCCTGTGCCATGTGTTTCTGTGTGCGTTTGTTTTTTAGCTCCTCCTTACTCCGCCTTCTTGTCATGCCCCTCATCTCTCCCTAGTTTGTGGCTCCACCCCTTCCCAGGTGTTCCTCATTTGTCTTTGTGTATGTATACTCCGGGTCATTCCCTTTGTGCTTGCTTGGTGTTCGGTTCTTATTAAATCAGTCAAACATGCACTTGCTTCCTCCATCCTCGTCTCTCTGCATTACAATCATTATCATTAACCAGAGTTAGACTTATTCTAATTTTCTATCTGGTCGAAACTCTGTGTGTGTGTGTGTGTGTGTGTGTGTGTATTTCTTAGACAATGTTTTAGGAGTAGCAACGTACACAACCTTATGACAGGTTAAAGATTTAAGCTTGTATTTTCTAGCAAACAAAATTGCGTGCAGTAACTACTGAGGTCTGAAGGCCTGCAACTCAAACCCCACTGCGTTTACAACACGCTCTCATAACTTTGTTAGGAAATCTCTGCTTATATTAGCAGCACACTTATCATTCATTATGAGCGGATACGCATGCCTACAATGTTCTTCTGAAGGCATACAACATCAGTTTTCATGCACTGGGATGTATGCAAATCTAAACAAGCAAACCTCAGCCACCAAGCATGTCTTGACTGATTGATTACATTTGGGAAAAAGGGAAAACTGAGACAAATTGATTTCCAGCCAAACCTTTTCCTCGGCTTTGGCAGCCAAGATGGATGTATATTATAAAGGCACATATAGGCGAGCGGAAACAAACACACAGTGAATGCAACTCAATATTAGAATAGAAGCTTATTCCATTTATAACCAAGCAACGAGGTGCAGTGTAGCTTCATGACCTAGCTTCAGAGTGCAGATTGGGTGAGTCTGTTAGGGCCTCCAGCGCCCTCAGCAATGATACAGCACATTCTACCTTGTGTGAAAGCGTGGAATGTGAGTAAACTAGCCTGGCATGTCAGGTCAGACTGCGTGGGTCGAATGAATGAGAAAGGCACGCCATTGACCTTGGCTCAGAATGCAGCAGGAGCTTTACCTGCAGGAACCAAATGAGAGAATCATCCATGAGAAAAGTAAAAGAGCTCCTGCTTTAATTCCTGTAGCGTCACCTTGGTGTGGGGCGTACTGACAGGTGACAAGCGTGAGAAGCTGTTCCGGCGGAGCACTTCAAACACTCTTTGATGTCAAATCGTCCCCCCAAATCAGAGTCTTGTATCAGCATCGAGACACAACGCCCGCGGTGTCATCTCTGAGCAGCGGAACACACAACATGCTCCAGATAGCGTTTCAGGGGAGAGGTTCAGAGTGTGAATAGGAGTAGGAGTAACAGTGGGACATGGAGCTTCTCTGTAATTTCTCAGTAATTATATCTGAGTTAGCCTAGCTTATTGCATTGCTTCTTTCAAAGCAATAACAAGCTGGAGCCGCTATTAAAAGACATTAAAAGTGGAAGTGGAGTATTTAGGCTGTTTTGTGGGACAGCAGTAGTGTAGGTGTGTTACAGCACATTGCTGGAGTGTTGGGATGATACTGTGATGGCTAGTCATGTGGTTCAGAGCGAGTCAGTTGCATGAACACTAGAAATTTGGACTTCAACTAATGCTTATTTCTTCAGTATGCTAGTTTTTAAGGTTATTTAATTTACCAACAGATTAAATTAACAAATTGTGGCTTCTGTTTTTATGGCATAGCACTGCCGTTATTTTCTGCACAGCAAAGCAATTTATTTTTTATTGTGTAACAAAAGTAAAGAAGTCACACAATACTTACTGCACAACATTATAGACCATTATAATGTCATTGCCTTTGGGTATATAGTGCATTAGGTTCACTTCTACTGCTTAAATACTGGTGCTACTACTGGTATTACTACTCAAACTTAAAGGCACGTATGTTTAAAGTTAATTAAAACAGAAAGTACTCATTAGAATATTCTCTTTGGAAAACTGTTAACAGTAAGCATAATGCCCTGGAAAAGACGTAGTCATAAAGGGAGCATATGCTGTTGCAAAATGTGCCCATTTCATTTCAAGCCCAGCTTTAATGGTGCCTTCACAGATGAGCAAGTGTCCTATGTCTTTGGTACTAATACAACTCCACATTATTACTTTTCTGAAAGCATCTTAGTTTTAAGATCACCTTAACTGGTAGGAATGCATGGACACCAGTATTTCCCATCTGAACAAATACTGATAACTAACAACGATTATTCTATTTTATTTATTTATTTATTTAATGTGCTGTAGATGATACCTAAATTCTGTGCATACTGAGGAACATTATTTTTTAACTGTAGGATTATATACTGACAGGTTTTTATCAGAGGACTAGGACTCTCTTGGATTGTTTACATCACCTGTTTAGGATGCTCTGTGAACATTTAACTAAGACTAACTAAGATGGCGGTGCAGCTGTAGCTCACAGCGGCCGCTCCGGATAAAAAAATAATAGCTTGGCTGCAAGGAAGAACACCCCTTCTCCCGACGGCCAGTTGTTGTGCCTTACAGCAGCTGATGTGAGGAAAACTCTGTGCAGAATTGACGCACGAAAAGCTGCTGGACCAGACAACATTCCTGGTAGAGTGCTTAGGGAATGTGCAGACCAGCTGACAGATGTCTGCACTGACATCTTCAACATCTCCCTGAGCAGTGCCACCATCCCAATGTGTCTCAAGGCAACCACCATCATACTTGTGCCGAAAAAGTCTTCAGTGTCCTGCCTCAATGATTACCGCCCTGTTGCACTCACACCCATCATCATGAAGAGTTTCGAGAGGCTTTTTATGAGGCACATCAAGACTCCATCATGCTGCCTCCATCATTAGACCCTCTGCAGTTTGCATACCATCCCAACTGCTCAACGGACAATGCCATATCCACCACCCTTCACCTGGCGCTCACCCACCTGGACAATAAGGACACTTATGTTCGAATGCTGTTCATAGACTTTAGTTCAGCATTCAACACAATCATTCCTCATCACCTGATCGGAAAGCTGAACCTACTGGGCCTGAACACTTCCCTCTGTAACTGGATCCTGGACTTCCTGACTGGGAGACCTCAGTCAGTCCGGATTGGACGAAACACCTCCTGCACCACCACGCTGAGCACTGGGGGCCCTCCAGGGCAGTGTGCTCAGCCCTTTGTTGTTCACCTTGCTGACTCATGACTGTGCAGCAATGCACAGCTGGAACGACATTATCAAGTTTGTGGATGATACGAAGGTAGTGGGTCTGATCAGCAAGCATGATGAGTCAGCATACAGAGAGGAAGTGCAACGGTTAACGGACTGGCATAGAACCAACAACCTGTCTCTGAACGTAGACAAGACCAAAGAGATGGTTGTTGATTTCAGAAGGACAAGGCGTGACCACTCTCCACTACACATCGACGGCTCCACTGTGGAGATCGTCAAGAACACCACGTTCCTTGGAGTTCACCTGGCAGAGGATCTCACCTGGTCCTTCAACACCAGCACCTTAACCAAGAAAGCCCAGCAGCGTCTCTACTTCCAGCGATGGCTGAGGAAGGCACATCTCCCACCTCTCATCCTCACCACATTTTACAGAGGAACCATCGAGAGCATCCTGAGCAGCTGCTTCACTGCCTGGTTTGAAAACTGCACCGCATCGGGTCACAAGTCCCTGCAGCGGGTAGTGAGGACAGCTGAGAAGATCTGTCTCTCTCTCCACCATCACAGACATTTACACTACACACTGCATCCGCAAAGCAAACTGCAGTGTGGATGACCACACACACCCCTCACACACACTCTTCACCCTCCTACCGTCTGGAAAAAGGTACAGAAGCATCCGGGCCCTCACATCCAGACTGTGCAACAGCTTCTTTCCCCAAGCCATCAGACTCCTTAACACCCAGAGTCTGGTCTGAATAACTGAACACATTCAATGACTGGACTGAACGCACACACACTCATGCACACACACGCACACACACATAACCTCATCTTTTAAATCTGTCTACACATAAACTTAAGAAGTACAATGTTTACATTTATACCAACATACGGACATAACTGCTGCTAAAAACAATGTTCACTTATAAAATATGGACATAACTGCACTTTACTGCTCCCATTACCAGTGGGCTATCTGCACTGCCCCCTCCCTGTATTTATTGTTTTTCTGTTTTGTATATTGTAAATTGTCTTGTGTATTTATTGTATTTATTGTTCTATGTAGCACCTTGATCCTGGAGGAACGTTGTTTCATTTCACTGTGTACTGTACACCACTGTGTATGGTTGAAATGACAATAAAAACGACTTGACTTGACCTGACATTTCACAATACTCTAACTTTTTTGAAACATTTTGTAGGCATTAATATCAGGATGTGCACATATGTACAAAATCAAGTCAAGTCAACATTTACAAAGTACTTGGTGTATTTACAAATCACTGGATTATGTTTGTATTTGTATTTCACATACTGTCCCAACTTTAAATTGAAATCTTGGATCATTATTTATCATCATTATTTGTCACTCCATCCAAATGTCAGATATTCTGCCCTCTATTTTGCCAACTTAATGAACGATAATGACATAATTATTACAGTTTGACTTGTCTGATTCCTCCCTATGCTTATCCTGTTGTTCTATCTTCGGCCTAATCAAATAACAAACGTTTGGAATTTTGGCTTGGATTCCGAGACTGGAGTCAACAGGCTGGGGCATTGGCAACATTTTTCCATGTTGATAAACCGACGGCAAGAAGCCAATCTAATTAGTTTTGCGCAGACCAGGCATGCAGCCAGCAGGAAAGACTGGGGCATCCAATCTTCAAGCAACCCCATGATAAATGTGCCCTTTTCCTTTCCAGTAGTATTAAATGAAGGCAGGCAAATGCATTTAAACATTTCATTTGCAATCTGCACCACAGAGAGATAGGGCACAGCGTCACTAAACAGGCTAATGCTTATTTAAACCAACACAGCCATGTGGCTATTAGAGTTTGGGCATTATTTGATGGCAGAAATGTGTGATAATCCAGAATTCATGATTATGGAAAATAAGGCATCAGCAGAAAAGCGGGCCAAGGTCAATGGTAAATCAGACACAGCTAATCATTCTGGTTGCCCTAGCACATGGAGATCAAGCCTTGAACCTGATGCTATAAATCATGTTTTTGATTTGTATAAACCTTTTTATTTGCTTTATATGTAACAGTTATCTAATTGCCTCTATGACAATACTATACTCTGCTAGCATCCCTATGGGAGCTGCAATTTTATGATACCAGCTTAGCAGTGATGTTGTAATGGCAAAGAACAGGGTGGACGAGGAAGCATTTTTTGAATGCAAATGCTTTTCATTAGCTCGCTATAGCACAGCATGTACACAACAGGCTAGCAGGAGGACTAGTAAACAATGGAAAACTGGCAGGGGGTTAACTAAACCCATAGATCTTTGCTGAACATTCACAAGCACAATGCCACAATATGACACCTACATAACTAATAAATGCACAACAGTATAATGAAGTGCAATGAATTAAACAGCTACAGCAGAATGTGCAAACTGTGTTTGGTAAAGTGTAGTGGGTACCACCATGGTCCAGCAGATGCAGGATAATGGTTTAGTCTCCCAAATGTCTTAGTTCCATTGTCTCAAGTAACATCCACCTAAGCAGGATCCATGGGCAAGACTCCTAAAACTATATTCACCTACCTCTGTAACATAAGAGCACCTGCCATACGCATTAATATAAACTGGGGACCACACAGAGACGTGGGGTCGCAACAATGTCTACAGTTAAAGTGTCATATATATATATTTTTTTATTATTTGAAATTATGAAGTTTGGTAAAAATTTTCAGCCTAAATTTATAAAACATACATACATTTATGAAACGAAATTGCATGGCCAAAAGTACAAGGTAGCAGGCGCTTTCCTTTCTGGTGAAAGAAAATAATGTTTTATAAAATGCAGCATCCTGTACACTGGAAGCACTCAAGTGAAAAAGTACTGTTGTACCCCTTCAAAGTAAAATATCGTTCCTAGATATAAATTATGCAAGCTGGATGCTCTTTCAAAAAGAACACAAAATGTCACCATGCTGCCAGTAAGCACAACAATTTATCTCGTAAAAATCCCTTTATGGAATGGAGATTAATGGCCCGATTCCAAACTTTTCCCTCAGGGAGCGCTAGTGACTGGTCATATTCTAACATGTCCCCGACATACAGCAGACAGAACACAGAGTTTCTGTTTCTCTTCTTCTCCCTCTACCTCTCTAATGATTTGTCAAGGACACAACCCGAGCCCTCTTCAGGGTGACACTGAAGAATGGTTCCTGAAATGGGTGGACAGGGGTCTGGCTTCACCCTGCCAGTTCAGGAATCAATACCCAGCCTGTGGGAATGTCACCACTCACCAAAAACACAGCCCTCCACACAGCCACTGTCCACTTACTGCTGTCAGTGCACTAAACTGCTGCTATGCCAAAGTCGAAAGTTTTTCTGCTGACCTCTCAATGCTGTATGGGCTCCAAGCTCTGACCATGTCACAGAACATTATGTGTGTCACAATTTCAAGGACGGCCACACTCATGGTTATAACAAAACTCCTTCATTCAGGGATGCTCAGACTTTTTTTGAAGGGCCAGTGTACAGCAGAGTTTGGTAGTCATGGGAGTTCAGCCGTCATTTCCAGTCTCCAAATAATGAACACTACTGGACTTAATGATTATAGACCCAATAGCCCTGACCTCTGTAGTCATGAAAGTCTTTGAATGTCTGGTTCTAGCTTAACCAAAGGCCATTACAAACGCTCTGCTGGATCCTCTGCATTTCACCTACAGAGCTAACTGTTCTGTTGACGTGGTCACCATGGGCCTACATTTTACGGTACAGCATCTCAGCAGTCCTGGAACCTACTTAGGTTCTGTTAGTGGAGCTCAGCTCAGATGATGGTTGGTTAGTTGCACAAGGTAGAGCTGAACCCCTCCAGCACAAACATTGTGTGCTTAACATCCACTGGCGTATCAGCTGATAGTACAAATTGACCAGCAGACTCTGCCAAACATCATAATCAATGATCATATCACATGATGATGTATATCACATTATTCACATCCTCACCAGCATGGATAAGTAAAAGGAAGAATCCTGTGCCATACTAGCAGAATGTTATTATCCCATACACATTCACCCCTATACAATGTCACTTCTGAGCAGCCACAGAATGCTTCCAGCATGTCCGATGCAGCATGATAAAATGCCATGGGAGTATATTTTGTACATGAGTGTATGACAGATTGCTTGACAGAAACAGCAAAACCCGGTGCCCTTTCTTGTGGGTGTGCTGCTACTGTTGCACCGCTAAGCTAAACCCTTCTGTGGTGTTGCATGATTTGGTAATGGAGTTTTGCAGGTTTGCAATAGAAAAACATGACAGGAGTCTATTTTGTACATGAGAAAGAGGTAAAGGAGCTGTTGACCATTCATACTGAAGATTTGTCCCATCCTGTTTAATGGGACTGTCATAACAGATGTGACTGTGCACAACCTGGTAAGATTAGGGAATACCAACAAGGACTCAAAACTGGGCTCCATGTGATCCCTAAGCATGACGGTTTGACACAAAGCTTCAACATTAGCATTAAATGCATTGCCAGTTATGTGTCAGGCTGTTAGATGTGGGAATGATATAATGCTACATTTAACACTGACTTTACTGGACAGCAGGGATTCAGCAGCTAAATGTCATCAATAGAACTTTTCTTTGTAATTATCTGTCTCAGTCACCACTTACATTCTGAAGCCTGAAGGTACAGTCGGGGGGAGAAGTCTCTTTTACTCATCTGTGCTGACGATAATGCCTGAATAATGTGATATGCCTCATTGATCATGATCTTTGGCAGGTTCCGCTGGAATCCTACATAGGAAGTTTGAAACCATCCATCATGGCGCTGACCACGGTGCCTACACACAGATTGTTCATCTCCACCAAGACAAAAGCAGGACTCGCGACTGAAGATGACTCATTCTGAGTCACATCATGATGATCTAGCACGACACCACTGCAGTCTTCGTTGATGCTGACATGGTGTTAAGGTCAGTCGTCATAATGGTCTGCGTAAATGTAGCCTGCACGGTGCAGCTGTCTGCCAATGCTGCTGGCACTAACAGGATGCTCTTTACAGAACATAGTGACCTTTTTCCAGAAGTTCTATGCGGTATCGAACGCAGGGTGCCCACAAAGTGGCCTTTTGCCTTTTTGTGGCATCTTATGTTCTGTTGATCTCCTTGACTTTTCCCTGGTGCCATATTGTCTTCTGTAAATGCATTGTTTTTACTCAAGGGAGCCGATCCAAGCAGTGGCTGTGCTGGCAGTTCACAAGACAAAGCGGTTTATTGCGAACACTGGAAAAGAGGGGGCAATGACATGCTAGGCCAGCAGACAGTCAAAGTGCATTACCATCAAACCAAGTGATCGATGCTGTCAGAGACATATACTTTTGCCCTTAAGGTTCAATAAAGCTAACACCGCTCCCCAGCTTCCATCAGGAAGTCATTATGCATTTGTTTTTCCCTTGAGTTGATAATAGAATATATATAGAATGTATGGCACTACGGCTAAAGCCCCCATCAATCAGCCTGTCATTGTTTAACACATTCAGGGACAGAAAAAAATGAATCCAGGGCTCATACAGAGAATATCTAGAGACACGGAGACTCCATATGTCAAATACACAGGTTACCTTAGGCATTAAGCTTAAAACAACAGGAAAGCATACTGAAAAAGGTGTGGAGAATGCATTTCTACAGGGTAACAATTGTGCATTATCTCAAGGTAAATGGCCCACCTAAAGTACCCTCTCCTCAATACAACAGGAAAAAAACAAGGAGAAACTTTTAATTCAATTATTCACAAAGTTAAACAGGACAGAGAAGCTGCTCAGAAGTTTCAGACTAGCGCAGGACTCATAAAGCCTTTCAGAATCTCCCTGATCCAAGATCTATTGTTACGGCTACAGTCTGTATAGGCAAGGGAGGAATGTGCTCCTAGATACTTTATGAGTACAAACCAGTCATTGCCTGTAAAGCAATAGAATAAAAGAATGTGGGGGAAAAAATGAAAACTTTAGATCAGAGTTGGTTTGGTTGACACAGCGGTTTCGAAAGTCCTTAAGACTAAGAGCGTGCAGCGTACTAAACCAGAGTTAATGCTGCCGTAAATAACCTGTTAAACTCCTGAAAAACTATTATATATTCAAGCGCTTTATCACTTTACAGTGTGTACAGCTACAGTGTTTACATTATATGTTACAGTGTGCAATAACATTATCACCTGGAAACAGCTATATTTTTATACGAAGTGCAATATTCCTGGAAGTGCAATGTATGATGTCCTATTTATTACTCCACCCCCCACACCCTCTATATTTATACTTATGTCTCGTCTGCACTGTTATGTTACTAGTATTTCTAGTATGTGTTCGCACTATGTTTATATTTACACATCGGAGTTTGGGGAAACTCAGTCTCGTTTAGCTATGCACTTCTGTAGTCTAAATGACAATAAAGTTCACTTTGACTTTTTTTTTTTTTAGATTTTGACCTTCTCAGTCAACTGGCAGTGTTTATACAGTCTGTTTGGTGAAAATACATTTAAGAAGGAACACCATGGTTTTGTTTGGCTGTAAGCAAAACCAGCTCAGTTGTTGTATTGTATTTGTACAGCAGTTGTGCAAGATAAAGAAACGTCCTGAATATCACTTTCAATGTGGTTGTGACCCTACTGTAATTTTTGTATGCCTTTTTCTGATTTTGTGTGGCAATTAGAAACTTTATGGAACTTAATTATAAGCTGTAGCACTAAGCCAATCATTACTCAGCAACAGGTGTTCAGTGTAATGATGAATTATTGTGAGAAAATGCTAGAATGCATTTTTATCCAGATCAGAATGTACTATTGTATGATATTGCTATGATGTACTACTATGAGAGATTTCAAAAAGCAGAGCCAGTGATGCATGACTCAGCGGCAGTGATCACAAGGAGATTAAACCATCATAAATGCACTTTTTAACAAAATCTTTTAGTAAAATTCATAGCTTATACCAAGCAGCTTTACAAATGATTTCAGCGGACCAATGTATCAACACACATCTTACCTTAAGCCTCCCAGCAGGCACCAGACATCAGTTTGACATCAGAAAGACATTGGACTTTCACATTCTACAGACGCTGAATTTTAGTTGAAAGTCAAAATCAAGTGGATGTTGAAATGCAGCATTGGCTTGACATCAGCTTCCAATGTTTGTGCATGTTATAGGTTGATGTTAAGCCAACACTGGATTTTAACACCAAACCAATTTACATGTTCAATGTAGTCTAACAAATTCTCTCCGTAGCTACAGTCTATACTGAAGAACAGTCATGGATTATACCAAGTAAGACCTGCCAGTGTGATAAATAATTACAGCAGTTTTTCAACAGACACCTTACCTGAAGCATACTTCACACAATGAGACCAGAGGGAAACTAAGTGATGCACTGTAGTCAGAATTTCTTTAAAAATTATAAAAGTTGTATAAAGTCTTTACTCCAGAGCATTTGGATATTTTGTTGGTTCATATTTAATTAATATTTGCCAGAGTCTTTTTTGTTTTACCTTAAGGTGCAAAAATGTAACTATAGTGCCATTAAAAGTAGAACAGAAAATCTAAATAATTGTTTCTAATCCTTGTTTGTTGCATCCCTGTACTATGCATGCCTAAGTCAAAGTGCCTTTCGAACCAATTAAGGGATGAAGATTTGACTCCAAACATTTTGACTCTTGGGCCAAGAACCCCGCCTCGCAGATGTGTTGGAGTTGAATTGATTCCTTTGGAACTGACACCTAATTACTATAGAGAGGCATGTCACCCATAACAGCAGTCTTTTACAGAATTGCAAAGTCTTTTAATTGCAAGGATCCACACAAGATGAGGCTGAGACTGTCCCAGGGGGTTGTGAGAATGATGGAGAAAAACATGCACCTTATCAAACACAGAGAGAATCATTTTGACAACTGCATTTTGATGGCTCACCTACAGGCTACAGAAGGTAGGCTAATCTCCTGTTACCTCCTGTTCACTAAGCAAAGAAGTTCTGAGAGCTGTTACTGAGGGAGGATCTTGTTCGGAACTTGAAGCACTTGAAGAACCTGAAATGGTGAAGTTACAGGTAAGGTATGCATGAAGGGCGAAAAGGCGCACTGCACATTTAACAAGACTCAGTTCCCAAAAAAAAAAAACCCGAACATAAAAAAGCTGAAACTGCACCAGACCTGCTTGTTTTCTTATGCCACAATGCAATCTGCACATAATTTCACGTTGGATTGTGTCATTAAGAAGTCCCATGCCCATTTTGGAAGGCAGGCACCAACTCCAACTATGCTGTAATATTGGTCGCCTCATCTGCGGCTGTAACCGCGCAGGTGGATAAAGAGCATGTAAAATTGCCCAGAAAGACCATGAAACAAAAGAAACAAATATATGAGGACACTTCAGATGCAGTCTTCAGGAACTGCCATGAGGAGAAGAACAGCTAGACTGGTAGATCTGGTATAACCTGCACACTTCTTAGGTTCAGATCATTACAGATGGTTTCAATGCGTGGGCTTCCACTTTCCCCCACCATTCCACCTTAAATGATGCTGCAGTTACAATGAAGTCCCTTAAACATGCAATGAATTTCAAACAGGAAGCTGGAAAACATAAAGCTAACATAACTGTACCTCCAAAGGTGTATGGATTTACCTGAATATGCATTCTACATTCTACACATTTGACTGGAGATGTTTAATGGGCAGCTAACAAGCTGCAAAAGCCACATTCTGGCTAATGCTGAGGCCCCAACAACACACTTTTATACTTCACATACCAAGAGAGTGCTCTTCAAATGATATATATGCCCCATTTTTAGCATAAGACTTAGTATGCTGATTTGCAATGCCAATTAGACTTTAGCTTTTACATGCTATCACTACAGCACCAAATCAAATGAATATATGACCTAAATCTTAAATACTCAGGTGTTTTGTTATTACTGCGCTTGCTGGATTAGTTATGGCTTTGTTGTCTCATAACAAACCACCACTGTGCCAATTAGTTGCCTACTGTAAATTCTACAAATTACTACAAACTGACAAGCTGGTGTGAAACTGCCCTGAAAATGTGGCTACTGTAAGAGAATCTGGCTAATCTGGCTTCTGTAAAACTGACATTTGTCAGTTTCCAATAAAAAAGTTCCTCCATTGTTGCTTGGCTATTCTGCATAATTCTAGCTTCTTCATTGGCTTTTCACTGGAATCAGTTGTTCAATTATATTCCTGACCACCATATCACATTACAGCTCATCGTCATGGTTAGAAATAACGGAATGCCTCTGATCACTGGGAAGACTAAAGATTGTACTTTTGCGCTATCACATCTTCCACTCTGGAAACCACTTCCTGTGAAAATCTTGGAAAGTAGAATTCCCTATGACAGTTCCAATAAGGCAAGTTGTCTGAGTTTTCATTCTGGTATGAATAACTAGCTTAAGTCCTCTGCATCCCTCAGCTATACATAGGAGCTTTACTGGCTTTGAACACCATTTCGGGAATTTCACCGTTCCCAAAGCTGTGAGATAATGCTCCATCCCATCTTCATAATCGCTGGGCTTTTGTTTTGACAAGGCCTGTTCAAAATGTGTTGCCATAGCTCCATTTATCCTGGCTTGACTGCATCTCAATAGCCTCGATCTGAGAAACATTTTAATGAACACAATCTAAAACCTCCTTCCATTAGGATCAGTGGGCCTGGGCTGCATCTGAATGGGATACTGATGAGCCCGAACGTTATCAGTCATGAGCGGGGCCAATTGGAGCAGTCGCAGAAAAACCCATCACCTCCATTCATCCATGCAGGAACTGTTGTGCTCTTATTTTTAAACAGCCGGCTGGCCGTCCTTTATCGTTAGCGGGCATTAGCTGCTGTTAGTGGCGATTTGTCGAACGGATGAATGAGTCAAGGATTCGCACGGTCCAGATGTGATGTCGAGCTAAAGGGGTTTTGTGTCTTTGATGGGTTACTTCCTGTTAGCCTCACTAAGCAAAGAATTAGTCAAGAGAACAGAATAGAGAGGTCAGGCATGTCGCTCGTGCATGGAGAGCCAATTCAGCACGCTTTATTAAAAAGGCTTTCATCTCCCGTGACACTCGGCGTGACATGGGTTCTTATGGACAATTTACAGTTTGCTATTTATATGATTAGTAGGCTAACAGCATTGAAATAAAGCACATACGCAAAGGAATACTTCCCCCATTTGTAGAGAGCACTTTACTCTTACCTAGCGTGCTCAAGGCCTTGGGTGATTTTCCGTGATTGAAAACTCTCAAGAGGGGACCGGCGGCCCAAAATCCATTCAATTATTTTCAAAAGGAAGGAAAATGAAGAGGTTCGACTTGTTCTCCTCCCTGCTGTATTAAGTCTTGCCCAAAAAATGTGTCTGAAGACTGTCTCTCTGGAGTTATCACGCTTGCTAATCAAACCCACATCACGCTGCAGCCCCCAAAAAGACGCAGTGACCGCGGCGCCCCTGTGACTGAATGATTACTAAAGCTCCTATCTTACTTATTAATGTTTGCTTTAATGAAGACGCCGCCCACACAGCTGGAGGAGACGGAGGCCGGGTTAGCCGCTAGCCCCCCAGAGAGATGTGAGCGTACACCAGCCGCGGTGTCTCAAAGCGGCAGTCTGTCGCTTAGCATTCAGGTAGCGCAGGGGGTGCCGCTAAATTACTTCAAACCGCCACGGCTGCGGCCTCCTTTCCTTTTTGCTGCGATTCAGTTGCTGAACTGCACTCATTATCTTTCGAGTCACAAGACTAAATTAATTAAAAAGCAATTTGCCTACAAGGTGAGTCCATTGAGCAACAGGATTTAAATGTAAAACAGGAAGTGAAAAAAAATTGAAGGCGAATTAACAGCAAACGGTTTGAGTGCAACACACACAGAAAAGGAGGGGGGAAGAAAAACTGCTTTATCAAGCAGGAATGAAACTATTAGAAAAGTTTACATACATAATTCGTCTAATGACCAGATGGAGGAACCGGATGTGTGGGGGTGGCGCTTGATCATGAATTTGGTGAACAGCTGTCACAACCTCTGTGGAGGAAAAACAGAAAGAGAGGCAGGTGGAAAAAGTTTTCCCATTACCAGTTGCTGCCATGCAGCTGCCAATAATTATAGGCAAAGGAACAGTTAGCGTTCATCAGAAGATATGACAGACATGGCAGGAAGACAAATAGAAGAGGGAGGACGAGGAGCTCGACAGGAAACAGAAAGTCACATGAGGGAAGAAAGAAAGAGAGCTGTTCAGAGCTCTGTTTAAAAAAAAAGTTCTGAAGGAAGACGGGAAGGCTGGCCAGTGGAGCTCAGTTCGGTCCCCCAGAGCCTCACAGCCTGCCAACTCTTCCCTATAACGATTCAGTCACAGTCACAGAGCGGTGAGAACCGAATCAGCAGGCACATGCACACACACCTGCCAGTGCAGACCACCAATATAGTGAAGCGTTTATCTGTGTAAGCCAGAGGGGAAATGCAACAGCATGAGTATATTAGCATTCACTTTCAGGTGCTGATTGGAATTAGAAATCCAGTGACCAGTAATTATGACAACACCTCAAATACAGTGTTAATAATATCTGGAATTATTTCAAATCTAGCCTATAAATATTTTTTATTCGCTTTTCACACTTGCACCATTTCAGCATCTGAAGTGGACTTGAAAGGCTGAAACATGGTCTGCAGTACATATGTGAACATGTCAAATAAAGCCGGATCCCTCTGAACATCTTCCAACAAAAACTATACTCAGACCACCTCCAACCTATTTACCTCTCTTTAGAGTTTGCTTACTTTGTGAACACCAAAAGAACTTATTTGCTGCTGGGTCCCTTTTAAGTTTACTGCAACAGAACTGGTCAAAAAGCGAATAAGAAAGGTAATAATGTTCTACAATCTGCCTGTTTACTGGGAAGTCCCACTTTGAAGAAAAAAAAAACTCAGCTTGCTGCTTAAGTGGGAGCCAAACCCAACACGGCTTGTATGGAGAGAAAAGCCTCCACTTACAGCCAGAACAACCCAAAAAGGAATCAATTTTGTGCTGTATTTGAGCCAAAGCCTACAAGTTTTGTATTAGATTTTACCAGTGAGCTTAAGACACCCCATCCCCAAATATAATGAGCCAGTCAGCTGGCTGCTAAAGTGGGAAAAGCCCCCGTCTGTAGCCAAAACAACCCAAAAACACTGTGCTTTATTTGAGCCAAATGCTTTAGGGTTTTATTCCATTTTACCAGTGATCTTAAATATCTTCAGATTCAGTTTTTTGGTCTTTACCCAGATAGGAGGTTGGTCTTTTATGGCTAGAAATAATTGCACGGCAGCATTGCCAAGATGGTCACACAGTGAGCAGAGTTTCCTACAAGGACTTTTACACTGCATCTAATTACTGAATTCAGCTACTTTAAGGCGCACCCATTATTGACACAGGTGTTCAATTGTACGCAGACAGCTTGTAATTTCCATAGAAAATGAGATAGAATGAGACACTCTGGAGAAGCACCATCCGGGCCTAAGATCACCATGCTAGGTGCCAAGCATCAGATAGAGGATAGAGAGATATAAAGCGGTGGAACATTGCACTGTCTGGAATGATGGCGCACGAATGAGTAACTCTGGACTGAGGTGTTTATGGTCCAGAAGTAATCATCCAACATCAGTAGGTGACCTCACTAACGCTCTTCTGGTTGAATGCAATCAAATCATCACAGAAATTTTCCAACATCTAGTTTAAAGTCTTCTCAGACGAGTAGAGGCTGTTACTGCAGTAAAGGAGACGAACCACCTGTTAATACCCAGGATTTCAGAAGAAATGTTAGATGTGCAAACATAAGTGACACAAAGTATCAGCATACAAGCTTTGAGTGAGGCAGTCTGTATATGTAATGGAGCTGTGGAAATTAATTTGTATACATCTATGCTTTATAATGAAAGCTATGCCAAATACAAATGTACATTCTGAGATGATATTTAAGTGATACAGTAATGCTACATCTTTCACTTTTAACAAAGGACTTATGCATAGTGCTGCTTTAAGTAAGGTATTTCACAAAACAAGAACAAAGGGTCAACAAACCAGTTATTATGACCAATGTGTCAAAAGTTATGATATTAAATTATGTTTTTTTTCCACTTCATACAGTAGAATCCTCTTGCTCGTGTTTATTTGTTATTTGAAAGCATTTGTAGTGCTGAGGTTTTTCGAGGTTTAAGTTGTGCACTACTTCTCAAGTCCCTGAACATTCCTCTTTAAGACACGTGATGTAATATGATGTGAATAAAAGCTTAAAACAGAATTTCGATGTTCAGATGGCTTGTAAATAGACTTTGGTAATGATGACTTAATATAGTATTTACTGTGTATTATAATACAGAATGGTCATACTGGGAGAGTTGGATTCATGAAAAGATTAATTTGTCTTTTCACTGTTTACAACTATATGTTTCAAAGATGTACTCCTTTTTATTAGTAGTTATTTGCTTTAAATCCACATACTTGATGAATGTTTCAATGTTGCATCACAATTAAAATAATAATAATAATAATAATAATAATAATTATTATTATTATTATTATTATTATTATTATTATTATTCGTAGTAGTAGTAGTAGAGTCGTAATATTCCATAAGTCTCTAGGTAAATAAATGTGATATATTAACCTGCTTTATTAACTATCTTTATTGTTCTTCCACTAGACATTTTAATATATATATATCATATAACATGGACAAAAATATATTACATATATTTTACACAATTATGCATGTGCGGAGAGTACTTGACTATTTGTAGAAAATAGCAGGTTGACTGACACCGTTTACCTGCCCTTCATCCCAGGCACACAATACATTAGGATAACCCACCTGGCAGCAAATGAAAGCTGAACACCTAAAAGAGTGTTTTAAAGAAGTTAAAACACTGTTAATGTCCAAAAACACACTGACAAACCAAAAATCATGATAGTAGAATGCCTCTAACGGACACAATGTTTGTCGGAACTCTCCAGAATACTACTCAAGCCAATTCTGGACAACTTGGATCTAATAGCACAGTGCATTATGGAATATCCTACCAATGTGGGGGTAACTGATGTCCATTAAGGGCTGCAAATGGTCACCAATGTCACTAATCAGCCAGTCTGCTACCACCAGTCTGCACAGTGCCTTGGGATCCACTTCCCATGGAAGCCAAAGAATGCTGCACTGACTTGCATATTCCCAGTACACACGTGACACTGTGGATTGAGAGGATTGTTAAATGCCCACATAATTTCGGTAATGGAATGTCCCATCCATCTGGCACCCACTATCATGCCTCATTCAAACTCACAACACATTGCACGCTGACCAGCTTGTACAGGTGTGGGTGTTCCCAAAGCAACCTCTGAGCACCACTTCATAATCAATTTACATACTGCTATCCAATGGCTTTGGGTATGTCAGTGTATTTCATCTGGTTTAGATGAGTGCACATAATCTCATCTAAATGACCGCCCCCACCGTCCATAGAAGACAGGCTAATGTCGATTATGGATTTCTAATGGGTGAGCTCCTTATGGATTTGGGGTTTGTGGTAAAGGTTTATTAAGCAACACAGACCTCGTGAGTCAGTAGACTTTTTTTTGATTATTCTCCTGTAATTGCTTTAATTTATATATTGTTGTGTGTTTTGGGATGGAGATTGGGGGAGGAAGGGAAAACAGGGGTGGTCAAAAAAAGGTCACACTGTCAGGAAAACCTTTCTTTAGGTTTAAATATTTTGTATTAAGTTTAATCTGCATGTTTGTCTAAATCAACCAGCAATGGAAGATTTATGTAAGAGTCCGAATAAAGATGCAAACATAGCTACACAATGCTCACCGATGATGTCACAGGAAGTAGTACCTTCTACACCAAAAAGCCTGGAACTGAGTTCGTCTAAAATTATTCAGTCATGCTAGCAGTGTGGATGCACACACACACACACGCACACTCAGATGCAGACACACAGCGAAAAAAGAGCCAATTATTTCCTGCAAATTATTTAATTTACCGCATGGCTTAACTCAGATTTTTTTTACGCTTTC
The DNA here is from genome assembly GCA_024036415.1 of Prochilodus magdalenae. Lineage (NCBI taxonomy): Eukaryota > Metazoa > Chordata > Actinopteri > Characiformes > Prochilodontidae > Prochilodus > Prochilodus magdalenae. Next base: position 539,525 of record JAMWET010005449.1, on the reverse strand, counting down.
AGCCAGATTTTGGAAGTCCTTTATTGACCCCCAGTTTCATGTTTCTTAATGAAATGTATATTTGGACTTCAGCAAAAACTCTACTGATTAATGAACATTGCGCACTGACTTGTATCTCATTAAATCGTATAAAAGTTGTGTAGCTCTGTAGATTTCCTGGGAAATCGTTCAACTTTATCAGTTCAGCTCACAAGCAAACAGGCTTGTGATGGCTCTGAAGATAATGCAGTAAATTGTTTAGAGTTATTGCACATACCGCTACCTGTGGAGAGTGAATTAAAAGTGTGACATGAATACAAATACAGATTAGAACCAACAGACTCATGAACCATTCTCCGTCGAAAGTCCAATCAGTTGGAACACATACTTCTGTGGTATTTGAGATCATTTGAATAGTGAAATGGAGAAAACTCCAACCGCACTGCTGTGCCTGATTGACTCATACCAACACAACACACACTAACACACCACTACCACTGAATTAGTATTGCTGCATTGCTGAGAATTATCTACCACTCATATGATACCAGCTCTGTGGTGATCCTGTGGGGGTTCTGACCATTGCAGAACAGGGTTAAAAGGGGCTAACAAAGTATGCAGAGCCATAGATGAACTTCAGTCTGTAACTATAAAGTGCACATATATGGTAAAGGATGGGGTGATAAAATAAACAAGGAGTGTAGAAACAATGGATTTAATGTTATGGCTTATCAGTGTAAATGTACATACTTCCGCTTGTTATAATGCATGCTTGTGCAGTGGGTAGCGTTGTTGCCTAGCAGCAAAAAGGGCCTGGGTTTGATTCCCTGGTTGGGCAGCTAGGATCCTTTCTGTGTGGAGTTTGCATGTTTTGCCCTGGCTTCCTTACACAGTCCAAAGACCTGCAGTCAGGCCAATTAGAGATGTACAAATTGCCCCTGGTTTAACGGGGGTGTGCTAATCTGAATGTGTCCTCCCTATGATGCACTGGCAGCCTAGCCAGAGTGTTTCCTGACTTCTGCTGAATGAGCCACTGAAAGGAGGAGTAAAGAGCAGAGTAAACTCACATTGTTTCTGGTAAGAAACTGGTAAGAACTGAGGAGCGGGGATTGTGTGTTTTCTGGTGAAATGTTGCCCCTATTGTTTGGAGCATGAATTTGACCGGCAGCATCATGTTACAAATTGCTCCTGTAACAGACTTCTTAATGTTATACAAAAAGAAGAATAGGAAAAAACACAGTTACAAAAAGATCATAAAAACATTTAATATGAGTGAATGGATGAATTGAACTGTAAGCATTTTTCTGAGGTTTGTCTCTTGTGTTTTAAAACATGTGTCTTTCTCTGTCATACGTGGATCTGACCTTCTACAACAGTATATAAATATATTGTGTATATAACTTCAAATAAACTAAGTATGAGTAAACATATTTAAATGTATCATGTTATATACTCTTTATCAAAAGAATAGTTAGAGTACATATACAGTAGCTGCACCCAGAACAAATCAACCGTCAGAAATAAAACTTGGTGGATTGGTATAACATCGAGAGACAGCCACACGCTTGGCCACACCAGGTCTTATCACTGTACTTGACTGACACAACAGCCACGACTGAGTAAGTGGACAGTAATGTCCTCCGTGAGTCATCCTGTTAGTGCCAGCACCATTGGCAGACGACTGCACGACACAGACTACATGCACACAGACCTTTACAATGACTGCCATTAACACCACGTCAGTGCCACCAAAGACCAAAGCAATGGTGTCGTGCCAGACTGTCATGGAGTGGCTCAGAATGGCAGCGGGTTATCTTCAGTGACAAGTGGCACTTTTGTCTTGGTGGAAACGAGTAATGAATTTGTGTGTGGAGACACCGTGTCAAGATGAATGATGTTGTCAGTGTCAAATGTCTAGAGAGCCCGGTGTCACTAAACCTGCACCTCTAGCTCAAAATCTGCAGGACCTGTGAGAGTATTTAAGCTGCATGGGATGGATTATTACAGAACACCATTGGGAACCTTTACAGCTCCATGCTAAGATGTCTGATATGTTGCGTTAGCACTACGTCTGTATGTGTAGCTCAGTAAATATTGCTCATATCAGTCTAAATAAATAATGCCATTGTTTATTGTTCCTGGTCACCTTTTTCTTCCTTCACAATAGCATTGAATTCTAACACTTTAATCTGGGTGCAGGTATTCGTTTGATGAGTGAATGAGTAAATTATCAGGCAATTAAAATAACTAAACTCCAGTGGCTGAAACTGCTAGACGGCCAACACTGTAGCATGACCTTAAAGACTAATCCACACACTAGCACTCTATGAATGAAGTTCAAATCTTACAAGTCCCAGGCTGACTCTAAAGATATTTTGTTTCTCCGCTGGAACTGGATTATATATGGTTAATCTGATTTATATTCTCCACTACAGAGAGAACTGGAGTGGTACTGTAGTTTCTTCTCCAGGCAATTAATAAGTTAGCTTCTTTAAATTAAATGTTTAATTATTTACAGCGCTATTGGCAAGCTGCCTAAGAGCTTTACCCTCCGAATATTTTGCATAGTGATGACCTGCAGAGTTCAGCTGAGTTTCAAAAAATCTGACAGACGTGAGCATGAGTAATAAACTAAATGCAGCTGTACCTTATAACCCTTTTTACACAGTAGCCATAAAATGCAATTTCTGCCTTTTTTGGAGGTCTGCCAGTTGAACTATGCATTTTTCCCTCATTAACATTGACAGATTTGGGACGGCATAATGTATCATTTCAGGATTATCATTGCGATGTGTGCAATATGTCTATCTGCTAACATAATTGATTTCAATTTATGTGTCTCAAGTTGGGTATCTAAAACTGCAAGTCGAAAATCAACTGTCATGGCTTTTATCAGCCAACTGACCATAACATACACCATAAACATGTAATGTAAAAATGTAAAACAGCCATAGTTACCAAAGTCAAACAGGTCAAAACAAAAGTAAAGTGCGATACACAAAATTATGAATATTGTGAGAGTGCTTTGTGTTGTTAGGGAAAAGAAATCATACAAAAGCACGATTTTACAATGTGGATAAATGTAACATCATTATGCTGATTAGATTAAAAATGTTAGAAATAAAAAAAATCAAAAGAACTTAGGACACCTTTGGTGTTTCTCCTAAAGTTAAAACAGTATTTTAAAATTTGTTTTGTTGAGTTAGAATATTTGTATGATATAACATGAAGGTGTGAACTGTTGATCTTTAATAGCTTCCTGAATTCTGTCCTAACTGAAGGTATCAGGTTAACTAAAGTTAAGATGTTATAATTTAAAGATCCCTTTTATCACCCTGATGAAGATCTATATTGACAGATGAGCCCATTTTCTTTAGGGTAAGCAACACACATTACACATGTATTCACACAGTATATGAATACAGTGGAATACTACTACAGTAGGTAAACTACCAACTACCTAATATCCCAAAATTACTTTAATAAAGCAGTCACATATTCATCTGATAATGCTATGGATAATATAACATATAATGACAAAATAATAATGACAATATACAATATACACAAACACACACACACACACACACACACACATATATATATATATATATATATATATATATATATATATATATATATTGGTTACTACTTTTAATTCAATTCTGCCAGTAGAATGTCTACTATAGAGCTAAAAACAAACAATTAGGCTAGCACCCAAGTCCATAGAGGATATACCAAAACCTAGCCAATGACATCTTCTATTTGTCATTTAGGAAAAACACTGAAGGACATCAATGGGCCTTTGAGCAGAAGATTTTAATTCCAGTTTTCCTTACTGGATCTTCAAATTTTTCATCTACTGAAATGTTCTTCAGGGGAACTTACAGTGGCTTGTCTGTGGCACCTCTCTGAAGACCCCACTGTTTTTGCAATGGCTTTATAGGTGGGTTCATATATCACACATAGTTTAATCTTCAGTATGACTCAGTGTTTGGCAGCTTGAACTGCCGACTGAACGCCAACAAGAACACACTCTATAAGAGAGACGGCTTCAGTATATAAGAACATCTTAAAGCAATGCCATTACAGGGTCACTGATCTTGGCTTCTTCTCTCTGGACTCTACAGTGAAGCTAATGCTTCTTGTCAGCACAGATGCTTTAGAATGATCAGTTTCTTCTGTATTTTTCTCCCTATCTTCACATCAAAGCTTTTCTCACAAGGGTGCCACACTACATGCAGGTCAACATGCAGTTCGAAATTCAGCTGAAGCCTGGATGCATTCATAGCTGTGTGGCCTGAGCTGGTTTACAGATTTACAGACCCTTCTAGTTTATCCCATAGCACATTTGTACAGGGGCTTTGGTATGCTCCACAACTCTGTGAACAAGAGGACAGAGTGAGTCAAAGATTTACTCATTACACTCACAAAGTAGTTTATTAGTAAACAGTCTTGATCATGAATATGCTGTTATATAACATAACTGTCATAACAAACCCAAATAGAGAACATTACAGTAGAGCTTTTTACTGGGGTTTCCATTCAAGTGTTCTGAAACATTGCTGTAGGGAAATGCAAGATATGCCATGCTATAACAGTAAGCAGCATATTCAATGGAGGGAACCTTTATTAGCTCTCAGTAAAGCAGGTCTGACAGCCCTCTGTCTGCTGTACATAGCTGTAGACCTAACAGTTGAGAGTTGCAAACAGAACAGGTCCTATTTAATAAGGGCTAAAGTCACTGCCAGAGTTCATCATCACCCACCAAACCCCTGCAAACATGACCAGGTCAAACAGAGTGGGCGTAGTGCTAAATGTGTGACTTTCATTTCTGTTACAGCAACAGGTATTCAAATAAATCTATTTTCCCTCACCAGTGTTCGTATATCTCTTTTAGTGATAAGCCAATTTTTTATTGACATGGAAATTTTCCATTTCATCCAACTGCTTCTGCAACACTAGAATTTCTAGCTGTTTCTTTCAGTTTTCCATGTGCATATTCAGATTTGTGAATAAAAAAAACCCTAAACTGATATACAGTATAACCATGCTAGAAATGTGTCACGTCGTGTTCCAAATCCTATAATGATATGTTGTGATAGATAACGCCCAGGAACATAACAGTGTCATGTTGCCATTATCGTTAATAGCCATAATGACAGATGCCATAATGATGGCCGACTAGATTACACTGCAAAAACTAGCATGTGACAAAGCTGTCAAGATAACAAACATGATGGCATCTGGCATGACCAAAACTACAGTAACTGGAGTTTTTCACATTAGTGAGGTTTTTTAAATGATGTAAACCAATAAAAATTGAGGTGGCAGCAACAACAAGCTACAAAGGAAAGGTCTTAAACTTAGAACTTACATTAAAATGCTATGCTGTGTTCCTACAGTGGGTACACAGAGACCTTCTGTTTCTCTGGAAGAGTGATTAAATGAGGCAGAGTATATTACTGATGCTTGACCAAACCGGAGTGATTTAAGGAAAAGACTTACAGGATCTGACAGGGTCTGATTTGAAGAGAGAGGGTGAAATTGTTCTGTGAGGCTCTAGCCAGATTGGCACGCTCTACGGAAATAGTATTTGTCTCCTATGGCTTAATGTTCCTGAGACTGTATGTTGGGACAGAGTTCTTTTTTGGCTTGTTCATATATACATATATATGCTGCAACCTAATGGGTAGGTTCTGACATCAAGAGACATGTGATTGATTCAAGTTTCATGTTAGGTCTCACGTAAGCAAAGACCAGGCCCTGCACCTGACTGACTATATAACCACGCGTCCTGTTGCACGTGCTTTCCATTCTGACTTGTGCTATTGTGTTGGTGGTATCCTTTGAGCAAAGGATACCTCAGGGAAGTATTTCAAAGCAATTCAAGCAGTTCGAGAGGGGTCGCATCGTAGGGCTCCAGGAAGCAGGATGGTCTTATTGACATATTGCAAGCCATAACAGTCATGAGGATACTACCGTAGCACACTGTTGACAGGAGTGGATAGAAGAAGGCACACAACAGCAACATGAACTAATACAGTGAGAAAGATCAGACAGATTGTCCAACATGCACAGAGTGACCCAACAGCCATGATTGCGGACATTCAGCAAGCACTGATGCCCTCCATGAATCCAAGAACCACTGGCAGAGAGCTGCATGACACAGGACTACATGCATGCAAGCCGTTATGATGACGGCCCTTAACACTATGTCACCGTCGCCAAAGACTGCAATTGTGTCATGCCAGATTGTCATTGAGTGACTCAGAATGGCAGCGTGTCTATTTCAAGGACAAGTCACACTTTTGTCTTGGTGGAGGCACCACCTCCACCCTGTATGAGAATATCTAAGTTGTATAAAATGGATTATCTCAGGACACCATTAGGAACCCCTACAACTCCATGCTGAGACGTCTGACATGTTACATTAGCAAACATGTTGGCCCAATGCCATGCTGAGAGACACTACTTCTGTATGTGTAGCTCAATAAATATTGCTCATATCTGTCTAAATCTATGATCATTTATTGATCCTGGTAACCTTTATGTTCCCTCCGATCAGCATTCATCCAACACTTTCTTCTGGATGCAACTATTCTTTTGATGATGAGTAATACGTATATGTATACGTTGTTGCTGTCCAATGGAAACATTTATCTCCATTTTTGTCAGTTTTACTTTTATGCATCATTTGAGCACATCTGCTGTCATTTACACTGTGTGAATATTTCATGATGACAGAAATTGCTCAGAATTGTTTGGAATAAAGTGTTTCCCATGACTTACATTATAATTGAATTAGGTTTCTGCCCTCTCCTGTAAGTTACCATTTTGGAGATGCTTGTATTTCTTTACAGCAATGATATACAGTTGAACTGGCACCTCTTGGCATGCCCTCTGTAAAATCTCAGAGGGGTCCTCCCAGGTGTAGCTTTTGGTCTGTATAATACAGGAAGGTGACAGAAATTAGAGAACTTTGATCAGTAAGACTGCTGGAAGAGATCTTGAGTTTATCTCAGGGCTGATGAAAAATAAAATGCCATGGTAAGTCTTTTACTTTTTCCACCTCACGAGGTAGAGCTATGTGAACTCATCTATCTTTTACCAAGTGAAAGCTCAGGAAAAAAAAACTTTGCGTGCTAAAATAAGTGACACGCTGAAACTTTCTCACCAATGTTACATAACAATGCACACGCACCAGCAAGAGAGAGACAGGATGAATTATTCAGCAACTTCTGCACTTGTTATGCAAATCCCGAGATTTTTTCTTCTCGTTTGAAGCTTGATTCTAATCACCTTTGTTGTCCGACCCAGGTCAGAGACCTGAGCAAACAATGGAAGGCTTTAGTGAAGCCAGAATTGGGGTACAGAACTAGATGTTCCAACTAGACACCTTAGTCTTCTCTCATGAATAAATTGAAGCCTTGTTGGGTAATGGAGGCACTGAAACCTGACACGTGTTCATCTGAGCCTTTACCTGAGGCTGATCCATACTGTGGGATGGCAGCAGGGACAGCTACTACACCTTCCACCAGCACAAAGACCCCAAGGCTAGAGAATGATGGCAAGGAGACCCCAAGGGACCTTCAGGTCCAGCTGGTGAATAGCCTATCCTTCAGAAGAGTGAAGAATAGACCTGAAGAGGAAGGAAAGGATCTTGGAGTGGCCACTTGCCCCTTTAAGGGCATTCTTCCATAAAAGGATCTTTCGGTCTCAAAAAGGATCAGAAATGAAAGGAACCGGCAAAGCAGGGGATCAAGCTCAAAACTGCTCCACAGTAAGATTCTCATAGGAAGTCCTTGTGAATTTCCGAAAGGGAATTGGAATGAGCTCTCTTGCTGTGAGTTGTCGGTCAGTTTATTCCTAAGCCACGGCACCTGAAACCAACCTGAACCACTGGGACTTGGACGCTAAGCTGAAGGGTATAAACAAAGCCCCAAAGGATGATGTAAAGACCACACAGAAGGGAGGGAGGTAATCCAAGGGGTGCATGGAAACAGCTCAGGTTAAATGCACACCTGTCCCTGAAGGAGACAGGCTCTACGGCTTGAACTCAAATCGGAACAAGTGTCTGGCATTCCCAGCAACAACTGTGGAGCTGCATCTACTGAATAATGAACAAATTCTGAGTCAGGTAAGACTGAGTGCTAATACATCCTAACATTACAGCAAACATCCAATTAAACTGAAGCAGTGGGTTTAGATTTTACAGACACAGAGCTACACAGAAGTCCGAAATTATCCTTCAGTTACTGGATTTCTAGTCAAAAGAGTCATTAAGTACATGTTACTTATTTTTCAGGGGATAATTGTGAGGAGATTAGACTAGTATATAAAAGAGAAAAGTCAGGGGAAAATAAGGAGTTTCTGAGAAATGAAAGACTGTGAAAGACCTATCAGACCACAAATACTAGCACCATCAGAAACATCTCAGATGTTTGGGAAGCCATGTCTACATTTAGCACCTGTGTGAAGTCCAGGCTGTACAGCTGTTTCTGCTTTTTGTTATTTTTCCCATACAGTGAAAAATATATCTGAATAATAATCAGTGAAGACTGTATGGAGGTAGTGTTTGTCGGTAGAGAGTAGTGTATGTAGTGCGTATTAGCTTTTTTTCTGTATGGACTGTTTATACAGTGGCAGACCTGCCTACTGAGTCTGTCAAAAAAAACTGTACAATGGATGTTTCAGTTTGTTGATATGAATTAGATCCTACTTCTACCTTGTCCTCGACTAGCCATGAGTGGTGACATGGTCTATGACTGTTGCCAGAATTTCACTGGAAATTACAACTCTCCAGTATATATGCCAAGGCCTGCCGGATGAGTCCCTCTCCCACAGAATGTCATTCTACTGGCAAATATTCAGGCCTAGGGTTTGGCATCATTTCTTTGTTTTTCACCACTCTGGCCTTTTTTCCCAAGCAAAAGAATCAGCAACATTGTTTCTTTTGGCTGAAATCTGTCTGTGGTTTGGGAGTGAATTGGGAGTGTGCAGTACAGGGTGAAAATATCAGAAAACTGATTTTATTTATTAAGTATGCAGAACTATGATATATCCCTGTTGACTAAGGGTCTATGTGCTCATCAGAAGTGATTACATGTTTATAATTGTATATCTTTTCATAAATTTAAATAAAGTGGCATCTAGCAGATTGCAACCAACTTAATACCCTTCCATTTTCAAGAGGGCTGTGGAACCTACAGTGGCCGTCTTTGCTTCTTTTATAACAATGCAGATTTACCCTGCCTTTCTTTTTTTTCCTCTGCTAAGTAATAAGCATGACCCTCCATTTGTCAACATTTGAATTCTCAAACTTCTCACAACACAAAATGGTTATCCAGCACCTGCATCAAATACTGATTCTTCTTCTTTCTCCATATTCCAGCTGTTGTTATATCCCAACCAAATTTAAGCTACCACTACTACATTGAAATATGAAAGGCAGTCTGTACAGCCTGTGTCCGGTCTGTTTTGGACTACTGTACTCACACGCGTGCACAGCAACTCAAGTCTTTGTGCAGTGCAATGCTCAAAATGTTCTTCTTGAGACACATGATGTTAAACTTTATGGCTACTTAAAACCCTCCCCTGTACTGGTACCTTTTTGCTGTGACCTACCACCCACTCCGGGCCTGCACGGTACTACATGTGGCTACTGACATGTGCTTTTGAGCCTTTTCTGGCTTCTCCCTAGCTTCACCTGCTACACCCATTCCACAAATGTGCAGCTGATCATGGACTCATTAAGACTGCAACAAGTAGCCTGTTGATCTCCCAGTTAGTCTGTGAAGTGTCTGTGGTACTGACCTTGTCCATGTTCTGACCCTTGCTTAGTCTCTTGGTTTTGCCAGAATGGATATCTCTGGTGTTGCCTGCCTGTGTTTTGACCCCTGCCTGTTGTCTGTATGTTGAGTATTGGACTGTCCCTAAAAAAAGGAATTAGCCCAGGCAACCTGCTTCAATTCCGACAGCAAACTGGCCTTCTGTGGGTGCAATGAAACATTTCACATCAACATTACTATTAACTTTGTTAACATTTGAATCATTGAATTAAAAATAAAAAACCTAAATAAAACCTGTGGAATTCTCATTTAATATTATTTATAGTGATGCAAAGTCCATTTGTGCTTGGAATTGTATTACATACATCTATCAATACAACAGTACAAACACTTTATGGCTATAGTTAACTTTAGATGCATTTTTATACTTTGAGATGTGTTATCAATACAAGCTCTACACAATTACAGCCACATTATAATAATTATACACACAAATTACACTTAGTAATACATTTCCTTAATAAAACTACCTAGCTGCACCTTTTTGGAATTCCATTTTGGCTCCCTTAAACTCCAGAAAGGTAGAAAAGAAGGCGTTTTGCCAGCTGCATGGACGTGTGTGTGCCAAGGAAGGCTTTAAATCCATTATTCACAACTTTCTCAAAAGCATTACATAAATAGCCCCCCACCTTCGCGTGCACACACAAACACACACACACAGTCCCCCTTGCTGAGGGATTACATGGCTGTGGGGACTGAGTGTATCCTCTGTGTGTTCTGCTTCCAGCCCCCGCAGCTGTGTGTACCTGCCACTCTCCCTGTGGGAAAATCCCCCTGCTGGCTACATCTCCATCAGCGCAGTCAGTGTGATTACAGCAGACGCCCGTTACTCCTCCTAATTGTGTTGATAAGCCTAAACCTGTTAGCGTATGGTGGGATGACATTGTGTGAAGCATGGCTTGTAGTGATATGATTTTTTTTTTTTTACTGAAATGCTTTTACATTAGAACGGATTGTCTATGCTCTAGTGGCTGCATCCCGAAACCTAGCAGGTGATCTTTAATGGCCAGCAATAATCAATAGGTTACAAGCCCACATCTCCATCAGTGCTAAATTGAGCATAATGTTGTGCTATTCCACCGACACCATAATGAGACCAGTTGAAGTGAGTGATGGAGAGCTCTAGAAAATCACCACTGAGAAGAAAGAGAGTAGTGCCAAGACAAAACTGACCGCACCGGTAGTTTAAGTGATAGTTTGTTGATAGACCTCATTTTTATATAAGGAAGCTAATTTACCAACACAACTTGCAACATAAATCATTACATGCTTTCCTGAAGCTGGAGTTGTTAATAATCTGAAATAGGCTTTCAGTATGTTACTGATGGTGGATTTAGATTTTTTGTCATCTATTTTTAGTTTTTGACATCATTTAAAAATACTTGCTATCTAATGTAAACCAAAAAAGTTCTGGTTCCCTTGACTTGCATTAAAAGTACTGTATGGTTTTCCATCCTCCGGCAAAGTAACCATTTTGGAGAACAGGTTTTACCATCCAATCATAGTTTAGGTAGAGATATTGGCAAAAGGCCAAAACAGCTAAAAAATAATGCGGACATATAATACAAATATAAGTATATATGACTGTTATATATCATAACTTATAAAAATATAAGTTATGACTGTTGGATGATTGTAAGAGAACAAAAAGCTGGATTCTGTAAACCATGTGTATGCAGGGGGTTTACTTCTGCATTGTGTAGGGTTGAATGATGATTGAAGCGATAGCACCAACACATCAGCTTAGCATCGATTAGCATTTATTTTCTCGACCTTCAAAAAGTATACACGTGGCTACAAATAGACAGCCTTCATTAGTGCTCTCTTTCTCTCTCTCTCTCATTCTTTTTTTCTCTCTCTAACACAGCACCTTTTTTAATAACCATATTTTCTAAAGATAACACATAGGCAGGGTGGTGATCCATTGTGGTGAGAGAGAGAGAGATATGTGTGTGTGTGTGTGTGTGTGTGTGTATGTATGTATGTATGTATGTATGTATGTATGTATGTATGTGTGTGCCGATATTGCGTATGTGTGTGTGTGCCGATATTGCGGATATATATTTGCAGTGGAGGTGCAGTTTTATTTTACTCACATGAAGCTGCTGAAACCCCAAGGCCATAAAGAACTTGAGTTGCTGTCATATATTTCATCCCAATGTAGTATTCTCGATCATTCAGGTGGCCACATCATTAGTTTTAGATCAGTGTGATCAAATAAGCTTGTAGTTACTTGTAGTTTTATCAAATGAAAGTGTGTTATGTTGGCCAAATTGTACGTGACAAATATAGCAGATAAAACAATTTAATAATATAGAAATTAGTTAAGAATTGAATAATAATGAGAAAAACAATCACATTGAGTAGAATAAGATGTTTTCACTTGATTTTACATGATTTTCTTCAGTATAAACCAAATACGCAGTTTTGTTTAAAGGGCATTTGGGATAAATGTAAATGATTTCCCATCCAGCTTTATGCTCGCACTGACTGAAAGCTAGTGATGCTGTCACTCAAAAAAAAAAAAATAAACACAGTATTTTCAGTAATGCAAATGGTGGACAGCAGACTGCTGTATTTCTCCCTGCTCAAATGCTTTTGGGGTTTTATAGTGCTTGACTTCTTTGTTCTCACTTTTAAGGATTTCTCAGCTGCCTGAAACTCCTTGCTGAAATTCCAGGTTATTTCTCTGTTACAAGGTGACATCATCTTACAACACAATCCTCATTGAGCACCTACCCACAAGCTTGGCACTTCCCCACACAACACACAGAGAACTTAAAAAGTAGGGTGGATCAGGTCTGCCAAATTGTTCTACCTGACGTTAGCTCAAACTGATACAGCAGAATCCAGTCCATTGTAAAAATAGCCACAGCTGTATAGAGGTGGAACTAGTAAGATACTTCTTTAGTGGTTGACCAATCAGAGCACAATGGGAGGCTTAAAACACAGGAGCTCTAACAGATATTATTAGTTAGAGGGTGAAATATAGTCTGGGAAAAATATTGTGTTTTGATGGTGGGTTAATTGAGTTGTAATTCTTGAATAACCAGTTGCTCGGTATATTGACAGCACATGCAAAATAACTGCCGGTGTTCAGACCCTGAGCTTTAGAATGTGCTTCGAGCCCTTATGTTTCAATTAATGCTAAGCAAACTGGATGCATTACCGTCACGATCCAAACCCCTACAGCTCAGGCACAGATATGCTTTACCTTAACAATGTACCCAGTACTGTAGCACCTCCTTTTCAACAGCGCCCTCTTATAGCTGGCTGGGGCTGATGTGTTTATTTGAGAGAAGGCTGGTGCTCAGAGCTGTCTGCCTTAACCAGTTGTGGCGGCCCTGTGGCATCATCCTGCTTGCTCTCCATCTGAATCAGAGCCTTCACCCGCCACACTGAGCACAGCAACAGAGACAGCGGTGCACACTCCACTCTCCACTGAACTGGCTAGAAACAAACAAGAAGGTGCCTATGAGAAAGAGGGAGAGAGAGAGAGAGAGAGAGAGAGGGAGAGAGAGAGAGGGAGAGGGAGGAAGAGACTAACTTAAATCATACATCCTAACAGTTCAAATGTAAGTCTGGTGGAGTGAGCTGATGTAAAATGCTTTATTGCAGAGGAGCTTAAACGAGTCTGAATAATTCACAGTGGTGATGATAGGACCCAGACCTCTGAAGCAGTTAAGGCCTCTAAAAGCTCCCTCACAGCTCCTTATTACACAGTGTGCTGATGAATGTGTTAAGTAATTCCAAAGACTTTGTTTTATTCTAGTTTGAGCTGAGGTTTTGTTTTAACATGTAGTTTTTTGAATACTTTATTGGTGGAGAAATACATGTAGAGTGTTCTAAAGTCCCAATGCCCCAAAGAAACACATTAGAATTTAATTCTATTTCCCCATCATCATCACTAGATATAAAACCTCATATATAGGTTCACTGCTCATTTTAAACAGTAAATTTAATAGTATGTATTTGCCAAGTCTGGTAAAGTCAAGTGGTCCTTATTGCCATTCTTTTGTTGTTCTTCAGGGCCCATAGTGCAAAACACAGCAGGAGGACATACAGGCCTACACTCTACTCAGATACATGAGGCTGGGAGAGGACTGCAGAATATGCAATAAATACACCAGATGATAAATATACAACACAATAAATACACAAAACAATAAATACATGAAACAATACATGCACAGGGCAGTAAATACCCAGGACAATAAATACCCAAGGCAATAAATACACAGAACTATAAATACACAGGACAATACATACACAGAACTATAAATACACAGGACAATACATACACAGAACTATACATACACAGAACTATACATACATAGAACTATACATACACAGGACAATAAATACACAGAACTATACATACACAGGACAATAAATACACAGAACTATACATACACAGGACAATAAATACACAGAACTATACATACACAGAACTATACATACACAGGACAATAAATACACAGAACTATAAATACACAGGACAATACATACACAGAACTATACATACACAGAACTATACATACACAGGACAATAAATACACAGAACTATACATACACAGGACAATACATACACAGAACTATACATACACAGAACTATACATACACAGGACAATAAATACACAGAACTATACATACACAGGACAATAAATACACAGAACTATACATACACAGAACTATACATACACAGGACAATAAATACACAGAACTATAAATACACATAATGCTGAAGAGATCAACAAGAAAAAGATACACTGTACATGTGGGTGTCATGTACTGATGGGTTATAGTCATTTCAACCTCCAAAAGGGAAATAACAATTGGTTACACATGGGTAATAATTTCTTAAGGGTTAAAAAACATCCCGATAAATCTGGAAGACACTTTGGCAGAAGCCAAATGCAGGATGGTGCATGCCAATACCGCTAATGCTGGCTAATTTAAATTAAAGGCAAACATTATGTGCTTTCTGAGGTAGGGCTAATTAAGACTTGTTACGAAGCTACGACAGGCCAGACACAGAAGCGTCCTTGACGGGTGACAGTCTAAGCAAGAGTGAGAATTCTCCTGAGGTACTAACAGTTGTGTTGATGGAGACTGTTTTGGAACAAGAACAAAATGCTCTTTAGTGCGGAGAGAGAAACAAGGTCCCCTTAGCAGCAGATCATAAACTGCCCTGATATTTCCTTGACTAGTCAGCTGTTGGCTGAGAGCAGCTGGGCTGCAGTACCTGCACAATCTCATAGAGCAGTGCCAAGCCTCCTTTCCATATGAACTGGAAGGTCAGGCCCAAGAGCACTGACTGCTCGGCCTCCTGTGATGGCAGCCAGGCAGCGCAGAGGACCAGGCCTAATACTGTCACATTATACAGAGACACAGAGAGAGAGAGAGACAGAAAGAGAGAGAGAGAGAGAAAAAGAGAGAGAAAGAGAGAGAGAATCGGCTGTTTATCCAATTCCCCTTGCTGGTTAAACACAGATAAAGCAGAACCAGCAGAAAAACAAGAGCAATGAATGCATAATTTTCTGTTTCAATAGAATTGCTTATGGTTCCTCACTCTCCTCTCCCACTGGGTGTTTTGGTGCTTCAGCGAAAGCTAAAGTGAAAATGATGAGTTGTTTCGCTGTGGATCTTGGGAGGAGGAGGGGGGATTAATGCGTTTGCTCTGCCTACTGGGCTTGGCTTTGCATGGGTATTATTTGTTTAAAGTGCATGGGTGGCCCCAGTGCAAATAATCTGTCATTACATAGATGCCCATTTAAAAGTCTGCCTCACTGCTTATGGATTTAATGCCCATTTAAACCCTTTGTTGGGCATGGCTATTGAGGACTTGTCTATTACAGTACTCGGGGGGGTCTAATGAGATTGATTTTTATATTGATGCATCATTATAATGGAATGTTTTTCAATCTCTATGTTCAAATTGTTTCATGCCAGTCAAAGGTTATTGACAAAGTTGCACCTTACAATAATTATTCCAATGAGGCTGATGTATAAGAAGTCATCTAATATTAGACTGATAGTACGGATTGTTCTAGTGATTTGGTTTAAAGTCAGTGATGGATATATGTCTTGGATTTAGAGTAGAGTTGTTTTGGTTTGAGTAACACAATACCTTAATTATGTTTATTTATTTCCACAAATGCTTAAACATGCTGTCACTAATAAAAGATCAGAATATTAAAAGTTACCGTTTCAGTAGTGACAATTTTAGTACATTTTGAGCAGGGCTCTACAACACTAGCCAGTACATGAATAGTGACTAACAAACACAGGTTTTAATTGTTGTACACACATGAAATCATAACATTTCCAATTTAAAATAGTTCCTCAACTTCAGAAAAATTCTATTTTAAGGTGTGGCAATTCTTAATGTCCATGAGAGTTTGGGACACATTTACTTACCCCATGTGGCCATGAGTTATAGAGATGCAGTCTTGCTTCCTGCTCTACATGTCAGGGGCATGGCTAAAGTAAGCCTCTGTCTATTAACTATAACTCAGAAGTGACATGAAAATGCAGTACAGCATTTTTGGAATATTTTCACTTTATATTTACTAAAAAAAAAAGTACAAGTATTATTTTTATAACTTTACATTTAGGGGTTAGATTTTCTATATATAGGTTTTGCTTCAGCACACCCAAGTGGAATCACTTTTTTTGCCATCCATTAACATCCAATTTGCTCCCCAATATCCATACAGCGAATGAGACATTCACTGCACTGTGCCACCTCTTCTCAATCTATGAATCCCGGCACACATCTGGCAAGAATTTAGAGCCCAATCAACGAGTGCAACGCCGTCTGCAGGAGCTTGTAGTTGCTACCACCTTAAACATGCAAGGCCGTAGTGTGAAGGAAATAACTGAATTTGCGGGTGTATTTACATATGTACAGTCAAATGGGTCTATCAGTGGCTAAAATCCCAGTCTACAGGAAATACTCCTCAGAATTGTGCCAGGGAAGGCATCCACCAAACCTGTCCAAACTGTGCAACTGATGCAAGAACTGCCCGAACTGTGCAACTGATGAAAGAATAATTGAACAATGAAGTTGTCTACTTGCCAAACTTGAAATCCAGTCCATGCCAAAAAGAATTACAGCTGTCATTTGTGATTGTGGAGGTATTACATGCTGTTAGGTACATTTAATATACAAGTGACTAATTTTATATATGTATAAAACTATATATATGTATATATCTTTTTGGGACCACAGCAACTAATTCAGTCCATAAACCATACCATAACAGATACAAGTTTGCTACGGTTTGTTTTTATCTCCCTGAAGGCCAAACATAATGTAACTTAATGGCAAAGCACAGCATAATTTAATGCAATGTAAGCTGAACATTTATAAATGGAAGGACAACTTTTTCCATTCTGCTAAAATTTTGTTTTCCAAAGAGACCTGGTTAAACATGGGTAAATATAAATATATGATATTTTATCTTGCCACAGTATTCTCAGACTTCAACCCTGAAAAGGTGCTGTTCCTTCTTGCTAAATCGAACACGGAACGCCTGCATCAACTGGCAAATGCAGGCCTTCTGAATAATTTACACCTGGCAGATGAAAACTGCCCACCAGCTTGTGAGAGCTCACATTACAAACCTTATCTTTTGGAGGAATAGGGAAACCTCAGTGTTCCACCATTGCTTTTTGTAGGAAAGTAAAACAATTGGAATGGATACTTTTACCACCTGTATTGTGACAAACCCTCACGCGATTGGCTAGTAGTTGGGAGTATGAATCAAAATGTGTCCAGGTAAAATAAAAAGGAATTACAACAAAATGTCTGCATAACTCAGCTGTTGAGATGTAAACGGTCATCCTGAGTGGTTTGATGAGAATTGATGCATTGTAGAAAAAACTCACGTCTCACCACGGAGGTGGTGATGGGAATGTCTGTCCAGAACACAAATACTGCTATTTAATTTGCAATACAAAACTACAGTGATGTTGACAGTGCAATCTAAGTTTTCAGAAGTTATTGGACTTTTATTTTTAAAAGGCTATTTTTACTGTCCAGGTCAAATTGCAGAAATTCAGCTCAATTTGAGAGCATTCACATCCAAAATGGTTGAGTGTGGAATCTTTAGAAATCACCTGATGACGCTGGGTGTCATCCCTAGTGATGCTCTATTAGACCTTTAGTGCAGCTGTTTTCAGTTTCTGCTTGTTTGTGGCGTGTTTTGAGTTAAGTGAGTGTGCATGCATGCTTGATTGAATGACTTCAAAAACCATTCCTCTTCTCTGCCATTAAAAAGACTCGGGATGCTTTTAAATTATGTGCTACGTCATTGTCCATCTACATTCATGAAGCTCCATTAAAGTATGTAACTGAATCTAGGCAAATAAAGGTACAGACGTATACACTCCAGAATACATCCTGCTGCTTCTGTCAGCTATTACATATTATGTACATAGGGACCCCGGGCCAGAAAACCTAAGGGCAAAGTCAAGCCCCTTTGGGTTTAAGTTCTCTGGCTAACTGAGAAATCGTGCTTTAAGGAATACCCCTTAGTTCTACTGGCAGCAACATACTCCAATGTCATAACCCTACGAGGGGGATCATGAGCAGTTCTTTCCCATTTTGCAGTTCTACCTTCTCTTCCCATCGTTCTCATACAACTATGATCTTTAGTTCATCTGTCCATAAGATGCTGTTCTGCTGTTGGTCACCTTGATTTTGATTTACGTGTTGTCCTAACTTTGTGTTTACTTCTGTTGACATAAGACTGTATTAACCGTACTGTAACCCTCGGTTTTGGTGTGTTCCCTTGTTCCCGGAAATACTGATGTACCTAAAATGGACATTGAAGTAACCGTCTTTCTTTTTCCACAGACGTTCAGAAAATAACAGAATAAATGCTTAAACGAAAATACATAAAACAATTAAATGAACCTAGCTCTTACAGTACTAACCAATCCTAACGCTGGACATTGCTCGTGAACACGTGCTACTAGCCAATCAGAGAGCAGGAGGCGGAACCTGTCGGAAAACGGGTAGGGAAAATACAGCAGCGCAGGTTAGAAACCAAGGAACCCGAGACACACCACCTCTGTCAGCGGTCTGCGCTGAGGAGACGGCGAGTGAGGCTAATTCCCCAGAAGAGTGGCTGCTCTCTCTTTCCCGGTCTGACTAGACACGAGTTTTTCCTCTATCCTTCTGTGACTTCTGGCGGGCCTAAATGACTTGCCCTTGGATCCTGAAATAAGTCATTACTGTTGTTGTCGTTTATTTATCGACAGATGGAAGGGTGAGAGAAATTCATTCACACCTAATGGGACTCAGAAGTTGGAGACTCACCAGCCAGTCCTCACCAAACATCAGTGAGGTAATGCAAAGCTGGGGTTTCACTGTCACTCACAGGAGACGGGTTTTCTTTTTCTCTGTAGTGTCAACACCACATGGCCTGGAGAGAACAGTGTGAGCACAGAGTGTTTTATAGTATGCATCAGAAAGCTCATGTTGGTGTCCTTGCCAAGATGTTAAAGTGGAATTCCACCGATTTTTCAAAATTCCTGCCTGAATAAATCATGAAGGCGGTACTGAAGTTGTTCAGAGTGATTTGATGTGAAGGGCTTCATTCTAGGGAAACCTGCCAGAACATACGGCTAGAATTGTTCACAGTGATGGTGATAGGAACCAGACATCTCAAGAACACTGCTTCCAAGAAAGTGTATAAATATAAATGGATAAAAGTTGTGGAGAGTCTTGGCCTAAAGCATTCATTTAGTTATTTAAATGGAAGGCAGGGAGGTACATGCAGAGCATTATGCAGCAGGAAAATAGTCCCAGAGGAAAACTTATTTTCTTCAGATGGACTGGTATTCCCTGGTCATTATCATTTCCTGTGGCTGCCATTGTAAAAGAACGAAATCCAAGTTAAGCTACAACATACCGTGTCACATCAAACCACTCTGGATTACTTTGTTTCCATCTCATTTCTTAAATTACAGAGACATTTTGAAAGATCTGTGTAATTCCCCTTTCAGTGGAAGATCGCTCTTCATCCTTTTTTTAATCCACCATCTGAATTTAACGAGTGGAAATGTTGTCACTTTTCCAAAAAACAGGAAGTGATTCATTAAAATGGTGACACGAGCCACTGACTTGTGGCAGACTCAATATAAGGGCTGTCTGTCAGGCCTTCGACGAAGAGAGTGTGTCTTTGGGAACAGGCCATATGCAGTTTCCCATTTCCGACAACAATGTAACAGACATAAAATTAAGATTCAGGCTGGGTAATAACGAATACCCAGGAGATAACAGTGCATAACACTGGTCAGTCTGGTCTAGTTGTTGAGAGTTTCTTGCTGAATCATTCATATGTGTAGCATCTATTGCCTGTTTTCTTTAGTCTGGTTGAATTGGTTTCATATTGGAGTTAATGTTTCTCCCTGCAGAAAAGGTGTTCAACCCATAGTTAAGCAATGGCTAAGAATGGATGTGGCAGTGGGTTACAAGCAGGCAATCACCTTCAAGCAGGCCTTAAAACTCTGTTTTTATGTTCTCATCTTTCTTCATATGTACCTAGAGACTTTTTAAGGACCCTTATTTGGGCGTTAAAACTGCCTGTGGCTGCGCTGGGCCATAAAAAGTTGCATTTATAAAAAATGCAAAATGAAGTAATAAATGCCACTAATGCATCTTGAGCACCTTTAGAGAGGGTGAGTAGACTCTGAGGGATAACATTAGTTTTAAGACTCATGGTTGGAAAGATAGGGCTTGTTTTCAGTGTGAGGAGATGTCCGTCTCTGGTGACAAGGGCTGCACACTGTGTTGTTTGCTAATCATTATTGCAATATTAGTCAACAAGGCTAGGATGTGGGCATTGGGACTACAACAATAAACAAGCTCACCAGACAAAAAATACTCACCTGTGACTGAGCAGCAAGACTAACAGCTTTAATTTGATTTGGCATGGACTGAACACGTTTTGTGGATGTAGGTGGCATCATTCAGATACTATTACATCAGAGAATCCAAACACATAAGCTTCCATACACCCGCAAATTTAGCTGCTTCCTTAATGCTGTGGTCTTGGCACGCCCAAATGCAACCACTCCTTTTAGCCAGTCATTACCATCTCCCATTTTCCACACTTTGAACAAAACATTCACTGCACTGTACCACCTCTTCTCAAACTGTGAAGTCCCCGAAACATACCCCACAGTAGTAGCTCAACCAATGACTGCTTTACAAACAACAGTTGTAGGCCAAAAAAATGAACTGCCTCAGTACAACATGTCAGCAAGTCAGTGCAGGTCAGTCAACACATCCTCAATAGAGGATGCATGTAATTACACGTAATCTGCAAATTGTTGTTTACAGTTTGTATTTGGTTATATATTTTGGTTGTTTTATATTTGGTTTAATAAAATAGAAAATTGTAAAAATGTCACATTTTTGCTGTCAATCAAATGAAAGCTTAAACATGTGCTCTGAGCATGCTGTCCAGTCAAAAGAAAGCTGTACTGTGTGTCATGTATCATCAAATCTAGTGTATTCAGTCAAAATAATGCAGGCTGAACAGGTTACAAGAAATAGGGTGGCCATATTTTGGTTTTCAAAAATGAGGACACTTAGAGCAGGATGGTACCATAGGGCAACTGGACACCCTTAGTGGGTGAAAGGCTGGGGCAGAGGTGGGTTTCAGATAACTGGCGGCACCAAGGCAGTGTATGCATCCATAACTGCTATGTTATTGAACTTTATTACAATAAAAACAACACAGACTGAGCGATGGAATGCATTTTTAAGTGTTATGCTGAAAATATGTCTCTTTACATTTGTTCACAAATAGTGTCATTGTTTGTTTTAACCTGCACGCCACCAGGTTCAGCCTCAGACAGCAAACTCTGCTAGAAGCATTCTTGTCAGTAAACACGGTTCAGTTGTTGAGTGCAGACCTAAATACAGGAGGTGTGTTCACATGCTAAAACAGACTGAACTTAAGAGGTTCAAAGATCCGCACCAGAGAAGGTAGGTCTAAAACTATAGAGGTGGTACAAAAATATTCAAGCTGATATTCGGTAAATTCACATAGTAACATGAGCTGTGACTGCATATTACTTCACGTATCAAGAAAGTTTAGGAAAGCAAAAATGGAGATATGAATGGTGCCGGCGAAACACAAAAGCCAAATCCTGCAGATTTTGGGTGATTTAGAAATACTGGGTCCCAAAAAGAGAACATGTCTAGTAAAAAGAGGATGTATGAGCACCCTACCCATAAAGGGTTCACCAAAATGAACTGAAAGGCAAAGCATAATCACAATATGTACCATTATAATAGCAATATGGTATTCAGTCTGTATTGTGAAGCCCTACTAATCACTGATGTTTAAACTAATTCCCAATAGGCGGTGCATAAGGAGGCCTTCCCCCTTCTTCAGAGAAGTTCTCTCACACCATGGAGGGACCTGAGGAGCAGTAAGGACAATAAAGCACAAGATGTTGAGAGATGGAGGAGGACATCGCCCTCTCTCTCGAGCTTGGCCTGCAATGATGAGCCTAAGAGAACCAAGGCTGCCTTTTCTAGTTCCTGCCTGAGCCGGACCCTCAGCGTCCCTGACACCAGGTCCACTGGCACCTTGTCTGGTTTTTCATCTATCACTATCACTGCTCGGAGGATTTCATTCAGTGGGGACCTCTCTAGCCAAGAAATGAAGCCTGTGAACCTACCAGAACAGCTCCCATCGTCCTCTACCTCAGGTGTGACTTTGTGTGATGCAGCAATAAAGGCTAACTTAAAATCTGACTGCAAAGCAACCATGGTCAGTGACTCAGTGACTGAGGACAGAGAAAGATACCACACAAATGAGAGGTTTGCTAATAGCCTAGCACCTCCAGCACGTAGACACAGCTGCACAGAAAGTGGAACAACCAACCAGAGACTAACTAGATCTTGGAGAGAAGCTAATGAAGCCAGCTCTTCTTCTTTAGTCTCGAAACACCCCATTTTCCGCTCCTGCGCCCACCTGGAACTTCTCCCGTGCCAGTCCATGAGTTCCACTTTTTACTTAGACAAATCTCTCTCCATCCCTCTTGGGAGTCAAGACAGACAGGCCATGCACAGATCCACACTATCGCTTCACCTCAGTGGAGCACCTTTGTCCACCCACAAAAAGAAATTGCAAGCGATGAGAGTTCCCTTTAGGTCCTCCAGTGAATGGAACATGGTAGACTTTAATCGTAATGGAACAGGAGAACAGTGCTGTCACCTTGAAAACATGACCACTGTCAACTTCAGACCCACCAGCTCTGACTCGAACGTAGTGAGGGCCACTTTAGCGCCATTGCCATTCAGAGTGAGGTGCCACTCATCCTCAGCTGTGGTCAGAGTGGCTGGGAAGGCTAATGATGTCTCTGGGCCTTTGCAGAGCAATCAAAGGGAGGGCGTCAAAGGACCAGGTAAGAATTGCACCAAGCCTCACTCTCTCTCTCTCTCTCTCTCTCTCTCTCTCTCTCTCTCTCTCTCTCATACTCTCTTTCCCCCTCCATTTTCAACCAATTGCTGATGATAATGAGGCAATGGCCAGTCTGAATAGACCACATGATCTAGTGTAGTTCCACTTTAAACTCTGCCTGGTGACCTCATGCATGTATAATGGAATAAACTTCTCACCTAAGCCCTCTTTCTTTATGTTGCCAGCACATATGTTTATGTATATGTTGAAATGACTACCATCAATAGTTTTAACAGGAATATGTGTCTTCTTTTATGACATTTCCCCTAACCATTCTCTGCTTGCGTATTTGCTACAGTGGTATTCTAGAGATAACAGTGCCTTAGTAGAGAAGTCATTACTGCAGTGTAGGTTCCTTGGAGCAGAAATCAATCCAAACTATATTTCTGAGGAGCAGATAACTTATTTAGTATAAAGAGAAGACTTAAGGGGCAGGGACGGGGCAGAAACTATAAGAGCATTAGCCTGGCGCTGATGGTTTGAAATGGTGATGGCACTATACGTGGCAGGTTATACTAAGGTCACTAAGATATTCAGAAGGAAACTCTGAGTTTTTTTATTGTATTAATTCAGAAGAGCAAATGTACTCAAGCCAGACCAGACAAAAAACTGGTCCTGGCATTTTTCGCCCAGGCGACCACTATTGGTGGGTAAACACCCACCACTACACCATGCCTGCAGTCCCCCTAAAATACACATGGCTATTTTGCTATATCCCCAAACTACTACAAAGCTGAGTACTAAGTGTTGTGGGCAGGTTTACCGGAGCAAGCCCACCACCAAGCTATTTCTCTCTCACCTATTTGTAAAATGAGTCAAAATCATGAACCTAGCAACTCTGGAGTCATGTCATCTGACACAAGAACCTTTTAGCTTTTAATACATGTGAATGGGCCAGCCCAATGTCAGTACAGAAACTGAACTAACAGGTCGCTGTCCCAGTCAGTGGTCAATTTTCTTGATTAATTAAAAGTTAGAAACCTTATTATATTGGCCCAAAGGTGCATCAGCCCACCAGGAAAATGTCAGTTTTCATAGTTAATGGCACTTAACTGTACACTTACTTTAAATCTACACTCAATGTCTACTTGATTAGGTTCATTTATCATATAGGGGCACTTTGTATTCCCAAATAGACTGCATTCCATCATTTTTTTTCTAGTCCTCCAGTAGAGGAAGGTTTCTTGCTACAGAATAGTTTTGGATTGATATTTTAGGTTGGTGGGCTATTCTTAGCCCAGTGGTGACACAAAAAAAAAATCAAGAGTTTTAAATCCCTTCTGGCTCCCCTCCAATTCTACTCTAAGAAGGGGTCTATCAGCAACTGAGTGCTTAATTCGATTTTTTAATATCTAAAAGAAATCATTACAGTCTTACAAGGTATATGTGGTGTCTGTTTACTTGCATTGAATGTATGTAGCTGTGAATGAGTTTGAATAGTACATTAGGATTTTTGATATGTAAGAGCTTCGGTCTTATGTTGTACATCCTCTTATTGAAGAACTATGAGATGTTGGAAGTCTATGTTCCACCAGAGGGCAGCGTAGGGCCTGCTTCTTCTGTTTTGGGGCTTCCTAAATGTCCAGTAGTGTCCAATCCGATGTAGCTACAGTATTTTATTGTCCACATGCAGGACCTACTCCTACTAGCTAGGTAACTACTTTTCAAAGACTGGGTCCTCAACAATGTGGGTCTGGAGAAAACCTTTTCCAAAATACCTTCATCCACACCTGTAGCAATTTTCAAAAATTTCTATGTCCTCATTAGAAAGCAAAAATAAGTGAGAATTGAAAATAAATTGAAATGAAATTTGATATCATACACCTTAGGAAGAACACAGTGAGCACACTGGGCAAAATATAGTTCCGCAAAGTCACTGCAGAGGTATTCAGAGCTTTGACCTGTAATTTGGTAAGTCTGAAAGAAAGCTGCTTGTCCTGGGAAGTTCACTTGCCATGAATATGCTAGCATTTCCCTGCAGTCCTGATCAAACCGAGATTCTGTGTTGTTTCAGCTTATCACCCCATTTGAGTTAGGATTTATTTTGAATACGACTTTGATTAATGACCATCAAGTCGTATCTCTTTAGATTCACAAAGGTATTTTCAGTATTTGCAGTTGAGGTGATACTGCATATGATAAGAACTGAGCGCATCACATTCTGACACCTCTTTGCTGTGATTTAATTAAAAAGTAAAGCCAATTTCAACTACAAACAGAATTTAACTCCCACAGTCATCAATCATATTTCAGACAGAGTTCTGCATGCTTAATAAATGAGGTATACTTCTATAAAATGGGTACAGACATTTGCAAGCTAACACCATGACGTCAGCTTTTCAAAGAACTCCAACCTGGAAAGTGTAAATATTTGTGACTATAAGTGACTGAAAGTGTTATTTTTATATGGATAGAGAATCAAAACTGATGTTTCCCAAAGTATCCTGGAACATGTAGACAGGGCATGTTAGGGCAACTAATTTGGTATATAAAGTTAGTTGGTATATAGTTGATCATGCTGGTTTGAAAAAAAATAAATAAATACAGCCACCCCTGGTTTAGTCCAAAGGTGAAACCAAAGGAAGACTCCTGCAGCTATTTAAAACCTGTTGCACACTGCAAGAGAACTACCAGTTAAGAACCTCTGCTGCTGATTAGCTGATACAAAGGGCAGCCATAGCACACAGGAAACATCACAGAAACTCAAGCTGATTTTGTAGATTTCATGGAACTTTTCAACTTTTTTTCCTGGGTTCAGGATATGAGGTAAAATACGATGTGACTAGGCTTGCAGTGTTAGCTAAGGTGAAAATACATGATTAGTATTTGTCTGTTCATCTGAAAGACTGACACTTTCCTAGGTGTAAATTTCAAGCTGTGTCATCTTGGTATTTGTGGCTTGGGTTTAATATAGCACACTAGATGCTGAGCGGCGCCACTGTCTGTCACCTATAGTCCTAATAAACCTATACTTTTTATCATACCATAAACATTTTAATATCTAATTTGGGTGAAATATATACCCTATACCCCACAGTGCAAACGCAGTGTCTAAAACATGTGGTTGTCCAGGCGTCATGTTGTTCAGTGGTCTTAAATAGATTAGCATTTGTTGCACTGCATTACGTATTACTGTCTAGATAAATGGACATATGTACATACAGAACTGAAGTTTTTTATAGCTGTGTGATTATTTCGTGAGATTAGCGATCTACAGATGACACAGGTAGACACTTTACCGTTTCTGGAAGGAAATACACAGCTAAGGAAATAAAGAGGGAGAGAGGGAGGGAGAGAAACAATAAAAAATATCAAATGATCCGCCTATATCAGACATGATATACCATCAGTTTTTCCTAATCCTACATCTCCAGCAAGAGCAGGGTTCAGTCCCTTATCCTGGCTTGCAGCCACATTCTCCAGCTAAACAAATTTCCCCATGACGAGTCAGGAATAATCGGGCTCTCTGCAGCACATTGATCTTTTGCATGCGGTCTGCGAGGCATGTGATAGTGTGTGTGCATGACTGCGCTCTGGAGGGCTAACACCAGCTATCACTGCAGGGAGAGCGCAGAGAAGGACACTTATCCTACTTATCCTCAACTTCTGTTTTATTTATATACTTTCGGTCTCTGTCTTGCTCTCTCTATCTTTCTTTCTCTTTTCCTCACTCTCTTCCTCGCTGTCCCTGACTTCCTTTGCTTCTTTTGGTGACTCATTCGGCAGAGTATCTTAACCCGAGCCTTTTTCTCCTTGCTTTCAGAAATGGCTGTTATAAATAAAGGGCTGGATTCCCTGGCGGTTATCAGAAATAGCTCTGCTGTGGTCAGTGTGAAATGTCATGGCCTGGAGGAGAAAACGCAAAACGGCTCTCACTCTCAGGACGCAAAAGGCTTCTCTCCTTCTGAGCACCTATTAGGTATTGTTGTGTAAATATCTGAATAGGAAGATTACAGTATCTGCTTGTATTCATGGATGTTGTAGTACAATGGTGTCATAAGGTGAGATTGTTATGGTGGGTGTGCTTGTGTTAACTCGATTTGCTTCTCATTAGTGGACTCTGGAGGGAGTTTGAGAGGCTCTTGTGATGGCAGAGTGCCATGTGCCCATGCTGAAACAGTTATGAAAGTGCAGGAGTGTCTGATTTCTCCCCATGTGCTTAACTGCACCTGTGGATTCAACAGCAGCAGCCAGCCGCACTTCCTGAGTCTTAAGGTATAATTGAATTCCATTCCATTAGATACAGTTCAGTTCACTTTAACACAGTTCATTTCAGTTCGCTTCAATTTCATTTAGATACAATCACTTCAGTTCAGCTCAGAAAGCTTGATTTCAGGACCATATTCAGTTCAGGAATGTCAGTTTGTGCCACTGTGTTTTTGTCATCAATGTTGATAACTGCAACTCCAGCTCCAACTCCAATAAAAGTTTCAGATAATGAACATAACATTTCCTATATGACTAGACAGCCCTTCAAAGTAGTGAGTTTGACTTTTCAGTCACACTCCTTACTTGCAGTTGCATAAAATCAGGCATGTAGCATCTCTACAAATTAATACCAGCAGTAGAATAGGCCATACAGAGCTCAATGACCATGTTTTTCATGGTTGGGGCCCCATAGTTCCAGTGAAGGTATATCGTACTGCTTCACCACTCAGAATACACATTTGGGATAAATTGCAATAGTCACTGTGATCAATTGGAGGAGAGAAAAAGAACTATAAAGAACCACAGATCAGGTATCATGTGGGTGGATCGTACTCTGCACTGCAGTGAAACTGACATGGTGGTGGTGGTGTGTTAGTGTGTGTTGGCTGGTGTGTTAGCTGATATGAGTGGATCAGACACAGCAGTTGCTAAAATGTTTCAATACCTCTTGTCACTGCTGGACCGAGAATAGTCCACCAACCAAAACTATCCAGCCAACAGCGTCCAATGGGCAGCGCCTTGTGACCATTGCTGAAGGACTAGAGAATGACCAACACAAACTCTGCAGCAGCAGATGAGCTATTGAACAGCAAGGTATCGGTGTCTAATAGAGTGGGCGGTGACTGGACACAATGCAGCGCTGCTGTGTCAGATCCACTCATACCAGTGCAACACACACAGTAACACACCAACACCACGTCTGTGTCACTGCAGTGCTAAGTATTCTCCAAAGCCCAAATAACGCCTGTATTATGGAGATCCCTTAGGGTCCTGACCATTGAAAAACAGGGTATAAATGGTTTAACAGAGTCTACAGAGAAACAGATGGACTACAGTCTGTAACTGTAGAACTACAAAGTGCTCCTATATGGCAAGTGGAGCTGATAATATAGTTATTGGAACATGTTTACATGCTGACAACACAAACAACATGTTTGAAGTATATTATGAATATGAATGTTTAAAGAGTGCTGTATTTATGTGTGGACATGTACAGGAGGCTCTGGAGCTCTTTCGACCGGACTTCATCTCTCGCTCTCAGAGACGAGTTCGCCACCTGGAGCAAAAGGCCAGAGAGAGACGGAGCTTAGAAGCTACAGACTTAATGAGCGAAATCGAGCCCTTCAGTAGGGCACGGAACTGCACCAAGCCACACCCACTCAGTGGTAAGACACTGTCTGTTATATTTACAGTGAGACCTGCAGTATGTACATTTCTGATGAAGGTGTTCAGTGATTGCACTAACGCAGCTTCAGATTAAATTGCAAACTAGACTTTTGACTAGAAACTGCAGCTTTAGACTAAATAACACTGCACTGTAACTCTATAGGAAGTCATTATTGAAGGCAATTACATTACATTGATCTGAAGCCTGCATGGTTGCTATGGCAGCCATGTCGCCGCAAGCTACAACCAGCAATGCAGCTGCAGAGGTGCAGCACCCCAGACAAGAAATCCATTACACAGATGCCGCAATGGAATGTTTGGTGACCACAGTATGTGCCTATATTTAGGGTAAGCTAACTTACCAAAAAATTCTTATTGCTAGATGCAATTAAGTTGAATGAGGCCCTGTTGTAGGTGAGACGGCTTATCTCTCTATTGCTTGACCTTAGACATAACCAGGACTTGCTGGTGGACCCAGGTTTCAGTTTCTTACTTCTTTTGCTAAAAGGGTCTATATGCTCTATTATTCATGGAAATTATCATTTGTTTCCTTTATAATGGTTTTGTGGTTGTAGAACCAAAAACAGTCCTTATTTCTTTTAATGTGACCCTTTTCATTCTTACCATTACACAGTGTTTTTATCACTGTGCTTATATGTAAATCTGTATGCGATCGACTTAATAGATACATGTAAATGTGCAACTTTTTGTGAAAAAACTGTGCAGTTGAAACTGGAACAGTGTTCACATACTAAATGAACTGTTTGATATGAAAAGATTTAATGACGTGCCGTCCATTATATCAGCCATGTAGCTACTATGTAATAAGCCTTAGGATGTAAATAAAACAGAGAATTTAAAGGTTTTTCAAACACTGTGGAGTCTAATTGCTTGCATCTGAAGTGGATGGCATTGGTAAGCTTTTGGTCTCTCTTAGAGCCTGGGCACATATAATGAACTGTTTGATATGAAAAGATTTAATGACGTGCCGTCCATTATATCAGCCATGTAGCTACTATGTAATAATCTCAAATCTGGAAACAGATAAAGCAATACTTGATATATTATGACTTATGTGTGGTTAATATTTCAACCTACTTGAAAAGCGGTGTGACTATGTTGCATGTAACATGAATCACTGAAGTTGTTTGTAAGAGTTGGAGTGAGCTGGTTTGAATCAAACTGCCACCCAGTAGCTTCCAAATACAAGCAAAGCCTATTGGTGAATCAGCTGACTCATGCCCCCTGCTGGGCCTAACATGATCCTACCAGACTAAATGAAAAGGTGACTGGTTTATGTGGGCTTGTTGTTGTCTACTTACACTTAGTTTTGAAAGGTGATTTATGCAGTTATAATTCACTGTCTGATTGAATTCATTCTGATTATAGACTAAGCCTGAGAGGCTCATACGTTTCACACTCTACTCAGCAATTTGATGATGTTAAAATGCCAACAAGCATCACGTGAGCCCAGAGTGAGAAAAACAGAAGTGTGTTATCTGAGTTTCAGTTCCTTTACCCATGTATTTATTTGGTTTAAAAAATGATTCAATGATTAAAGAAGGGTCCAGAGGAACACACTGTGTCCTGCAACAGTCTGAGAAACACAAACTGGAAGCCAGTCCCACTGCTTTTACCCTTCAGGCTTTGAACCTTGTACTATGCTGATTTAATAACTATTAATGTCCTCTATAGTTGGTGTAAATGCACTGCAGTTCATTTGCTCATATATTTGTGTGAACAGCTCTTTATTGTGATCTTAAGGGCCATCCATCCTGCTGTTCTAAGTCATTTAAAGTTGAAGCAAAACCTCAAAGCGGTTTCTGCAGAGAAGTTACTGGCTCCCGCCATGTTAGTATTTCACTACTGCAAATGAACACATGCATTACGTACCTAAACTCTTAATATGGAATGTAATCAGATGCAGATGTTTATATGGCTGGTATTCTTTTATTTAATGGTTTATTTACTGGATCACCCGCCTCGTTCAACTGGATCAAAATTGTATTTGGAATGGCCTCGACTGGTTCAGTACATTCCAACTTGGATCATCCGGTTGCATGTGAGCATGTTGGTGGTTGGTGTGGCGCAGCGGATAACACCACTGGCCACCAGGAAGCTACTGGCCACTAGGAAGCCCATGTCTGAGACTGAGGTTTGATTCCTGGTCTGGGTGACTATGCTATGCTATACCAGTAAGAGTCCTTGGGTAAGACTCCTAACACCATGTTGGCCTACCTGTAATATAATAAACCTTGTAAGTCGCTCTGGATAGGAGCGTCAGCTAAATGCTGTAAATATAAATATATTTGTCAGTCTCTCTTTATTTCTAATACTAATTCCTAAGTCCTTATATCCTAGTATTCCTAATACTAATAATATTCATGAACAGACTTTCTTTTACTGTGCAGTCCAGGCTGAAATACTGGCTACAACTTCAGTGTCATTAGACGAGGCTATTTTTCAGTAGGCAGAACAGGTAGATGATTGTAAGTTGAGTGTTCTTTTTTTTTGTGATGAAACCGAAAACAATACTTTCAAAACAGGCTGGTTTCACAGTTCAGTTTCTATGTACAGAAATAAATAATGCTTTCTAACTCTTATTTCAAAACAGTAAGGAAAATTTGTTTTCCCATGATAAGAGTCCTTATCTTCAGTAAAACTGAAGCACTTATTTAAACCTTTTTATTGTGTACCCTTACTTGCCTGCATCCTCTTTTTCTCTCCTCTAGATAACCTTTTCAAACCCAAGGATCGGGCCATTTCGGGCAAGGAGATGCAGCTCAGATCTAGACGGTAAGTCCACACACGCAGGTGAAGCACATTGCATTACCTCCACCTGATAACAATATTGTTATCTCTTTTTATGAAATAAAGCCCACACAAAGTGAGCCCATGATATGACTGCATTGACTGGAATACAACAGAATTCCTTGGTAGGCATTCTGATCCAATCATTTTCCTTGCCTGTGGCCATAGCAAGCACAATGCAATTGGCAGACATAAAATAGTTTATAGGTTGCTTCACAGAAAATGCTGTAAAGAGGAAAAGGACTGTTGCAAAACAGCTGAAAAGAAAAACTCATTCAATTCTGAAAAAACACACACATTCACATTGAAATCTACTAGGGGATACGATAGATTTTGGCATATAAAGATTATATGAGAAAGTGTGCCCTGCAGAATGTACAATAAATCTATAGCCTTGCCTTTACTACATAAAACATATTGAAAGACTGCTTCTCCTTCAGGTGAGGGAATGATTTCATCATAGGTCTCCACACAGTTTTCCTTGTTATAATCTCTTTAAATTACTATTCAATTAAATTAATAATCATACATAATCTCATAATTCTCTTTTGGAAAACAGAACATTGGTCTGTGTGATAGATAAGTATAACCTGAGAAGTTGGAGAGATACCTTCTAACTTGGCTATCGCATGGTCAAAAGTATGTGGACAGCCCTCTTAATGATTAAGTCCAAGTGTTTCAGCCACACCCATTGATAACAGGTGTATAAAATCAAGCACAAAACCATTTCTTCATGAACAACCACAAGTATTAGAATAGGAGATGGGCTGCCATGGCTGAGCAACGGCATAAATCTGCTTGAGATCACTACGCGCGATACCAAGGGCCTACAGGATTTTCGTGAAACACACGGCCTCTGGACTTTGTAGCTATAGAGTTCTTTGGAGTGATAAATGATGCTTTTCTAGCCAGCAGTCTGCTAGATGCCAGGAGAACACAGCCTACTGGGATGCATAGTGCAAACAGTAAAGTGGAGGAGGTATAACGTCTAGGGCTGTGTTTTAGGGTTTGGTTCGGCAACTTAGTTCCATTCACTCGTCATCTAAACTGCTTATCTTCCTGGGCCACAGTGGCTGCTGGAGCCTATCCCAGTTCTCATTGGGCAGGAGGCAGGAAACGCTCTGTGCGCTAACACTGACATGCATACACTAACACCTAAGGGCAATTTAGTATCTCTAGCTCGCCTGACTGCATGTCTTCAAACTGTGCAAGGAAACTCTAGCACCCAGAGGCCCTTCCTGCTGTGAGGCGACAGCGCTACCCACTGCGCCACTGTGCTGCGCCACTTAGTTCCAGTGAAGGGTAATGTATAATGCTATAACATACAAAGACGTGTTACACAAATTTAGGGTAGCAGTTTGAGGAAGGCTCTTTCCTGTAGCTGCATAACTGTGCGCAAAGTGAGATCCATAAAGATGTGACTTGACTAGTTTGGTGGGGAGGAAATCCAGTGGTCTTCACAGAACCCTAATTTTAACCCCACTGAACACCTTTGGCATGAATTGGAATGTTGATTATGAGCCAGGCCTTCTTGTTTGATATAAGTGACTGATCTCACAAATGCTTCTGTGGATAAATTGCTGCAAACTCCCAGAGATACAGTACGCTCTTCCCCTAAGAGTAGAGGCTGTAATAGCTGCAAAGGGCAGGCATCTCCAGACTAATGCTATTGATTTGGGAATAAAACGTTCTACCTGCTCATGTGCGATGATTGGTTGTCCACATACTTTTGGCAGTTACTCAGAGAAATGCTCTTTAGGGTTTGTTGGACTGTGATTGATGGTCCAGTCTGAATCTTCAGTGTAATTTTAGTATTTGCCCTTTAAGAAGAACATATTGTTCTGAACACCACTTTAATGCATTTAGCATTTAGTTCAAGTGATGTAGATGGAAATTCCATTAACAAGGAACTATGCACTGTGCAAAAGTAAGAAACCTGCCTTTATTTATTTCATATCCAGCTGAAAGGGCCATTACGTACAAGCGGTTCAGGATGTTTCAGGAAATATTTTTCTGAACAGATTGTGTATAAGATAATCCGTCAAAGGAAGCTTACATTTTTGTTACTAAGAAAAGAAAATAGACAAAAAGAAAATTTGTCAATTAAGCACTAAATGCACTGACCACCCAAGAGTGCAGCCCTCAATGTCTCTGAATGTTTTGGGACTTCTTGGATTGCAGAAACTCTGGATAAATCTCTGCAGATTTTAAAAACCTATAGCAGCTTTCCTGAAGCTGTACAAAGACATTGGCACCTAATTGAAAAACATCTATCTCAACAGGAAGCATTTAGCAATGGATGCAATTAAATGTAAATACTATTAAAGGTAACAAGAACTTCTCATTTTTAAAAAAAGATCTGATAACTTGTGAGCTTAGAGTGAAGAACTTAATTGCAGTTCCTCCTGGGCACCTTGAGACACCAGATGGGCTTGGTCAATAATATTACCAGCACACACAATACAATTGTTTCTAGGCTTATTGTATTAGTATTACTTGTGTTATTGTGATATTAGTGTGTAATATTTTTTCAGGGGCCTCAGCATCTTAAACAGCACTGTGTATTTACAGTTTTTTCCCTTCTACTAAACCATTAAGACCTTATACTCGGTGGCTGTTTTGACTGGATACTTAATAAAATTATTTCCTGGCTGGGAATACAGACCTGTCTTAGACGATTTACTATTGTGTGCATTATGCCTACTGCTTGTATATCCTAAAGTCGTCTTTGACTTTTTTAATACAACAATAAATATGGTACTTTCTTACTCCTGCTCTAATACAATATTTTGCTACCTTAACAGTTCACTTTTGCATTTGTCAAGTGACCCATATCTGTCATTAAAGTTGACGATGAAAGGACTTGCCCTTGCAGATTTTATCACAACGTTATTTGAAATGCTGAAGACACTAAATATGATAATTCATAATTGCAGTGATAATCACACTTGCAGTGAAATCATAACAAATTATAATACAATCACAGAACTTCTAACTGCTTCTGTTTGTTTATGTACTGTGTATGCGTTTGATCTAGGCTTGCATGTCACTTATAGGTGATTGATTTGATAATATAACTTTTTTGCCTCAGCTCAGTTCTCTTTATACTTCTGCAGGATTTACAACAAACTTCCAGAAGTAACCAAAAAGAAGGAGGAGGAGAAGAGAAGGCTTGTGTTGCAGACCAACAGACTGAGAGCTGAAGTCTTTAAAAAGGTAAAATGCACACAAACATTGACTGATATATATAGTTAGACTGAGATATATATATATATATATATAAGTTTATATATAAGTTTTACCAGACATAAAATTAGTCATCTTGAGTGTTTAAGGTGGCAGTAACTTCAGGCTCCTGCAGATGGCGCTGCATGAGTATAATGGGGCTATAAATACCTGCAGGGTGTGTGACAGGATTCGTAGATCGAGGTGGTTCAATGCAGTAAATGTTTCGTTTGATATGTGGAAAATGGTTCAAAAAGCAGATGTTCTGATTGGCTAAAAGGAGTGATTGCATTTGGGTGTGCCAAAGGCCATAGTGTGTAGAACGTAGCTGAATTTAAAGGGGTATAGAAGCGTATGGTGTACCCAATGAAGCATGCATTTCACTTACTGAAGACAAAACTGGCAACAAGGATCTTGTATATACAATATATACAATATTGCTAAAATTTAATTTCAGTACAACACACAAGTAGCACTACCACAGTTTCAGTATCACCCTGCTCCATTCCAGAAACTTTGTTTTGAAGAGACAGATTGCCGTAAACTGAACTTGGCCGAGTTTTGCATAGCCTAGAGCTTAGGAGCAGTTGCTGGGTCTATAAAATCTTTCTGTCGGGTAAGCTTGAGCGAGCTCAGCAAAGGCCACAGCTGTTGGAACTGGTTTGGACTCTGGGAAGTACAAAGGCGAGAGTAAAACACAGAGCTGGATAAAAGCATAACAGTTCGGAGAAAAGATGTTAGGAAGTGGGCTGAAACTGCGAGGGCAACACTGAGACGCCTCATCTTTGTGTAAACATATTACTGAGCTGTTAATTACAGTAATACCTGAAAATCTCTCCGAGCTTAAACGTTTCTTGAACAAACAGCTCTGTAATTACCTGTTTGATGAACTTCAGCTGAGGAAAGCTGTTTGTTTCATTGAAAGTGAATTTGGAGCTTCAGAGGAGTGTTATGATGCTGCATTACTTATGTAAATCCTAGCGCTACCCTTGAGAGACATCTTACCTATTCTTGCCTCAAGAACTAACCTCTCCAGTCCTTTGCTGTTGTGGTGAGCGCTGCCCGCCCTGTCAGCATGAGTGTAAGCGTAGATCTGAAAAGGGCGCATCTGTGAAAGCCTCCCCCCAGGTGCAGATGGCAGGTGCTGAGTGGTGTCATGCTGTCTGATCTCACCTGAGTGAACTCTCACCTCGCTTGAGGTGTTTGATAACAAGTGTCGCAGACTTGAGGGAGTGCTGTGACCATAGTCGCTACAAGCCCTCGCGGTAACATGCTTTATTATACCACCATTCAAAAAGATATACAGGCTCAGCTAGAGACGCTGTAAGAGGAGGAAACAGTTCGCTGGTTGAAATATGAAAGAGAAAGCTCATAACACTCAACATGATGGCAGTATTTCAAGATGTGCTGCCCTTCAGTAAATAAAAAAAGAACAACACTTGCCGTGCTGGTAAAGGCATAATTGGAAAAATGCCAGGGCCTGTTTTCACAAACCTTCAGGATTAGATTCCCCTCTCTTATTTATTATGGTCTGACTAACAGTAGCAGATGCTGGATCAGCACTCCTGCTCTAAGAAGCTTTGTGAATACAGACCTAGGAATATAATACCATATAACATTGTTATTACAGGTACAGATTAGAGTACTACTGTCTTTAAGTGAGCCTTGACCTTTTAATATATTTTTTATTGCATTTTTAAAAAAGGGGAGAAGGCTGGGGGACAAGGTGTAGTGAGAGCCAACAGATCATTATTACCATCAATGCTAACAAACACAGAAATCAGTCAGTTCGGTCTATAAGCCTATAGTACATTGAAAATACAATACATGTAGTACATGAAACACGATATTTGATTACCTTTTCTTTAAAAGGAACCATTTGTAATTATTACGTTTGTTCTCCAAACAATAGAGGACATTATATCTCCAGTCCTTCTTCCTTCCACTATGTTTTAAACTAGTTGAAGAAACATTGCAAATTCTGCATCAAACTGCATCCCATTACTTAACAAGAGTGAACGGTGTAAGGCAATAACAATCTTATCTCCTGTTTTTCTTCTATTTCTATTACTTCTTTTGTTTACTGCCAAACGTAGTCTCTTGTCGAGAACGGGCGGTGGCGGTCATTATAATGATGACTTGCCAAGAGCTTCAGTCACTGTTGCGTTTATGGCCTTTCTGTAGTCTGTGGTACTCTTTCAACCTCTCATGCTGGCCCGATTATCTGATGGTACAGTGAATCACTGTCCCCCTTGAGGTACAAAGTGGTATAACGAGACAGTATGGGCTGAGCCTAGATGCTAACTCCGGTAGATATCACTGCAACACGATTTAGACTAATGTTACCATAGTCCAGTGCTGTGTCTACATACACCTGATTCTTCAGATTTTTTTTTTTTTCGGATTTCTCTGAAAAGACCTGTCCAAACTGTCACTTTTGCTGTCCCAAGGCCCTAATTGCAGTGTACCTGTAAGGCCTTTGGTGTATATTCTTGCCCTTTGGCGAGGACATTGATGTGAACTCCGTCTTGCCCTCTATGTTTTTTAACATAGAAGCTAGAACAGTGAATGGGATTTATTTGCAGCTACTTGATCAACACAGTGGAGATGAAGATATTTAGATGTGGCATCAACAAATATATTGTTTATTAATTGTTTTATGGTTTAATTTGAGGCTGTATCATAAGATGGTCAGAAAAGGTGAAGTAGATGTTTCCCCCACATCATACTTCCCTAGTAAAGAACCCTTAAACTCTTAAAGCCTACATTTATTCAGTAAAAACTAAATAAAAACTACATAGAAGGTGTTCACCTGAAAAATGTCCAGATATGATTTTACACATCCACTTACAACCCTTTGATTTAGTCTCAAAATGAAGTGACCGTTTTTCCCTTTGTTGGTTCTCTCGTTGGTTTGATAAAATCACTTGCTAACTATAACTACTTACAAGTTGCTGCTGGGGTTGTGATGCTAATAAACTAATGCTAATAACTACTCCTCTCCTCTGTCTTAAATGTTAAGGGAAGCTGCTTGATGTTCTTCGTGCTCTAGTTTATAAATGCAGGATTTGTATTTGAAGGACAAGACAGCACTGTTTGAGGTTCACTGCATGTCAGTTGTGTCTATGTAACTCCTCTTATTCACCTACACAAGAATAAGTAGTTTTCCATTCTGTGGCATTTTTAACCCTAACCCTAACCTTGTAATGCAGTGGTTGTATATACACACATTTTTATATTTTATTTTAAATATAATTTTATTTATACACAAAATATTACACATTTCACTAAAACTAAACATGGATGCACAGTTTTAGATCTGAATTTGACACATCTTTAAAAAAATCCTTAACTGCATTTTTCTTCATCTCCAGCAGAGGTCAGTATTGCCCACTATATGGATCTCACTTAACGTACCAGACTTTGATGTTCCGCCTAATTCCACCTCACGCAGTGATTTATTCATACATTCCTTTTGTTCTTTTTAATGATTGACACTTCCCTCAGACTTGTGGGTCTTTCTCTGGGGTGGAATATGTAGACATTATTCCCTTTGCTCTTGGTGTTGACAGTACTGAGTGTCAGAACAGGACCATTAGCATTGCCTGCTATTATGTTTACCGACAGGGCTGCTCCGTGCACGGCCAAAGAGCAAGGACTTTAGGGTCTTTGTGCAAAAGGACACTCCTCCTGCGTGGGCAAGTGGTTTTAATGGATAGAGGGCCCTCTGAGGGTCAGGCTCCATCATGTAGAGTCAGACTTACTGTTATCCCTGAAGCTCTACTATCAGAGCTACACCTTGGTTTGACAGTGACGGATGCTTGATCACTCAGGCAGAAGGCCAAAAGAGAGGGAGAGCCTTCACATCAACTGGAGAAGGGACGACAGGGAGTGTCATGAGCACGAGAGATCTGGGGGCGTATCAGACTCTTCAGAGCGAGAGTGCTGATCTGTGATCACTGCCTGTCTTTCATATCTGAATATGGTTATGAAACAGCAGGAGCGAACCTACCTCTTTGGTTCCGAGATGATTGATACTTATGGACTTATGTTCTCCTTAGGGTGAGATAGTTAGTGCTTTTCTTCAACTTCAAGTTCAAATAAATTCCAGTTGCTTCTAGTTGATAATTAAATCGTGTCATGTATTGATTTCTCAGCTTCCATTCTTTTCAGGACCCTTGCTCTCAGTTCTTCGGTGAAATCCGCAGAGATTTTTTTTTATACTTTCAATCTTCAGCCTTTTGGTGATGTTGAGGTCTGAACTCTGGAGTGGTCTAGTTCACATCTTTTTAGACCTGTGGTCTTGAGTTGTCTTCTCACAGTGGAAGGAAGCTGAGAAACTAAATCTGAAGCAAACAGCAGAGCAAAGCTTGATTTTCTCCTTTTTTCCAAGAATTTTGCTTTAAAGGAGCAATATGTAAGATCAAGTAATGTGGTATTTATACTCCTCTCAATTACATCCTATTCACTCTTCCCACCTGTTTACTTACCACTGTCATTGCGAGTTCAGCATCAAGCCTCATCCTTTTACTCCACAAGGGCGTCTCCAGTGGTGGAAAGCAACATCAGTGTTAACTCTTGTTTTTCTGCTTTTTGTCACTTTTTTATTTATTTTTTTTATCATGCCTGGTTGCCAAGATCAAGCATGATTTTTCTTAATTCGCTTATGCAGGGGCTGAAGATGTGTGGACTCACTGTGTGGGGACTGATTGCTAGATTGACTTACTATCACCTCTTTAGGTACAAAGTGTTGCTATGGGATAGGATATGCCAGGGCTAATTAGTTAGTTAGCATGTAGCAACTTTAGAACATACAAAACACACAATTCGTGATTTTTCACATTCTGTTTATAATTATACTTAATTAAAAAAAATTACATATTGATTGTGTCATCTTACATAATGCTCCTTTAAATACTGTTTATGCATTGGTGACAGTTATTGTGGTGTACCTGGTTGTGCAGGTATCTTTCTCTCATCCTCTCCATGTTTCAATGTATGTAACATTCTTTAATTAACATTCTTTAAAAGCACTCGTTATTTTTCCCTTGTCCTTTCACAAGTGTATCAAACATATCTCCTGAAAAATCAATAACTAATAACAGTTTCTTTGACAAAAATGAAATTAATATGCAGTGTATTTCTGACTTTTGTATAAGGAATATAATAATGTTAAATAATAAGTTGGATTTTCGGCTTTACAGTCAAGCATATTTGTGTGGTGGTGCTAAGTGAGCATCAGTCACATCCCACATTGTTTATTCTGAAATAGCTGCAACCAAGAAAATGTGCCACTTAGTGAGATTGTCTTCTGTATTACATTCTGAATTACGAGCAGATCTGTAATTCCTTGGACATGAAAATGGCAACAAAAGACTAACAATATAATAGTTTTAAACATCTTTATTCTTTGGAATATGGATGAAAAGTATTTTTTGTTATCTCCTTTGAGATGTGCAGTTTACTGTTTTATTAAGCGCTATGGCTGCCGGCAGATAACCAATAATGGGTAATCCAGCCAGAAAATAAAACAAGCTCCAACCTCTGGGGATAGAGAAGTGATAGTGCAGTGTGGTGGGTGGACAGATAGCAGGTTATCATTGTCCTCCAGGAAAAAACCTCCCAATGGGACAAGCAGAGTGAATTATGGGTGAACTATAGTTTGCATTTCACTTCTAAGAGCAGATGTCAGACTGGCTGATGTACATCAATATAAAGTTTCCCTTTTTTATGTCTCTTTCGCAGAAACTTCTGGACCAGATCTTACAAAGAAACAGTGACTGAAAACTGTCTGCTCAGGATGCACGTCCTTCATTCTTTCCTTGCCTGCGGCAATGAACCGAAGACTCACAAGACCTTTGCAGGCCACAACTGAGATCAATGCAGGCTTTTGAGATCTCATGCATGGCTCGAAATATAAAATGCTATGAGGGTTTCATAGCTGGTGTTATTCACCAGTAAATAGCAAATGGTCTAATGTAAAAAGTATGCTCAGTGACTCTAAACAATAATTAGATGCCCCCCCCCCATCATGTACACACTGGGCATTTCACAACTTGATACACTGGCATTAGTTTAATTTAGTTTTATTTAGTTTCTCTTCATTTAGAATATGGAATTTCAGTTTCAAACCACAAGAGTTTGTTGCTATACCATAAGGGGACATTATGGTGGATAAACTACTTAAATAAGTAGATACAACACATTAGCATTACTGATAATATGAACTGGTTAAAAATGTGAAAAGAATGTAATTATGGTTATAGATATTGTCTACAGCAAGACGTTGTTGTTTAACTATTATTATTGATTTCCCTTCTTTCCTTCTTTTCCATGTCTTCTGTGTCTGTGCCTTGTTGTGCTCTTTCTCAAGTGATGAGAGCAAATGAAATTGTGCTTGTAAGGCACTTTGACCATGCAGATGAGTTCTTTCAAGACTTGACCTGTTGTATAATCTTCAGTTACACCAGCCACCTGAAGAGCTCATTTTATATGATCTATTATACAGTTTCTGTATTCTGGATGGGTTAAAAACCCTTTATAAATAAATTGCATGAGGCTTCATTACTTTCTCTATAAACGCAGCACCGTAACAGCAGGGGTTATGAAACAGCATGCCTGGCACTCCATATAATGGACAACTATACAGACGTGATATTGTTAGAGCAGTTGAAATCCGTGCCTGAAAAGTGAATAAATTCTTTTTTCTCATTTGGTGTGCACTGAATCATATGAGCATATCATTATGAATAAATGTGTGATTAATGTAAATAGCGTCCCTGAGAACAGTGCATCTCATACAGTATTCATCTAGTGA
Organism: Prochilodus magdalenae; assembly: GCA_024036415.1. Taxonomy (NCBI): domain Eukaryota; kingdom Metazoa; phylum Chordata; class Actinopteri; order Characiformes; family Prochilodontidae; genus Prochilodus; species Prochilodus magdalenae. Next base: position 497,754 of record JAMWET010005449.1, on the reverse strand, counting down.
TCTGACTTTATCAAATGTATAAATCAGTGATTTTCCTTTATCAGACACTTTGCTGACTTAGAACAAGAGGATTAGGCTGATATGAGAGCTTCATATCATCATTCTGCTCAGAACATGCTCAGAATCAAATGAGAATATTGCCATTGTCATGTCAAAATCTTAACTTCAAAAACTTCACTTTTCTTTCTTTTTGTTTTTTCTATTATTTTTTTATTTATTTGCGGTATTTGAACAGGCCAGCCCCCCTTTACTTTGCCTAAACAGTTCAAGCTCAACAGACTAATGAAAAAAGAATGTTTAACGGTGTTTCTGTCAAATGTGGATTTAAAATGAATTTCAACCCATTTCTCAACATGTTTGGATGATTCCATAGCTAACAGTGTTTTTCAGAATGGTTTCATGAGAATTGGTAAAGACATTCCAAAAGTAAATTGACAACAGATTGTGAAGTATTAACTGTTTTGATGGTAAGACGCCTTCGTCTTGCATGCTAACCAGCGAGCCCTGGACCGCTTTGTATGTCAGATAATTAGTCACATGAGAAAAGAGAAAGCCCTATACTACCTTTAGTACACATTAAAAAGTAACAGTGTATTAAAATGTGCAGAATAGAGGATCGTTAACTTATTCTTGCCTATAAAATCAACAAAAACCTTTGGCCGGGGGCACCCAAACTTTTGCGTACCTCTCCATGTTTGATGGTTTAGGCCAAAATCTCAGAACCTTTGGGGGGGAAAAAAAGACTTCAACGACATCAAACATGTTATTTGTTACTATTTCATATAACAGCTTTCTGTGAGGTAGCTTTTAGAAGCATTCAAATATCTGGTTCCTGTTAACACTACTGCGTTAGTAACATGATGATAGGAACCTACAGTATTACTGTATAAATAGATGAAGTTATTGCACATTCATTCAGAGACAAGACATTAAGAAATAACAATATCAATAATTTCACCCACTGAAATCATTGTCTCTTTTGAAAGAGACTTCATATGTAAAGAATGTGGGATGTTCTTCATCAGAAACCCACTCATCAGCTCCAGTGTACAGTTTGTTTGTATAGCAGTTAGGAAACGGGATCCCCACACCTCAGCAAATATATTTGCAATACATCAAGAAGTTGGCCTTCATTCCCAGCAGAAAATATGGCAAGAATTAGGAGGCAACTTTTCACAAACCTTCAGTATGTCTGCTCTTATTAAACTGCAATAAACACTGCTTCAAAAAGTACCAGCCTGATTCTTGTCTTTCTCGTTCTAATGCTGCTGTATGAGGTTGTGGCCTACTGCAACATGAATCAGGTCTTAATCGTTTCCTTTCTCAAGGCCTATTCCCGTAAATTGAGCTGCAAGGTAAAAGTAAAATGTTATTTGATGCATGGTAGAGCAGGGAAGGACATATCTTCTGCTGTGCAACTCTGCCGATGCCCTGGAGGTGTCAGACTTTTTGGTCCGGAACATAGGATTCTGGGGTAATAGAAGTCAGGAGAGAATGGCAGCATGAGAGAAAGCTCTTGTCACAGGGTTCACTGACTAGGAATGACAGGATGGCGCTATGATATAGCAAGATTTGTGACCCTTGTCCACAACAGGGAAGGTCTGAGTTTAACAGTAAAAATGTAACATTTGTTGTTGTTTCCTAGAGAAAAGTTACTGGAGTAAAATGACTTTATCCAAAACTTTTGCACTTGTAAAAAAAAATGTCAGGAGTGAAACTATATGCAGGTCCTTAAGATTCCAGTGTTAGGAGCCTCCAGCCTAAGGAGAAGAAGAACCTGACTGGTGCAATGTAGGTCTCAGCCAAGATGGAGTAAACACCCAAAACCAGGCTATGGCTTTGCATGTTATTTAGAACTTAGAATTAGAATAAACAATACAATTAATTTGCCAACACACAAGCACTATAAAAAATATAGAAATATGTAGATATTTATAGAAAAAAATATATTTTTTACTTCTTTTATTATTTTTGTAAACCATATAATATCCCAATAACTATATCTTAAACAGAGAGGATCACTCCTTCGCATCTGGATAAGGAACCTGATATGGAAATACATGTGCCTTGTTGTGCTGGGTTATGATGTACATGAGTGGGTTTACTGTCCACCATCAAGAATTGTGCAAAATATAATAACTGGCCTGCTTACCCATCTATTGTACTGGTGGTGGTTCTCCCTTGCCTCTGATTTTAATAAAAGAGCTTAGTGTAAAGCCCAATATAATTTCCTTTGATGACTACAGACCCCAACTCCCGACCCCAACTTTCATAGAACAAGTTTGCAGCCCTGACTGTCACAACTGATACACTGATCACAACTGTCATTTCAACTAGTAATTAATTAATGCATGTGCGGACTGAATTGAGAAGCTTAAGACTGAACAATACATAACATTTTGCTGCATTTTTAAACTATGTGAGGAACACTATGGTCATAAGGATTCATAAGGTTGTACAGACTTCATATGGGTTCAAATTTAGAGTAAAAAGAAAGAAGTACTGTGACTTTAACCAGTGTTTAATAAAAGGTTATTAATAAGATGGAATCTGCATTCGATTAGCAATAGCTTGGCATCGGCTAATTCTCACAAAATAATATGCAGATAATGAAAATACTTAGCTATCTGTAGTTGAACGAGCCTATTTTTAGTCTTTCCTCTTACAATAAAATACAGCTGAACATGGAATAAGCAAGTGTATCCTACAAGGCCCATATTCTGCATGTGTGTGCTTTTATGTACCAGAAACAGCCATATTTCAACAGACTCCAATCTCAGCAGACTGGTTGTGTTACTGAGCCTTTAAGCCTAATTAAAGATAAATAAGCTGTTATTGGCTGCTGTGTAAATAAACTGATTTATAATAGGTAGAACTGCATCCCTGTTATTGCCCTAGAACTGCATAATGCTTAACAACATCACATCAAACACCAACAACTATATGTCTTCAGCTAGCCATAAGAAGAAGCTAGCTTGAACTTCCTGGCATAGACTAAAGAAGACGCTGTCAGAGGAAGTGGGGAAAAGAAAAAGAGAGAGTGATGGAGAAAGAGAAAAGATTGAGAAAGATTGAGAAAAAATAAAGATTGTTTGTGTGTATTTGGAAGTAGGTATTTGGGCCGGCTTTAACCTTATTGGTGTCATCCCTGATTCACAGTTTGTTTTTCTGGATGGTCGAATGCAAAGAAATAAATTAATCTTACGCCAAAGTTCATAGTGAATGAACCAACAGAAATTGCTCAAAACTGCGCTGATAAATGTCTGGTGCCACTGACTTACATTCAGAATGAATAAGGGTTTTGCCCTCTCTTAAAGTTGCCAATGTTGGAGATACATGAAAGCTTTAGGGCAAGTTCTGCCAGGTAGACTCCAATGCTACGTAATTCATTCAGTCATTACTCTGTCCTATCGCAGTGTTCCAATTGTCTTTAAAAGGATTCAACTAACTTCCCTGTTCGGCTGCTTTCACGTGCTGATGTTTCAACGTTCTTCTTCTTTCCCTCCCAAAAGGTCCTGGTCCTGTTGTCCCGGGAGTACGCCCTGGTGACGCCGTCCATATCCAGCAGGATCTGCAAAGCTCTAAAAGTCTGGGCCCAGGACGGGGCCTACACTAAAGACTCCTAATTCCTTATGAATTGCTATCCTTTTAATTGTACACCTTATCAAGGGTTAAAACGTCTTTTGTTTTTCGATTGACAGTGATGATTTACAACAGCGGCATAATAGTTGTAGGGGGACACCAACAGCAGGTTTCGCTTACTGCTGCTTTAATCTTTTAGTGTCGCTTCTACAGGCAGTATGGGCAACGTCATCAGATGCCTGGTTCCTATCAGCACCACTGTGAGTAACTCTGACTCGTTTCGTTTCTCCAGAAGGGTACGAGTTACCTCAATCCCCTCCGAATGACTTCTCCTGATAAGACTGTGTGGGATTCTGGTGGAACTGTCCTTTCCCAGTTACCTGATCTAACCCATAACCTGAAGCCACCCGTCGTTTGAAAAAGTCCTTTGAAGAAGCGTGTTTATGAGTCATTACCTCCGCGCTCAGCACTGATTTCTTCTCGTTAGCTGAGTGCTAATCCTTTCTCACTTGTAATTGGACAGCGCGCTCTGACTCCACCGCTGCTCCACGCGCGCGGCGTTTCACTGGCCGTAGCGTCCACAGCTGGGACTGGATCTCTCTGTGGCCTCAGCGTCCACGTCAGCGGGATTCTGCCGGAGGGTTTCGGTGTAACGGCGGGTGGCTAGGTGGCTAAGGAAACTTTGTTTTGTCCGCGGTTTTTTAAATCGTCTCCCTGGAGGGCTCGCGCAGCCCCGCCCCCCTCAGTTAGGGATTTTGATCGTATTGCCGGAAGTCCCTCGCATCCTGTCACATCCTCTGTGCGTGCGCGTGAGTGAGTGCCTGTATATTAAGAAGGAGACCTCGCGCTCGTCGCTCCATCGCCGCGAGCCGGGTAACATGGGCAGCCGCCGGCGCGCGGGGATTTGCGCTTCGCTGCTGCACGCTCTGGCTTGTCTCGCGCTTGGACTGGCGGGTGATTCACCTGAAGGTAAAAGCGGTTTTCCCGTTTCAGATAGGTTCTTTCTCTTGTGGGAACCCGAGTCTCATTCAGCTTCACATTAACAGTTAACGTCTGTATTCTGATACATTTAGTAACTGCGAGTCTCTGTCCGGCAGCATTGTTAGAAGAAGTTGCGAGCGTTTTCTGGGGCACTGGGCTAAAGGTCCTTCGGTTCGTTGTTGTCAGAAAGCGTGATGGTTGTCAGTGTCTGTGGAAAACTTTGAGAGGTGCTGGTCTGTAAACGTCACCTTTAGCCATAAAAGGATATAGCAGCAAAAGCATCATAGTTTTAGGATTTGCTGTACTATATAACCACTTTTAAAGGTTCCCCAAGAACCTTATAACAGGGAGAACCCATGCAACTATGCCAAGAACCTTGGCATTTCAGTACAATTAATGAGACTTTTAAGTTGTTAGGATTCTATATCACTGAAGAACCCCAGGAGAACCCCTTTTCTAAGGATGTACAATGTTTAGGTTTTCCTAGTTGCTTTGCTGACACTGTTAGCTGTATGATCTGGATTCTGTGTGAAGCGTTCTTTCTGATTTGTACAGAAATGTGTAAAGTGATGTAATGAGAGAGGTCATGGCAAGGAAGAGTAAATCAGCACATGCGAAAGAAAGTGGTGTCAGTACTGCAACGGTGTGCATGAGAGTGTGGCTGTAATCTGCTATATTTATGGATCACCGAGCTGAAAAATAACTTCTTCCATGTATTTCTATGTGAATATAATGAGGCACACCCACTGTGTGAGGAAAGAGAGAGAGAGAGAGGAGCTGGGCTGTTTACATGGGTCAGCTTTAGAACTGCACTCATTATCGTGAGTGAAGATTACTGTTACTTCTAGAGATTTACGTGTGGTTTTCATTCTCTCGGCTACCAACTGCTAATGCTTGGCTGCTTTGATGTTTTATACTCAAAGAGGGGCAATATCAGAATTGAACCTGGCTTCACATGCAAAAGAGAGAGAGAGAGAGAGAGAGAGAGAGAGAGAGAGAGAGAGGAGAAAAGGAGGAGGCAGAGGAAAAAAGACATAAGGAGAAATAAAGCGAGAGATGGAAAAGATGAATGAGAGAGCAAAGGAGAGAGAAAGAGGGAGTGGAGGAGATAATAGAGGAATGGCAGGAAAAGACACTGATACAGAAAGATAAACAAAATAGAAAAAGGAGAAAGGGTAAGAGAAAAGTGGAAAGAAGAAGAGTAATACAGAGAGAGAGAGAGAGAGAGAGAGAGAGAGAGAGAGAGAGAGAGAGGGATAGGCAGAGGAAGCCAGAAAAAGAGTGGAAAAAGTGGAAAGACACAGCATAAAAAGGGTGAACGAGAAAGATATGAAAGGAGAGAAAGAAAAAAAGAAGAGTTTAAGTATGACAAAATAAGAAAGACAGAGACAGAGGAAGGAGAGAAACAGAGAATGGAAGAATAATGAGATGCAGGAGAGAGAAAAAAGAGAGATGAAAGTCAAAAAAGACAGAAAAGTAGAAATAGGCACAGAGATGGATAGAGAAAGAAAATTTATGAAAGAGAGGTGAGAGAAAGAGAGAGAGAAAACATGGCAGAGACAAAGGGAGAAGAGTGACTGAGTAACAGGGAAAGAACTAGAATGGAAATAAGTGACAGGGAGAAATAGAGAAGAAGAGAAAAGGAATGAGAGTTAAGGAAAGAGAAAGAGGGAATGAAAGAGAGTGGGAAAAAGATGACAGACAGGAAAAGACAGTGAAAACGAAAGATAGCCAAAAGAGTAAAGGGAACAGAGAAATACAGAGAGAAAATGAGAGAAGAACGAGTAAAAGAGAGGGAAGGGGAAAGGAAGTCAGAAAAGGAGTGGAAAAAGCAGAAAGAAAGACCATAAGACGAATGAAGGAGAGAGATAAGAAAAACGAGAGAAAGACACAGACAGAGATTAAGTATGCAAATCAGAGAAAGAGACAGAGAGAGAGAAAGGAAGAAAAATAGAGAATGGAAGAATAATAGAGACAAATGTGGGAGAGAAAAAGGAGCAAGAGAGAGATAAGGCAAGAAAAAGGATGAGTGGAGAAAGATTGAATGAGGTGCAGAGATGGATAGAGAAATAGACAAACAGATGAGACAGAGAAAGTAGATGAAAGAAGAAATAATAACAGCAAGAAAAGGGAGAGAGTAAGACATGAAGTGCAAGATATTGAGAGAAATACAGAGAAAAAACAAGAAGGGAAGTAAGTGACAGAGAGGGAGAGAGAGAGAGAGAGATACAGACTGAAAGAGCATACAGAAAGAGAGAGAAAGAGGGAGAGAGAGTGTGTATGTAGGAGTAGGAGTATGTAGTGGTGTACGTGTGTGTATGTGCTGCAGATGAGGGGGGGATTACGGAGGGTGACCGCCGCTGGAGAGCTTTGATCAGTGTGAGGCTGCAGTCAGGGCCTGTGGAGTGTGTGTGTGTGTGTGTCAGAGCTGGTTAGCTGTTCTGATCTGAGACCAGTCACTGCCCGGCCTCTCACACACACCCACAGTTTGTTTCCTCCAGCGCTGACAGACAAGCGACCAGCCTGCCGGTCAGTTCATCCGCCTCATCATTACTGACCGCATCTGCCATAATAACTCAATAGGTGTTTCGTCTCAGAGTTGAACTGATTTACAAGCCCAATTACAAAAACATCCCCACAACACGCTAAAGATGCTGCATGTACAATTAACGGAGTTATGGAATGCTGCTTATGTCTGCAAGGTAGGAGATAAACATTCCTCTTTGAGCTCTGGGCCTGAGGTATTAGCAGTTAATGTGGCATTGTGTGTTATTTGATAAATTGAGCATGCGCTCCAGACAGGTGAACTCCATTGTTGTTCAGTGACTCATTTAATGAAAAAAAATATCATAGATTGGTGAATATCTGTGTTATAAATGTGAGAGTTTTGTGTGTAATTGCTTTAAACTGTCAGTCAGGTGGTCATTCACTCATCCTCAAATACAATTGCTGCAGCCTGAAGGAAACCACCCATAGGAATGAAACTTGGTGGGTAGAGACATGCAAACGATTCATGTTTCATGTTCAGCCGCACATGTGACGTAAGGACGGGCCTTATTGCTGTATCTGACTGACTGCTGTACTCTGACTGACTACATTTCCATTCTGACTCATGCTGTTGTGTTGGTAGCATCCTCTGTAAGTGAAGTTTGCCTCAGAGAACAATTCAAAAGCAATTTGAGCAGTTGGAAGAGTTTGAGAGGGGTTGCATCGTAGGGCTCTGGGAAGCAGGATTGAGCACCATACAGGTCATGCCAAACAGACCACGGAGAGTGAAAACTGACAGATTGTCTGACATGCATAAAGTGACCCAACAGCCTCAAATGAGGACATTCAACAAGCTCAACACCAATGTCAGACGGCTGTGTGATGCAGGACTATATGGCAGACTCAGAATGGCAGCGAGTCATCTTCAGTAACGAGTCACGCGTTTGTCTTGGTGGAGACGATCAATGAAACTTGTGTGAAGGCACTGTGGTTAGCACCAAGATGAACGGTTTGTTGTCACATGTCCAAAAGGCCCGGTGTAACTCCACCTTAACCCCTACTTCAAAATCTGTAGGAACTGTATGAGAATATTCAACTGCATGGGATGGATTATCACAGAACACCATTAGGAACCTCTACACCTTTGAGACAATGTTGAAACATCTGGTGTGTTACGTTAGCAAACATGGTGGCCCGATGCTATACTGATAGACACTATTGTTGTATGTGTAGTTCAGTAAATGCTGCCCATATCAGTCTAAATTTATCATTATTTATTGTTCCTGGTAACCTTTATCTTCTTTCCCAATAGCACTGCAATCACACACTTCTTTCTGGCTGCAACTATTTATTTGACGATGAGTGTATATTCTGCCATCGTTGGTTTAGTTGTTTATGACAAGTGTATGCTCAGACTGGCCTTTTAATACTGGATCAGTGCAGAACTGGGCTTTGATGTCAGTGTGTGCCACGTTAATCATAGTTGGAACTGTATGTGTGTGTTTGGGTTTCTACAGAGAGCTTCATTAATGATAAAGGTATGCAGCTGCTTCTCACAGCGCCACTAGACTAACTACCAGGTTTGGACAGTACATTGGAAAATACACAGAGGAATTATTCACTGGGTCAGCTGTGTTGCTTGCATGCTTTTTAAGGAAGTGTTGCATTGGCTGCTGGGTTTGCGTTAGCCTGCACTCTCGGTAATGTGTGTAATATTGCTATTTTTTGTATCAGTTGTTAATAATGGACTTATAATGGTAATGAGTCCAACACTGTGCTTAGTGTGCTGCCCTCATGGTGCATTACAGGCCTCATACAACCTGCTGTGTAATTAAATCTCAAGGACTACCCAAAAAAAGTGTCTAGTAGGGGCCCACCACATATTTGAGCCCAGGATTATTTAAATATATTTTTTTTATTGCAGCCAAATTGGCTGATGGACATTTTTTTTAGACTTAAAGCTTACAGACTGTGGGCGTAATGAACACATTAAACATATATTACATTTTCATTGCCAAAGACTTAACATAAATATATAACATACATAATGTTGTTTCTTTAGCCAAGGTAGAATTTCAAATTCATAAATGAAAAATCAGTAATATTAATTAAACAAAGTGCTTAGGTTAGCCCAATGCATTATGCACACAATAAATGGCTATCCAGTAGTACTGGATGAGGTGGAAAGGGGGCAGTGGGGTTGCAAGACCCAAACATATCTAGACCTCAATCAGAACTAGACTACGTAGAAGAGGTACAAGGTTACAAACCTTTATGCCACCTGTCATAACATCAAAGATTAATTCTTGGAGGGAACGAGAGGAAAAATGCAAGACAGCCTCTTTATATTTTATTTTTACTCTTTATTAAATCTCAGAACCAAGATAATGTGTTAATACGTATTTCTTTGTGCTTTGTGCTCTTTTATCTTTAACCTGCCACAATCACTGTGTGTCACATATGTCTTTTCAGAGTTCTGAACATGAGTAAGAATATAGTGATTCTTGTGTCAATTTTTTTATCTTAAAAATGCCCCAGGTTTTAAGAAAATTGATGCCACTCAGGATCTGTTGCAAACTGTCATTGATAATAGATCTTTCTATGCATGAATAGCAGAAGACAGACTAACGACAGATATAGAACAAGATTGTCCCTCAGTTATTCATGCAACAAAATGTAATTATGAATAAACCCCTCAGTTGGCAAACACTGAAATTTAGCAGCTCAAGCTGCCTCTTCCTTTGTGGTCTGCATATCCAGGGTGGCTGTTTGTAGTTGTGTTTGACCTTGACAACTGAAAAGGTCCTATCCAAGCATCCACAGAAGAGAGACTCGATCTGGAAAATGTTTTGAAGCATTGATATTTCTTAGAGAAAAATGAATCCTGAGCTACGCCTGACCTTAGAACTGCTAGGTCTTGCAGAGCCAAGGAGAATGAACATCTGTGCTTGTGTGTGAGGGCTTTATAAGAATGCTTCAGATAAGTGGTCCGGGATGTGAATGAATACCTGCAGTACCAGATACCATTTTAAAGAAACTGGATACTTGCTTGAAAATAACTTGGTACATTGGCCTCAAGCTTCGTTTCAAGCAATGTGCAGCCAAAAATCCAATTAGCTCATTGACCCACTGAAAACGTAAGAATGTAAATATACACTCATCATTGAAAGAAGTTGCACCCAGAAGGATTCAGCTGACAGGAATGAAATTTGTAGGTAGGCCGAGTCCCACTTTTGTCTTGGTGGAGACAACCATTGAATGAAGTGTGTGGAGGCTTCGTGGTCAGCGCCAAGATGAACGATTTGTTGTCACCCATCACGTGTCCAGAAGGCCTGGTGTCACTCTACCTTCACCCCTACCACAAAATCTGCAGGACCTGTGTTTGAAAGCTGCATGGGATGGTTTATCACAGGACACCATTAGGCACATCAGTCTAAATTTATCATATCACGGTAAGCTTTAATAAATAGCATTGAAACTCGTCACTTCCTTCTGAGTTCAGTTTTTATTTATTTATTTATTTATTTATTTATTTATTTATTGATGATGACTGTAAAATTGAATTGAAGAGAATTTACTCTAAAGAAAAGAAAGATTTTCACCCCTACATGTCATCCTTTAGTGCAACTTTCCTTCGCTAACACACAAGCAGTGAGTCTTCTATAAAGCTTAATAAGATTGGAGGATAGAGAGCAAGGATCCAAGGTCCTCTGTGTTTGACTCTCCTCCTCTGCTTATCCCACAGATTTCCACTGCGGTTTAGGTCAGTGGACTCCCATGTCAAAGGTTGATTCTGCGTTCTTTTTTTGTGTGTGGATTTAGATGTATGTTTTGGATCATTGTCCTGCTGGAAGATGCAGTCATGACCCAGTTTTAGCCTTTTTGGCAGAGGCAGTCAGATTTTCATTTCAAATCTCTTGATACTTTGTGGAGTCCATGATGCCATGTATCCAAACAAGATTCCCAGGGTCTTTGGAGGGAAAAAAGCCCCTTAACATCACTGATCCTTGACCATACTTAAAATTGGGAAGGATGTTCTTTTGTGTATAACTAGCCTTCTTTCTATGCTGACCTCAGCTTGAATGTTACCAAAGAGCTCTGTTTTATCCTATGTGAGCACAGAACCCCAATTCCAGTCAAAGCTGCAGTAGCATCAGGCCAGAGGTAGAACATAACAAATAATATTTACTTTCATTACTGTACGTGAGTACAGTTTCCTCTGTAATGGTACATTTTAATGTAACATTAAATCAGAGTACTTTGACTCTTAATTAAGTTGTTTCTAGACAATCATCTTCATTCATTCAGCATTATAACCAACTGATAAATCTGCCTCCTGAAACCTTCCGACATCTCCACTCTTCACAACTCAACCTCCTTTACCAAGAGAGCCTAGTCGTTAACTGCCTAGCTAATCTAAACTAAACCAGTGCTGTGAACGTGTAAATATTCTTCTCGTCTTAAAATATATAGTGCCGGTGGTATTGTGAGTGGTTTACCTGAAAAAAAACCTGCTTTGGAGGTAAACGGTATATGGGAAATTCCTAAATAACTGGACGGTAATCCTGTCACCCTCAGATTCATTTCTTGTTTCTTGTTTCTCTTTTATTAGACCTAGTCGTAATATGCACAGCATGGTAATCAGTGGGTGCAGTTTCAGCAGAGTATTTCACAAGACTAGAGAGCCCCCTCAGCAGGCTGCCCTTAAACTCATTTATTTTGCAGGAACGCCAAGCTACCACATTCTGACACTGTGAGGGGCTTGGGAACGTGGCTGTAACTCACCTCACTGATTATTCTACATCATTAGAGACGTTCTTCAAAAAACAGCCTTCTTCTCCTTCTCTCTTTTACCCCCTTCCCTTTCTCTACATTTGTGTTTGTAAACTGTGTAAGGAAATATTTATCAGTGTAATACGGTGCATATAATTTTACATTAGATTCAGATTAGAATGAACATTTCACAGTAATGTTCTACATGGGAATCAGTTAAGTTATACAGCATATAGGGGGTGCATGTAGTTGTGTAATGACGTTTGCTGTCTCTAGATGTCCAGACATATTAATCTAAGTTAATGTTGAAAAAGATAATGATCACTAGGACTGTCACTGAAAGTTACATTATACGTCTAGCTGTGATGTTGACTCTTAATCAAGTAATCTTTACTTTTTTAAAAGCCAAGTGAAACATAGACTTGATTAAATACTTTATTGGAAGCAGATACACTAAACCACAATGAAGTGCACAAGTGAAGGGCTACATTTGTTTTCTCCTATAATGTCATGTTTTGCTCTGGTTTTGTTTCTACAGAATATTTCCATTTATGTAACCAATGATGTGAATTAATTTTCTGATTGTAGTAGTTTAACTCTCCTTATGTAAAGATAATGGTACTTGCCAGAACGTATAGGACCAAGAGTAAAGTTTGGTGGAGGAGCAAAAATGCTCTGGGTCTGTTCAGTCTCAGTAAAGGTGATGTTAATGCTACATCAGACAAATCATTTTACCCAGACCATTTCTAGTATAATTGTACCTCATGCACATAACAAGCCAATGGCATGCTTTAAATCGTTTGAGGTGAAGAAACCCAGTGGCCTGCACAGACTCCTGACTTCTGCCCCACTGAACACCTTTGGGATGAATTGGAACATAAACTGTGAGCCAGGAATTTTCGTATAACATCATGCTCTAATGCTCTTTTGACTGAAAGGGCACAAATTCCCACATACACGCTCCAAAATTTTGCGGTAGGCCTTTCCAGAGGAATGGAGGTTGTTATAGCTGCAAAAAAGATGCACATGGAGGCATATGGTTTTGGAACAGAAAATAAGCCTTTCAGGAAAGGGTAAAAATATGTTATTTCTTAGTTCACAATTATAATAATGAATTCTTATGCTTTTTCTATTGCTACTGTGCTTTTGGGTTATGGCTCCCTTGCAGGTTTCTTTCTTTGCTCTGAGAGAGTTTTTCCTTGCCACTGCTTGCCCATTGGGAGCTTGGACCGGGATTCTCTGTAAAGCTGCTTTGTGATGATAATAAACCTTAACGTGACCTGCCTCGAAATGTCATAATGCCAGTAGGTTATTTTATTATAATTTATTTGTAATAATTAGACATATTTAGCATGCATACTCTCTATTATTATAATACTCTCTATTCCCTTAATCATCTTCTTTCCACCTTTTTCTGATAACCTATAAAGTTACTGCTGAATGACACGGTCATAAGTCTCCTATTAAAAATTAAGTTAGCTAGTTTTTGAATTATTTGCAAAGTTAAAATGTTGGTAATGTCCACACTTCCTCTGGTTTGCTATATATATACATAGGGTTTTCAGTTGAAGTGTGTGTGAGCTACATGTCTATATGGAGAACAGTATAATTGCGAAGTGTCACTGGCTAGCTGTCATCTTCTTTAGCCACTTGTGACTGTGTCACTGACACCTGATTGGACAGCAAAGAATGCAGCATGACAGCTGTCCTCTTGTTTTCATAGTGGTATATCACTCAGCCTGGTTCCGTCATCTTGACTTAGACTATGCTTGTGTGAGTTTATGCACACATGTGTTTAGTGGAGGGTTCTGTACTAAAACAGTGCTGTTTGACAGGACGTTTCACCATTAGCTGTATTACTGTATATGAGCAGTGTGCATTTTTCTCATGTTAGCACCTCCTTAAAAGCACCTGACATGGTAATGATCACACTCTTCAGAGTAATGTGCCCACAGCCATTACAACCGCACCTGAGATACACAAGCCATGCTTTACTTGTTTTGTCCTAAAACGTTTGGTAGGAAGCTGTAAAATCGCTTTGTTGATGAAGGGAGATAATTCTATAACAAACGAGAGAGGTGTACAGCATCCAGAACGAATGAAGATGTTTTTATAAGGTGATGTTCTAATAGCTATTCCTAGTAATTGTGTAACAATAAATGAATATAAACAGATAAATAAAGTTTTTATTTAGGAACCAGCCCTTCGCCCTAAACGTCATTACAGGTGTATCAGCACCCGCACTGCCAAGCTGAGGAACAGTTTCTTCCCTGGAGCTATAATCCTCCTTAATCAGACTTCAGGAACTTTCAGGAACATTCTACACACCACAAGAAACTTCACTGCCCTGCGGCAGCTGTGAACACACACAGCACTTTCTCACTACCTGCATTTTAACCACGTGATACAAACCTGTTTGCTATTGTACATTGTTTACTTGTGTGAATAGTGTGAAAGGTTGGCAAAAGGTTGGTGAAATGATTGGCAAAAAGGAGTGATTGCATTTGGTCATGCCAGCAGAGATTTGCAGCTGTACGGACATGTGTGCTCAATGGGTCCTCAAGTCTACAGGAATATCTTAACCTCCACCAAATCTGGTCCAACTGCAATTCTTTAATGAAAGAATGGCTGAAAATTGATGTCACTTACATCCTGAAACTTGTCCAGTTCATGCCACATTTAATCCCAGTTGTTATTTGTGTTCATGTACATTGTGTATACACTATTAAGTACTTTCTATCACAGGTAACACCTTTTTTTAAACCCTTGAGCTTATGTATAGTATAGCATTATATCGTATGTAAATGAAATAGAATGTGAAGCTGCTACATTGCTTGATTAACTGCATTTGCTACTGCCTATTGCCGTATTGTCATATTCTATTACCCCCTACTCCAGAACTTTCACATTCTCCCACTCCGGAACCTGCACGTACCTACACAACAGACATGTCCACATGTAAGACTGTATTGCACCATGCATACTCATCTTCTGCAACTACAAACATCTCTGCATTTTATTTGATCTCATTCTGTGTTTATTATTTAGATAGCTTAGAGAGGGGAAATGGGATACAGAGAGGGGGAACAAGAGGAAAGAATGGGATAAAGGAGATAAAGAGCAAGAGAAGGGCAAGGCAGAGAACAACAGAGGATAGCGGGTAAGAAAATAAGAGAGGAAGAAAAGGAAAGAAAGATGGTGACAATGAAAGCTAAGTGAAAGAGCTGAGTGAAGGAGAGATGGAGGGGGGAGAGATGGAGAAAGGGGAAGGGAGAAAGAAAGGGAGTGAGAGGAGAGAGAGAAATACAGGAGCGACAGGGAAGAAGAGAAGAAGAAACAGAAAGGGAGATAGGAATAAAGAAGGACATAGAGAAGGAGCACCAGAAAGAAAGGCAGGTTAGCAAGTGAAAGAGAAATGGGAGGAAGGAGGAAAAAGGGAGAGTGAAAAAAGACAGAGAGGGGGAGAAAAAATAGAGGCATAGTTAGGGAGGAGGGGGGGCAGGCAGTGTTCTGTGGCAAAACAGGTGGGATTTAGTGTGTAAGTCGACGTTTCCTCTGCTGGGTGGAAGGTTGGGCGTGTTTCTCCTCCGGGATTTTAGGAATGATGTTTTAGAGGGGTGTGGGAATATGACCTCAGCACCTCCCCAACAGAGAGCTACTCCACCTGAGACCTCCCTGAATGAGACTGTGTGTGTTAAATGCTTCCAGGTCTGTAAATTACTCCACAGTGTCCTCTAGAAAGAGAGACTGCACTCTCTGATCTTTCTCTCTCTGCTCATATAGCACATATACAAACCCATGTCTTTTTCACTTTTTTTCCTGAACACCTTTTTTGATGGTTCAAATGAATAGAATGTGCAGTTCACACCAGGATGAAGATATACAAGCAATAAAAAGTGCAGTGCGGTAAGGGTGAGGGTACAGACACAGAGGAGCCACAGCCTGGCTGCATTTTCAGCCACAAGTTTGTTTGTTTCGATTGCGTGGGTGGCTGCTATTAACCTTCAGCCTAAGGAGCATCTCAGCTGAGATTGGCAGCACCTTCCTCCAATAATCTATTTCAGCACAGCATGCAGTGCTATACCACCACATATAATCAGTGCATAAAAGTGTGGCAGAGCATGTTCTTCAAGTGTAAACTTTTCTTCCTGCTTTGAGGGCGTCTTAGCATCCAGAACCAACTCCTTCAGCAATTATGCGCAAGATGACGCATTGGGTTTCCTCATTCTGTTATTAAGGGGGTTTGTTGTAAGGCAGCATGTTAGGTTTTGTAGCTATCTGTAGAGTTTCTCACATTGCAGATCTCCTGCACTTATTGAACAGTAGTGGCATGCTAGTGGGATACGGTTGTTCTCGAGTTTAGCTTAGTGCAGTTGTTCGTGCTGCGCCACACCCCATTTACCACTTGCGTTATGGGTTCCTTGGTTCCAGAGAGTTAATAGGGCTGGAACGGCACAGATTGTTCCGAGCACGTACCTGGTTTTTGTGGTGGAAAAACACAGAGCGGTCAAAATTATGGCACCGGCACCAAGTTGGTGGAAAAGGGCTATGTGTGGTATTGTTTGATGTTGTGGGTTCACACTTCTACAGCCTGTAAAGACTCTGGTTTAGCCGTTGCTTGGAAGCCTGTTCTCACCTACAGCCTTGAGACCAACTGTATTGTTCAAGCTGCTCCTCATACCTTTCAATGTTCATACAACTCCTGTGTTATTTTGAACGGACCCCTAGCGTTTATTGATCTAGCCTGCACACGTCCGCTGGAGACGGAAGCTTTCATACAGTGATTGATTCAGGCACAAACAACTGGCATTACTTTGTGCAGCCAGGCGTTAAGTGTCGAAGCTGTTTTCGCCGGAGTCCTACAGTTGTGTGCGTGTGTCTTTTAGTTTGTTCGCAATCTTGCAGAGAGAGGACAGGTAACAGTGATAACCTCCTGTGTTACTCTCTCTCTCTAGTCTCCACTCCTTACAGCGTGCCTGTGCTTATTATCCTGTGCATGCCATTACAGGTAGCCTGGGCTTCATTAGTATAAAGAGTACATTTCAAAGACAAGTCTGTTGAGAGAATTCAATTTTGAGGCAGAATGATGCACTAAGGCTTCTTGGTTTTCACTGCTGTGGATTCTGTAGTTTTTCTTTCTAAGGCTGAAAATAAAACACAACATTGGAATAGGTGGAAGGCTACATTACATGAAGACACTATCATCCAGAATGACTTGCAATCTAATCATGTTACTGAGGTGACTAACGCAGCATTAGGAGTCTTATCCTGAGGACAATTGTATCTGTCTATTGAAACCTCGCTCTGCTGGGTGGAAGGCAGTGGTGTCACCCACTGAACCGTATCAACAATATAGCTTGTGTGACATTAAGAAACGGTAAGAAGAGGTAACACCTCTGCCCTCCGCTGTGGACTCACTTGACACTTGCAGGCTTCTGGTTGAGTTTTACACTGCAGTGTTCTCTAAAGCTAGATGAGGGAATGGTGAAAGTGGTTGTTAGATAGCAGTTGGCCAAAACAAGCAATGAAAATGTTTCCCCATCTGCCCTGCTGAGTACTCTCTGGTTCACAATTAGTTTACAGTTAGAAATGGGGATAGCTGGAGACAGGCCACAAAAAACAGGTACTGTCCCAGGGATGCCTGGTCACTCTAGTTTGATTCCCTGCCCGGGACAGCATATCATACTGATAAACTTGTATGAAAGATTCCTAGTGCTATTTTGCTTGCCTCTCTGACATTAGACTGTCAGCTATTATGAATTATAGTCTCTGACAAAAAACATAGAATTTAGAAGCATTTGTCATTACACACTTCCCAATTTAAAATATGCACAGTGAAGCACACTTACCCAGAGTAGCGGGCAGCCCTGCCTACGGCACCCGGGGAGCAGTTGGGAATTTTCAAAAGTGAGTTATCAAGTACTTGTTCTGAAAGATCGTAAAAGCCTGAGAAATACTGAAAATCATGGCACGGCTTTCTATGGATCAATAAGACCTTTAAAATGTAAAGGTTTTAAATAAGGTCTGTGAAGATGATTTAACTTCCGACATTATGCTGGAAACGCATAGCTTCAGGCACCTGTGATTGAAGTATGGATTGTTTTTAAAGTCTGGCTCATCTGTAGCCTCACCAGCCAACATGTGTGCCAACTGTTAATACTTTGTTTCAAGGCTACAAAACAAACATGCAACCCATCTACTTCTACCAATGTCAACGTCAATGTCAAACTCTGCTACCTCATTAAATTGAGTGCATCAAGTACAAGAAAGACAGAAAAGGCAAACAAGTGGTGAACAACAGACAATGCACACTATAAGGCGGGCACAATTTAAAATCACTCCAGCTCTGAAGACCAAAGCAAATAGAGTTGGACAGAGTACAAGGATTGCATGTAGAAGTTTAGTATTCCAACCGCTGTGCAAACAAATGACCAGATTTCTCTGGTCTTCATGATGGAAACAGCAGTCTAGTTCAACCTGCAGAAGTGGGTTACTCTAAAAACCAAGGTCCAAGACGAAGAAAAGCTCATTAGAGGCACCGGCTGTTATCTTGCTCACAATGGCTTTGGAATTGTAGTTGTTCATTCAAATATTTGTTCTAGTTCTTCTCTTGGTTCATTAGCCTGAAAGCTCTGACAAGCATCTAACTGTTCTCAGCTTTGGTTTGCTTCTTTTTCCATTGCAGAACCCCTGACAGTAGCTGGCCATTGTGGTGGTGTGGCTTGAAACTGCCACGATGTAAACAAGACAAATTTTGTTCTGAAGAGTTAATGGCAAGATGATTTTGGCTGGTCAAAGGCAATGCAAGGTCTGGCTCTAACCTGATAACTGATATGTGTGTTTAGAGTAAAAAAGCAGGTTCTTAAATAAGTATGCACAACCATATCCTAATTATATTGTTATTGGCAGACAGTTGCTTAAATCACACAGATGATTAGAGTTGATAGACCTTTCAAAGGGATTTCTAAACATGTATTGTACACCTTAAGGGCAGAACACCTAGGTGATGCTGGGCTACTGCGTCAAAATATCTGCGTTTTATTTATCTTAGTAACTCAACACTGATAAGTGTTATATATTACTGTACTGCTACTCCAGGTAGATTTAGTCTTAGTTTAAAGCCTTATAAATCACCACTGGCTTGTGAATTAGACTTCCACACAGTGTTGCTTTCTGAATGCAATATGCTGAGAGTCGAGGCCAGACAAGGCAAAAAACGGCACCACATGGACCACACTAATTTACTGCCTGCTACAGCTGCTACATTTCGCGGAGCACAAAGATGCACTTTCAAAGCTGGCATCGATGTAGAACTGTGGGTTGAAATGCAGGTGGCTAGCTTTATATGAAGGTACAGTACAATGTGGGATTTACTCAACAGTCCTGCATTACTGCTGTTTCTAAAGCTTTTCAAAAGTCCCTCTCTGAATATGTATTCACGCATCATATAAGGTCAAGCATTCGGCAGAAAAGCAATGTTACTGTTCTGCAAAAGTATTTTTTTCTTCTGTAGCATATTTCGTTCCTAAACGCAGATTTATAAGCATTACTGTTGTTATTAAGTCTTCAGTATATGCAAGGTTCTTAAACATACTGTATTACACACATAAAGCATTACTGCATTGCTGCTTTATGACATGATCTAAGTCACTACTAGCTACAACTGTCATTTGAGGGTTGTGAGCTGTACTTCCAGAATCAAACTGATTACAACAATGGTAATTTCATATTTAAAGGGAAATAATATATCCACCACTGATACATCATGCACCTCTACAAAAGTTATATAGATGAACTTGATAAATTAATAACTTCAGATTCATCATAAGACCAAAAGTATTGAAAGTATATAAAAGATTTCAGGCAGAAATTAGTCATTGATACAGTTCTATGAGCTCTGACCTTAACAGACCTTAACAGCTTATCTCAGACCCGTAAATTAAAATCATGAAATGAACAATGAAAAGAAACACTAAACACAAAAATAATTAATTCGGCCCCAATAACCTCGAATCAGTAAAGTAAACTTTTAGTTTCCAACTACACCTGTGCGACTTCTCCTGTAGATTTAGTGACTGTCATGCATTTAGTGAAGTCATTTACTGCAAAGCGTGACAGGCAGCTAAATAATCCAGTAACTTTATCTTGCAAATGAAGTTATTATAGGTAAGGGAGTAATCAAAGAAACTCCAAATTGGATTCTGTTGCTTCTGTCCAGTCAGTTACTCTGTCCCAAATTAGCATAACCGTGCCTTGTGCTCAGCTGAGGGGCTCATAGACTAGATAGAGTATTTAATATTTAATATCTTTTATGAACTGAAACCACAAAAACAAAAATAATATTTTTCGGTAACTCCATTTAATATTCCGTCATATTGCAGTGGATGTCGGTTTGATTTCTTTTCTGTGTCTTAGAAACTGTCCTTTTATTCTTTTATCAATTACACTTTTTACGTATACAAGCTAAAGTCTTTTTTAACTATATGCTAAAAGTATATAAACACTATAAACACTTATAAACACTGTAGCTGGTTTTCCATGTTAAAGTGAACAGTACAACCTCCAGTGACACCTTTTCTGCCTGAGTGCTGTACTGATAAACCCTCACACAAACCATCCCTCAACCAATCATCACAAGTTCTAGTAAAATATTAAAGGTGAATATTACACCTGCTAGAAGCTGTCATGTAGCCCTGCTTTACCACAGTATCCATGTATTTGTCCACACATAATAATATAGCATTCCACAGAATGGACACTTAAACTGGACGTTAGCAGCTTATTGCCATAGTTGAATAAGGAGAGCTCAGTACATAGAGCTGACATACCGTGAACGGTGTTGTATCCTCCTTCAAATAGAAATGTTTTTGAGCCAGTTATTTAGCAGTGACCCAAAATGTACATATACCAGCCCACATTCCAGCCCAGCAGAAACAACGACCAAGGAGCAACAGCAATGGCAGACTATATGTGCAGAAATGTACCATTCCAGACTGTGATGTCTGGAATGGTAGAGGATGTCTGCACTTTTCATGGCCTTCCTAAGGAATTGTCAGTAGGCAGCCTTGATGTTTATCTTTAAACGAGGCTGAAATTAGCTTTCTGTAAACCAGATTCGTAATCGTATGTTCCATTGCAACTTAAATGCTATCGCCTCATACATGCACCAGACAGTAACTCTTGCAACATTTAAGGTGGAACAGAAAATTTACAACAAAATTTGGTGAACAGGAAGCTTTGCACATTTTTATTTGACAGACAGTTCCTCAGACTTAAACAATGTTGAGACTTGGTGTAGCAAAGAGAGATCCACGATTTCACATTTTTTAGCACCACAACCCCAACAGCAATCTGTAAGTAGCAGCCATGCTGTGTGATTTTACCTACTGTTTTGTAGTTGAAGCATCTTAAACTGAAAGTTTCATAGTGAGTGACAGCTTTGAATTACTTTATGCTGGTGTTGAGGTTCATTTTGTTTTCCTGCCGGTGTCTGTTTCGAAATGTTGCTTCTAAACAGAGCACAGCTTCTCAGATTATTCATGAACCCACCAAAAAAGGCAAAACAGCTTGATTCAGTCTAGAGTCAATTCATATGTGTAAATGAGCGTGTTAAAGCTGCATAGTTTTGTTTTTTTATTTCCCCCAGTGTTATATACCTTCTATATAGACACCAGAGAACAATATAAAATAATGAATAAATGCATTCTATGGTGACTTTTACACTTTTCCAGGACATGATTATTATTTTGAGAAAATTCTCGAGGGTTACTATGACTGGGAAAGTAGTCGTATATAGGGAATAGTAGTATACTGAAACAACTTATTTGAAGTTGAGAGTTCAGATGCAGACTAGCACAAAGTGAGTTGTGAACTGCTCTGGTGACCAGTATTACACAGTATGCAGAGAAACAGAGAATTACTAATGCTCAACATTTTCCTCTTGTTTCTGTATCTCTCCATGTGCCCTATTTTACTGTGTGAGCTGACGGATATTCAGTTAAGGATGTGTGTTTGACTGAAGCACTGTGCTTATCCTGTGAGCTAGAGAGAGAGAGAGAGAGAGAGAGACTGAGCGAGGGAGCGAAAGAGGGATTATTATAATGGTGTCATAATGCCAATATAGGCAGAGGTTCAGCTTTCAGTCGGCAATCTCACTTCGCTCACGCCATCAAACCACACTACTCACACATAGCAGTGCACAAACACTTATTTACGCTTCTGTGCATCCGCACAAACACATATTGTACACATTCTAACGTTATATTAATGCACTGCTCTTCTACCAACACATCCCTGTCTGTCATTCCCACCTACACGCCATCCTCTACCTGCCGCTTACAGACACTCTTTCTTAATCCCCAGTTCTCTCATCATTCTATTAAGCTCCCCTCCCTCCTTCCATTCCTCTGCTTGGGTTTGTCCTCTTTAAGAAAGTGTTGCAAAGTGCTG
The DNA here is from genome assembly GCA_024036415.1 of Prochilodus magdalenae. Classification (NCBI taxonomy): domain Eukaryota; kingdom Metazoa; phylum Chordata; class Actinopteri; order Characiformes; family Prochilodontidae; genus Prochilodus; species Prochilodus magdalenae. Next base: position 475,482 of record JAMWET010005449.1, on the reverse strand, counting down.
AGTAGACTCTTTTTGGAGTGCTCGGAGAAACCTAAGGTATTTTGACCTCACTTTCCGTAACTGAAACTTTGCATAGTGGCGCTACAGCAGCATAATAAAAAATGCTGATATTAAATAATGAGATATGATTAAATTGGTGGTTCTCAAGCTTTTGCCTCCAAGGCATCCTAAAGGATTTCACGGCCATCCAGCACATGGTCCTGTCAGAAGAAACATGAATTTTATCTAAAGTCCTGTCTGAAGCCCTGATTGAACTGGATTTGTTATGTCAGAGAAGGTCCAGTAATGTAACCTGTGCATGACTTGACTGGTGGATTTGTGTGGGATAAAGGATCGCCAAACATTCCGAATCTATAGCTTTTTAACAGTAGTGCTAGTTTGTCTGATCCAGCTCCAAAAAGGAAAATGTATTGAGGTAAATGATGTGTTGGGCATCATGCACATTTCCTGACATATTGTGAATAAATGTTTTGCCATATCACCCATTGCTACTATAGAAGATAATTCAATCTGAAAAAAAAAAAAAACTATGGACATCGAAGATTCTGGTTTAATTAATATTATGACTCTCCTCTGTAATCACTCAAATTACAGTACCTCCCCAGGTGCAACTAGTCCAGTTTGAAGAGGGCTTAATTCACATTAATTGCCAGTGATAATTAAAGAGGGTGTAATTGTATGTTAACCCTTTAATATCATTAAAAAAAGGCTTGCTATCTAATCTTCTCCTTTAATACTGCAGTGTCTCAGAGTATCATTAAGGGTCATTTATTTTAGGCTAAATGAAAAAGAAATCAGAAATTTCTTTAATTTTTATTTTGCTCACAAACTTCCATTTTAAACAAGCGAACATTCCACTGAGGTTAAACTTCTCACCTACAGTCTTACATTATATTGTTACTCAAGTGAAGCAAATGAACAATAATGAACAATAATGAACGATAAGAACAGTGCATACAACAATAACAGTAGCATTAAGCATCTATAATAAAGAGGTACAAAGCTCAGTGGCTCCCAGAAAGCCCCAATAGCACTTACTCATACAGTATGCCCAACATTGACAAGCATGTGCCCTAGCTACGCTGGAGGTATATATGAGCTATAAGAGATCATGTTCACAAATATACTTGAGTAGAAATTACAGTGAATTATTAAGACTCTGGAAAGTACAAACACCTCAACCTTTCCCGCTGTGGCCTCCATCGACTGCTCTGCATTTTACTGTAACGGATGTAGACGTGGTTTAATGAAGTGAATTCTGACAGCTATATAATTCTGATAATTACATAATAACTGCAGCAAGTTCCAGTTTTTGATCTGTAATGAAACATTTTATGCATTTAGAAAAAAAACTGATGAATTCATCATAACAGTTGAGGTTGAAGATAAGTTCTTTCAGCGTTTGAAACCAAATGGATTTAATTTATAGGGACATTTTACAGACTATGAATCAGCCAAACTGTTAGCACGCCTTTGAATCCTTTCTTTCTAGTTATTCCAATTGTCACACAACGCCCCCTATGGGGACTTCATGTCATTGCACTGCTTTTCCTGCTCCACCCTGGCTCCACCCACTCCCACACCTGCAGCGTATCTTGAACTCGTTAGGACTGCCATAAGACTCCGTTGTTTGCCCTGTCTGGTCATGAAGTCTCTGTTTTCTCTCTTAGTTACAAGCTGTGTTTCCCTACTGTTTTTGTTCCCTGTGTTTTGTAGTGTTTGTGTTTATTCCTGAGTTTTTGACCCTTGTTTTTTTTCTGGCTGTCTTCACTCTCTTTATGGATATGTATCTGTCAGTGCCTTCCTGTATTTTGACCCCTGTCTCCTGGACAAACCTGAACAAAAACCACTATTCGTTTGCAGACTGCCTCAACCCCTGTGTTACACCTATTCTCCTTTCCACACTGACCATAGCATTAAAGGAAGATGTAAGTTCTGGATGATCTATATTCACGGTTTTGTGCTAAATGTGACTTGAGTTTGAGTTTTATGTTACGTTTACATCACATCTTATTTATAAGTGTGTTGGCCAGTATGTATGTGTGTAGGCATACAATTATTGATTCACGTAGACCCAGAGTTTTGTCATTATCTGATTATCCCTGTGCTTGCAAACGGGGTGAACAGATTACTGATAAAATCGGATTTTCTGCAGTTATCAAATTATTAAGTGCATGTAAACACACTCTCTGATCAATAAGTCTCAGACTCTGAAAATGTCAGGATACCACGAGAGTACTGCAGAATTCTGATGGGGTCCAAAGGGTTAATTACATTTACCTGAGTAAACATAGCTAGTCACTGCCTGCCTTGGCTCGCAACAGTGGACACTAGCTGTATTACAATAGTATGATGTCATACCACAATTAGTTACCGTATATTTTAGAAGCAGTCAACAAATACATGAGGCAGTGTACAAACATAACTCAGTGTCAGTGTGCAGATTTGCACATATAGCTATAACACATAAACCTTTGTGTGTTATGCATTAAACCTCCAGCATGCATCATGGAAGTGCAGTTACTGATTGTGAAATGGTCTGTTTGTTTAGAAGGAGCTGCTTGTTTGTGTCCATGAGCATATGGACATCAGGAGTAAGGGTAAGGAACTTTCAGCTGCTGTCAGAGGAAGGGAAAAAAAGAAGAAGGAAAAATATATATATGGGAAAATGTTCCGGGTGGTTTATACACTAATTCCCAAAAGCTCCAAAAGCAGCCGCAGAACATATGAGAGCAATCACACGTGTCACATTTCCAAGAAATCTGAAGAAAGTGCTTTTTATAGATGATAGATGTACACACACACTGCAGTCATTAACATCAGTGCTGCCTCTCTCTCTCCGTCTCTCTCTTACACACAGACAAACACACATGCCTAGTCACTAACACATGTATACGTGTACATAGACGCCCACCCACATATAAATACTGACTTGGGCACAAGTTTTCCTCCCTGTCTGGATCGTAGCACAGTAATTTGACAAAATATAGTTATGACTGTCCAACAGACAATATGCAGTGTCCTGAATACACAGTGCAGTGTACTGGCTCCCATTCCTGTTCATAAGGTCCAGGAGGTTCATTCAATTGGATGACTTTTGGGTGTGAATGTTCCTGATTCTGTCCTACAAAATGATAACCTAACCTCTTAGGCCAGCAGGCCATTTGGATGAGCCAGGAGGCTAATGAAATAATGTCATATGGATGGATGTGTCAGAAATACATCTTTATGGCTTAAATGGGAAATGCCATGTTTGGCAAAACCGAATGATGCTTTCCAGCATAAGAACCTCGTCCCTGGAACATGGAACTGGCAGTACCATGGTCTGGGGCTATTTTGATACTTTTGGACCAGGACAGCTTGCCATGATTCGGTGGGGCTGTGAATCCTGGATTGCATTAAGAGTTTCTACAGCAGAATGTTATAACATCTTTCCATGACCTGAACCTCTACAGACTGTGGGTCCTGTAGAAAAGCAACAACCTAAACACACCAGTCCTAACAGACAATATGCAGTGTCCTGAATACACAGTGCAGTGTATTGGCTCTTGTTCAGTTTTGTATGGGCAAATCTGATTGTGAAATGAGCTCATACAAATTTCTCAGACAGCTTGAACAAACTATCTGAAACACAGCTCACAGTCCAAGAAACACACTGTAACAGTAGAGTTTGAATGTGTTCTTTTAGGAAAATGATCACGCAGTCACTATACTGTATTAAATGCACTAATGATGTTTTATTTTATTCATTGAATATTTTGTTCATTCCAGTTGTAGGAATTTGAACCATTTAAAGGAGGTAAAAATCCTGATATCTGATAATATAGATCAAAATACAGTATTTTAATATTGTTATGGGCGCCACTGTCTTATCTCATGTTCCTCCTAGCTCCGCCTCATTGTAGCCATTGCTCCCAGCTGATTCCTGTCTGTGTTTCCATGTGCATGTGCTGTGTTCATGACAGCCAGGAGCTGGGAATTTTCTAACTTTAGTAGTTTGAGGTTGGAAACACACTGTAAGCTCTTTAAGAGCTAAGTACTGGTTCAAGCACAGACTCCAACCACAGCTGTTCAGTAATAGACAGTGTCTCACGTGCCTCACAAAATACTGAGCTCTTCTTACATTCATCCTAAATTATAAACAGAGTAGCCTTAATAGTAGTCACTGACGTTTATGGGTTCTCATTAACACAGTCATACGCTCCTAACAGTACTTACTGGTTTTCACTGGGAGCAGTCACATTGGCCTCTAACCGCAGGCATCGGTTATCACTGGTGTGTCCAATGACAGGGCGTTTTCAGCTTGATAATCAATAATGGATCGATTTTTGTAAAATCTAACTCTCTATTTATATTGGTTTTGTTGTGTTACTGTTTCACCTTCCAGTATTGATGAGAGGAGGATGAGTTCCTCTTTTGAGTCCTGGTTTCTTTTAAGATTCTTCCTTCTGCCCCTAGGGAGTTTTTTTCTTGCCACTTTTTGGTCTTAGGAGTTTAAGCCAGACAAAGCCTGAATTTGTGGACTCCCTATCTTTTTGTGTATTATAACATAAAGGTGCCCTAAAATATGATCTGTTCTTTATTTAACACATAACAATAGATGAAGAGAACCTAATTAAACAAATAACACGAAGAGTACAAAGTTATTTCTCCATTCGTTTAACACAAAAGTGATCATTACATGTCTTTGGTAGAAGAATGTGAACTATTAGAATGATCAGTTTGGCATAAGGGACAGCTACAGTTAGGAGGTTCATTCAATTAGATGACAATCGGATGTGTGTGTTGCTGCTTCTGTCCTACAAAACATCAACCTAAATCTTGGTCACACACACATTTGTACAGTTTCCTGAAGGCCACTTGGATGAGCCAGGAGACTAATGACGTAATGTCATGTGGATGGATGTGTCAAAAACAGATCTTTATGGCTTAAATGGGAAAATGTTTGGCAAAACTGAGTGATGCATTTCAACATAAGAATCTTGTCCCGACTTTTAAACACAGAGCTGGCAGTACCATGGACCATGACAGCTTGCCATTATTCGGTGGAGCTATGGATTTTGGTTTGTATTAAGAGTTTCTACAGCAGAATGTTAGATATATAATCTATCTAGGTCCCAACCTTCACAGACTGTGTGTCCTGTAAAAAGACAACACCAGTTGGTCTACAAATAATAGTGAAAGCTGATGTTAATGTTAGTAGGGATGTCCTGATCCAGCACCAATACCTAAACTTTGCATATCAGTCGATACCCGATATCGAGCAATCAAGCAGCAAATGCTAACACCTGCAGTTCACGCTACTTAAGTGTGAGAATGCCAGCCCTTTGGTTGCTTAGTCTTGATTTCAGTTGCCACGTGCATACGTCTCTTGTGACTAGCCAAAGCCAAGGTTTCGAGCCTCTCGAGGCTGTTTACTTCTCCCCCTCTTCAGAGCGCACTCGTACCGCTGAATACTGAGGAGGGATATATAGATATATTTCGAAGTGGGCGTTAGGAGGGTTTCATTGTGAGGTTCGTTTTCATTTGAGGAAATCGATTTGTCCTCCTTGCAGTCTTTGTGTGTTCCCTATTTGTAAGTTTGTCCTCTGCACATTGAGTCCACTGCTGGGGAACTGTTAACTCACCTCATAACCCACTGGCCTGTGACCACAGCAACCGCGGTTAAAACCTCGCTGAGGTGTGACAGCACCCCACCAACATGGCACATCGCAAGAGAATAGGATCAAGCCATGGATTGACCTAATTAACCTATACCCTAGCCAGCTAACTTAACTCATTTTGGAATCACTATCTGATCCTAATATCGGTGTGCTGCATTAATTTAGCTTTTTTAAAATTTAGCTTTTTATTTTGTGCTTCATGTATTTTTTAAGTTAATGAAGGCAATTCACTATTAATACAGTACCAAAAAATAGCATGAATATCTGCAGTTTAAAGTTATACCATATATCTTGCACATATTTAACCATACAGTTATCCAGTGTTTCTCCTGTGTTCATTGATGTCATATACAAATAGCTCAAGACACACAAACAAAACACTCAAATGTCTGTTCACAGTGACTAAAACATGCTACATTCAAATGATGCTGCAGCAAGGAACTATGAGTCATATGTGACTATGAGTCAGTTCAAATGGATTTTTTCTACTTGGACAACTTTTCTGTTCCCACTTGGTCATGAACACAGCAATAGGCCTATTCTTGCATTGAGCTTATTTTCAGATCTTGCTTAATTCTAGTTTTCTATTTTAGTATATTTTTGGTTTGTTTCATTGCCCTTGCAAAGTTTCACATTTCTGCATGTAAAATATACATAGACTCTGATATTGCATACAAATGTATGTTAAACTGTCTTACAGGTTTAACCTAAAATATATTATATATTATATATATTATATATTATATTTTTATTTAAATGAGTTCTTTTCCTTGGGTTTTTGTTCTTCATTCTATTCTTCTTTATACTCTAGGGTTAGGGTTAGACTTATGCCCATGTAAAAAGTTGATGTTTGAAAGTATACCTTTTTGTGCACTGATGCCAAATCTATCCATCAGGGAATTATCATGCATTTAAGAATGCTTTATTTTGACCATCTCTTATAGATTCAGCGCATAGAGGTGTTTATCTGAATTCATTGTATGAACTGTAGCAGGTGTGGTCTACACTGATAACAGTTTTCTGAATGTGTTATGTGCATGGTGTAGTCTGGAAGTCCCTAGGGGAAAGGGGTGGTCTTTACTGTTTTCATATTTTCTTTATGTATGTATGTGTATGCACAACATAACTCCTCTGTTGCATGAAATGATTTCCATTGTTTTCCAAACCTCAGAGAAAGCACATTTCCAGTATTTATATAGAGATGTATATTCTCCAAACCAGCGCTTTTCACAAAGTGTTGTTTTTATATTACGCTGCTGCACAATACACAGTTCTATTATTTGATTTTTTTTCTGGATGTTAAAATTATGGGTCATATTCATATTTATCATATATTATCTCATTAATTTATACCAATACAAAGGTCTTTTTAAGTCCCAAACTGTTCAAAACATCCTGGTGACTGGATAGTACATGTGTGTGAGTGGTTGGGGAGAGTCAGGATGTAGTCTATAATAAAACATAAAGCAATTGTATAGCAAAAAGTCCAAATTCTACATTTTTCCCAAAAAAACGCTGCACAATATGGACAGAAAATGCCATGTTCTGCTGGATGTCATAATGAGAAGTGATGAATTATTATTATTAAAGTAGCGCGTTTCTGACAGGATGTGGCCTAAAGGCAGACTTCTTTGCTGGTTGCAGCCATACACAAATTACACACATCTTCGGAAAAAACTAGTTGGACCCAGAAGGAATCAGCTGACAGGAATGAAACTTGCTGGGTAGGTTTGACATTGTGAGATAAAGATAGAGAGAAATAAATCAGATGTAAGCATGGACACGTCTTATTGCTGTATTTGACTGACTATATAAGATCATCCTGTTGTGTATGCTTTCCACTCTTGACTTGTTATGTTGTGTTGGTAGCATCCTTTAAACGTCCAGTAAGACTGGTGTCACACCACCTCCACTCCTCTTGCAAAATGTGCAGGAACTACATGGGAATATTCTGCATGGGATGGATTATCACAGGACAACAGCTCCCAGCCAAGTCTAGCATGTTGTCTTACTGAGAGACGCTACTTTTGTATGTGTAGCTCAATAATTATTGCGCATATGAGTCTATATTTATCCTCATTTATTGTTTTTTGGTAACCTTTATCTTCTTTCTAAATAGCATAACAGTCCAACAGAGTGCAACTGAGTGCAACTATTGAGTGCAACTATTCTTTTGATGATGAGTATCCATGACATGATACATGTAGCCATGTAGCCACAGTACAATGCCTTTTTTGATACCTTTTTTGATTTTTTCCCTAAAAAGGCAAAAGTGTTTGTTGAAGGGATAGCTCGCACAAGTACTTTACTTTAAAGACATAAATAAGTAATAATGTTTGGCAAACGTGTGTTTTGACAGCCCATAATATCAAAAGTAAGCAAAAACAATAAACACAAAGTCTCTTTACAAGCTTATTTACAGTCTGGTCTTGTGTTTGTATTTAAAGTGTGGTTTTTACCTTCTAGCGTGTAAGAGTGGATTTTTAAACTCGCTTAATCACTCTCAGCATCTGAGTAGCTATCGGAAGCTGCAAACATCCCTGTGGAGTTATTTGTTTCAGACATCTTGGCTAATCAGCCATACAAAGTAGATAGACCTGACGTTTTGTCTTGTTCTCCAGATTCTTATTCAGATTCTCCTCAGGCATCAGAGTGCAACTACTGCATTATTTAAGGTGGAACAGAAAATACAAAGAATTTAAATGTATTGGATTCAATATAGGCTGACCAACCCAGGTCAATAGTGTTTTCCTACATTCATGATTTACACTTCATTTTGCCCTTCAGCCCATTTGCCACCAAGGATTATTACTAACATACATATGAAAAATAAAGATTGTTAAGCCTATTGACACCCCTCACCTATAAGCAAACAATGTAAAATTACAAAAGCAAAGTAAAAAAAAAATAAATAATAATAATAATTGCTACATACATCAGAACTGCGAGCACATTTTTATGAACTGTCAGGCTAAATAAAATGGAACACTGCTCTTATGAAGCATCAAAAGCTATTTGACTGCTAATGGTGCCACTTTATGGAGAATTTGCAACCTGTAAAACATCAGTGAGGTCCTGCAGTCTAAAAGCAGTCTGAATTTTGGAGTCAGGGTGGAAACACAAACAAATCTGTATAACTTTATTCTCAATATTAGCCTACAAAAGAACATAAATAACTAGGTAGTAAAGTGTTTTTCCTCTTTGCATGCAGGGCAGTTTAGGGGGCACAATCTGTTTAGACTGGTGTCAGATATGATTCACATTTAAAACATTGATCTGTGGTGTGAATGTTGTTGTAGTCTTACCCTAGACAGTCTTGTTTTGCCTGGAGGCAAGGAGGTCCAAAGAGCCCAACAAATTTAGAACACCATAACTCAGCATAACTCAGGTTCTTCTACCTCCAACACTTTTTATTTGTGGTCTTTGGGAAACTGGAGAATACTGGTGACGTTTATTATCTGGCCTTTTGAAGCATCATAGATCTCTAGAGAAATGTGAGAATGAAATATATCACAACATGCCCTTTCCAACGAGGTACAGAGCCCTGAATCACCAGGCTCTTCACCTGTTGTCTTCTCTGAGGTGTCCATTTTGTTAATATATTCATGTGATTACTGACTAGTCAAAATCAAGCTTAATCACCAAATGGTAAAGTCCGCGAAACCGCTAAGACAGACATGTCATGCTTGATTATTAGAGGACCATTTTGTCAATGTAACTGTTCACCAAACTCGTCTTTTAAAGGACGTTACACATACACACTGAAAGGGGAAATAATAATTTCTGGCGACCAATAACCGGGGATTATCCTGCTGTACAGCCAAGGTATGACACTGGTTTGATAGCTTCCTATTGGCTATGTCAGTGTAATCTTCTCCTCTACAAACTTCCTGCAGATGCCAGCTAACTGCCCCTTTCCTTGCACTTTAACCCCATCATTATAGTGCTGTTTCCCACTTCCTGCCTGCGTTTGGGATAGAGCATTGGGCAATAGGGAATAGCGAATAGTGGCTCAGCGGAAAACTGACAGTGTAGATCATCAGGATATGCCTTGTGCCTTAATTCTTACACTGTTGGACAGTAGGCTGGACAAAATGAACATGAGCTGCCAACTGTAAGTGTAAGCACGCTAAATACAGAGCATTCCCTGTTCCAAGATGCTTCTTGCTCTAGCCTCTTTCTTGCCAGTGTCACTGCATGGATTCTGTATGTGTACAGCTGACCACCTATATGAGCTTGATAAACATCTCTGTGAAAAAGCATGGCCATTAATATGGAATTGGTGTGCCTTTGCAGCCAGAGCAGCCTGGCCTTCGCTCTATAGGGAACGATTTCCGCAAGATTTCGGAGTGTCACTGGAAGAATTGGCAGATATGACAGCTGAGGTTAGGAGAGAATGATGTGCCATTTCCAGCGAGCCCCCTGCACTGAAAAACTAGGGTTCACAATGTCTATAACATAAATATACCCAGTTTATTTACTACTCATAGCCACCAGTGAACCTACTTAAGTGCCTTCTGAGTGTGATGTTGGTAATAACACGCCTTCCACCATGACTGGAAAACAATACATTAGGAGATGCATTTCGTACGTTCTGTGAGTTAACTTTAGGCGGTATAAAACACTTTGGATGTCTGGTCCCTTTCACCGCCACTGTGAAGAGTTTTGATACGGTAAGCTTATCTAGAACAGAGCAGTTCACATCAAACCACTCTAAATGACTTTGTTTACCTCTTAAGAAGTGTCGAAAATTGCCCAAATTACTCTTTCACTTAAAAGCAGAAATGAAATGTTTGCCCCAGACTTATTTCTCTTCATTCATTTGCAGTCGGCTGAGCTGCTCTCTGAAATTACATGCCATAATCAAATGTTTACTGAACATATAATGGTGTCTCCAATTTTGTCTCCAACTTCTTCTGATGACTCCTCGTCTTATGCTGCATATACTCGCAACTCCTGAGTGGAAAGAGTGTGCAATGTTCCAGTCATTTTGGGAGTTCTAGTACATCGTCCGGGTATTAATCCTGAATCTTATTGAACTGAGTGTCTTGCCAACAGTCCATTCTGAGAATTTGGCCATGGCCCATGTAACTCATTTTAATCTCCAGGGGAGTTAACAGTGCGCACATTTAAAGGGGTCTGGTGGGACCTGCAGAACCTAATACAAGAGAACACTAACGTAATGCTTTGTAATGAAAATAACTGTCATCAGATGCCAATTAGAATAAAATCTTCTCATCTACCAGCACAAATATACATCCACGCTTCAAACAGAAAGTCCACATTCCTTTAATCTATGAGTGAGAAATAATTAATATGAAATTACAGCATGTTTTTATCACCACCAATAGCTGTGACTTCTAGAAGTTAACAGTACAACGCTTCCTGTGGCATATCCCGGTGTACTCACTAGTGTCAATGATAACTCTTGCAGTACTTGGATTGGGACCGATATAGTTTAGGATGCTCCGTACTTGAGGAACGAGTCTACTAATGTGCTGAGTGCGCTGATGTGCTGAGTGCATATGAGCTTAATATAGCATGAGCGGTTTTCCAAACCATATGCTCACATCATCTTCCCTGACGTATTCATGAGCACTGCCTTTCTCTAAGGCCTGATGCAGAACAGCAGTGGACTGTGACTGAAAATCTACACCCTAAAATGCATGCAGTGCTTTAATATCCATGTTTGCAAAAGCCAGTGAGCTAAATTGATAGTAACATTTTTTACGTCTATATGCAGATATATGATATATGACATATATGATGTACACTCATACAAGTTGCATACAGAAGGAATCGACAAGCATTAAAGTTGGTGGGTAGGTTTGACATAGTTAGACATGAGAAGTTTCATGCTCTGCCGCGCATGTGACGGAAACAAGGAGGGCCCCCATTGCTGTACCTGACTGACTATAAGAGAGAAAACAGACGAATTGTCCAAAATGCACAGACTGACCCAACAGCCACGATTGCGGACATTCCGCAGGCAGTGACGCCCTCCATGAGTCATCCTGTTAGTGCCAGCAGTGTCAGCAAGTCATTCTCAGAGACTTGGTGTAGACGACCAACAAATCCATGTGTGGAGGCACCATGATCAGTGCCAAGATGAACGGTTTGTTGTCACATGTCCAGAAACCAGGCCTGGTTTCACTCCACCTCCACCCCAAGCTGTGAAATCTGCAGGAACTGTGTGAGCATGTTCAAGCTGCATGAGATTATTAGGAACCTCTACAACTCCATGCCGAGACGTCTTTGCATGTTGCGTTAGCAAACATTGCAACTCAACGCCGTACTGAGAGACACTACTTCTGTTCTTTTGATGATGAGTGTATTAATGTATGTACTGTGCCTCTATGGGAAAATAATATCTTAAACTTTTTATCTCTATAGTAAGTCTTTATTTGCTTGAGAAAACACTAACATTACAATAAATGAGAGCTGGTATGTGTTTGTTACAGTGATATTTGTATTCCATTTAGTGTTTGGAAGTTTTGGAACTTTGGAATCTTTTTTCCAGCCAAGGGAGTTGAATTGTAGTCCAATTAGTTTCATTCCTTGTTTAGCCAAACTCTGTAGCTATTAATACAGCTAAATGGTCAAAAGAAAGAGCGACTACAAGGCATGAAAGTGTGTTAAATTTACAAATTTACTGCACTAATTAAAAACATCCCTCATTTGGAAAAAAGTCCAATCCAAGCCCGATGTTGTATGTAAAAATACCCTTCAGATCCAGGGTGGAAATAAAAGCCTGTGCTTGCTTTCAGCACTCCTTTCCACTATGAAAAATGCCAAGCTAGCCAAATAAAGTAACTGGACCAAATAAACAAAACTACCTAACTAAAACTCTTAATAGGAATAAATATTAAATTAATTCTCATTTGTTACATCCTTAGCATCTAGATATGTGTATTACATTTTAGGAACATACTGTTTATATAAGAAGTGTGTTTATATGAATTAAATTATCCAATTATGGATAGATTGGATTTCTCAGAGTTATTTAATTATTTAAATAGTCATATACTGTAAACAGCATAATCAGATTTTATGATTGGATTAAGGCCTAGAAATCTGATTAAGATATCCAAAAGCTGGATTTTAGATCATCAGGTTTCTCAGCACATGTGTACATGTGTTTTTTGTGTGAGATTATTGGCTGTTTGCAAAGCAGAAATCCGATTGCTGCCTGACTCATGTAAACCCAGAGTGGTTCCATTATCTGATCACAGTAAACACATTAATTGGATTAGTGACAAAATCTTTTTTTTTTTTTTCTGGAGTTATTTGATTATTAAATGTGTGAATAAACACACCCATTGTCACCACCTACTACATATAGTGTAAACTAATGTGTAAAATACAGTTGCCACAAGCCCTGGAATAAATACCAAGTTACAAAAAACAATTCATTACTTTTTAATGTGTGTGTCTGTGTGTTCAGTTAACCAAAGTTATCTCCCAATAAGCCTAGTGTTTACAGTTACCATTCAATACCTACTTCAGCTAATCAAAACTTCATTGCCAATGGAATTGACTTTACAATGGAAATCCATTCTCAGTATATGGCGGTTTAAGCTTGGTTAAATCTACTGCCCATGTACTTGACATGTGGTCATCCATACTGACCACAGTGAAAGTAGCTAGCATGTACAGGTTTCTGTTTGCTGCCAGCCTTTATATCACTTCATAGGTGATTCCCAAGGTTTCTTTTATAGTTGGATGCACAGTCGGAATCAATAAGCACTGATTATCAACTGGCTTTAGCAAAGCAATGGTAAAACATGATATGTGACTTATAGTTCTTATTGTTCAAGAAGTTAGTTTTTGAGACCTAATAAAAATACAAATAACAAATAAATGCAACCTTGGTACTGAATAATGACTGTATTTTGGTAGAACAGCAGATTCAAATGCAGAAGTTAAAACAAGGGTTAGTGGCAGTGTATGCAGTTTTCAATTTTCATCTGTGAGGTACAAATTACATAAATGATGTAATGGGTTCATTTGTGTATTTTTCATATGATATATTATCATTTCACAACTGACAAATAGTTATGTTAAGGTATAGAAATGCGTAAAAGAGGGTTGGAACTGCCGGCAGATCCTGGCCACTTAAGGGGTTAATGCTTTTGGTCTAACACAAGCGATGTGCCTAGCTTTGTTTCCTGTGCCAAGAAATTGCAAGATCTTTCAATGTGTCAAATCTGACGACCACTTGATAGTTTTATTGTCATTTCCCCCAAATTCATCTAGAAGCTATGGCACTTTGTAAATGTTCCGATGAAAAAGTGGAGAAAGATTGATGTGGAAGGAGATGGGGTGGAAGTAATTGTGTACTTGTGTGGTGTGTGTGTGTGTGTGTGTGTATGTGTGTATGTGTGTGTGTGTGTGTGTGTGTGTGTGAGAGAGAGAGAGAGAGAGAGAAAGAGAGAGGCAGAAAGAGAGAAAAAGAAATATATAGAGACAGAAAGAGAAAGAGAAAGAGATAAGGGTGGGTGCACTGTGTCATATTGCCTGGTTCAGAGCTGTTGTACTATCGTATTGTATGCTTCTTCATTCATAATGGATGTGGTTGCGCAGGGTTTTAGAGGTTGGATCTGTCTATCCAGCATAATGGACTCACCAAGGGTGGAGGAGAGCACACTTTGATTAGCCTGTAGTAATGACGCAGGTAGAAATTTAGTTTTATTGATGCAGATAGCTAGCGAACACATTGGCAGGTTATAGCTTAGGGCTTCTCTCAACAGAAGCAACATGAGTCATAGCACTGTATTATGTGGCTAGTCATTTTTTGAGAAATGGCCAAAATGTCCACAAGAGTGAATACACTATGCATTCTCTTGCTAGCCCCAGGAACTCCTTAAGAAACATGGATAAAATAGCTGGATATGTATCTGAACCCTTATACAGTATTACTTCATCTACATTCTTCTTTCTGCATTCTGTTGTAGGGTGAGCGATGGGGAGTAGTTTGGAAAAAAGTTTATTTTTTAAATTCTGTACATCTGGGTGTTAGGGTCTACTCTGGGCAAATGACTCTGAGAGCTGAACAGCATGGATATCAATGTGTCTGTAGCTGCTCTAAATTGTATGGCACACATTTGTATGAATGACATGTGACACACAAGTTGTTCTCTTGCACCTTAGCACATTCTAAAACAGTCCTCAAGTGGAATGCTGCCTATGCCAAGTGTCTTCAAGACTGATACATGTAAATGATGTTTTGATTGTCTGTCCTGCAGATGTCTTGATTGTCTGTCCTGTCAGCCAGCTTGTCAGTTGGCATGCTAAAAGACTATGTGGCTAAAATCAATAGTTATTCACAAATTGTATGCATAGTGTGTTCAACCTACAGAGAGCAAGTGTGTTCAGTCTCATTATTACTTCCTCACCTGAGTCAGCACTTTAGTTGCGTAGATGTGATGCCCGTCAGAGTATTATGATGGTCTAGTTACATGGCATGTCTTCTCTTTGCCAGTATAGAGAGGTTGTCAAAATCTAGCCAGGCCAAAAACGCATGTATACCTATATACACATACTTATTGTCAAAAACATAGTTGCACTCAGAAGGATATGTCAGAGTGCAATGTTATTCCGAGGGAAGATAAAGGTGATCAGGAACAATAAATGATAAACTTAGACTGATATGGGCAATATTTGTCTTGCAATGTCAAACCTACCCACTAAGTGTCATTTCTGTCAGCTGATTTCTTCTGGGTGCAACAATTTAGAAAATTTGTATTTTTCAAATTTTCAGTACTCTTTTCTTAATCACATTTTGCTTTCAAGTTTCAGTTTTTACTACACTATACTGTTTGCTGCTGCCATCAGTATGGCAGTCCCAGTTTAGCTTGACTTTGGGGGGTTAATTTCTTAAGCACAGTGATTTTTGGTTGGTTTGCATCCATTCTAATTCATTTGATGTGTCAAATGCAAAGCAATTACATCTGTCTGTGTTTCTTTCGCAGAGAGGCGTTTGCGGAGTGTTGTTTCAAAGCTGGAACACTACCACTCTACGGTACCACTGCTGGTGCTGGATGAAAATGAGCACCAGCCAATCAGCTGGCTCCGCTCCAGGGTAAGGCCAGACTGATGAATGCTGAAGTGTTACGCTAGTGCCTCGCGTGTTCAGAGGTTCAGCGAGTACACACAGACTCTCAAGAGTGATAATTCATGTAAAACTGAAAGCCTTTTAAAAGCATTCAATATGCAGGGTGGACTGTGGGAGTGTGTATGCGTGTGTTTGTTTTTGTGCACTTTCAGGAATAAAAGATCCTCCATTTGTAGGACTGCTGGAGAAAAACAGAGGTAACCTAGATAACTAAAAAAGGCACCTGAATTTGTAGAGCTTTTTATCAACATGGTTCAGTGTTTAGAGGGCTAAGACATTTTCATCTCCAAACCCAAATTATTTGCAGTGGCTGAGGTTAAAATTAGGGTTATGGTTAAGCATATATAATCCCTATTCCTAGAAATTCCGCAAAATCACACATTCTTTTCTGATACATATACCTATAATGAAACCTTAGTATCATTGATACCAGTCCAACATTTCATCTTTGAAAACTGTTAGGCTTTAAATGATCTATTTTTAACTGAGGCAGTACATGTAAGAGGAACAGACTACTTAAACAATACCACAATAGAAAACAATACTTAATGCCACACAGTGTAAATGTGCATTGTTTCAGGATAGAGTTTTTACAGGACTGTATCAGACTCCTCCTTTTTTGATCCAGTATCCTGTCCCATACATTCTGCTGATGTGAGCCCGATATTGATAATACATCTCTCCTTTATTTATTTAAATTTTATGCAAGTGTCGTAATGTTAAAATGGCGTTTATTTATTTATTTTTTGTTGTTTTAAATATATGCCCATTTGATGCCAGGAGTAGTGGTATATGATTGATCTGATAATATACCAGATAGGTCCTCTCCTCTTTAACCCAGAGGGTGCTGCGTCTTTTGTTTTTTAATTTTAGAATTGTTGAACAAAAGGTCATTTTTCCCCTTCACCTCTTCACTCTATCTTTATTAAGCTTGGGCCCAGAGAAGGCGGCGTGTTCCTGGGTTAGGTTCATATGTGGCTTGTTCTCTACAAGGTAGAATTTTTTACATTGCCTTCATGGATGCAGAGACGATCTGTGTTCACAGATGATGTTTTTTTTTTCAGAAGCGTTCCTGAGGCCATGCAGTGATTCCCACTTTAGAATCATGGCTGTTTTTAATGTGGTGCTGCCTGAGGGCCTAAAGATCATGGCCATTCAGTATCGATTTTCAGTCTTGCCCCTTGCATGCAGTGATTTTAACTGCATAGATTATCATCTGATCTATCATCTAATATAATTTTAAGGTGTTTTCTGTGATGTAGGTGATGAAATCCACGAGTTCTTTGTTATTTTACGTTGAGAAACGTTATTTGTGAAATGCTGTTTGTCTTTTACACAGTAGTAAATCTAAACCTCATCTTTATGTCTGAATGATTCTCAGGGACATCTAGTATGACTGCAGATTTAGTTGCATGAATTTTCTGTTTCTTACAATCTAAACAATTGCAAATCATTTAGTGATGTTGGGGTCTGGACTCTGGGATGGTCCGCCCACTGATAACAGTTTCTTGACAGCTATACATCCTTTCAGACCCATAGTCTTATCTTCTTATTTTCCTGATCAGAAACAAAAGTGAAGTACTGTCTGGTGATGTAAGTGTATGTGGTCTACCAGGTGTCACATCATTTTTTTTTTCCTTTTTTCCTTTTTTTCTGATTTAGGAAATTCATGTTTTTTCTTTCTTACAACTAGTACGTAATGGCTATTTTGTTCGGACATTAAGTCATGAAAGGTGTTATCTAGGGCTGTACCATTTGTCAGGCAAATCAGATTCACCCATTCTGGTTGAAGATTCAACTATTCGTTCATGTTTTTTCTCCATGTACATTATTTAGTAATCAGTAAATCAATTTGCATAAGTTTCAGATCTGATGTCCTCCTCATTTAGAAAGTCAGCAGAGTCACAGGAACATATTTCTGAACTAAAAGAGGCGGGGCACATGATGATCGATCTGAATTGGAGCCTGATTTAATTACAGGATATAGCGTCGGGCAGCAGCGCGCATATATGCTAAATATTCACGCTTTTTAATTTCACTTTTAACAGCTTCTTTAGACCTTTCTGAGACATCGCTCCACCCGTGTTTCTCAGCTTCACAGCTTTAGCTTCCTTCAACGGTGAACCGCCAGCGCACGTGGATTACATTTTTTAGCCCAGCTAG
Source organism: Prochilodus magdalenae (assembly GCA_024036415.1). Lineage (NCBI taxonomy): Eukaryota > Metazoa > Chordata > Actinopteri > Characiformes > Prochilodontidae > Prochilodus > Prochilodus magdalenae. Next base: position 457,542 of record JAMWET010005449.1, on the reverse strand, counting down.
AAATTGAATATATATTTATTATACCCCTTTTTTCGACTTGAAGGTTCTCAGTCGACTTAAAGGGTCTCCGACTGACGATTCAACTCGTCGACTTCTAGAGGGCAGCCCTAGTGTTTTGCATAGTACTGGGTATATGGAACATATGGATGCCAGTGTCCTGAAACTGTATAAATTATGTGTGTGTGTGTGTGTGTGTGTGTGTGTGTGTGTGTGTGTGTGTGTGTGTGTGTGTGTGTGTGTGTGTGTGTGTGTGTGTGGGTCTGTGTGTGTAAATTTTTACATAATTACTCCTCTCTCTGAACCTCTGAACCATTAACTGATAACTCAGCATAACTGTCTGTATAACTGTCTTTAATTAAGGCATTTATTGATACGCAGTGATGACGCTGCTGACACTGATATTTTGAATTTATTAAATTAAGCACAAACATAACTTATTTAAAGAGGGTCTGCTTATTACGGCATGATTAGATTATTTGTAATTAGAGGTCAAATCCTAATGTCAAGCTGATGATGTTATTCATTTAACTATCTGTTATGTTTTATTACTGCTTCCACTGTTTGGCTTCTGTTTTATGGAGCTCATGAACACATGTACACTTCTGGTTTGACATTACCGAGGATCAAATATAACATTTCCTGTATCTTTTTTCAATAAGAATACATACTTTGACCATTTTTTTATGGCTTCATTATTGCTTTTTTTTAGTGTGGTGTAGGTCGTGCCACTCAAGCCGCTGATTCCCAAAGAAGAGTAGAGTGCTGTGCTGTCGAAATAAGCCTCAGGCTTTACAACCAACTGTATTAACTGTACTATAACGTATAAAGCTGCATTAGACCTCATTAGATGAAATTTACATTTCTCAGCTCCTGTCTTGAGGTACCACCGTGCTGCACAGCATATTGATTTTTGTGTTATTTGATATTTTAGGGCCGCTTTGATGCTTATTTGAAACAGATTATGAGACATCTGTAACGAAAGAGATAATAAGTAAACAAATAGTTTATTTAATAGTTTCAAAATGCAAATCATATTTTTAAAGTAACCACAGAAGATAGTTCATCCAGTCTTGTCAGCAGTTCTGCTGCTTTACCATTTGTAAGATTAAAAATGCACACATCAGATTTTAATTGTGGAGCTCATATTCGCATCCCTGCATACAGCCACTAATCAGACATGAATCCATTTGAAGCATTAAAATTGCACACAGCACTAGGAGGAAATCTATTAGTCTTTTCCCTAACTTAATAAAAACATATTGTCTCCAGTGAAAGAACCGAAAATCTCATTTGCAGGGTGAGTTAGATATCCCACTATGGTTAGTGCTGGCGAACAGACTGTATCGATCTCCAGAGATTCTATGTAGGAGAGAATAATCCCAATAATCCCCCATGCTGCAAACACAGCTCTTCCCATTCAGAACAATCCACACTCCCGTAGCAGGCTGTCTTAGATCTGGTTAAAATGCTGTCTATAGAAAATTCCTTTAAATCTCCAGGCCCAAGCTGACTTTAACCCACTTTCTTTAAAACTTGGATGCTTTGAGCCATAGTGTTCAGTGAACTGATGTTCAGTATTTCTATGATCATTCTAAAATGTTAAGATATTTTTTAGTTTGCCATGAATGGGTTGCCTTACTTTTAATGGGCAAGGTAACTGATTTTTTTAAGTTCAAATAAATGAACTAGTCCTCTACTACTGTGATGTCTCAGAGGGCCAGTAGGGCTGGCTAATAAGGCAATATACACTCATCATTATAAGTTTAGACTGATATGGACATTGTTTTTTGAGCTACACATACAGAAGTAGTGTCTATCAGTTTGGCCATATTTGCTAAGGTCCTGCAATAATCCAGCCCATGCAGCTTGAACATAGAAAGAGTTTTGCAAGTTTTGCAGAGCTGTGGAAGGTGAGAACTGATGTCACTGGGAAAAAAAAGCCAATATCGATGCTAAAGAACAAGAAGATAATTCCAGTCACACGTTATCTAATCAACCATCTGCTAGTGAGCGATTTACTAATTACCTGTGATATTGCTGCAAGTGTGATTTTGCCATGCAGAGGCTAAACGCTATAATAATAAGCTGTCTATATGAGACGTCATTCATAGAAGTGACTGTATTAATGGAACACCGAATACAAAAGCTGAAAGACAAAAGCATGCGGCTGTTGTTTTGATAAAATACCAAATTAACGCAATGATTTGGGTGTGAAAAACAAAGGGCACCAATTACGTATGACTTGATTGACGAGTCTAAGCTGCTGTAAAACGAGGTTGCGTCAAAAGTGTTTTGGAAAGCCTTACTTACATCGTCATCTATGGTGTCAAATCAGCCAACGCTATGTAGCTGTAATTGTATGCTGTGCTGGAATTGGGAAATGGGCTCTTTCATGTCACTTTCTACATATGAATGCTTAGAAGGCATTACCAACCTTGTGAAAACGGCTGGTTTCAATTAATCCTGTAATTTACAGGCCATTTTTTGCAGTTGCATTCGTTAGTCCTTATCAAGAGATCTGTAAATGGCAATTTAAGCCCATTTACATCGTGTTATCCTTTTCTATCTTACCATCTCACCCACTGCGATGTGAAAATAGAGTCTCCTGTACACCCACACGCTTCTGGATGTGCAGTAATATGGCAGAAGTTAATATTAAGCCTTAGCAACAGTATAATTTCCAACCTTCATCCCCGCGTGCCCTTTTATTAACAGTGTCACACACGCTAGCATTGACCTGGCGCACTTTATCTGCCACATGCTTTTGTGGAAAATGTCACTTGAAATGCTTCCCGTGGACTCTGCGGGGCTTTTACACTACAATCTGTCACCTCCAAACTCAGGCAAGGTTGGGGAAGTTGTACTACTGCTTAAAAATAAATCTGCTTTAGGAGCTTGAAAGTAGAAGGAACTTGGCAGGAGAAAAGAACATGAGGTCATGCATTTTGTTGTTTGTCTCTTCTTTCCTCAGAGCCCTCCCGCTTCACTGCAGATATTGATAGAGGCAGAAGGTCAGCAGTTGATCCTGTCTCTGGAGAAGAATGAGTAAGTGTATCAAGATCCAATAGCACGCAGCCATACACCGTGTGAAATATGATAGAATGTCTGCATGCTGAAGCGCTCTACATAACACGAAGCCCAAAGTGTTTCTCTCCAGAACATTCATGGTTCCAATGGAATTAAAGAATCTTTGATATGTTTTTAACCTTTGCGGTCTTTGACTTCTTCAAAATTACTGCTGATCACTGGCATTTCTAGTAAGGTATATGGTGCATAGAGTGGGGAAGTCTTCATTTTTCATATTTCTGCTTGAATTAGGCACTTTGTAATGCATAGATGCATAGATGTATCAAAAGAACCGTGTTATTATAGTAGTTATGATGCATGTTGTGATGTTGTGTATTAATGAATGGGTTGTTTTGAAAGAAAGACTTTTGTGAATTTAGACATGAGAACACAGTTGAAAAAAAAATTCCATTATCTGATTCATCAGTATTACTGCGTTGTGAGTGGTTAACTGTAGAGACACTTAACAAATCAAATTTCTTTACAGTGGTAAGAACTGGAACCAGGAGTCAAGTTCTACACAGCTAATATAGCCATTTTATTTACTTTCCAAAATCATCAGTATATCTAAACGTCTTAATGAGTTTTATATGTCGATCACAGCAAAATGGTAATTAATAGTTTTGCTTGGATACATTTTTACATGCTATTCTATTCTATTCTTCTTAAAATTTTATGTATTTTAAACATACGTTTATGCCGAAAGGTTTGTGTCACACAATTGCATTAAATGACCTCTGGTTCAACTGGCATCTGGGTCAGTTCACTAAAACAACTGATTGGAACAGGGATTCTGTATCCTTTAGCTCGTCAACAAATGCATGTAAATGAAAAAAGTCTGTACAGCTGTTATGGCCCAAAGTGTTACATGACAGTGGTATAAAAGTGAATTACACACTGTGTGGGGACACCAACAGTGAAATACCAATTCTTGCAGAATTCTGCATTATCTGAATTCATATATATGTGATCCATAAGCGCCAACACTTAACACAAAAGAGGCTATATGAATAACTCAGATGGACAGATCTGTGTTCTACAGAAGCCAGGGAGAATCCTACCTACCAGTACAGTGCCAACAGTAATGTTTGGTGGAGGAGGGATTAATTTTCTGGGGGCTGGTTTTAGGGTTTGTGGCCTTTTGTTAAGTTAAGTGCAATGATAATGCAATAGCATACAAGAACATATTTCCAATGATACACTTCTAATTCTGTGGCAACAGCTTAGGAAGGCCCTTCCCTGTTGCATCATGACTATGCACCAAAAAGGTCCAAGGACCTATAAAGAGCACTGACCTCAACCCCACACACTTCTGGAACAAAGGTTGTGAGTGTCCTTGTACAGTATTAGTGCCTGACCTCACAAATACTCTTTTGACTGAAGGGTTACAACCTCTCACACACTCTAAAATCTTGTGGACAGCATTCGCAGGGTAGTAGAGGCTGTCATAGGGACAATTCCGATGTCTGTAGTTCTAAAATGGTCACATAGCTGTGATGGTTGGTTGTGCACATGCTTTTGGCCATGTGGTGTATTTTCCTGTGGCTCTTGTTTACTGTCAGCCTAAACAGAGTGGCCGTTTCAGGAAAAACTGATTACACTGCAAGGTGTCTCCACTGCTCACACACAGTGAGAAGAGATACACCAAGACGCAGAGTAACTTTCAGCTACAAAAGAAGAGCTATGGACCTTCAGAGGCTGATACCATGACAATCAAAGCAAAGCTAAAGTGAAAGGGAGAGTGACTACAATGCAGAATGCTCTGTCTGTCTTTCAGATCTGTTGAATTTGTCGACTGCTCTGTGTTTGATATTGCTTTCAGAGGGAACTCGTGCGGCTTTCAGAAAATGAAACAACAACTTCCAAGAAAGCAGACTGAACAATGAACATAACAACTGAAAGCACTTTTAACTCCAGAAATAAAACACTCTTTGCATGTCCTGAGATCAGGGGGATGAGGCTGGTCTATATCTAGCACATTGTGACTCATACTGACACTTTTATCTATAATGGTGCATTATTAATATGGCTGATGTGAAAGCTTGTTTTATATATATCTGTCTGCTAACTGCAAGTCTGACAGTGGGTTCCTGCCCCTGTAATTTTAATAATACACAGGTGTAAGCTAAAACAAACGAAACATCATCACTCTCTTTCTGAAAGGGTTGACACATACTTCCCTGCAAACACAAACTGGCATACAGATGCAAACAGTCTTGCTTTTGTGCGGCTGTGTCTTTAATTCTGTATCAAACGTGAACTAAGCAGTAGGGGTAAGATTCACTGGACCAGGTGAGCAGCCATGGGTAGGCCTTGGTAGATCACTGTCCTACCCGGTCGAACAGGAAAGGAATATTGACCATACAAAGCTGCCTTTCTAAGGTATTGTAATTAGGCCTGTTTCCTTTGCATGCGTTTATTCAGTCAGGGCCAATATAAAAATGGATTAAACCTTTTAAATGCCAAATGGATTAAACCTAAACAGTGCCTTATTTTCTCAGCCCTCCAATCATTACTTACTAAAGTAATGCAGAACATTATTGTTATCTGATTGTGTATTCTTCTTCTTCTTCTTCTTCTTCTTCTTACTACACATTATTTATTTATATGTTCTGTCTGATCGGCCAATGGTGTGCTTATATACAGCTTTCTGTATGAAAAACAATTTTATACCATGTCTGCTAAATTTGCATTTACTCCTCTGTGTGTCTAATCCATAGCCATACAGACCTACACTTCTCCGTGTGTCTAATTTACAGTCATACTGGCACGCACACCTCTGTGTCTAATCCACAGCCATATTGTCCCGACCTCCTCTATGTGTCTATTACACAACCATACTGACCCTCACTCCTTTATGTGTCCAATCCATAGCCATACTGACCCACAATCCTCTTTGTGTTTAATTTACAGACATACCGACCTTCACTCTAGCCATACTGACATTGTTCACCAGCTGCTAAAAAGAACTATGATAACACTACTACCTGCCAAATAGCAACCACCACATGTGGGAGACTGGGGTTCGAATCCCGGGCTGACTGACTAGGCTGTGCTAATGACCTGTGACCAATAAGAGTCCTTGGGCAAGACTCCTAACACTACATTGGCCTAGCTGTAATATGATTAACCCTGTAAGTCGCTCTGGATAAGAGCGTCAGCTAAATACCATAAATGTAAATGTAAATGTAAATGTAACTAATCACCACGTCATTTGTTCTTGAACGTCGTCCTGACTGTGACTTGTCCGTATTACCATGTCATTTATTCTTAGACCTCCCCCTGACTGTGATGGGTTCAAATCACCATGTCAGTTGTTCTTGGACATTCCCCTGACAGTGATTGGTCCTAAGCGCCATATCATTTGATCTTGATTTCAGCTTATTGATGTGTGCAAAGCTGTTGGGATGAGCAAAATAATGACTGCACTGCTATAAGTAGCAGCAGTAGAATGTAACCTGATGTTATGGCTTTGCATGGCACAGCATGTTTTAAAATGTGATGGAAAGTTATTTAAAATATTCCCCCAAGGTTCTCCTGTATGATTTATGTTATATGGTTTATTGTATATTGTATACAGGTTTGTGAATCAGATGAGAGAATAGCCGTGCATCTAAGAATCAATTATTTTTCCCAGCACTACTAAGCAGTGGCCACAGCGAACTGAATCACCAGCTACGTTATGTTATAACATCACCTAATTATGTAAGACATGCTGAAAATGGGATGTCAACTGCACACGCATTCCCAGTAAGTGGACATTAGGAGTACTCCAACCAGTCGGATTGTATTCTAGCCTTCTACTTTGTTTTGACACATCATTGTAGAACTTGTGACGGCTGGATTGCTTGCAGTAATTGCTTGCAGCTAAAACACAGTGGCCACTGAAATGGTAGCTGAATGGATTAAATTTAAACATTGATTTAAGTGCATGGTCCCCCCGTAATTGCCACTACTGTGACGACAGTGATGTTTTATTTAGAGTCCTCCCTCCACCTGTCACACATCTCCCCTTTCGCATCCACCACTGATAAGAGAGCACGTAGGGAGTCTGTTACTGTGGCTGACACAAGAACGGATGTCGGTGTTATTAAGGAAGAGACAGAGCGTGTGCCATGTGAATGCTTCCTCTCATTCAGCTCTGCAGGAAGGAACACAAGAGAGGGACACAAAAACATGTCATTACAGCGACAACTGCAAACATTTCCATAGCAACCCAAATCCTGTGTCCGTGACGGTGGGGTTACGGTGCTTATCCTTGCCAGAACTACATCACCAGGTCTTGAGGACCACTGGCCTGCTTAACATTAGGAGAGACATCCGCACACAGTACTGATAACCTATGATCTTTGTGTTTAAGCCCACACAGTTGAACAGACAGCTACAAAATGGAGTGTGTGAACAGAGTCTTGTCAATGCCTGGTGGTCAATAGAAACAGTGAGTTAGCAGTTAGTAGGCTATTGAAGGCTATTTAAAGAAGAGACGTGTTAAAATACACCTTTGGACAAAGAACCGTCACTGTACAATCTCCTGACACATGAATTCATAGTTCATTATTTAATTCTTTGCCTGACAGTAGCGATGCTGAATGTCTTATACATCAGCCTGTGCTGATGCAAAGGGATGCAAACAATGCCTTAGAACAATCATCCTTATGAGCTGTGAAATTGACAAATAGAACACACGTAATACACATTCTGGAGGACCTCAAGGCACCTGGTATATACATTTCATACCATAAAATATAAAATACTGTTTTTCCTTGAACAGATTCTTGAACAGGTTCTGGAATTTAAGGGAGTGCAAAATATTCCAAAACGTTTACAAATGACTTCCATAAGGTGTAGCTGGAATCAAAAGTGCAGCAGAAAGCCGACATGTCACCTTACTTCCTCAAACAGTACAGTCTCAGTAAGTTTGTAGCAGAAGGCACAGAACTCCTGAGGTGCCAGAGGAAGCATTCAAGTTTTTTTAAAGGTAAATTTTGAACTGAACAGCAAAAACAGCTGTCTTTATGCACCATTGCATGTGTTCTAAAGATGCATACTGTCAGAACAGCAGGGCTGCTCGTCTCCTGAAATAGCTCAGTGTTGTTATATTTGTTGCCAGGTAGTATATGTGTTGCTGTATGGTTTAAATTCAGTGGTGTTTCTTTATATTGGTAGAGTATAAAATTGTATTTGGATCTCAGCTTGTTTCGTGTGTATATGATATATGTGATACAGTGGGGAAAATAAGTATTTAGTCAGTCACCAATTGTGCAAGTTGTCCCACTTAAAAAGATGAGAGAGGCCTGTAATTGACATCATAGGTAGACCTCAACTATGAGAGACAAAATGTGGAAAAAAATTGAGAAAGTCATTTTGTCTGATTTTTAAAGAATTTATTTGCAAATAATGGTGGAAAATAAGTATTTGGTCAATAACAAACAAGCAAGATTTCTGGCTGTCACAGACCTGTAACTTCTTTTTTAAGAGGCTCCTCTTTCCCCCCACTCATTACCTGTATTAATGGCACCTGTTTGAAGTCGTTAACAGTATAAAAGACACCTGCCTACAACCTCAAACACTCACACTCCAAACTCCACTATGGTGAAGACGAAAGAGCTGTCGGAGGACACCAGAAACCGAATTGTAGACCTGCACCAGGCTGGGAAGACTGAATCTGCAATAGGCAAGCAGCTTGATGTGAAGAAATCTACTGTGGGAGCAATAATCAGAAAATGGAAGACCTACAAGACCACTACTAATCTCCCTCGATCTGGGGCTCCACGCAAGATCTCAGCCCGTGGGGTCAAAATGATCACAAGAACGGTAAGGAAAAATCCCAGAACCACAAGGGGGGATCTAGTGAATGACCTGCAGGAAGCTGGGACCAACGTTACAAAGGCTACCATCAGCAACACACTACGACGCCAGGGACTCAGATCTTGCAGTGCCAGACGTGTCCCCCTGCTTAAGCCAGTCCATATCCAGGCACGTCTGAAGTTTGCTAGAGAGCATTTGGATGTTCCAGAAGAGTATTGGGAGAATGTCATATGGTCAGATGAAACCAAAGTAGAACTATTTGGTAAAAACACAACTCGTCGTGTTTGGAGGAAAGTGAATGCGGAGTTGCATCCAAAGAACACCATACCAACTGTGAAGCATGGGGGTGGCAACATCATGCTTTGGGGCTGTTTCTCTGCAAAGGGACCAGGACGACTGGTCCGTGTACATGAAAGAATGAATGGGGCCATGTATTGTGAGATTTTGGGTGCAAACCTCCTTCCATCAGCAAGGGCAATGAAGATGAAACGTGGCTGGGTCTTTCAGCATGACAAGCACACTGCCAGGGCAACAAAGGAGTGGCTTCGTAAGAAACATTTCAAAGTCCTGGAGTGGCCTAGCCAGTCTCCCGATCTCAACCCCATCGAAAACCTTTGGAGGGAGTTGAAAGTCCGTGTTGCCCGCCGACAGCCCCAAAACATCACTGCTCTAGAGGAGATCTGCATGGAGGAATGGGCCAACATACCAGCAACAGTGTGTGCCAACCTTGTGAAGACTTACAGAAAACGTTTGACCTCTGTCATTGCCAACAAAGGATATACAACAAAGTATTGAGATGAACTTTTGTTATTGACCAAATACTTATTTTCCACCATTATTTGCAAATAAATTCTTTAAAAATCAGACAAAATGACTTTCTCAATTTTTTTCCACATTTTGTCTCTCATAGTTGAGGTCTACCTATGATGTCAATTACAGGCCTCTCTCAATGTTTTTCAACTTTGCACAATTGGTGAGGTCTAAATTACTTACTGTATAAGTGGTTATATATTGGGTATAGGTGCTGTTAAAGATGATTGATTTTGATTTGATTTGATTTGATTTGATTTGATTTGATTTGATTTGATTTGATTTGATTTGATTTGATTTGATTTGATTTGATGTTGTGACAGGGAATCTATATGGAGTATAAGGTAGATGACTTTATTGGTGCAGTATTTAATGTGCAGTAAAGGGGATAGTTGTGTACTGCTGTTGAATTGGGTCAGATTGCTGTTGAATTGAGTCTGTATAGGTTATGGGGAGCTTATTATGTGGAGCTTATGTGTGGCATGGGATATAGGTGCTGAGGTGTATAAGGGGTATAGGCAAGGTGCGAGATATAAAAAATGACACTCATATGATTGATTGACAAATGCAATCAATGTTTATGTATCCTGCTTTACAGATCTATATGGCACACAGTATAGGCGCTGTTGAATAGGGTCTTGATGGGGTATGGGGTGTAGGTGCTGTTAGATGGGATCTGTATGGGATATGACTTAATGACAGTCTATAATGACAAATAAGTTTACCTCATGTATTGCTTTTATCCCGATGTGTTCTGTCTGTAAGTAAAGCTGAAGTTGTAAATGCTAATAAACCAGCATAGCTCTGATCCTCTGGATTTAGCCTCCTCTAGCTCCTTCTAACAATTGGATCTGTGGAAACTATTTGTTCTGCTCACATTTTAATAATGGGGTCATGGCAGAGTTGTGAATATGAAAACTCTCCTCTCTCTCACCATGGGTGTTTTTGAAGGTCTTGGGAGAAGTAAGTCTAAAGGGGTTGAACCACCAGAGGAAGAGAGAAAGAGAGGGAGAGAGAGAGAAAGAGAGAGAGTGAGGGTGAATGAGTGTGTCTTTACTTGGTGATGACTAAGTCTAAAGCTTCACACGAACAGCCTTTCCATTATGGGACTAACTGTTCATGGACTTTCCATCTTTTTGCAAATTACTTCTGCACAGAGGCTTCAATTATTTCTTCTGTCTTGGAGCAGAAATTAATGACAGACTCTGGCGTTTAGAGTGTAATCAGGGGTTGTAGAGAGTTCGGAGGCTGTGCCGCGATTGAGCGAGAGAAGCGAAAGTAATAGCACAATTTTGGAAATAAGAGATGTCCTTGACAACATTGTTAAGAATAACCTTTTACACGGCCACACAACACATGCACTCGTACATCTGCCTTTCCAAGACTGGAAATAAAAGAGTTCAGTAACTCAGTACTTTTTCTATCATAGTAATTGATAACATTTAAATTATTATTAATAATTTTGGTGACCCCATTCAAATATCTGCATTAAAATAATGACTTCACAACAGAAAGGGAAAATCAGCTAAAGGATTGTTTAAGCCCAGCTGATTTTTAAATGAGGAGTAATACAGGGCAACATATCAGAACAGAGCTCTTTTACATACATTAGTCTTAAAGGCACAGTAACACCATAACCATTAATTGGAGTCCCGCTCATATAAAATGCAAAAAAGGAACCAAGGTGAACTTGACTCAGTTTTGTAAAACTAACCACACAGAAAGAAAACATGCTGTGGTTTAGTGTTTACAGTTTGTATATTTATAATCGAAAGAATAGATGCACCCAGAGGGAAGGGTCAGATTGCAATGCTATTGGGAAGGAAGATATAGGTTACCAGGAACACTAAATGATGACAATTTAGAAGATGTGGACAATATTTACTGAGCTACACATACAAGAAGTAGCGTTACTCAGTATGGCGTCAGGCTGCCATGTTTGGTAACGCAACATGCCTGACGTCTCAGCATGTAGTAGAGGTTCCTAATGGTGTCCTGAGATAGTCCATCCTATACAGCATGGATATTCTCACACAGTTCCTTCAGAGTGGAGGTGGAGTGACATTAGGCCTTCTGAAGTGGTGATGTGTGACAACAAACCATTCATCTTAGCGCTAACCATGTTGCCTTGTTGATCTTCTCCACGAAGACCAAAGTGGCAGTCATCACTGAAGATGAAGCACTGTCATTCACTCCATGACAGTCTGGCACAACACCAGTGCAGTCTTTGGTGATGTTGATGTGGTGTTAAGGGCAGTCATTGTAACGGTCAGCATGCATATAGTCCTGCATCATGCAGCCATCTAACAATGGTGCTGGCACTAACAGGGTGACTCATGGAGGGCATCGCAGTCATAGCTCATAGGTCAAGTTAGGTACATTCAATCTTACGTCACTTGCACGGCCGAACTTGATTCCTTCTGGTTGCAACTAAACTGAGGCACATACCAAATGACTTACATTGCAGGTAACTCAATTTTTCTATGAATACTGTTAGGGTTTACCTGTGCCATTATCCTCATTCCCCCTCCTTTTATACCTCTCAGACAAATTTTGTGGGAAATTTAAAACTCTCAGAGCACTTCACCCCAACGCAGGTTCCCACTTTTTCTTTCCCCTCTCTCTTTCTTCCCTGTAGTCTTGCTTCCATCTCCTTGCAAATGTCTTAGACTGTGACTTCTGGCATCTCTTGCTATTGCTATTTTTGGAGTTTGGCGTTACCATAGGGAGTGTTGCCTCTAACAACAAACCCATCCCCGCCTCTAGACCTTCTCCGAACCACTTAGCAAATGTGGTTTTTGTAAGGTGTTCTTTTTTTCTCCTGTTCTTTCTTTCTGAATGCTTAATGTCTCATTTACCTGAGGGAACATCAGAAAAGGCCACTGCTTTTAACCTCTCGGAAACGGGTCACCTGTCAAGGGTGTGTCTACAGCAGAAGGGCCAACAGGGCTAAGCTAACGTCAGTGCTTTCTGTTTGATTGCGTGTGTGCGTGTGTTCGAACACATTACCTTCGGTAAGTGGCTGGAAATGAGGGTGAGGGAGAGATAGAGACAGAGAGAGAGAGAGGCATTATGCTAATGGGTTTCCCCAGCTCCACGCTGAAGAGCACAGCGCTTGTTTGAGATATTGAAATATCGAATTGATAGGCTTGGTGTCAGCGGGGCGCTAAAGTGACAAAGCACCGTGAGCGGAGGGGGTAGAAATGGAGCATGGCCAAGTGTATGGTAAATTATGTACGGTAAAATAATAAAGCATAATGTTCGGATTAATCCTCAGAGGCATTTTATCTGTGTCAGCCGAAACTCAAACACGTTTAGCTTTTTGGCAGGGGATTGTCTAATATTTGACGTTTCCTGTACAGGTTCACGCTGATGGTAGGAGGTAGGGGAGAATGAGGGACACCTAACACATTTAAGCGTTTGCTAATTTTTTATTTGTTTAAGAAATTAGGAATTATTCTATATAAGAAACCCACACTCTCATCTCTACTGCAAACATAATGTTGTGTTCAGCACCTACAAGTTATGAGCAATTCCATGGGAAATGGCATTACAGTTCATCTGTAGGCAGGGTTGCTTGTAATTTCTAGTTGTATCGGTCACTAGAAAAGTTAAATTACTGAAATACAATTACATAATTGCAACTTTCCAGCTTTCCAACCTAAATTCATATAAATATCTGAGTAAAAATGCATGTAATCATGGTCAATTCAATCTCAAAATTTGTAAAAATGTATATTGCTACAGAATAAGGCTTATCATCCTACAAAAACAGTCCACGTGATGAATGTGGAGATCTGTTTGTCATTGCTGTGAATTTGCATATTCTAATGCGCTAAAAACACAGGAAAATGGCCAAAAGCATGTTCCACTTTACTGTGTTACATTTTACCCCAAATTAGGCCGTCCACAGCTGTGTCCTGTACCTAAAGGTGGGCAGTTTGGTATGTACAGGGGTTGGACAATGAAACTGAAACACCTGTCATTTTAGTGTGGGAGGTCTCATGGCTAAATTGGACCATCCTGGTGGCCAGTCTTCATTAATTTCACATTGCACCAGTAAGAGCAGAGTGTGAAGGTTCAGTTAGCAGGTAAGAGCACAGTTCTGCTCAAAATACTGCAATGCACACAACATTATAGGTGACATACCATAGTTCAAAAGAGGACAAATTGTTGGTGCACGTCTTGCTGGCGCATCTGTGACCAAGACAGCAAGTCTTTGTGCTGTATCAAGAGCCACGGTATCCAGGGTAATGTCAGCATACCACCAAGAAGGACGAACCTCCACCAGCATCACGTAGTTCCCTGGCCACTATCCTGCAAGAAGAATGGCTTCTCCCTCTGACCACTGTGCAGGACTTGTATATGTCATTCCCAAGACGAACTGACGCTGTATTGGCTGCAAAAGGAGGCCCTACACCATACTAATAAATTATTGTGATGATGTGCAACAATATTATAGCAAAGAAAATGAACAAGCAGCACTTTTAAACAAGATTATTGAATTGCCTGACATACAAAAAGCATATACATACATTTAATATATCAGCGAATTTCATAATTTTATTCATTTAACTTCATATATAATATGTATATGAAAAATATCAAAATATAATGTCAAGTTTGTATCACCTTTCTTTTGTTCATGCTCCACACAACATATGGTACGTGCAGTACATTCTGTATATTCAGAATGTGTACGCTGCTGTTTGTATCTGAGACAATGGCAGGAGTTGAATGCGTCATTGCTAGATTTCCTGCTGTCATAGTCAGTGTTTGTATATCACTAAATGCTAAAAAGGGAAACAACCATTCTTTGCACTCAGGATGGCACAAAGTTGTATGGGTCAAAACTGCTAATATCAGTCTAGCTTTCTTGTTCTCCTGTTCACTAGGGTTTAAAAGCACTGGTAGGATTCAGTCTATTTGTTCAGTCCATTCATTTTCAGTGTACATGCTTCAAACCCATGCTCGGTTCCAGGAATTCTACCTATTGATGCAATGCATAAATCTCCAGGGTGAAGCATTCTGGGTTTTTTTTTCCACCTCAGTTAGAAATTGCTTTTAAAGCAGCCATAAATGGAAATAGGCCAGTGGTACATGATTCTACGAATGTCCTTGTAACAACAATCTCTGCATGCCATATGGCTGTATAGGCTGGATCCTCCAGTCCAAAAATGCACTACTAGTGGACATCTCCACTAAATGTTGATAAAGTGTCAGGCTTTATTGTGTTGAGGCGGACAAGATGTCTAACTTTATAACCAGTGAATATAAAATTATTTATTAGGACTTTTTATACATTATAAACCTGTGTTTGAGTGTGCTCGTAAAGACTTATGTGGTCACTGGCGTAAGAATGGTCATATTTTTGAAAACATTTACAGGAGAAGGAAAAATGTTCTCAATATCTTGTAAGGTTGTAGCTTTACTGGCAGATACAGTGAGTGTCTGGTTGATAAGAACAAGGTTAAGCAGCAAACACACAGGACAACACAGCTACAGACTGGCCGTGGGCGAAAACCACTCTCTACTGACCGTGATGCTCACCACATCATTCGAATGTCACTTAACCACCGTAAGGTGTGTATAGAATAAAACAAAACTGCTCATTTTGGTCAAACACAAACCCGGAAATGGTAAAACTAGAGACACTGATCATTTTAAGGTGGTCTCTTCTATTTTTTCAGAGGTGTAGCTTCAAATGTATATCGTCTTGGTAGTAAGTCGTGTTGGGAGTAAGTCGTGTTGGGAGTAACACTTCACAATTTAAATTCTTGTAATCGAATCTGTTTTAATCAGTGTGCCAGGTGCCTGTTACAAGGGGGTGGCAAGGAGGCATTCCCTGAACCCTTAATGCTGACGACTGCTGTCAGAGATGGCGGGAGGAGACCGTCAGTCATGAGAAACAGCGAGAGGAGGCACTGCCTGTGAGATGGGTTTTGTGACACAAGTGCTGTCCTCATGCCGCTCATGACTCTTATCTTCTTCTCACCTTCGTGTGGGTGTTGATCTCCTCTTGCCACCTTTGTGACTGATGGCCATCTGACTGCAGTCGTCTTTACATTTTGGTTTGGGCACCGCCTTCTCGACATCTGTCATAGGTCTCAGTGGTGCCTAAGGGACAGGTACCTGGTATGATCAGGACTATGATCAAATAAAGTCATAAAGCAGAAAAGCAGTATAAGCTGGAAATAATAAGGAAGGGAATCCATGGATAGATAAGAGATAGGGAATCTGGGTGTAAGCCCCCCATGAGCAAGCCAGAGAAAATAGTGGCAGGACAAACTCCCTAGAAGTAGGAAGAAGAAACCTTGAGAGGAACCCAGCCTCAAGGGTGGAACCCATCCTCATCTGGTCGACACTGGGTGAAGACAGAATGACAGAGCTAATGAGATTTTTTTCATAAGCTACAGCATAGACGCTCAGTGTTAAAAAAAACATTCAGAAATGATCTGATTAATCCAGGAGGAAGTGATGTAAAGTTGGATTCATCTCATAGGTTTTCTGTGAAAGTGAGAAATAGCGTTAATGATTAGTGCCAGATGCTGGTGGCTCCTCTGTGGTAAATCTGGTCATGCAGGCTGACGTGCTGAAGAGCATTATTAGTTTAGCCAGGAGGGACCGGTGACCACCCAAATGATAATTAATTCTCATGAATCAGAGTCTAAAAAAATATATAATCTGCATGCAGTACATTTCAACACAGTAGATATTTCTGTATAGATAATCTGTGGCTTTGTTTTTCAAAGTGTGCGTGTCTCCCACAACAGCTGACTGCAGAAAGAGCTGGAACCACCCAGGAACAGTCTGTCAAAGCATCTAATCTCTCTTATATAAAACCAACTGAAAAAGACCACCCTGTTAAAGAAGAGAGACCACCCCAACCTCTTCTGAAAAGCCCATACTTTGTTTAGCAACATCTCAGCAAGCTGTACATGTTACTCGATTTTAAGGCAGACATTTTTGGACTGCTACTAGACTGTTACTAATCTGTCACCAAACCTATTCCTGAAGATCCTGCTGAGACAGGTCCCAACCACATTCTGCCACACTTGCTCTGGCTAGTTAACTTCATCAGAAGTCTATGATTGGAGACATCGGGTGTGTTATTTTAAGGGGAGGGGCAGCAAGTTAGATGTTTAAGAAGCTAGTTTTTAGGTTTAAACAGAATGAGCCTTTCATAATTTAATCATAATTTAATCATAATTTAATCATAAATTAATAATTTAAAAAGTTCAGTCAAGCATCGCTGGCTGTGTCTTGTTTAAGGGCAGGAATAGTAACAAGCCTACTTCTTTTTCTTTTATTTTTGGATATTACTTTCTAAATAAATTCCTGAAATGGACTGTTAATTTTTTTCCTTCTATCTTTACAGTTATGTCAGATTTGAATGATTTATAAAGAGTAACATAGAGTAATGAGTAGATGAGTTTCTAAAGAGTGCTTACCTTAACATGGCTGCAGGCAACAAAGCACAGGTTCGCTTTGTGTTCCAAGAAACTAGCTGGAATGGATCAGGCTACATCCCACTTTGCCATTCTAAAGTCACTTATGTTGTTCATTTATCAGGCTGATCTCTCTAATATACTGGAAAGGGAAGCATTCACAAATTTGTCAGATTCAGTAGAACTTCTAGAAGAAGCTTTGTACTCTGAAGTTAATGTTTGCCGGTTTCTGGAAAAGCACTTTGTAACTGGAGCAAATCCAGAGTTTTGAAGTATTTATCTCCACAGCACGTCTCCAAAAGTTCATGTTGCGTCGATGAAAATAGGTAAATCAGCATTGCTGGCTGTACCCCTCTAGTACTTGCACCTCTTTATTGGCCTTCTCAAAGACTGACTATAACTCAGTCTCAGCGGAGGCCTCATTCTCCTGTTCACAACCGATACTAGAGCTGTTAATAAGACGACACCATAATAAAAAGGAGTAGGAACTATCCCTCCGAGAGCAGAAAGAATGACCATTGTGCTTCATGATCTACGGCTCATTTCAGTGTTAAATTGGAGGCACAGGAGAGTGGGTGGGAAACCTATGTCCCAGGGGACGACTGATATTTATGCTCGTGTGTTAATATTCCACTATGACCATCTTGACCTGCCATCTATGAGGCTTGAAGCAGTTCTGTAGAATAAGGTAAGTATATCACCATGTACTCAGAGCTTCAACATGAGCAATGTGATGTCATAGACCTCAGCCCTGCTTAAAACCATCATATCATTTATGTGGGGAAGTTAAAACTGCTTTATTGCCGAGCGTTAAAGCATGCAGCCCTCTGCTTATCTCCATCTTGTACATATGGAAATACAATCTCCCACTATGACTTTAGCAACATGCTATCTGTGTGCTATCTGTGAAATTCAGTTTGCTAAAACTGAAGGAAGCAAATTTCATAGACACCGTTCTGGCGAAACTTCAGCGACTGAGCTGTATGCTGAGGTTGGTAAAGTACCCCGAACTCATCCAAAGGTATAAAACACACCAGGAGATTTACTGTGGCTTCAAGAGCATGTGGCATTGTAGTAACTCTTGGTAGCACTGCACTGCTCGGATCAGTAAATAGTGGGTAAATATACAGACATATTATGGTAAGAAGTTGTACTAACCTTTGAAATACATAATAATGTTTTGGTTCCCTAAATGATGAGGTTGGTAATTAAATTATGAAATATCGTAACACTTCATAAAAAAATTAAATCTGCATTTACTAA
The DNA here is from genome assembly GCA_024036415.1 of Prochilodus magdalenae. Lineage (NCBI taxonomy): Eukaryota > Metazoa > Chordata > Actinopteri > Characiformes > Prochilodontidae > Prochilodus > Prochilodus magdalenae. Next base: position 439,147 of record JAMWET010005449.1, on the reverse strand, counting down.
AGGCATTGTTAGTAATAATAGTGATAACAAGATGATAATAGTTGATAATAGATAAAATAGTTGTTAATAAATGATATTTTAGTCACTGTAGTCATAACTGCTGGGTAAAAAAAGCAGAATTATGTGAGATTGGGTGATTTTGCTTGTGATTTCCCTCCGCAGTTGCTTTTGTACATTTTTGCCACTGTTGTAAATGCAAATTGCCCAAAGGTGCAAAGGTGCTGGTATGCTGTGCAAAATAAAATGGATGGATGCAAAGACATAAAATGCAAATAGTTTCAACCATATATGTAAGTGAAAATAGAAAAAAGTTAACATATCAAATGTTGAAAATAAGAAATGTTAATGATTTATTAACTATAAAAACTATAGCCATATTTTGAATTTGGTCTCAGCAACACATTTCAAATAAGTTGGGTCATGTCTGTGTTGCATCACCTCTTCTTTCAATAACACGTAAATGCTTGGGAACTTTTACTATGGAGTCTTGCTGTTGTAGTACATGAAGAATGTGGTTTGTCATTGTCTTGCTGAAGGTAAAGACCTCTGAAAGATTCAACCTGTCTGGGATGCTGTTTTATCCCAATTATGTTACTGACCTGTTGACCATCAGCCTAAAATTGTTTAAGCGGTTTTTAGCCTTACACAACTTTACCTTTTTTTTTTTGTTACTCCTGTTCCAACTTTTTTTTCCCAAAGAATATATCTTATATATCTTTTGCACATAATTTACATTTTGCAAAGCGTTACAACTATTTTGGAAATGGGTTTGCAAGCATATATAAACTCAGCCATAAGCAAGGATTGACAGAATGTTCTACCGTGTGGCACTACCATGCTTTTTGCTCATTTCAGTGCAGATCATACAACCTAAACTAGCCAGATGGTTCATATTCCCAGTAATAGCCAAGCTTTTCCAGCATGTGTATTGACATGTTTGGGTGCACACACAAGTCATAAACACATTAAGACTCTGCACCCACTCTGCTGTTTAATCAATATTTAAACTGTAGTTTTTTTCTGTTTGGGTTGAGCATGGAAAGCATTACCCAGAAATGCTCAGGGTGCAAGTCATCAACTTTGGAACAAGCAGGCGGTTTTTGTTTGTGATTATGATATTTGGATTTTTTTGTCTTTCACTTTATATTTTCTCTTTTCAGTTGTGCCACTGCACTGACTGTGGATAGAAGCTCTTGTTACATTTGAGACCACACTGATATGGCCTGCAGTTATTTACCTTTATATTATTTATATGCCTGAGTAGTAGGCTAATTCTGCTTCTTTTTTGGGTATTTTTGACATTGCATGTCCATTTTGGCATCTGAAGAGATGCTGAGCCCTGGTCATTAATATGCATTAGCTCATTAACATGCCAAATGGCTTTTTCCAGGGGCACATGTAAATATACTGCAGTGGTAAGGAGCTACCAGCATGCTAATCACCACTACCGTAGCTTTTCGCATGGTGTAATGTGATTGCTGTTAAGTCTGGATCAGTAACTTGATTGATTTAAAGTAACTTAAATAAAGGTAGCCTTGCAGAGTGAGACATGAACTCATATCAGGAATAAGAATCTATGGGCTAAATGAGTGTAGAAACGTATTTGTGAAGGCTGACCTAAAAGTATGAGGCAATGGTGAACTCGTCAGCAATGTCCAACAGTCTAGTATCAGGCCCATGATTGTAACATAAGATAGCATGGCTGACAACTCCCCTAAGAAACTTTAAGTAAATGTGTCTCACATGCGTAAATAGCACATTACATGTGATATAAATAAACTTGTAAATGGAGAGCAGTTTTGTTGAACTAGACTATGTATTAGCTTTCATAAGCTTTCACAGATAAGACTGGACATGTAATAAGATTTGATGATGCATTACCAGCATCTGGCCTCTTTCATTAGCAGTAGTGACGGTACAGTCGTAAAACTGATAGAATGGAATTCCTGGTGGTCTGAGCTGTTTTTGTTAGCTGCATAAGCCAATGTAAAATCGCCTGAGGCTACTTTGCTGTCTATTTCCATGATAAGACTTGCACATGCAGTTGGAATACTTTTTGCATTTAATAAATTTACCTGCTCCTTTATTATGTACTGTAATGGACATGTAGCCAGAACCATCATTTTATGTGTTTTAAACATCAGGTTGTAAACAGCTGGCCAGACTTGGTAAACTTTTACTATGTCCTAGTAGCAAACAGGCCAGGAGCTCTTTTTCTCTTGAGTGTCTTCAAACATAGTACCTGAAGTGGTTTTATTGAATTCATGTTGTTCATGGAGCTCATCTAACAGGGCGTTTCTGAAGGGTGTTTTTTAAATCATTCCTTTTGAAGAGGGAACATAAGCTAAAGATAGCGTTTCGCTAGCTCGCTTTGCTTGTGTTATTAATTGCACTCTGGATGCTAAGAAAGCACGTACTAGAAGGATTTTAGGTGACCTGGCTTCAATCCTGCATGTGTGTTATTGTTACAGCCCAGAAAAGGTAAAACAGTAACAGCCTAAAACGCTATTTGCATGCTGTAAAACTGTACCATAAAGGACACTACAATAAGATGACCCTTATAAAAGTTTATGAATGGTTTTAAATAAGTTTTTGATAGTTATTATTAGGGCTATAAACATATGACAATGATACAAAAATCCTTAATCAGCAATAATAACATGTCAAAACATAAAGGTACAGTGACCTGTTATGTCTGATTAATTTAATGCTTATTAATGATTTTAAAAAATTACATAATTCAGAACCCCCTTTAAAGGTGATATGTTTATATAATATATACCACAAAATGTACAAAAATGTCAAGATAAAAAAAGATTAAAAGGCTACAGGCTAAAGGCTGTACAGTTAGTGTGTTGTGAATTTAAATCTATGCTTCCCTATCAGTCAGCTGAGACAGTCTAAAGTTTTGGCTCTCATGAGCCTGACTTCCTGTTCTCACAAGTGCATGGGATCTGGCCATTACTGACCTCATCACTGAAGGTCAACAGCCAAACCAGGAAGTGAGACCCCGTCTATCAGTCAGATGTGATAATGGCAAATAGGAAATACAAGGGGATTTTGAGAGAGAGAAAAAGAGAGAGGGAGAGAGAGAGAGAGAGAGAGAGAGAGAGAGAGAGAGAGAGAGAGAGAGAGAGAGAGAGAGAGAGAGAGAGAGAGAGAGAGAGAGAGAGACAGAGAGAGAGAGAGAGACAGAGAGATACGAGTTTGTATTGACAAACACTGAATAGAGTAGGTTGTCCAAAAATGGAAATCTTCCTGAGGAAGCTAAAGCACAATAGGAGATATGTTTAGAGCAACCTCTCTCAAAAGATAGAGAGCAGAATCGAGAGTACAATTCGTACTCATTCAAAACTCACAAACTCTGCCCGAGTGGAGCAAAGCAATTTGGGTTGAAATAAAGACTTGGCAATATGGCAAAAAATATCAGCACTATACCTGAAGGCATTTCACAAACACCATACTCATCACAGTATATAGTTTTTGAAAGGAATTTGAAGCTAATAAAATCAGTTCCAGCAAACAGATGTGCCAGTTAAATAATTACGATCACACAGACATAAATATATATTATTAATTCCCTTTAAAATTCTAATGTAAAAATACCAAAGGCTGCATTCAGCATTGTAGCATATTTCCTTCAGAACTATTCTATTAGACATAAGTAGATCCTCCTGGATATAATGGAAAAATATTCAGCATCAGCAGAAAAGCTCTGTCTGTCATGTGTCACATTTCACAAGGTACACAATCAAAAAATAAGGTCTGGTATGACAGTAACCGGTACAGCAGGACACTTTTGCTTGCGTTTGTACTTAAAACATTGCTCAGCTCAATAATACATTTAATTTGCTGGCATATTGTTCTCAGAGAGGCTCGCTAAAAAGCCCTGGGAAACAGACGAGTACTGCTACGTTTTCTTTCATGTACAAATAAGATGGGTCTCTCTGCCAGCTGTGCTGCTCAAAGCACTTGGTTACACTGCTTGGAGTGAGTAGAAAGAATTAAGCCTGGTGGACTTTTTCTCGTTCATACAAAAGCACAGTAAGTGCTGGTTTCGTTAGTCTATCTGTTTAGTGGGATGCCTGATGTGGTGTCAAACTTCCCACCCATAAATATCCGTTATGTTCCTTCTCTCTCTTGATACATGTGGCTTTTCATTGTTTTGGAGGTGCTGACAAGATCCATGACATAATCGGAAAAGCATGCTGTAACAATTCATCATTCACCAATAACACTTTGTGAAACTGCCCACCTGTGTTCAGAATACTCAAGGCACTCTTAACCCTGTGGTCCTCCTCAAAGGCCATGCTTTGGTGATCTCAATAACATCTGACCTGTAGGGTGAGATTGACCTTCCTTTGTGTTAGTAGTTAAGTCATTTTCTTTGTTTCTTCTTCTTCTCTGTCTCTTCCCCAAGCCTTCCCTTATTCTCCTCCAGCTTTAGAACAGAGAACAGATTTAAAGCTCTGTTAGCCCTGACATCTGCCTAAGCTAACGAAGAACGCGTTGAAGCAGGCTTTTGTGATGCTACACACAGATGCTGCAGTGACCTTGCAGGGTATCAATGCTAATGTTGCATGCAGTGTACAGAAGAAGGACGCATGCTAAATCAATGAATATTCAAAGATAACATTCCTAAAACATTTAGTTGTTGGTACAAACAAGGTTAAGGTAACTTCCTGGGGAATGTTGTACTAAAGCTTTGGGAATGGCAAGAAAGCTGGAACATTCACCTTGAAGAAACATTCCAATACAAAGTTAGAGAGGAATGTTCCAATGTAATGTTCCGATAACCTAAATGGCACCAACAGAGGAACGTTCTGGGAATATACAGGACATTTGTTAGTTGGGATGTTCCACTGGCTCGTGCAGTCCAATGCTAACCCATTTGCTTTTACCAGTAGCAGTAAAGTGCCTTTATTTTGTTTCTGTGCGCCTTTCTTTTCTTGGCTAGCCTAACCATCTCTAAACAAAGTCTTGTTCCAAATGCTTTAATGACGCCAGTTTTAAACAAGGCTCAAAAGTGTCAGCAGCTTGCCGTTTGCCACCTGTCTTTACACTCCCAAAGTACAGCCCAATCTAATCGCCCACAGATCAACAGTACAGTCATGCATCAGACCAGAGAAAGTGATCAGACCTGCTCAATGAGCTGAGGAGTGATTGATGGAGCTTCATTAGATCAGCTAAGAATTATTAGTGTGTAGGGAAAGACAGAGCCGGAGAGAAAGCAGTTAATGAAGTGAAACTAAGACAGAGCGATGACGAACACAAAGTGGACAAGAGATATGGAGAAGCAGATTTCATTCGCAGTTAGATTTCTGTCTTCTGTCTTAGGAGCTTGCATTCTCAATCAATCTTTCCTGCCCCCATTGGGTAAGCAGCAAAGAGTATGCCTACGAAACATCTTTCCCCTTAAATGTAGGGTTGAGAGTATTGTAAAGAACATCTAAGACCTTACAAATTGAAATTGAAAGAGATATGTATATGTGAGGTATTATAACAGCACGTGCTAATATGAATAAAATTGAACAGAAAAGAATTGAGCTACCCGAGTGAACTGTTTGACCTCATATCTCTAAATGACAGACGCACAGTCAGTTGACAACAGTGGTTTACTCATTACAGGTATTATTATGGTTGCCAGGTGATTTAACAAATTAACTGTGTCGAATAATTTTATTTTGACTAGTTAATCATGATTAATCTTATTTATCGTATTTGATATTTGACCAATAATGTAAAACATGCAGTAAAGTTTGCACTTCATCTGACATTTATTGGATGTGTACCTTGTTTTCCCTCAGATAAAAGCCATAGACAAATATATTTCTTAAAATGTGATCAATGTTTAAATTTAGCTGAATGTTATGTTTCAGAGAACCTGGTAATGCTTTAGTCATTGAGAGTTTATCACAATTAAATAAAATAAATAAATAAATAAATAAATAAATATCACCAAAGTGTGCTGAGTATGGTTTACAAGCATAACATACCACTGATGTCGGAAATATCAGTTGTCTTTACACTTGTAAAATGTGTTTTTGCCACATTTTAGCTACATATATGACATATGACTTTTTCCCCATTAAATATAAAAAGAACAAAGTCTATGTTAAATACTTTTCAGACAGTCCCTGTTTTTGTGTGTGGTAGAGTAGCAACTAGTGGTCAACTGGTGCTCAGTGGAATGATATGGTTATTGTGGAAAATGCAGCATCACTAGAACTCTTCTGGGTTTTTCACTGTGCTTGACATGAACATGGCTGAACCGGTTTCTAATATTAATAAGTAATGTCCTGCACAAAGAGCAGCTATATGTTTTAATCGATGATCATATATACAGGCAGCTGTTCTAACTCTGGATTGCAGGTGATTAAGCCTCACGCTCTCATCCACACAGCTTGGGGACTTTTATGGCTTTCTGCTCTGCTGCCGTTGTTAGTTTGCTGTTTTGCTGCTGATTTATCCATAGGTCTCTTGTGAGCACTGTCCAGCATGGTTTGTCAGACTACTGATATTGCCGACATCAGTGATATGTTGTGCTTGTAAACGATGTCTTTGTTGTGGTTGTAAATCAGACGTGGCACACTTCGGTGATTAATGAGAGTAGCTGGAAAGAACTTTTATCCAGAGAGCCATCTGTGGAACCTGCCATTTGAAACTGCATATGAATGAGAGGAGTACAACCACAGACAGTGCAGTCCTCAGCCTGCACTACTAGAGATGGTTTAAACTAGGAAAATTCATTAGCACAGTTTGAAGAATCAGTAATATTAACATTAATGTTAGATTTGCATTCCCACTGCTCACTACGCTGCTGTAGTCTAGAAGAAAAGCCAAAGCCGTGGGTGACAGATGCTCCTTTGACTCCCCACTAAAGATAAAACTCAGACCCCTTAGGAGAGACATGGAGAAAAAGGACTGAAGGGAAGAAAACATGAATGGAAGAGAGAAAGAGAGAGAAGCAGATGTTTTATTGAACGTAAGAGGTCAAATAATTTATTAAAAGCCCAAAATCAATTTTCCGTTAGTTCTTTTTGTTGTTGTTGTTGTTTTTCTCATGCACTCTGGGCTCCTACACCCTATTTCACATGGCTTTTGTCAGCCTGCCTAAATCCCCAACTAGCATAACCGAAGCTGCTTTCATGTCAAAGTATAAACGCAGTGTCTATGCAGAATCAAGCAGGCACCCTTGGAGTCAAAATGGCAGACTGATGCCCTTTGCAGCGTAAAGACACTCGCCAAGCTGTTGATAGCTTTATTTTTCCGCAAGGACAGATTTCCATGGTTTTTTCGAGCCTTCTTTGGAATAGCCGTTCACTTTTCTTGGCTGCTGTGTGAAACGACTGAGGGAGATATTGCGGAGAAAGGCACGTTTGGCTCCAAAAGCACCATATTTATTGCATGTGAAGCAAGTGTATGGGGCTTTTTGTTCTGCTATAAAATGTAATGGGCCGGTTTTCCAAACAGAGGTTAAGCCTGGGCTTAGGCCGAAAGGACTTTTCAACATAGAACTGACAGCTTATGGCTAGTTTTTTATTAATTTACTTTAATACTATGTATGAACTAGTTTGCTTGTTTGTTTGAATTGCCAGTTGGACAAGAAGTGAAATTTGTCATATGGAATATGGAAAGGCTTTACTGTTTTATTGCTAGCAGAAAGCCAAGTATGCCTGTTGCGTTTGGAGATGACGTCACGGTCTCTTTGTATAGGCACTGTGGGAAAATAGTAAGGGAATAGGTTTATGATGTGAGCCCGTCTGGATGTGTGTGCAGGCCTGTGTGAAGGTCACAGTGCTGTGGTGTAGATCCTAATGCTAATGCCCAGCTTATTGAAGTTCTAGACACTGTAGGCTTCCCTTAAGGAGTAACTTGTTCAGTGTCAACAGAAGTGTGGCAGTTGAATGCTAATTGCCATTTCCCTCTCTCTCTGTCTCTCTCATAGTCACAGACGATCTTTGATGTTATGCTTTATAGCACTGGTGTATAGTTGCAAAAAAAGCTGGGTTTTTGGAGGGCTGCCGCAAAAGCTGAATGTTTGCCAGGTCTTTGAATTTACCCCTCCACACACACACACATTCACCAGCCCAAAAACCCTGGGGTCTGAAGACAAACAAATGGGCTTGGGCTTCCCTGAATTCTTTCCACGCACCCAGACAGACCGACCCAGATGGCAGCGACCACAGAGGGAAGTCCCCTCACGAGACAGGGAGGGAGGAAGAGGGAGTTAGAGAAGAAAGTAGAGCTTCCCTGGAGAAAGCACAGCAAAAAAGGACGAGCAGCATTGCTTTCTTGATGTGCCTACTTTTCCATTTGGCATGATGATTCAGGCTCTCAGGCAAAAGCAAAGAAAAGTCTTTTGGCGAGTCTACTGTTAAATCTGTCTAGTCGAAATAAACCCAACACAAATGACTATATTCAGAATACAGTAATTCCTGACAATGCAAACGCATGGCTCCTCCCATCAAAACATCTTTATCTTTTGTCTTAAAAAAAACTTACATAACCTACCGTCTTATTTTTGTTAATTCCAGTACATCAATAAGACATCACAAGAATGTCATCATTTTATTACAATGTGCCAAAAAAGCTAAAAGATGACCACAGGCTGGTCTAGTCTTGTGTACAGGTAGGCTGTTTCCCCATACTCTTCTGCTGATCATGTGCAGCTGTTTATCAAAATCAGAATCTTTATTTCACCCAGTATGTTACAATATACACATACAAGGAATTTGTCTGAGTGAGAGCACACATGATATGTAGGAGGTACACAGACTGTTAACAAGTTTACACTAAGGGTAAGTATGATAAGATACAATGTTCAGAATAATGAATAAAATATGAATAAGAAAAGGCCAGGAAGAGAGCTAATGAACTGAAGAGCACTTATATGAGTAAGGATGTTTTGTACAAAAGTAAGTCAATGTACACATATGAATGAATGAATGAATGAATGAATGAATGAATGAATGAATGAATGCATTAATTAATGAATGTCATCCTAATCACTCTAGACAGACAGTTGATAAACACATTGATAAGACACATTTTAAGTTATTTTGTCAAGTGGTGACAGTCATATGGCCTTCTGTAGGACTGTTTGTCTAGAGCATACATCTGGACCTTTGGGACTAGTTTGAGGAACACTGGTCAACAATTTAGAGGTCAGTATTAGCATGCAAATGAAGCCCAAACCTGTACCTGTAACTTTGAGACCTGATTAGGCCTGGTACCAAGCTTTGTTTTGTGACTCTGTGCTTGAGGAGACTTACTAAGTTGACCAACTAAAAATAACATACTGGGATAAATTGGTATTTTACACATCTGTAATACATGGTCACTGTGTATTATCAATATGTTTGTGGAATTTGTGGTACCTGACAGGGAACAGCATTCACCCTCCTCAGAACGATGTTCTAAAATTAATCTTTCTACTGCCGCAAGTACACTCATCGTCAAGACAATACACATCACCAAAGACTACAATGGTGTCGTGCCAGACTGTCATGCAGTGACTGGTAGCGAGTCATCTTTAGTTATGAGTCCCACTTTTATCTTGGTGGAGATGACCAACGAATCTGTGTGTGGAGGCACCGTGGTCACTTGTTGTCACAAGTCACATGTCCAGAAGGCCTGGTGTTACTCTACCTCCACCCATACCACAAAATCTGCAGGAACTATGTGAGAGTAATCAAGCTGAATGGGGTGGATTATCACAGGACACCATTAGGAACCTCTACAACTACAAATAAAAAAAACACTGTTGAATGTAAAATTGCAGCCTAAAATCTGTCTGAAATTCCTGAGTATCTGAGTATCCTTTGATACTAATTTTGGGCTTATTTTCATTGGGCTTGCCATTGTCTTGCATCCTGATCGTTTGACAGGGTTTGAACTATGTATATTATTAGCTGCTCATTCTCTGATTAGCCTATACAGTAATTCATCCGGGAACTATATTCAATTAGCATTCATTCAGTTCTAAGCATGGCCTAAACCAAGGTCCCTGCTCTAAACTTCACAGCAGATTCCTTTCATATTCTAAGGGACTCATGGGTACAGGTAGCTAGTTATGAGTCACTGGGGACCTAGACTTGAACCACAGCAAGCAGTTTTACTCCTGCTCCATCACGACACACTGTTTGAGCTGAGCTGCTTGTGACAGCCTTCTTTTGTGAGATCAAAAACAGGTCATGGAGAAGGAGAAAAGAGGAGACGGGGCAACAGTATACTTCAGCAAACTCACTCACTCGCTGAGGTGATTGAGTTGGAGTGAAGTGAAGAATAGCACTGATGAATAGATGGTTAAGACTGTGCGTTGTGAAAGGAACTGAATCAGTGTGTTTTCTCGGAGGACTCGGGTCTTGCACTCTGCCGGTTAATCAGTTCATCTTATGCATCCTAAAAGGATATAGCTGTATATTTACCAGTAGCAATGCCAGTGTTCAGATTTTGTGTGTAAGGGAAAACAGAAAAGACAAGTATTTGGAGATAGAAGAGTGTGTTGTGGCCAAGAATTCATATTACGGTATAATTAATTAAAATGAATTAGAGACCACACTTCATTTATTTCATTTCCAGTCTAAACAGCCAGTAAGTACACATTATTAATTTTTTCAGGGGATATTGCTGAGAAGATTAAATATGAGATTGTCCACTTGCATAAGGAAGTGAAGATAAGTGAATACTGGGGCAGTGCAAGACGACAGTGGAACAGGTGGTAGATCACTGAAAGTACCACTGTAAGATAGACCTGTCAGGATTGTAAATTTCTAGGTGATGATTAATTGTCATATTTATGATATATATTTATAATTTATTTTGGTTATTGTATGCAACTGCTGAAGTACAAGCCAAATGGAACAAATGAACTATTTAGCCCTCTTAAGTCCTAGGTTATGTTTACTCAGACAAATGTTACACAGGATTGTGTATGAGTGTGAATCGTGTGCAAAAGTACATTTGTTTAGGGAGTGAAAGTGTAAATAAAACAGTCAGTCTGTTAGCATACATGTATGACTACATATCTAACAAATAAGCTCACATTAAGTGCACTGTTCCCAGCAAGTCTGATATTTACAGATGGAAAAAAACACATGCATTGTAAAAGCAAACACGTGTCAGTGCCGAAACTGACTGACTGCAGTGCTCCATCAAATGTGTCATCGGAGCTGCTCTATTTCCTGCTATTCAGATACATTGCAATCAAGCTGACCAATCAGAGCCTTTCTGTCATGGTGCCTGTCCGAACAAATCTGAATGCAGGCAAGCTCAAAAGCTTAAACGACAAGCAAATACTGACTACGACCATGCAGAGTGTAAAGAGAATATGGCAGATCAGAGCTGGAAGGCACTGAGTAGTGTTACAGTAACTGTATATAACTGCAGTGCATGTATAATAAGAGGAGCAACAAGCAGGAGCACCTTAAATTCCCCACTGACATACAGAACTCACTCCTATTCGGCTTCACTCTGCTCCTCTTAGAGACTCCCTGTGTTGTTGTTTGTAATAAAATAGGATGTACACAGTTTATGTGCCATTCAGGGCTTTAAAGTTTCACAGCGTTTAGACAAAAAATGCTCTGATTTGGTGTGAAGTGACCACTACGCCTTTCACTATGTATTTCATTTATAGTATACACTACTGAATCATATATATATATATATATATATATATATAAAACAGTGTATATATATATATATTCCACAGTGCAAGTACAATATGTCCGTAAACAGTAAGACATGGGCAAAGTGTGTAAGAGCCGTATCTGTATGTCACAATGTGAATACTAGAACTGAGGTGCAGTTAGCATATGCAGGAAGCAAATGTAGCTTAATACAAGTGTACATGTAGGAGAGTACAGTATGAACAGTGCAGTGATGTAGGATGTGGTTGTACGTAGTATATAATAAATAAAGTGTACAGTGCAGTTAGCAGCTCAGTGTTCAGGTACACAGCTGAACAGAGTTCAGTACAGATGTGCAGTATATAGTATATAGTGAAATACAGCTCAGAAGCCCAAGTATACAGGTTAGTTAAAGTGGTGCTTTGAGCTAGTGGAACCCAGTGTGTGGGTTGGGGAGATCAGGGCTAGATCAGGTACAGTTCATAGTGTTGTAGTCATGTTCTGGTAGGTGCTGCCGGTTTGACCAGTTCGACAGCTCTAGGGTAAAAGCCCTCGGTGGTTCTGTTTCGGATGTTCTGGTACCTCTTCCTGGAACAGAGGATGACTGTGTGTGGGGTCAGAGGATATGTTGACTGCTTTCCTCAGACATCTCTTGTTGTAAATTGGTGGGAGGGCAGCTGTGCCTCAACCCAAAACATCCAATTTATATTTTGCTTGTTTCATAATATGACTATGAAATCTAATGACAGCCAAAAATGTCTTTAATTATTGTGTTGGTCCCAAATAATTGTGCTTATGTGATAACTGTGACAAGCCTACCATCAGATAAACAGTGCTTAAAGTCTAGCTCAATTCTTACTTCAGATCCAATGCTGTTACTGTCCATCCTGACACTGTGGGATAACACCTCATCAGGGTATAGGGAGTATTTATTTTTAGTGACTGACTAAAGGTCAGCTTTTTAAGGTGTCAGTTCATTTTTTTAATGTAACAGTTTTCACGGTCCAGGTTTTTATGATCATAAAGACCTTTAATAAACCCTTTTCACAAGAAACAGTAAGAAAAACAACTGCTGTTGCCTTACAGATAGAAATGACCTTCAGAAATACTGGTGTTCATATTATCACAGTTCACCACGAATACATGTATCATTTATCTGTGGTATAATTAATAAGATGGAAATGTGAGGATGTGCCCAACATTGGTGAGAAAGACCAAACAAACAACAGTGCAGATGTCCAACCTGATAAAATAAGTTCCTTGTTGAAGAAATCCTTCACAGCTAAGCTAAAGAGTTTATTAACATCAACCACACCTGATTGACATGTGAAAATAAGTATACCCAAAGATTAACTGTGTTAGACGTTGGAAGACTTCTAGAAACTAGTTGGCACTTTCCACAACCATCTAAACGTATTACTTGCCACTAGGGTTGGGTATCATTCAGACTGTATCAATTCCGATTCTGACTGTGTTTACTCATTCCTGTTCTTGTTTTTTCTAAGTTTAGATTCCAGTTAGATATAAAGAATAACCTTCTTAATTGTTCAGTTGTACTTTCGCTCACTGTCACAGTGTCACGTGGTCAAGACACTTGGTCTAACAGTACTGAGCTCCAGTATTATGCTTTAGCACTAATGTAACTCTCTGTAGATACGACCCAGCTAGAAATAATTTGATTTGTTCTAAAAACGTTCTGAGAATATTACAATGTTATGTTTCATTAATGTTGTCAGCAGGAAGTTTTGGTTCCTTAAATGTTCTAAAAGTAAGAGAACATTTATAAATACTTTCGGTCATCTCAGGTCTTGGTAAAATGCATAAAACAGTTTCCAAATGTTGTGCCTAGATTTAATTCTGCTTTTGTAACCATATAATGTAATCTGTGGCTGGCTCCGACAGTACCCTCAAAACATCCTCTGAATGTTGCAAAGAGAACATTATGTCTTAGCTAACGTTTAACCTCATAGGAGTTTTATTTGAAATTACAAACATCTTTAAAACGTTCTTTGAACATTAGATTAAAACTTTACAGCTTTATTAGAACGTGTAGGTAATGTTAGCAAAAGTTGTGGGTACGTTTCCTGCTAGCTGCTAACCTACCTAAATGACGAAGACTCAACATCTGAAAACGATACTCAGTTTTCTACCTCATTAGCTTACCCCTAATTGCTAACAGAAAATGGAATATCAGAGGCTGACTGTACTGGATGTACTAGTGAGGTGCTAGCACTGTCTGTTGAGCTGGCTAACACAGCACTGGGGCTTGGACATTGTATTTGGGTTAACACTGTGCACTGCTCAATCTCAAAGCCATGCTGGTGCCTTAGCTAGATGTTTTTCCAGGTTGGAGGTGCAACCTCTTTTAGATCAGCAATCCATCTTCCACTAATGCTGTAGTGGAGCCTATCAAAGAAAAAACAATCAATGGTCTGACGTGTTACATAGCGCACACGGGTCCTGGCAGTGATCCCTGCCATGAATTTGGAGCTTGTGCGATAGAAAATGTGTTTAGAAACTGATAAGTGGAATTAAATTTCTGTTTTTTAACGGGTGCCCGTTTCTTGGAATTCTGGGAATTTGAACACTTAAGGAAGCTGTAGAAGTTTTACTCAGTCATTGTTGTTATCCCTGTTGTTTTAGCAGTAGTAGCAGACCTCTGTAATGAGTATCCTATGTACAGGAAGAACAATGTGGAACATTAAAAGGGCCCTTTAAAGTACAGTTGTACAAACCGTGAAAATAATAGATTTCTGTTTCTCTTTTCTTGTGTCTTCTTTCACTCCATTCTCTGATTTCTTTGTGTTCTTACACTTCATTAGCACTTAATAGCTTGGCTTGACACTTTGTTCTAAAACATACTTATTATTTCCTCCATTTGCCTTTCTGGGTGCGCAGAGGAGGACGTTGCTAAGGGAATGGAGCTGTGTCAGACCAGCTGAGTTTTGACATATATCTGAAATGTGTTTCTGTTAAAGTTGTCACCCCACTTTAGCTGGCTCTGCCGCTGACGTTGCCAGTCCCATTTAATTCCTGCCCTTGTGTCGGCGTCGGTTTGTGGGTAAATATAAAGTAGTTTTGTGCTCATGGGGTGTTTAAGGTCACTGCAGCCAGCAGAACTTGGACAAGATCACTTTTGCGAAATGACTCAAGGAATGGGTTTGTCATTACACGCGCACACACGCACACACATAGTGCACTTCACTCAGACAGTATAAGGAAAGAAAAATATTTCCTCAGCTCTGAGGATTTCACCCCATCCCCCGCCTATTCTGTGTATGGATAGTAAGGGTAGAGTGCAGAGATGCTGTATTCAAATCAATTGGAAGCACAGCAGTGTGTGGAAATAGAATTAGGAGCAACCAAGAGCTCTTGACGGTGTGTGTGTGTGTGTAAAAAAAGAGAGCATCTTGAGTGATAGTGCATGTGTGTGTGTGGTGGGGGGCGGGGGGCTGAAACGAATGAGATTACTATGTCAGAGCAGAGAGAGAGAGAGAGAGAGCAGGAGAAAGAGAGAGATAGGTGGCATGGTAGTATTTCTGAGGGACTTTGTCTAAATGGCTTCCCTTATCCACCATATATTCAACATCGAATCACTGAAATTATCCAACAGTCTTTCCGAGTAGTTTGGCGTGGAATGGTCAATTGTAGAAAAACTTAGCAACTTGGATTTCATCACAGTGGTGGTGATGAAAACAAGGAGTCAAAATGTCTATTCACATACTTTGTGTACTACCCAACCTTCATGTGTCAGTTTTATATGTGGTGTTGATATCGGCAAAATAGTGATACCACAAAAACAATATGGGTCTTGAAGGAGGAATTCATAAGACAATTCAACCTGTCGAATTCATGCTCCAAACAATATGGGGCCACTAATAACCAGAGTTATTTCACTCTGATAAGAAATGCACAGTCCTTTCTCCTTAATGTTAGCAGCTGTTTCCTTAACAGTCTAGAAGAAACTTTGCAAGTTCAGCTTCACACTTCATCCCTTGTGGTGGGAAGCAACGCCAATGGTAATTCATTTTTTGCTTCTGTTTATATCACTGTTTTTTGTTTACTGCCAAAGGTGGTTTCTTATTGTGAGTGATCAAACAGGGATCCACATATTCTACATAATTGACAGGAGATTAGAATATGCCGTCGGGGTAGCAGTGCCACTTGCTTAAATGATCAAACAGGGATCCACACCTTTTACCTGAGTGACGAGATTAGAATATGCCATCGGGGTAGCAGTGCTACTTCCTTATCTTCTCATGTTGCACTGATAAATGGCGGCACTACAGTGACTCACCATCACCTCTTGTAGTTCAAAGTGGGAATACAAGAGAGTACAGGCCGGGGCTAGCTGCCAACTTTAGTAGCCTCGACATGCGATTGAAATGTTTTTTTGGTTGAAAATTTTACTTAATTTTGTAACAATTTCCAACAATTTAGCAATGTATTATATAAGGTCATACTACTTGATTCCAGTCTTGCCTCGGTATCAACATTATTTGGACTTTCGTCTTGTCTTGGTGTAAGGTGGACTCTTTGCTGCGGACCACCAGTGGGCCATGAAGCACGCTCTAGTGGTCTGTGAGCCTATACTCAGAAGCAGGCAGTTAGTGATGGGCATTTAATGTCACTGTAACTCAGAAGTGTAAACAAGAAACTCTGTGTTTAAGAATTAAAGTGCATTTTCAAATTACAACATAAACAATCAATATAAGGACTAATAATTAAAGATTATGAGATTGAGACAAGATCAAGAAATCACAAAATCCGGGGCCAGAAATTGGAATTAAAATCCAAGTTGTAAGGTTCAGGAGCATTTTATCAACACCTTTGTGAACAAATCTCACTCCATAAGATTCTGCAGGACTGAGCATGTCACATTAAAAACCTCTGTATGACATAGTTTATATCTTAACAAATGAATTATTGAAAAATTAGAGAAATTCCTCTTTAAAGTTCAGTCAGGAGGGTTGTGTGTGGTTTGTGTGTGTGTGTGTGTGTGTATGTATGTGTGTGCGTGTGTGTGTGTGCGTGTGCTTGTGTGAGAGGGTGCATGTGTGTATTTGTTTCTGTGTCTAATGTAGCTTCTAGCCAAAAATGAAGTATTCCCTTTGTATACTGGTCTGAACGCTGAACACTGCAGACGTCATCTATGTTCCTGTTTGGTCTTTGCTCAGACTTTGTGAGAAGAGGGTTGTTTTTAAATATTTTTTAGCTCTTAGTCATTGTAATGGTGAAATCTGTGTAATGTTGACAGGGATGGAAAAAGATGGCCATGGTCATGTGCTGGATTTGCTCTCTCTCTCTCTCTCTCTCTCTCTCTCTCTCTCTCTCTCTCTCTCTCTCTCTGTTTCAAACTGTGCATGCTGGTGAAGATTTATTTTGATCTGTATCCAGGCTGATGGTGCTGCTTGCTGACTGACAGAGCCCACATTACTGCAGCATGTTATGTTAGTAGGCTAGCATGTTTACACTACAATAGTTTGAAAGCAGAGCAGAGGAGAAGCAGCAGATGTCTGTCAGGAAACAGTGTAGTTGCACATGCACGCACACACACACGCACACACAAGCAAACACACACATCCCTCACCTCTGCTGACCTTTGCAGCCAACTTTGCAGTCATTTTTTAGTCACTGTATTTTTCAACAGTATGACAGTAGTGCCAAGCATGCAGAGAGATGATACCGTGTGCGATATGTCTATATCCAATGTCATAACTGTTCATTCACAGTTGATGGATATGCAAGCAAAGACCTAAACACCTATAACATGAAATGGTCTGCCTAGCTAGTTATCATTACCTTACTGAACTTACTCTTTCAGTGCTAAGTGCCATTGACATTGATCATCGGCCTTCTGGTTAACATTCTAGTGCTAATTATGGTCCAAACCCAATACAGGCCAAGGACTCTCTGTCGGACCCATAACCAACCTACCCCACCAAGTATGAACCCGACCTGAGCCTGAAAAATTTTGTCCAAATCCAACCAGACCAGAAATTCCAACAATTTTGGAAAAGTCTACTCAACACTGACCTGAACCAGCTTTTCAACACTTTAAATGCAACATCAATTAAGCTAAAATAGTCATCATTACATCCTAAATAAATAGAAAATACTACCAAAATGCAATACTATTCTAAAGTAATCAGAACCATAATCAGTTATCAGAACCAAAATTAAGGTTACATTCCATTCTTTCATTAAACAATCTAGTGGAGCAATATCTCAAATGTTCATATGTTTCATATTCTGGATAAATGTCCATGTTTTCTAACAAATGTGGGTCTTGTGGACCTCAGGGCTAAATTCCAGCACAGGTAGGTGACTCCAGCATACCAGATTTAATGTTGTGTTAAGGTAATAAAAGGGAGAAATAACTAAACAAGAACAAAACTTAAGCAGATGGAAGTGCAGAATTAAATCTATTAAAAGTTCATCTGAACACTCCATGAATGAGGCACATTGGGTTCTGTTGGGTTCGCATATATATTTCATGCTCAAGCATAGACAGATATTGCTTGGTGGGTTTATTACCAGTGGGAGGAGCTAAATTGTGTAGCTTATTTCATTAATCTTACAGCTAGACGAACATAGCTGAAGCTCAAATAAACAAACATCACTCACATTCATAGTTTTATTGCTGATATTTTTGACCCGTGTGACACTGTAGACGCTCCACCTATGTGACTAGCAGCTTCTGCAGTTTCTCTGCCGTGTTTGCACTTTCATCAAAGGTTCTAAGAGATGAAACAAGAAGCTTCAAAAGTTGGAAGGTAAATTAGAGAAAAGAGAAAGGCTAATCTCTTTTGTGTCTCCGTGGAGCAGCTAATGAGCGAGTGCGTTTATCATTCAGCTGTGCTCAACATCTCAATCAGAACATGCCAGGAGCGGAGAAGTAAGCAAAAGCTGAGGTGTGTGTGGAAAAAACGCGACGGGCATTGCTGCCTTGTGGAGGATGTGTGTGCATTCTCATCAAGGATGCATTCATCTAAGCCCTGTCCTCCAAATCCAAATGAAATAAAAGGAAGAAGGAATGCTTAGCAGCTTAGCAGCAGGGCCATTAACATGAGTGCCGATTGGCTAAACGCTTAACATTTTTTGTATTTGTGCACTTCTGCTGTAGGCGGCCTTCTGATACAGATTAGCCATTAAAAAACATTGCCATAGTTAAATCACAATTTCAGTAGAGCTTTAACAGGGCCTGAAGTTTTGTAAGATGTTGTTGTGGGTGGTGTAAGATGTTAGCTTTCAGCAGTCATTGTATACATAGAACATATTACCTGCCACATTAAACAAAGCACAACAAAAAGTCTACAAAACAGTGGTACATATTAGCCTACTCACCTACTGAACTCTTTTTGTGGCAAAATGATTTTAAAAACGTGTTCAACCAAACAGGATTTCTTTTTCATAGACTGCCTCCTGTAAATCTTTCAGGGCAGGACCAGCAACACGCTCAGCGGAAAGGGCTTTATCTGAGCAGGGCACCCAGGGGTCCCCACCTATTCTTCTGTTAGCAGGTCCAGGTGAAGCACAGCAAGATGTTCCTTGTTGTTGCTCACTGCGTGCTTTTAATATATAGTTAATATTCATTTATATATTATATATATATATATATAGTTTGGATGAGGTTTTTGGATGAGGTTTTGATTCCACAAGTTGGTAAAACTGAATTTGCACATAAAAACAGGAATATAGTGCGATTTCACATATTATGTTTTAATTTCTATTATGCTTATTATATGCTATCATTGTTAAATTCCAGTGTAAGTTAATGTAAAAAGATTTTATTCCAAGGCATTTTAGACTGTTTCTATTGGTCCATTTCCCTGTTTACTTCAGACTAGTTAAGCACTGAAACCATAGTTAATGTATTACTTCACGTTTACTGCATTACATAGTGTTATTTAGTGAACACTTAATGTAAAGTGATACTGAGGTTTCTTAGGGCTATGTTTGTGACCCAGCAAATGAAATATAGCTGTCAGTTTGTTTTGTATCTGCCCTCCATCAATTATCTCTCAAGCGTGGATCTTTTGAACCTTAGAGCTACATCCTGTCAATCACAATTAAACTTCAGTGTGTTGTCCTTGATAAACAAGCTGACATGTAATTCTCCTTTCTCGGTCCAGTAAACTTACCAAACTAAACTAAGGAATGGGAGGAAGTCTGCAAGAAAACAAACATAAAATCCGAACCCTACTTAAGCCCAACACATGTGCTGTGGTCAAATAGGGTCCAAACCTGACGTGAATGGCCGGATCTTTTCGGGTTCTAACAAATAGTCCAAGCTCTAAATCTCTGTGGGTTAGCCCTAGGCTCGACGTTTGAACTCCATGACTTCTGTGAGCAGTGGACATAAGCGTGTGCTTCTGGAGTGTATTTTCAGCACTTAGTGGCACACATGTTTCTGTGTGTCCTGAGCCTAGTCATCAGAGAGAGGTTAGGGGTGTGAGGAGATTAGAGAGGCTGCAGCAGCTCAAGACATTTTCTCAGTCTCAGTGGAAGCGGAAATCTGGCCTGCGCTCTTCTGACCCCACTTTAAATGCACACACACCTTTGTAATCATCTCTTGGCTGTGTATCCCTTTTGGCATCTACATTACTGTTGTCAGTGGTGTAACCTGAATTTGAAGCACACACATGTTCGTATTCCTCTCTTTGTGGGGTATCTCTATTGACATATACACTGCTATCGTCAGTGACATCTACAGATATGTGGTCAGGGGTGTAACCTGGATCTTATGTAAACATGTTTGTAATCCTCTCTTTGTGGGGTATTCCTAATTCCTACTTGTACCTAATTAACATCAGCTGACCTCTACATTACTGTATTTAGTTGTTTTTCATAAACTCACAATTAACAGGTGTACAAATCATAAGTGTATAGCATGTACTGAATAATGTACTGAATAAAATACCATGGGATTATTAGCTGATAGTTTTATTAAAAACTTTAGTTAGCAGAAGTAGAAAAATGGCAAAAATATGCTTCAGTGAAAGTAAAAAAGCATGCACATTTAAATCTTTTAGCTAAGAATGTTTGGGGATGTGTGGTATGTAGTGCAGCTAATTGACACTACTGGCACCCACACAAAAACAAATTAACATAGCTAAAAGAGTTAACTGATTGTAAAGAGAAAAAAACATTCTAAACAGTGAGGTTTGTAATGAGGTGAAAATAAAAAATGTAAAGATTATAAAAGCATTACAATTTCTCATGGAAGTATTACAGAGTAAAAGCGCCTGCATTCAGGTGCAGTAAAAAATATATTCCTCCCCTGGTTCATGCCTCTATCGTCGTATTAGGGACTATTGGTCCCCACAAGAAGCTAAATACATGGCCTTATGCCTACACACACACATTGACCTGGCAATGCTGTGTCTGACACCCTATGAGTGGTTGATTACAGTGGTGGAGGATCACTGCGGGATTATATGGGAGTTACCTGTGCGAGAGCTTGGATGCTTATACTCTGAAGCTGTTTGAGCAGAGGCGGCCTGTCCATTTCCATCACTGTCGCTGTGTGCTTTATGAGCACTGCGCTGTCCGTCAATTGATATTCCGTGCATGGAAAGCTTTTTGCAATTCTCAGCTCACCCACCGTATCAAATTGTGCCTGCTCAGAATGTTGATATGGCAATGTGTCAAAAATTAAACTATCAGCAAAAAAAATAAATAAAAATGATTCAGGGACACCTGTGTGTGTCAGTATTTATTTTATTTTTAAACAAATGCAGCTTGCCTTGCTGATTTCTCTTTGTTTTTGTTTTTTTTTACATATTGTTCTTGCTGGCATGGTGCTGTTTATTAAACTTGCATGTGTGGTGTACAGCCGATTGCAACAGCAGTGAAACAACTGTGTGTGACAAGGAACATGGATCATAAGCCTGGTGAAGTGGATTTGTAGGTTTCGCGACTGATGAGACTGGTGAGATGTTTGGTCATATAGCTGACCTTTGGGCATCAAGCCATATAATCCATAAATCCTTATGATTTAATTCATTAAGATATAACCAGCAATGCTTATGCTAGGTCAGCAGTTTCAGAGAATATATTAGATCATCAACACTAGAATAATGCTTTAACATCAAATCTAGAGAAGTTCCCGCTTATCCCAGGTTTATTCGATCAGCCAAGTCATGTTTGTTGTCCAACACTCTTTAGCTGCCTCTGTAGTTAAGTATTGGAGCTACAATGTTAACGCTGCCAGAAAGTCGATAGAAGTCAGTTGTCAATCAAATATTTTTCATAAATACAACCCCAAAACTTCTCTCAGCTTGTTCAAACCACATTCAGGTCTTCATTAACGGTGAGCAGACTTGTTCAGGGGAGTATGACTGTAAACTGTGAAACTACATCAACAAGCCTGCACAGGAAGTTTTAGATGTGGTTGTAGGAGAAGAAATGTTTTGGAGAAGTGTTTATGGAAAAGACTGGGGTGACTATTGATTTTAGTGTTTGTTAGCACTGATGGCCTTGTAGGTCCAGGTCAAAACTAAAGAAGCCACATTTGGATACCAAAAAGGTTTTGGCCTAATGGCCTCCACCTGAGGTAAGTGGATTTTTAACTAGCAACCTGTGACCTCTTCACTCCACCATTCACCCCCACTTAACCGTGTCCATTTTTCAGATAATTGACAACAAAACATCAAAGATAAAATGTATGAAATTATGTTTTTTGTTATGGTCATTACAGTTTTCTGACTGTGTCGATCTCATTATAAAGAGTTTGACACTTAAAAATGAAGGTGTTAACGGGCTTCCTCTGGAGGGATAAGATAGAAGAACCAGTCTTTCAAAGGATGCTCTCTAAAAGAACCATTTTTGTAAATCTGATTTATCAGAGTTTAAGGAACTATCACAAAATCTAAATGCTAAGTTGTCCTGTAGCTCTCAGTTTAAGCCAGGAACCCTTTAGGAGGCTTTATTTTATAGGAGTGTGGACGATGTTCGCTCGGTATGTTCTGTTGTTTTCTGCGTTTGCCTCCAAGCTGAGTGTTTCTGCAGCTCCACCGTGGTTAAACATAACCTCTTAATGCTGCTTTTTAATACCAATCCTACCGTGGGCCTTTTTTTTCAGAATTTGACCCCTAAGCGGCAGGGTTTTGGTTTGTTATATTAATCCCTAATCGCCGGCATTAGGCCCGGGTGCTGCGTCTTTTCAGATGCGTCCTCCCCCGCAGCCTGATTTCCCCACGTTCCTGCCTCTCTTGGCGCTGGCGATGAGGGGAGCCGTGGCACGTTTGGGATTGGGATTCGGGGGCCCTGTCACGCTGATTCCTTCACCGGCACATCAAAGCCTTTCGGGGAAGGGCCTTTGAAGTGACTCCAAAAAAACAACACACGACTGGTGACGGAGGGAGCCGCGTCCAATGCAGGAGAATGGAAATCAGAGATGTCGTTACTGAGGGACGGCCTAATAGGACGTAAACGAAAATCATTATTTTTTCAGCCCTTCTGTCAATGACCATGGAAGGAGCAGCCCACTTACTAGAGGCAGACGCGCTGGTGTATTTCACTGATATGCTCGCCCAAGGTCTAAATCCATCCAGCAAAATCATCAGACGAATGCCAAAATGTGTCTTTGCCTTGAGAATACAAATATCTGTTTACATAAGCTGTCGTACGTCTAAGGAATGGCTATCTATATTTAATATTTTAATTACAGATTGCCTGCTTGGAGACAGATGAGGAATTTTGGAAAACATCAAGTGACGTTTCACAACTTTACTATAAGGGCATGACGAATGCCTCATTTATGATGACATAAGGTTTAACATTGAGACAAACTCTGGAATACCAAACAAAGGCATTAATAATAAAGATGCCAGTAAGAATATCGGTATTAGCACCAGAAGTACTGCTATTCAGGTCAGTGTGAAAAGTCTACATGTGAGTTTGTACTAGCATTTCTAATAAATGAGCAAATTTGTCAGTAGCAGTAGCATACTGAACACTTTTATTATATTATAATAATTACAGTATCAGTAATAAGCAGGGGCATGTCTACAGGTGAGCCTGCCCGACATTAGTTATGCCCACCCATAGGAATCATCTGATCATTCAGTGAAAAAATCACTGTTAAGGTAAATTCAGTTCAGTATCTGCTCCTAGCACAGTGACTGCTACTTTCATAGATGCTATGTGCTCATATGTCAATACGTTACATTCTTACAACTTTTCCACATGCTCTGTTGCACTCTACATATTCTCACTATAGTGTACTGTATCTGTCCTTTGTCCCATGTTGTATTTATTGCACTGTGCTTATCGCGTTGTGTTGTATTGTTTGGCACTTGTGTTTTCGTAATGGTCCTGCAGGACGTTGTTTCGTTTCACTGTGTGATTGGTTATAGCTAAAATGACCATGAACTAGGGCTTGAACTTTGCACTGAGATATTGCACTGAGTAAGTTGTGAAAAGGATTATGCGTATATTAATGCCTTCCTTTACTCAATGTTTTATTTGGAGCTGTTCTCTTTCCTGCTTTCCGGATGCATCAAACGCAGGCTAACCAATCAGAGCCCCATTGTCATGATTGCGGCCCAAACAAACATCAGGATGGCAGGAGTTCTCTCTCTTAGAGCGGGCAACAGAAAGCTCATGCAATAAGTAACTGACTGGTTAAAGGAAATATGGCAGAGCAGATCTATACTGTAACTGTTTATATACGTAGTTCATTTACTCCTTTGTAATAAGAGGAGCACCAAGCAAAAGCAGATCTTAATTCCCTCACTGGCATTCGGGAATACCTGCAGAATCACCTGCTCAGCTTCTGCTCCTCTTAGTGGATAGAATGATACCCTATGACTTTTTTGGTCAGTTAAATCATATACAGGGTTAAACGCCTTTACTGCTGTTTTTTTGAGCGTTCGTAATTTCCATTAATTGTGTAATTGATCATTAAGAATCCCAGTAGTGGTGGTTTCTTCAAACATGCCTTTAGTACTCCTTACATTAAGGATGCCCACAGACTGGAATTAGACTGTATATGCTGGAAGCTGGCATCCACGTTTCCCATAGAACTGACTGCACTGAGCTAACTTTTACTGTTCTAAACCCACCCCCACTTATTGTTATCATACAGGATGTTATAGGTGGCACCTAACATAATCTCAGAGCTAAACGCAACATTCAGCAAAAAGCCTGTGTGACTGAATTGCAGTCAGCAAATGGAACTTTTCTTTATTCAGTCTCCATTCCAGCTAACTCATCTCTATCTTCTTTTCCTTCTTTCCTTTATTCCTAATTGGGGTAGTGTTTGGGACATACCCAAGGAGAAAATCTCAAGGAGAAAAGCATTTAAAAGGCATATGAGCCCTTTAATGTATTTTTTAAGTGCATTCATAAAAATAAAATTCCTTACACATTCTATATTATACCACTCTGCATATTATCAGTATAGTGTACTGTGTCTGTCCTGTGTTCCATGTTGTTATTGCACTTGTTCTTATGCCTCTAGTTCTCTAGGTCACATGTGCTCGAAGTTAACCTCAGGGGGGAATAAAATCAGTTACCAAAAATGGCATATTGTCCCTTTAAAGTAATTTTTAAAGTGCTGTCATCAAAAGAAAATTCACTCCGTTTTTCCTTTGAGAAGATCATTGAATGTCCCAGACGTTAGTGCAGCTGGTTGGCCACATCTTTCACAGCTCTCGACTGTCTAACTCCTCCCAAGCAGTGGTTAGGCCACAGATGAAATATACACAATTTTTTCCCTTATGCCAAATGCAGCCAAGACGTGTCTGAAGTTTGCACGTTTAATTTTGCCCGGCAGTCGAGTAATGGACTGTCACATGGATGATGTTTGTATAATGCTTGCATATCATCAAAGTTGAAAATAAATAAGCCACATTAGCAGCCTAAAAAATACAGTAAGGGTTTCATGATAATCTGCTCCCTGTGTTTTGTGCTTGGAGAGGGAAACTGCTCTGCATGCATATACATGAGTCAAAAGCACCAAAGAGCTGCAAACCTTCCTTCTTATTACAGGTACTACAGAGCCACTGCCTTCGGTTTGGTGTGTCACAGGAGACACTTTTTAACCCCCAGATAAAGCTGCATTAGTAAATCTGCCCCATGGTGTCTTCCTGAAGAAACATAATGCTGGGGCCCCTTTTTACTGATAGGACGTAAATGAAACTGGATGGTTTGAAGACTGGACAGATTAAAGAGTTAAAATAGCAGTGGGTGTGCACAGTTTAAGCACTGATAAGATTGATATTATACATAATGTTGTGAAAAGTTAGTAACTTATTCTATTAGGCCATATGGACTGGAAATAAATGAAACGAAAATGTGGTTCCTGACTTTTGCGTAGCGCCTTACATATTTTAATATACAAATCAATTAATACATTTATTCATAATGCATCATTTGATTTTGCGCAGTGCCGTAACAAGTACACAAATATGCAGTCATTACAGCAGACACTGGAATCAGTGCATCTGCGGGGCATGGTATTAGGTGGTGGATGACTTCAGCGCATGTCTCATTAAAATTAATGAAGCATTGTTCACTTGGAAACAAATAAACATAATTCCGAAAGCTGCAAATTCGCTGTATATGTGTTGTCTGGCCTGCGGTAGGAGCGCTGACTCTGACCCTGACCCATAACTTTCTCCAGGGACATGTAAATGCACTTTGAAGCAACTCAACTTTCTGCAGTAAAATGGAACTAGAGCAACACACGCGCGCGTGCTCCTTTACACACACTCTGGCATACACGGCCGTCCCAGCAGAGCCATCTGCTAATGCTGCTGAGGTGATTACATTAGGATTTCATCATGTCAGCAGCATGTCCAACACGGCACACTTCCGTCTCCTCCAGCGCTGAGTGCGCTGCGGCAGCCTCCATCACACGCGCATGCAGACACACACACACACACACACTGCTACGTATGCTAGCATGCATATGGAGCTGTTCGCAGGTGTGTGTGTATTTTTGTCCGACGCATGAGTGGCACATGTGCTTGTTTATCTATCTGTTGGAGTATACAAGGATACACTTGTATTCGTCTGTCTTTGAGCTGCATGCTGCTTTGCTGCTTGTTGTTTCCTTCTGATCAGGACTCACACTGTGTCCCATTTCTCCTCTTTATCTGCATCTTCAAAAAAATCTACTTCAGTCTCCACTCTCAGACTGACACAATTCCATAATCTGTTCCTCAAGTATGAGCCAATGTAGGGAATATAATTACACACTGCAGTAAAACGCATCCTCCACCAAAACCATATATAATCTTGTCGTCTGAATTTTGAAAAGGCCTGCACTCTTCATGTGTAGTTTTCCCTACATATACTAGTTATGCGCCAAAGCAATCATAATTCATTTTTACACACAATTCAATTTTACACTATAGTTCATTTTTACACTTTAGGTATTTTCCTGCCTTTTCTTTTGACCTTTGAGTTAAGCTAGTCTCACAGGACCAGACAGGTTCTCTAATCAAGTATACACATCTATGGACATCCTACACTGGTTACACTGGTACTGGCTTGCAGTAAAATCAAAGGCATGATCACACACACAAAAAATTCCAGATAGTGCCTGTTCAACGATACAAATCAGCCCTTTCAAATGTGGTTGAGAAAACCAGGGTGTTGTTGCTTGAGTAAAAAAAAACATACTTACAGAGTCAGCAGTATATACTCTGTCATGCTCATATTGATTTAAATCACCAGGATGTGCACCATCACTGAGGCATTTTGACAGCAGAATTATTAAGACTACGCCACAAGCTGCAAACCTTTCATCAGACCACAAGATCACAATAGTCCAGGCAGTGCAGAGAGCATTCTTTTTTTTCATTCCAAATAATGGTGGACAATAAGTATTTGGTCAATAAACAAAAGTTCAAATCCTTATGGACAAACGTTTTCTTGTTTTTTTATCTCTAAACACACATGCAGTTTCCTGATGAAAACAAGGACTTTCAACGCCCTCCAAAGCAAACGATGGGGTTGAAAGTTTTCCAGTTGAAATGTTTCCGGAAGCCATAGCAAAGGCATGATCTAACACATCTAAAAAGAAGCAGCCCAAAATTCCAGCTAGTGCTGTCTTTAAAACTACCACTGTGGGGAAAAATTTTTGAGGGAAATCAGCCCTTTCAATAGTACATCACAGTAGGGAGTGACACAAAACCAGGGTGGAGGTTCATACAGGGTGATCTAACAAGCATTCTTTGTCTCCAAACACGTACCAGAGTAATATTTTTTTTTTTTAATTTGTACCACAGAGCCAACCAGAAGTGTAATATATCTCCTGGAACATTGCTGTTTAGTATACAGAGTCAGCAGTGAGCCTGCACAGGTCTTCTGAGTACTCATATGTAATGCTCATATTGATAAAATTGTTTTAGTCCCCCCTTGTCTGTTAGGAGGGAGCTTTCCTTAAGTTCTTGTAATCCCTTCACCCATGGAACTGGCTCCTGTGAGGTCAGCACATTACTGAAAACCACGGTGAAGGATAGATTGAAGTTATCGATTCGTAGGGGCGAGGAATTAGTAGTGGTTGTTCCCATTTTTCCTTATTGATTCCCACAGTAGGATTTCTTCACATAAGCTGCTTTGCTATTGCAGATTCAGTTTTCCAGCCTACTTGCGAGATCTTGGACAATTCGTATCAGCGTGTCTCAGACAGCTCTTCCTAATGCTACACATAGTGTACACACCGAATTCTTCTACACAGCGTGTATTTGAGGTTTATAGGCAGGTGCCTATTATAATATACTTCAAATAGGGCATAATACAGGTAATGAGTATAGATATAGGCGCCTATAGAAGTACAGGTCTGTTGATAGCATAGATAGCTTGATAGATAGATCTATACTTATTTTCATATTTGTATAACATAAATAGAAATAGATAAATAGATATCTAGATATGATAGATACATTTTGTCTCTCAATAAGATAGTTGATAGTAGAATACGATATGATGTCAAAAGAAGATTCCTGTGAGTAAAGGCTTGATGCAACTGTTGTCCAAATGTTTTCCAGGTCAAAGACCTAGCATTTTACAGATGTATGCTTTGTTTTAGTTTTTCAGCAGAACAGAAGGATCCGGATTGAAAAAGTAGCTTTAACTGTATACAGGGTGTCTCAAAAATAAAGGAACAAACGTGTAAATTAATAGTGATAGAATTGGAGACATAACGTGTAGGGGGAAGGGGGAAGCATGTTAAGCTATGTAACTAACGTTGCAGCCATAAGCTTCTACTCTATGTGGGCATTTTCTTAAATTTGAGACACACTGAATGTGTATTATATACAGGAGGATACCTCAAAAGAACACCAGCCTATAGAGAGTCCTTTATTATGTATTGCTGATATAATCCAGTGTTTGTTAAAGTGCTGGAGCTTGCCATGTTGTTTTGTTGATACTTTTTGTGACACATTCACTTTTCAAGTTTTCTTACAGAAATAATTCCTATTTAGGAATTCCACTTCTGACCTAATAAGTATCACTGATGCAATGACTTAATGCCTATGTGTGTGCTCATACCTGACTGCTTGCCATGAATGCTGTTATAAAAGCACAGACTGTTTTAGGCCAAAACATCAGGTCTATGTATGTGTGTAACTGGTTTATGTGCTCTTTTGCAGGGGTCTCTTCAGCAGCAGTTACACTGAAACCCACTACAGAGAGGATGGACAAGCTATTACTGGCACTCACAACACTACGGTAGGGTGGACGCCAAACACCTGGTTAGATATTTCTGGAATAACTGGAATCTTAATTTTGCTGAAGTTTGCTCATGTTTGGGCCAAGTTATGTATTTTAGGCTTAAGGAAACAAACTGTTTTAAATGATACATTAAATTACATTAAGTTACATATTATTTTATTCATTTAACATAAATACATAAAACAATTAACAGTGTTTGTGGGATGTGCACCCAGTGATCTTGGTCCTAATTGACTCATTAGGACTAGGCAGGTCCTAACTGACATTAGAAAATTTGAAACAGAATAAAACAGTCCTTTTTCCACTTTTTTAAACTACATGTTAAGGTCAATAATAATATGTCAGTTGAACAATAAATGAATTCCAGTTATTTCTCTTATTTGTATTTTTGCATTCTGGACAAAATCTTAATCTGGTCTCAATCTTGTCTTGGTCTGCTAAAAGTCTTGACTCAGACTTGATGTCTTGACTCCAGCACTAGTAATAAACAGATTCTGTCCACTCATATAGCTATAACAACGTGTACTGCCTTTCACAGTAAATGAGAATTCTGGGGCAGATCCTCAAATCTGAGCAAGTAAGACAAATGCCATTAATCGCTTTAACACAATTAGCTATGCAAAGTACTGTAATTAACTGTTAAATCATTTGACAGCTTAAGATTTTAGCTATATACACCACGCCTTTTCACACTTTCTTCACAACTTAACGCAGTTCAAGGCAATTATTTGATGACTCAAGCCTGCATGGTGCTAATGAGTGGCTTTAATAAGCCTCTGTTTCATGTTGGCTACATTAACCTCGTAGCACCAGTGGAAAATTTAATTCAATTCAACTGCATTGTCATTATACCAATACAGGGCTGTGCAGTATAACAAAACACAGTCAGGCTATTTCTCCAGCGCTGTAATTATAAGAATAGATACAGCACCCTCCACAATTATTGGCACCCCTCATTAAGATGTGTTCTTAGGCTTTATACTGTATATATATATATATATATATACAATATAAGATAACAATGTAAAAAAGAGAACAATCCAACCTTTAATTTAAGTGCAATTATTCAGTGGGAAAAAAATCCCACATTAAGAAAGAATTATTTTCCATGAAATCATCTGTGCCACAATCATTGGCACCCATGGTGTTAATGCTTTGTACAACACCCTTTTGCCAACAAGACAGCACCTGATCTTCTCCTATAACATTTTCGCAATGTACATCACAGTGGGCATGAGTTGCTTTTTCTCATACTCACCTTTTGTGTGTACACCAGACCCACTTAGAGTGTTTGTTGCCAAAAAACTCTATCTTGGTCTCATCTGACCAAAGCACACGGTCCCAGTTGAAGTCCCAGTACTGCTTAGCGAACTCCAGGTGTTTACGTTTATGCTTGTAAGTGAGAAAAGGCTTTTTCTGTGCATGGCACCCAAACTGCTTGTTAGCCTGTAGATTCGCTTCTTGGTTGTTATGGAGACTTTGTGACTCCAAGATGCTACTCTTTAATGCAGTTCTGTAACAGTGAGCTCTGCAGAACTTTTTACTTCTCTTACCAGCCTCCTCACTGTGCGTAGAGGCAAGATAACCTTGCATCCCCGTCCAGGCCTGTTTGCCACTGTTCCAGTTGTTTTAAACTTCTTGATAATTCCTCTGACTGTAGTTATGGGCAGGTGTAGACGAGTAGTTATTTTCATGGAGCCATTGCCTGACTTATTAAGGTCAACACACATCTGCCTTACCTGAAAGGTGTGTTCTCATTTGTCTTTCCCATGTTGAAGAGTGGATAGGAGAAATGGGCCGCTTTATACCCCAGGGAAACTGGAAGTGATGAATTATTTATTAACGGGACCTAGATACTCGGATCAACTTTATAAACTACAGTAGAATTGACAGAAATGCTTCAATTACATTTATTTTCTAGGAATTGTTAGGGATTTCTTTAGTCAGGGTTACATTTTTCTGCAATTTTCAGGGTGAGATTAGGCTTGTGCACATGTAGGAGAGTACAGGGTGTTGAGGTAGCCAGGTGTGCAGTTAAGTGTGGTTGTAAACAGTGTTTTTTAAACACTACAGATATTTAAAGTGTACAGTGCAGGTACTGAGAATAGCAGCTCAATGTTTAGATGAGCAGCTAAAACAGCTTACGGGCCAGATGTCCAAAAATTCCTAGGCCTATTCCTGAAACGCTGTGGCTGCTCCTAGTCTGCCATAGCTTCAGTGAGTGTGTGTTGACTCCATTGGCAGCCCTCATTTGGGTCATCCAATGGGTTCTGTGGAGTTATATAATTAAACCAGCGCACAGAGCAACAGCTGACAAGCTTGACAACCTGTCGCCATCCTCCCTCCCTCGCCAGCGCTTTAGATGGCGTGCCGATGTTCATTCATTGCATGTAGCCCTGATTTCTGCTTTCATAAGCCTTTCAAAAACACAATAAGGAGCTTCTTCTCTACAAAGCTGAACAGCGGACTGAAAAGATTAGTTCGTTAAATGGAGGTGAGAGCAGCCTGACAAGCCTTTGGCAACAGCAGCTGCAAAATGGTTGGTAATATTACTTTGAGTTGCTTTTTATTTGCTGGAAGCACTGACAGTGGGGTTTTTGTCACTTATAATTGGAAGTGTGCGCTTATGTAAATAGGGGAAGAAGAGAGGAACTGACAGCACAAGAACAGCAAAATGAAGGTATTCACTAGACTTCATGAGTTGACACGGCCAAAGCTGCATTGTGAATAGTGTCATATTGTCATGCCACTTTTTAAAGTATACAGTGTCTTTTTTATAAGTATAATGATTCTAAAATATTATAAGACATATCATATAAAATCAGTATATAGTCTGCATCACAAATCTATCAGGTAATAATGGTAATGGTGTGTTTACATATGTTTGAAAATTGACTCTGTGAATCATAGTTAGAGGAGAACTTTATCAGTGTATATTTATTTTATTTAGGAAGAAAGAACGGAGACACCGTTGTATAATGCTGGTTTTCAAAATCATTCATATTTATTCAAAATAAACACCTAGGTTTATTCCACGCTGCGGTTGACAGTAAAGGTTGGGAAAATTGATCTCTTGAATGCTCCACTTACCGCTAAGGACTACAGACCGTTACTGCTGGCAGTGGTAGAATTTTCTGTCGCTGCAACACCAAACAATGCAGTGCCGCCA
Source organism: Prochilodus magdalenae (assembly GCA_024036415.1). NCBI lineage: Eukaryota > Metazoa > Chordata > Actinopteri > Characiformes > Prochilodontidae > Prochilodus > Prochilodus magdalenae. Next base: position 406,654 of record JAMWET010005449.1, on the reverse strand, counting down.
AACCCCCTACTGCCAGCATGTAAACAGCATGTAATTTGTACCTACAGTCATTTCCCATTTTAGCAGGTGCACTCTCAAAGAAATATTGTGCAAAATTACAGTCATTTACTGTTATTTTACAGTAGGCTATGTGTACTCTGAATGTACAATTATAGTCATTTATCATATTTCCTTTTTTCTACACTCCTGTATTTCCTGTATATACAAGCCTGGCATGGCTTGTATGTTGCGCCACACCTCTTACTGAGGGCCCACAGTTTTCCTGTATAATGAACACAACATGTGAAGATCAAACACAACAAATCTCTCTACATCTGCACATCTGTAGTTTCTGGTATTAAATGCTCAAATGTCCATACGGACTGCAATATAGTTCAGAACATGTAGTGCTTAGTAGTTTGTTGAATGAGGTTTTTGGCATCTTCTGTAAAGTTGCCATTTTGGAGATACATGTTTTTCTTTGGACAGCGACGATATGCTATATATTATATATCATAGATCATATTAACTACCAATTTTGCCTTTTTAAAACCAAGTCATTGATCCATTTTCCTATAAATGTCATGTACCTGTACTTTTTATTTGTTTGTTTATTTATATTTTTATAATTTATGTATTTATTTTTTGTTCATTCTTCCATACACTACTATTACTGCTCCATAAACTGATTTGAAACTAGGTACCCTGTTAGTCTTTAGTCATTTAGTTTTAGCTGTAACTAAAATTTGACTATTTTAAACACTTTGATTATATTAGACTGATTTTGTTTTAGTTACACCCCACTGGCTGGGCGTGTCTTTATGTGTTTGACTGTAGCTTAGTGACTTATTGCTCTATAATTGAGTCATATGTCTGATGAGATTCAACATAAATGCTGCTTTTCTGGAATACCAGTTACTGACACAAAACTTTAATGTTCAAGACAAAGATTCATGTACATACAATAAATAAGTTCTGATATCCACTGCAGTGTGTGTATATCTATAAAGCTAAATCATTCTTTTGATTGATGGACCTGCTAGATTGTTTTATCTCAGTTTCCAAGCATTAAAATAACTATATTTTTAAAAATGGTTGAATGTGTATATAATTCAAAACAGCAATATATAATGTTTTAAGGTTAAACACAGTGTGTGAAATATAATAAGTTTAAAATGCATTAATTAAAATGCATTAAAACTAATTGTAAGGTTAAAGCAACATGCTCTGACAGTAAAACATGAAAAGAACACTAACACAACATAAAAACACAAAGAATTCTTGAAAGCTGCAATACCACCACAACAATATTCATTCCAGAATATTTTTTTTAAAGTAACAGATGATTAAAATAAAAGCTTCACTTGTATCTTCCAGAAAGCACCATTTTACAGTCGTAGTGCTGTGTTAAGGAGTACAGTATTACTGCAGTGTTTATGCTGTAAATTTACATCGGCCCTTTACAGTGTAAAGAATCCCAGTGTAAAGAATTGCTTTACCCCATACAGGTGCACTTAATTGGATTCCAGTCGACTGTAATCTATCTGTCGGAGCTACAATCTATCCCATCCATTTATGGAAAAGAGCGATTTAGGACCACCACTGCGCAGCTACTATTCACATAGAGTTCTTAGTACATCAGTGATACTAACTTGGCAGTATGTGGTGTACTGGTCCGAGTGCTGCTGTTTCATTGACAGATGGGTTAGGGGGCTGGTGGATAAATATAGTCCTATAAAATATAAACCTATAAAGTATGCCTTTATGTTAGGCGTTCTTATAAAATGAGAAACGAGTGAAGGTTAAGGGTAGGTATAAACAGTGAAGGCAGTATCCTCAGTCCTTCATAAGCTAATTGAATCTGGCAGTGTGGCCAAAGGCTTAGGAAACGTCTTTCTGTATTTGTATTGGTTCTGCTACTGAATTAGCATGTCATGAAAGAAAGATGGCACAGTGTTATTAATACAAACCCCAGACTTTGCTCAGCAGTAGCAGTGTATTATTTAAAGGGGGCATTAGCTGAGTCACCAGCAGATATATTCAGATGCGGACGTGTAGGGACTCAGTAGCTATAGTGTGTGTGTGTGTGTGTGTGTGTGTGTGTGTGTGTGTGTGTGTCCTGTGCCAGATATAAAGGGGAATTTGTTTTCTCTGTAAACCAGAGCAGGAGAAACTTCTTCTACTGGCAGAATGTGGGTGGTTTCTGTCTTCAGGAACACCAACAGCAGCACTGCGCTGGCCTACCAGGCCAGCTGATCAAGCTGTACTTTTAACAAACTGATCCACTGTTAAAAAAAAAAAAAAAAGAAAAGAAAACTATTACACTTTTTGTTTATTGACAACTGATTTTTGCCAACATATTCACAGGCTGATATAGGGATATCCATTACAGTAAAAATGCTGATTTTAATTTAGTGCCATTTACAGGAATTGAATATAGTGTATTCACCTCCACCACCATGAGTCAGCGATGCATAATTGCACAATTGCTGAGGTTTTTTTTGGCAAGGGTGTACGTAATGATCTAAGCATTACATCACCAGAGATATTGTTTTAACGGTCCCGACTTTTTTGGAGCATGTTGCACGCAGTGGTTTCAGAATTATTGTTATTAATTATTAACTGTTTAAATTTTTACTTCACAAAATATTCACATTACATTTCTTGCATTTATTCCCAACTTTCCTTCCAAAGAGCTTTTATACTGTGATGCCATAGCAAAGAAGAGTCAGGCAAAGCCATTTTCTCTACTCCAAGCTTTTGTTCTTTATTCATACTAGTCAAATGAAACATGCATGCATGAAACTCTGGGCAGAAGGGAGGTCACCACTAACCTACAGCTTTACATCACTGGTGCCCCCTCCGATGCAGACACAAAAAAACAACCCACATCCCAGAAGCAACATAAGCCACACATGCCTATAAAACTGAAACTAATAAATGTAACAATAAACGACACAACGGTATCTGAATCCGACAGTACACCCCGAGGAGGCCTTTGGAGGTGTTGTGGTTAGCTAAGGAGGGACCAACTCAGTGGTAGTGGGCTATGATTAAACTGAGAAAATGGCTCACACCATCTGGCTGCTTCACTTCATTTGTCTGTCCTTCAACTCATGCTCACCCAGCACAATGTTTATCATGCACAGTGCCGTTGACTGAGAGTCTACCAGGTCTAATGATTGCCAAGCTGAGATTGGTTAAGCGCAGCACTTAGCTAAAGGTCATTTGCCTTGGCTTTCAGTGATTGACCCAGGCTGTTGCTTTTTTTTCTTCCTTCCAGACGAACTGCTACTATCATGGCAAGGTCCAAGGACACACCCACTCTGATGTCAGCCTCAGCACTTGCTCCAATCTCAGGTGAGAATGACATCATTACTTTTACCTCCCTGCAGATCCTTAATGGACTCTCTGTATGCTAATTGGAGGCCATTTTAAAAGCTCAGTTTTTCAAGGTCTTTCCAACACTTTAAAAAACAGCCTAAGTATTTTAAGTGTGTGTGCGTCGCTGAGAAACGCTATTATGAAGCTATAGTTGTCGAACATTTATTGCTCCACATATTGTCTCTTACGGCTCTGCTGTCTCTAATCTATAAAGGCGTATTTTGAGACAATAAAGCTGACAGAGTGAGTTAAAACCACCGTTAAAGCCTGTACTATCATCCTCAGCTTAATCGCCCATGCCGTAAGTACACAATGCGATGAAAGGCATTTAACATGTCATGAAAACCTTTAGCTATGCAGTAAAATGTAATTACCAAGAACATTTGGTCGTAGTAAATTTGCTGTAAAGGGCTGACCAGCCAAATAAGTAAACATTAACTGCAGGCATCAGGAATTCCTCAGCGACAAAGCCTGCTCTCCAAGGACTTCTCTTAGTAATTACACAAAGCATTTTAATGAAAGCTCATCATGTCCGAGTCCGCCTGTCTTGGAAACCTTCAGAAAGACAGATGTGAAGACTATGCTTCATATGCTTGTGCTGATGCAGTTCAAGGCTAGTGGAAATATGCTTTTGCTTTTTGTTGCTCGCAGTAGTTTTCTGTGGTGTAAGTGCTAAAGATGGGATTTGAAACTCAATTTGAAAGAGTTACAAAATGGAAGAAACTCAGAATCTGTTGGAGCATTTCTGTGTAGAACTCAGGGACACAGTGTAATGCTGAGGTGTAAAATGACTGTGTCGACCTTTTAATCTACTCTCGTTCTGTAATGCCATGGTTTCTCAGTGCTAGTGTAGCAGTTGTCGTATGCAGTACATGTCAAACAAAATGTTTTGTTGACATCTTCCCCACAGGATACAAATTAAGGAACAACGGTTTAGTGCACTGTTTGAATTTCTGGGTTTATCGTACAGGAAAATGAAAGAAAGATGTTTAAATAAAGCTATTATACCGGCCACATGTCATGGTCTGCAAAAAGAAATGAATTAACAGAATCAAAATATTGTTGCAGTATTAATATGGAAAAACTATAGGCTCTTAGAATAAAAACCCTATTCTTACATGACTATGTCCTCTCCTGAAAAGTTCCCAGGTTCTTTTTTTGTTTTTTTTGTTTTTTTTTGCCAGAGACAAAGCAGAGAAGTGTGTATCCTGTAGAGGATCTGTTAACTTCCGGGTGTGTCCAAACTTCTGCATACAGCATTAAAGAGCATGATCTAACAAAGCTGAAGACTTATATTCTGTTGCAAACCTATCTTAAGACCTCAGTTGGCAACTCTGGCTTTTAATTTTAATAGGTTAAATTGGACATCATTAATGTCCCTGAATGAATTGTGGACAATACATTATGCAAGGTTTAGTTCAGTTCTGAAGTTCCAGCATGGTCCGGTAAATCAGCAAGCATCAAAACCCAGGGCTTACTATTGCGCAAGGAATATTGTGAAACAAGCCTGACTTAATAAATTGTGTATTTTGGAGGAACAAGACATGGGAGGATATGCACATGAGTTTCTTTTATGCTTTTCCAGTAATCAAAACTCATAATCCGTAGCAGGCCGACAGAGACCACATCCAGTAATTGCAGCTCAGAAACTAGTTCAAAAACAGAACGTTGGAGAGCACTTTAAAAAACTTCAGTGAACTTGAAAAGCTGGACCTGTGATTTAAAAGTACAGCTAGCACATCACAAAGTCAAATGCTCAAACTGTATCAGGGGAGGTTCACCCCTCTAATCCTCTGTAATGTAAGGGATTTGTCAGATTCATTCGGGATAAAGTACCTCTGAATTTTCTACAGATATGAACAGGTGCTTGAGTACTCGCTTAACCTCTTCCAGGTGTCAGTATTCAGAAACCTGTAACGAAAATGAGTATGCATCTTATTGCATCAGGAAAAGTCAGGGAGGAAATATATAGGCCAACTATTTAGAGAACTGCTGGAACAGGGCTTTAAAGCAGAGTGAAGTGCTGTAACTTTGCTTATACTTAAGAGTAAATTTTTGAACTTTGCTTCAGTGAAACACCAGTGCCTTAGAACGGAGAAAGCAGAGACACTGCGGCCGTGTCTAGCCTCCCCACTGTAGCTGGTGCTAGCTAAAAGCAAATTAATGAAACATGTTTCTCTGTTCTCAATGTTACCTTAAAAAAATGTTAGTGCATCATCCACAAAAGAGAATTACCTTGTTGTACAAGCCACCATCTACCGCTGCACTGGTCAGCTCAGTAGCTCATCTGAAGGGGCAGCATCTATTCTTCCAATGCGGTGACTACAAGACTGTGCTTGGCTATTACAAACACTGAGGTGTGTTTGAAATGTAAACCTGCTGCAAAATGTTTATTTAGCATTCTTATGTGAGTGCAGCTTATGTTATCAGAAGATGAATCCTGTTTTTTTATTCCATGTGGTTAACTGAAAATGACTGGGAATGTACATCCCTTGGTTTTCCTTAGATTACCACAGAGAGCACAGACGTACAGTCCTGTGCAAAAACCACCCTTCATTCATTATTCAGCATACGTTTTGCAACTTCCATTTTTTTGTGAGACTTGGTTTCATTTTTTAAATGATATCTAAAGGGTTTTTGGAGATTTTTCCACACTTCCAAATTTCAAGCTTAGAAGTTGGTGGCTTTTTCTGCTTCTCAAAGCCCACCCAGCTGGAGGTGATTTATTCTAAAACCATTCTAAGAATATGCAGTGTAATGTCCCATTATTGTTTTCAGCAGGAAGTTTCTTTTGGTTTCGAGAAAGTTCTTTCTAAAGAATCTCAGGTCTCAGTAAAACCCATAAAACATCTTCTGAATGTTGCACTGAGAATGAATTCTTCTTTTATTATCATATAATATAATCTGTGGCCCTGAAAATATCCTTAGAACATCCTCTGAACAGTTGCAGTTGAAATGTGATGTCTTAGCGAACATTCAACCTTATTTATAAAACATATTTAAAACGTTCTTTAAATATTAGACCAATACATTTTCTTTAAAACTGTGTTAGAACTTTAAGATTAAATTATCCAAAGTTCTGGGAACGTTCACTGCCAGCTGGGCAGGTAGTTACAAAAATCTCAGTCCATAAAACCCCACTCCATATCTCCAATTACAATTGTTCTGCTATGTGTCCCAGTAACAGCTTCTTGACAGCCGTGCATCCTTTCTAACCAATGGCGTTGAGTGTTTTCTCAGTGGGAGGATTCACAGAAACACCTGTGGATTTTTGTTCAGATCTGATGCAAGAGTGGCGCTCAGCTTTCTTCTCTCTGTCAAAGTTTTGTTTATCTGACGGTTAAAGTTTTGATGGTCTGCCAGGTTGCACTGTTAAGGGTCAAGATCTCTCTAAATGTTTTGAGAACTTTGTTTTTTCACTTGTTGTCCATTGACTCCCCTTAATGCAGGTCAGTCTTATTTCTAATCTCTGGACAAATGAATGACTTGCACTTGAAGGCTGTTCAAGAAACAAATAAAAGTTATTACTTTATTATGAGGTCAGTGGATCTTCAGCTTTAGCCAATTCCAGGGGGTCATTCACTTCCAAATTATCGCTTCTCAGACTCCTGAAAGTAGTTGTCATCAGTAATCACTTGTAATCCATCCACATAAAACTAATTTAGCTCAAATGGATAGGCATAACCACACAGGTATAGATGACATATGAGTCTTCTGGAATCAGGCAGAGGATCAATAACAGCAAACACATTTTTCACACGTCCCAGACTAGTTTTTTGTGGTTGGATTATCATTGCTCACTTCTCCCAATGCTGATCCCCACTATACGTATGCAGTCTTAACTGCGTTTGTTAGCGAGACACTTTAATCAATGTGTGTTGAAGTTGTTTGATATGTAGGCTTCACTGATTGTCTCTTAATGAGCCTCCATTAAGCAACAATTAGGTGCATGCTCCAAGCACTGCTGTTTCATTTACCCCAAGTCCTTGCCAGAGGATTGTGTTTGTTTTCATAACTGCGGAGAAAGATACACTTCACTGTAGACTTTGATTGCCGTAGATAAAAATGCGTCCTGTGAACACCACTGAGCCTCTGCTAGGTGATAAAAGCTGTTTACAACCTACAGTATGTAGAGATGTTGTAATTATCCATGTGTCATTCATATAATCTGCAGCAGTGAGGGACGTGGGAAGTGGGAGGACATGAGTACTACCCTAGTCTGCTTTAAGCTCAGCTTACAACGTGTTGTCATTTTTATTCCTTTGTCCTTGACTTTCAGTGCCCTGCAGGCATTGTAGTGATTTAATACAATTTGATTCAGGTTGTCTTCTTATCTAATTTAAAGACTTTACAGCCAAGGGACATGTTTACTGTCCAAATAAAGTATTTGATATGACTTGTGGTAATGCAGGAGAGCTATTATTGATGTGCTTCAACATATACTGTATTAGATTTTAAAGGAAATAAAGGGGTTTGGGACCCCTAAACACACTGTCATTTTAGTGTACATCCACATGTCTTAACATCCTTGCACCATTTTGAAGGTTCAAGCAGGTAAGTTTGATCCACAATGGAAATAAAAGAGGACAGCAGATTTTTAATGTACAAGACATTGTGATGTATCAAAAAATAATTCAGCACCCAGAAGACGGAACCTCATCCTACAGGACCTGGCCACTATGAAGAAGAATTGCTTTAAAATCCTGGTGGGCAGGAACTAGGTCATTCCGCAAGACGAACTGACATTGTATTGAAACAGGAGGCAAATTATACTTAAATTTTGGTCTAACGCTGTTCCAGTTATAATGTCTGGTTTTAATGCGGCTATGTCAATAAAATAGTACACAAAGGAATCGCTTACAAGGAATTGATATCAGGTTGTAGACTGGCAGACCTAACATTTTCACGTTTTGGGTGACATTCAGCAAGCACTGACGCCCTCCATGAGTCATCCTGCTAGTGGCAGCATCTTTGGTACCAGGCTGCACGACACAGGACTACATGCATGCAGATCTTTACAGCGAACTCACCATTAAAAAAAAAGCCACCATGAGATTGATCTACAGAAATCAGCGCCGGGATACATCTTCAGTGACGAGATTCCCGCATTTGTACTGCAACAAAAGAACTTCCGTATCCACCTCCTGTCCGGGTGTTGATTGCTCCCTGTCACCTATTCATTCATTTATTTCACACCAGTATTGTTGATTCCCATATAATTTCATTCACATGTCTCTTTATTCTGAAAATGGTGATATTATAATTATGGGATGTTATATAGTTCTTATGGCATCTGTATAATTTTCCGTTAAATATAACTTGTGTTAAATATAACCTAATGGCCATTTCACTATTATGGATGCTTTGCTGAGACATTGTGGAAGTATAAATGTTTTTCTTCTGATGAGCAACAGGGTGTGGTGGACATTGGGAGGGAAAGCCATATGAACCTTTAGACATTCTGGAGGAACATTTCCACATCCACCCACATGGGCCAAGAGAGGAGAAAAGGATTTATTAGATAGTACTAAGTAGTTGGCTAGCAAATATATTATATCTGTGTACATGCTGGAGTCGTCTGCTTTCAATTTTCACATGAAATTTAATCCACATACTTTAATTGCATTTCAATTGAGTCATCTGATCTCATTTTCCTCTTCTGTCACATCACCCGAACATTTATGCAGAGATTGCTTGGAGGTCAGACTCATTTTCCCAGTTAGCAATATACTAACATAATTCTGTGTTTTTGAAGGCGCCGAAAACCTTAATGCATTGAAAATCATGTCTTATATTTTGTCTGTAGGTTTATATTGTGCAAATGTGCAGTGACTTTTAAAGGTCTCAGGAGGTGAATTGCAATCACTGAAGTTACTGAAGATGATAAACAAGCGGGAAAAGGAGAAATAGTACTAAATGTCAGGGACTCACAGTCTCTAACATCCATTCTATTTTGCTGCTGCCCTCTTGAAAAAGCCATGACCCCAGAACTTCATTGAAAAGATTTCTTCCAACTTTTAGCTTCTTGGGAGATTTTTTTTTAGTTAACTCTTTGAGACAGTTGCTCAAGGCTGTTAGAAGCGTGATAGGAGCAAGACCGGTGTTAGAAAGATTATATCGTTGCTGTTTAAAGAAAAACATACCTCTCCAAAAAGGCAACTTTACTAGAAACAAACACATTTATTTTAATGTGAGTGAATGAAACCAGATTTTTTTTACAATCGATTTTGGGCCATTTCTCTTGGTCCATTCATCATGAAATCTTCATGTACACAGCAGCTGCTGTGCTCAAATGATGCAAAGTAAAAATGAATATACAAGTTTTTTTCTTTAGACGTCAATGAAATGTGAAATGCTTATTTCGTAATTTTGCCATAATAAGAGATTAAAAATGCATTACATTGCAATACCTCAAACTGGAAGTGGCAATTCAGCTGCATTGAGGATGCAATGTTATAGTCTAAACTTCAGACTATTTCCAAAAATAAAAATCCAAAATAAAGGCTTATTGAATTATTTGTTTTGACTATATTCCTTTAATGAGAAAAATAAAAAAATACTTTCCCAATAACAGAATTCAAGCAAACTAAACTGTGGGGAAATTTTAAGCTATACCTGAAATCGTGTTTTAGGCCACTGTTAGGTATGTCAGGCAGGTTTAGCTTAATTTCTGAATTGGAATTCCAGAGTGATTTTGAGAGTGCTGTAATCCTCTACAGTGCAGTTTTGTAGGGCAGCGGTTCTCAAAGCAAACTCTTTGGTACCATCTCTCAGTACATGGGGATGAAGAAAAAACGGGTTTGGATCCATTGGTGTAGGGAGCATTGAAGATTGCTAGAGTAGTGTACACAGCTACATACATTTATGGTGAGGCTCTTTTGACTCACTGATAAAACTCTGGAGAACAACAGCTCTGTACAGTTGAAAACAAAAACCTTAACATGTTTTCTGCCAGCTGCCCATCATAAACAGCAAAAACTGAGCGGCAACTGTTCTATAGTACTCCAGTCACAAAAACGTACTGCATGACATAAAAGATGTAGGTTAAATTGGACCCCTAACAATTGTGCAAGAGCATATCTGGATGTGTAGCTGTCAAGAATACTCTTTCTGTGACAGCATATGATGCCTGTGTGTAAAAGGTTTTGTACTTTTTTCCTGATCATCATCCACATTGTAAATCTGTATCTAAAGATGGAGATTTATTTATTTATATATATATATATTGTATCTTATATATCTTTTCTGTATAATGTGCATTCCTGTCTACCTCTTGCGGTGTATCTGTACTATGTGTTCTGCTGAAACAAAGCAAATTTCTCATAATAAAAAGGGTGATAGAAATGCTGTCTTATCTAAATCCCCGCACAGCTACAGCTACTGGTATGTTTATGTAGCTGCTGGAACTTAGTTGACTGAGAAAGTGTCCATTTCATTTATTAATTCACATGATCTTACTGCTGTTGAAACTGAATAAATCCCCCTCTGTCTTAGTCCCAGTCTGGGGTTTCATACGGACTAAATTAATTACTAAAGGGCTGTAACTGAATCGATTCATTGTGAGATCCAAGATTTACACCATTATGTATTTCTGATCCATAGGGGCTTCATCTTACTTGAAAATGAGACGTTCATGGTGGAGCCTGCCTTTGAGCCAGAGAATGATACACATGTGGTCTACCGAGCAGAGCATCTGACCTTTCCTTCTGGAACTTGTGGCCATGGACACAATATCACCACTGTGGACCCCAGTAGTGCTGGAGGACTATTACAGTCATACAACACCAGGGTCAGATAATCTCCCTGTCTGTCTTTTTTTCTGTCTCTTTCAGTGTCCAGTCCAACCTACATTACTTTCTCTCTCTCCCTTTCCCTCTGCCCAGTCTAAACTACATTTCTCTATCTCTAGTCTAATCAACGTAACTCATCATCAGTCCTCTTTTATCTGCTTTAATCTACCTGTCTAATCTACCTTACATTCTCCTTTTACTTTATTCTACACTTCTTCTATTCTTTTTACATTACTCTCTCATTCTCTATCCAGTCTAATCTACACTTCTCTTTCATTTTTTGTCTAGTCTTGTCTAAATTACTCTCTTTTCTCTCATCTGTTTAATCTGCATTACTCTTTCTTTTCTCTCCAGCCTAATCTATATTACTGCCTCTTCTCCACCGTGTTTAATCTGCATTACTCTCTCATTCTCCATTCAGTCATTACTCTCTTAGTCTTCATTCGGTCTAATCTACATTACTGTCTCTTCTCTCATCTGTTTAATCTACATTACTCTCATTCTCTATCCAGTCTAATCTGCATTACTCTCATCCTCTATCCAGTCTAACCCGCATTACTCTCTCTTCTCTCACCTGTTTAATCTACATTACTCTCTGTCTCTATCAAGTCTAATTTGCATTACTCTCTTAGTCTTTATTCGGTCTAATCTACATTACTGTCTCTTCTCTCACCTGTTTAATCTACATTACTCTCATTCTCTATCCAGTCTAATCTGCATTACTCTTATTCTCTATCCAGTCTAATCTGCATTACTCTCTCTTCTCTCACCTGCTTAATCTACATTACTCTCTCATTCTCTGTCCAGGCTAATCTTAATTACTCCCTCTTCTCTCCCTTGTTTAGTCTACATTACTTTCTCAATCTCTGTCCTCTCTAAAACACATACACTTTATCAGATTGGATTTGTAGTTCCACTGCTCCACAGCCCAATATCTGGGTTTTATGTCTGACACTATGAAGTGGTGACATTACACTTAAGTATAGCAATAGGTGCATTTTGTCAGCAATGAGCCCATTTTAAAGTGACCGAATTCACTAATTAGAAGATGTGTTTGGTCTTATGGCATTTATATCACTGTGCCCATAGAATGTTGCTAAAAGACTCTTTGTTTAAACTGCATCTGAGTAAACATGTTTTTGTTGGTTGTTGGCAAATTGACTTAAAAGTAAAATATTAAAGAAACTTTAAAATAAAAGTTTCTAAAATAAAAACATACAATACATGTCCAAATATTTGGCATGAAAAGTGTAACTTTAAACCTCCCTCTGTGTATTTCTTCTGTGAATGTAATTTCATCTCATGTAGAGAAGTCACACATCAGAGTCTGATGTCTGTGTTAAAGCTGATGGAACGATTGTAGAAACCCACTCATTTTGTGCATGATAAAACAAGCTCCGTGCTCTCAATAAAACATCAAAGGTTAACGCGCCATCTACCCTATCAGCACTGATATCCCTGCTGTACTTATCACAAGGAAACTGCCTAAATGAGCAGTGCCACTGCAGAGATTCTCTCGGATAACAGTGAAATATAGCGCTGCTAGAATACCAAATGCTATTGTAGCGATGGTATCTCAGTGGTGAAAAATACCGCATAAAGAAGCTGACAGAACTAAATGACAGTTTTGAAAGAAGGTGTCATGGAATATCACTCCATTTGCTCTGCAGCAATACAATCACATGTCTTGATATGAATCTGCGAGAGATCAGAAACCTTTGATATGAAATGGAGCCATGGAAACTACATTGCTTTATGCTGTGCCAGCTTTTACTGCTGACATTACAAAGGAATGAAACTGGTATGAAAACAGACCAACTGTAGAATATTGCTAAACATTTCCAGAAAGAAAGAGGTTGTTATATATATGCATATATATATATATATATATATATATAACCCCTCTTACACCAAGTTCTTTAATGGTCAGGTATTATGAGGGTGGTGGATCATTCTCATCATTTAGTAAGTCCTGTGTCCCTAATTCCATAGTTGTCTGTTTGGTAGCCAAAAGCTTTTAGCCAAGAATATTAATTTCAGCCAAACAACCAAAACCACAGATATTAATTTGCAGTCAAAATATCAATAATAGGTGCTGAAAGTGTGATGAAATTTGACTAAATGGAAACTTGTTTAGCAACTTTAGAATCTAATTAAAATTATCATCTGTTTACTCTATCAACTAATTAAGTAAAAATAAGAAAATCACACCCATAAGATGAACTGGATTCATTCATACTTTTAAAAAATGTGTATAAAAAGCCATAACAAAGTGTTTATTATGCATTATTGCAAGTTAAGAACGAGACTCCTTAAAGTGTGTTCCTTAAAATAAAGTGTTACCATGTATTTAATATTGTACAACATTGCTTAAGTCCATACAGTCCTCCGCTGTTAGTCCTAAGGCACGCTCAACAGAAATTGAGACTCTTCAGACTGTCCATGCCAAATTTGCAGACTGTTTATGCAGGGGGTAAATTGGGGTAAAGTTTATACGGCTTGTGCTGTCTCCCGGAGTTTACTGGGTCATGCTGCATATCTTCATTTAGACTTTATATGGATGCTCCCGAGGGCAGCCTCTTGCAAAATTGATAAGAGGCAATTCTGTAAGGCCTTTGAAATGGTCCCAGGAGAAAGACGTGTTAAGAGAGCTTTTTTTGGAGCTTCTTGGTCTAATGAGGACATTTTAAGTGAATTTTGAATCTGTGATTAACACCGACCACTTAATTCCAGCATGTCCATGTCCTTAAATAATACATACATTTAATCCAACAAACCTCAGTATGTGTATAGAATGGCCTGTTTTACTAACTCTTAGTTTTTGTCTCTCTCACTTTTCTCATTTGTATCTTTTTCTTGCAGCATAAAAGAGACACCCAGAAGACCACCAAATATGTGGAGCTCATTATCGTGGCAGACAACAGGGAGGTACGTTTGGCTAGGTTATCGGTCATGCCCACGGGGCACCAGATGTCACTCAACCTTGCCAGGGTTTATGAGCCAATAACTGACGGTTTTAAGGGACAGGCAGTAAGATTACAGGCCATAACACCGGACCAAGTGAGGTGAAATGAACTGTGCTCAGTAGTGTAATTGTGTCTGTGAACAATGCTGTTGTTTTGCCTTGTTCTAAAATCAGGTCAGTGTGGGGGGCTACAGAGGAAGTGCATCACTTTTTCCAAAGGACCAGACAGGAAACTGGAAGTAGTGTGTTGTGAAAAATGACCGTCAGCTGTGCAGGAAATGGTGACCATGGCAGTTCCCACCTAACCAGCCTGCCCTTTTTGCAAAGTAGTAAAAAAAAAGGCTAAACTGCAATTATGTCACCAACAAAGTGGAAGTGACTTTGTGAAGTACATTTTTCTGTAGCCACAGAAAACTGGAAGGACAGATTTTTCTCTACATGTGGGTGGTTACATTTAGTACATAGATGTGTAACTAGATGACAAATTAAACATAAAGTGTCCTAGGCTGTAAACACAGTTAAACCTTACTTATTCATGCGTCACCTGCAACATAACTTGACAGTTACACCTTCATAAAAGAATCAAAATTGCACATAGGTGACATACTGTCACCGCCACCATATTCTTGACATATTGATTAGTACTACTCATAGGGCCACTGTTAGACAGGACTGGGTATTAACTAAATATATAAAATATTATACTGACAGGATACATTCAAACCACAAACCATCTATAAAAATATGGTGTCTTTGGCCATAACAAAGATCTGCAGCGTTTTCCTTGATATATTCGAATCATACATTTACCCTGATACTCCAAAACGACTTCCATACAGTTAACTGGATAGAAATCAAAACGTTGCCGGGCCACATTTTATTGCTAATATTATCTCCAGTTACAACACATAAAGAAAGTTCAGTCTCAGTGGTAGAGCTAGCGGTAGAGATAGATTTGTTCTTACATAAACTCTGCATACATTTTTGTTTCTTCATAAGCTTCCAGATGATATAAGCAGAGTGTAAATCATGCTATCTTAAATTAGTAGGACATGTTTGTGTGGGCTGCTGAAACCACAGAGATTTAAGAAAGCTTGTACAAATTACATTGCAAATGCCATAAACGAAGTTCAAGCACGATGCACTCATAAAACACTTATGAGTATAGCGTCTTAACAGACACAAATGTTCCCCAGAGTTACTGGACTTACTTCTGTTCATAATGATTTTTAATGAACCAGTGAAATTGCTCATGAGTTACTCAAACAGTGTATACTCTGCAAATGTGTCATCCATACATTAGACATTTTTCCATGTATTGCTCCACTTAGATTTGGAGCAATTTCACTAAATGTGATTTCAGTAAGTGTTGGTTTGAGGCTTAGTATGAGCTGCTTCACACACAGGCCAATTCTTGGGTGGAAGTACAAAAAGGACACATAAATTTCAGACGAGCAGAATCATGCTTTTGTACAACAGACCAGATTCCCAGTTCGCCTTGAGTTAAGTTTAACACAAAAAAGTTTTTTGTGTTTATTTTTTTTTCTTTAAAAAGCAGGTAATCCAGAGGTAATAGAAATTAATATATGCATGACATTTATGGCATTTAGCATAGTCACCCAGACTGGGATTCGAACCCCAGTCTCCCACACGTAGAGGTGGCACCCTGAGTAGTGGTGTTACCCACTGAGCTACACCAACCACATGCAGTAGTAATTCTTTGCATTAGGTTCAAATACATTTTCATCAGATAATTGGTAATCTTTAACAGAATGTATATTTTAAGATAACCCTTCAAAATATAGCGGTGTGAGCTTTTATACCATCCCATCATGGTGTCCTAGATAAACAGGTGAAGGATGGATTCTACAATTAACAGTGATGGATGATTGACATTTGGGGTCTAACTGTTTATGTCTAGATGAATTATGGTTCACGTAACTTAAGAAGCTATGTTAAGATAACACTGATTACCCCATCAAATATAGATACGTAGCTATTACTGACTTTTGTGGTCACACTGATGTTTGATGGTGTCGTTGAGGTTACGGCTGACCCATGGTCAGTATATTTCTTATATATTTCTTAATTTTTTACAGTGTTAAGTGTTAGTATTTAATGATCCAAAATGTATGTTTTCTTGGTAAATATTGGGTAATCTGGACTCGGATAGCTAATCGATTTTGTATGGATCAACACCTCCAATCAAACGGGCTATTTCTTTTACTATTATCTTTACTGGCTCATATAGATTATGCTGACACTATGTCAACAATACAGCCATGCAACTCTTTCTATCTATAAAGTCACCTGTGAAGTGAAAATTTCCATAATTGCATTTTTATCATTTTTGTGTATTATCTTTCAGCTGTCACTGAAATATATAAAATAAATGTATGGGTAAATTGGATTATGTGCAGGATTTATTTCTCAAATCAGATCTTAGGAGATGACTGCGCAGTTATTTGCATGAACACAGATTGGATGTGTGTGTCCAGGCATCACTAATCTATGCATAGGTTGTTATGGTAACAACATCAGTTATTACATAGCAAATCCCAGCACTTCCATCACTCTGGATTTGGCATTGAGTTTTAAAATTTGACTGTCCAGAGCATCCAGACTGGGACACATCTGTAAAACTCTGATTGAAATCACATTCAAATCACCTTCAAATGTATATTCATGTGTATTCATATATACTCTATATTTTTGTCACCCATCTGTATATCATTAGTTTTGGAAAGAAAACTCAATGTTTTGCTTTTTTTACACAGTGGAAAATGCTAGTCATCATTAATATTTTCTTAATATATATATGCATTAAAGGAGCAATTGAAAAAATACAAAACTGCTTCTTACATAACCTTTCATTCAAAGTACATAACACTCTGGAGCAGTTTTGTTTAAAAAAATATAAACTAATTAGTGCCTCTACTTACAAAGATTCCAATTTGCAACATTCATATACAGTAATGAAAGTACGCTGCCTGAAAGTACCAGCTTGTTCTACCTGACTTTCAGGATTGGACTCTTCCTCAACACAAACATCAGAACCAATGCCATTGTAAGAACAATCACAGCACTATGGGGCGGATCTTGTAGGAGAATGCTTCTCTAGGTATTGACCAAAAAGAACAGCTGACCACTCAGAGCACACTTGGCTCATACAGAGGCAGGGTTTAAAGACACAGGAGCACTAACAAAACGGTTTAGACCGAGACTGAATACAGCTGTACATAGGTATGAGAAAAATACTGCTTTGGGAAAATTAAGGCATTTAAATCAATTCTAGTAGAACCCCAAAAAAATCACAAACACTGAAAATAAGCAAAATAGGTTGCCGTTATAAGTTTCTGTTTATTAATTGTATTTAATATATTAGGAAAAATAAATTAAACAAAATATAAAATGTGACATATCTCCTGCACACACAATATTTAATGTTTTTTTTCCATATTAAATTTGCCAAACACAAGTGTGTTCTCTTTTTGTACTTATTTTCCATCAGAAAATCAACAGAATTGGTCTTTGTGTAAAGACTACACCTAGTTATCCTTTACTAGGAGGCTTTCGTCTGTCTTTGTGGATACAAACACGCACACAGTGAAGGGAGTGTGATGACAGTAGGGGGCTGTCAGTCTTTGACTTTGACCCTCACTCTCCTTCTCCTGTGTGTATTATTGTGTGTGGCAGTGCATGCAGTACATCTCGGATCTACTGTTTGGAGACCATCTGGCTCTCAATGTGACACACTCTTCAGCATGGTGTCATGTCACCTACAGCAGAACACACACACACACACGACACACGTGCTGTAGGTTTCTGTCTACCTGTCAGTGTGCAGTCTGCCCATCTCACTTTCAGTGCACATTAGCTGTTTGGCAAAGCTACAAAAGTTCTAGGAGTTTATGAAGATGTGTTTCCTAATATATCTACTATCTGTTATAATGTAAACATATCATTTTGAATATTTGCTGTTTTTCGTTCCTGCTTGTAGGAAGTTGCTAAAGCAGTTCTGCATGCAAAGTTTTTGAAGCAGTAGAACTGGTGTTAGAAAAGATGAAATAATTCTAGGACATATTGAAATGAATATACACTGCTCAAAACAATAAAGGGGACACTTTTTAATCAGAGTATAGCATCAACTCAGTTTTACTTCATGGATATTGATCTGGTCAGTTAAGTAGTAGGGAGGGCCGTTAATCAGTTTCAGCTGCTTTGGTGTTAATGAAATTAACAACAGGTGCAGTAGAGGAGCAACAATGAGACACCCCCCAAAACAGGAATGGTTTAAAAGGACGAGGTCATTGACATTTTGTCCCCCCTCATTTTTTCCCACTGATTTTTCATTAGTTCTGCAGTTGACTTGGGTCAGAGTCACTACTAGTACCATGGTGCGGTACCTGGACCCTACAGAGGTTGCACAGGTAGTTCAGCTACTGCAGGATGACACATCAATATGTACCATTGCCACAAGGTTTGCTGTGTCTCCCAGCACAGCCTTAAAAGTACGGTGGAGATTCCAGGAGACAGGCAGTTACTCTAGGAGAGCTGGACAAGGCTGTAGAAGGTCCTTAACCCCTCAGCAGGACCGGTATCTGCTCCTTTGTGCTAGGAGGAACAAGATGAGCACTGCCAGAGCCCTACTGCTGTGAATGTGTCTGACCAAACAATCAGAAACAGGCCTTATGAGGGCAGCCTGAGGGCCCGATGTCCTGTAGTGGGCCCTGTGCTCACTGGCCAGCACCGTAGAGCTCGATTGGCATTTGCCACAGAACACCAGAACAGGCGAACCAAAGAACCAAATTATTTACCTATATCCTCCTATGCAGTTTAGCCCCACCCATTCAAGAAGATGTGTCTGTAAAACTGTAAAATCTTAAGTCCTTCCTGGCTTTACATATGACATATGACCCTAGCTAGTAGTACCGAGTAGTACCTAAAATGACTTCCATGATTACTTGCACCTGCTGCAGCATTTTACAGCCCTGTATACTATTATCGTATACCAGCTCTCTCCGCAGTCAGTAATCTTTGCCACAAATGTGTTTCCCTTGTTCCTGTATTTGGCAGTGTATGTCATGAACACTGGCCCCAAACACTATTTGAACACTTTTAGCATATAGCCATTAATCAGCTTTAAAGTACTTTAGTTCACTTCATGCAATGTTTACATATCAAAGAACACTTCCAGCGCACAGTCAAACTGATGGTAGCTTCGTGGGGTGGAGAAATCCTGGAGAAGTATTCCAACCAGTCTGCACTAAGGCAGCACAGCATGGCATAGGGATGAAAGTCTGGGGCTGTTTTTCTTACATTGGTGTCTGAGAGATAATATTCATTTATGGATTATAAAGCCTTTTCAGAAGCCTGAAAAGCAAGAGTTCGAACAATATTAGCCAGCAGTCAGCAGCTGCTTTTTGAAAGAATACTTGCCAAATAAGAAAATGACTGATTGTGGCTGATATTTCAAAAACAGTGTTGATATGGCTTGCTGTGCCACTTGGTTTAACATTTGGCTTCTTAACACACACATTTCAGTGCAGTCTAAGTATGGCGCTTTTTGGGGATACTGTCCTCACACTGGTTTTTGGTTTCAGACAAATTAAAGCAAAACAGCTTGCAAAGCTTTACTTGATGTCCTCAATAATTTGACACCAATACATTTGGTTTTACTTATGCAGAGAAGCCTTCTGTACTGTTGTGTTGTGTAACTACTGCTGACGTCACTTGTTTATGCATGACTGGATGACTAATGTATTCGCTAAAATTTGGACTCCTTAATAATGTATTTTTATTGTGCCCCTAAATAAGGAATTTAAATGTGTCCCCTCTTCTCTCTCTCTCTCTCTCTCTCACTCTCACTCTCACTCTCTTTTTTCAGTTTCATAAACAGGGCAAAGACATAGAGAAGGTCAAGCAGAGGCTGGCTGAGATCGCCAATTACGTGGACAAGGTATAATGCCCCTTACACCTTCCCTTAATGAACAGGGAGGAGTGATTGCATGTGAAAATAGAAAGCTGATTGACAGAGATAGATGTAGCTCTGCGAGAATGAATGAGCTCCCCACTGAGGGGCCAGGTATGAGTCCCCAGTATTTTTAGATTGCAAATGAACTGCAGGCTGGGTTTAACAGATGGATGGATGGGGCTGAGTCTTACATTGCAGACACATTATTCAATTATTAATCTATTAATAGATGTGTAAGTTGTAGTTATAAGAGTGAGACAATAAAGTGTGAGCCTGTTCATGCAAACCCACTAATGATGTAGAGGCCAGTGTAGTGTAAAAATAAAGCATGAAGCACAGTGATGCAAAGACGCACTTCCTGACTAAGCTCCAATACAATTCAAATTATCAACATCTTGCTTTTTGAAAGCATTTATTTAGTCAGAGGAGCAATAAGAGGTGATTGAACCGGATATGTTTCTGTGCACTGATTTGTTTGCTCTAAATGTTCATTTACATATTAGCTTGTATAAGGAGTACTGTATATCCGTTTGCTTTATTTGTGTTGTAATACTTTATAAGAAGAGAAGAATACAATCCCAAATTAATCATTTACTCAGTTAACTTCTGGTCAAAACAACGTACATACAGATGATTTCTGTATTAGGCTATGCAATATAAGATATAAGAATTTGCAGTAATGAAGGGAAGGTTCACATGAAAATACATTTAAAAACTGCTGTTCCTAAGACTACAGTTCATGAAATGATTAAAAGATAAAGAGCAGGTGGGAACCAAGAACTGCTGGAGCACCGAAACTCTCACCTTTAAATAAAAAGTACCTAATGGAACAGTGTGTAGGCGACATACAGAATCCCCTCGCCCTCCCCTCTAATCCCTGAGAAACTATGGTGACTGTCTGTTGTCTCAGTGGCTGTCCTGATTTGATTTGATGAGGATTCACCCTCAATGTCAAAGAGGCAAAAGGCATTTTATAAAAGTCTGATCCTCCATCTGTCAAAATTTGGGTTCTCAAACTTCTCACAACACAAACAACAAACAAAATGGTTTTCCAGGAGCTGGCCATTTATCCTACCCATCGAGCAGCCATGCCACGCACTTGCATATCATCAGTATATAGTGGTAACTCAGCGTTTCAACAAACATTTTAGATTTTTTAATTTGAACACAGAACAGACTTAGCGTAATATTACTACTTCTCCCTAATATCCTGATTTAGACTATTAAATACATTATTCTTTTACTGCTGGTAACATTTTCTAATACAGACATGAACTAGCTTTCTTGTCCCATTCCACCTTAAATAGTGCAGCTGTTCTTATAACATTTCATGGGCCAGAATGGAATTGCAGAAACATTTAATTGTGCATTGGGAATGGAGAACGCACAAGAAGCTGATTCGTAAGACACTGGGTTCAACTTTGTAGTTTTAGTAGGAATAATGATCCCACCTGGACAAAGTTTTATTCCGGGGCCACTGATAAACGGCTACAGTAGAACATTTAGACAAGGACTGTTCTTTCTCCTTATGCTGCTGCTTCGGTGTGAAATGTGAAAGGCACTCTCTACAGCCAGTGTGTGATTTGTCTATTCTGGGCTACTACACAGGATTGCGGCACTACATGGTGGCCTCTGTAGGACAACAACCTGCTCCTATGTAGATATGAAAGATATTACATTTCTGATGATAGATCCCCTTAAATCTTACATACTACAATTTCCATCTTTGGGAAACAGGCAACAGAGTCTGAAAGGATGTGTAGCTGAGAAAAAGCTAGTTTTGAAAAAAAAAAGGACCAAAATTTGCAAATCAAACAAAGAAGCTGCTGGCGTTCTTAGAATAATGGACTCATCAGCCCAGAATGCAGACCTCAACATCACTGAATGTGTTTGGAAGTGTTTGGTTTGGGAGAAGTAGAGAGCATACGCATCTTTTAAGCCTCAACTTTAGATGGTATGTAAGAATATCAATGCAGATGTTTTTTCTAAAAAAGAATAGAAGCTCTATAGACTATATGTAGTTGTTGATGCCTATGTGTCTGTATAAATCTGGTGATGAGAAATATCTCTGTTTTTACTGGATATTAAGTAAATGAAAGTGTGGCAATCTCTCCCTAAAGAATTAAACAGGAAATGCAAGAGCTTGTGCAGTACACTGTGTACCGTGTAGAGAAATGTGTGTGTGTGTGTGATGTCTCAGTTTTACAGGGCATTGAATATCCGTGTAGCTCTGGTGGGCTTGGAGGTTTGGAGTGATTCTGATAAATGTCCAGTGACGCAGGACCCCTTCACTACGCTGCATGAGTTTCTAGACTGGAGAAAACTCAAACTTCTGCCCCAGAGACGCCATGACAACGCCCAGCTTATCAGGTACTTATCAGGTATCAGGTGCTCAGTCAGACACACACTTAGAACTCACTGCTGTACCTTACATTGTGTGTGGACTCTCTTTACACAACACGTTTGCCATGTGTACTGAATCTGTATGAAATGCACTCTATAGTGACCTTCTCTTCTCCTGCAGCGGTGTGTATTTCCAAGGCACCACTATCGGCATGGCTCCCATCATGAGCATGTGCACTGTGGAGCAGTCTGGCGGGATTGTCATGGTGATTATCCAATCTATTCAATACATTATATACTTTATACTGTTTACCGCCCGCAGCAGTTTGCTGGTGTTACCGCACACCGTTTCACCACTGCTGTTGTTCATCCACTTTGCCATTGTTTGTCTACCATCTTAAGGTAAACACAGCATGAGGGCCTGTGTGTGGGCCCCACACTTCAGCTCCTCAGGTCTTGGCCATTGAAAACACAGTTCACTTTAAGACTAAAATCTTTTTGCTTTTTTGCTTTGTTGAGACTCTGGGACATATTTCCTTCAAAACAATGGAAAATTATTGTCTGTCTTTCTGGTAAATTTTCTTTTATTTGAAAATTATTTATTTTAAAAAATGGACTATATAGGGAATTAAGAACTGAATACTACATTTCGAATTTTGTTTTTTGTTATATAACTACATAACTTTTTTTGGTTAATTGACCGTCCGCATGACCTCCATGTTAGTTTTATAGTAGTTTCTGAGTATTAAGTATCAGAGATCGATTTGCTGCATAACCCTGGGATATTTGGAAGTAATTTTTCTTCCTCTGATTTCTTTCTAACACTTCTGGTTCTTTTTTTGCCCTCTTTAGACTTCCACGCCACCACATTTCACTTTCCTGTCATTTATTCAATATTTAGTGACTTTTATCTCGGTGGAGAGAACGAGTGAAAGTTGAATCTTAGCAGGACACGTCCAGTCAATGGTCTTACATGAAATCTAAATAAAAAAACGCAAGGCCTCAGAAGATTTCCCGAACGCTGTTTTTTTATTTATTTAAAGATTTATTCACGACATTCCGAAAGGTCTTGAACTTAAATGTCTAGGCAGGCAATTTTGGAATGAGCAATCTTTTTGACTATTGTGAAACTCTTTTTTTAAACGCATTACTGATTGCTCCCATTATGCTGAAAAATTGCTTTAGACTTTCAACTTCCCCATGTAAGCTTGCTTCTGTCGTTTGTGGTTTTTTTTTTTTTTTTGCCCACCAGGGGCTTTTGTGGACCCTCGCGACTCTACAAAGCCACATGGAAGGTAAAGCGTGTGTGATTTTGAGTGGTAATGAATCTAATTAAGTGGAACGCCATAGGAGCCGCTCAAGGTCATTCTTGGGCACCTGCGTTCTCTTAAGCGCTCAGCGGTTGCTTGTCAATCAGAGAAATCACCTGCAGTTCTTTACCGGAGCTAAATACCACACATTTACATTTTTATTAGCCCAGATAAATCACTTGCTCTCCGGGACTATGTTACATGTCTGCCATGGCAAAAGCTCCTCTTTTTATATTCGGTGGAGTCGCGCTGGGCAGTGGTGATTAAGCATGAGCCTGAATTAAAGACGTGCGGCTGTATTGTTTGATGAATGGTGCTTATTAAATGACTAAGAGACTCGCTAGTGTCAGCAGGTCTGTGACCCGTGAGAAAGGAATCTGTACAGTGATAGATATATTTGTCTTCCTGCTCTGCTCTGAATCTCCTGCACATCTCCTCACTAATGCATGCCTTGAATTTACATGATCATCATTTCCAAATGAATACAAATGCAGTACACTGACACAGTTTGGGCTTTTAGTTGACTCAGTATTGGTAGTAACTGTACTGACTGTGTCTCTCTTGCTCCTCATATCTGTCTCTCTCTTTCAGTCTCTCTGTCTGTCTTTCTCTCTCTTTCTCTTTCATCACATCTCAGTTTTCAAGTTCAATTTCATAAAGCTTTGTTGGCATGGACTGCAGCTAACAACTGCGGCCAAATCACTGGAAGACGTGCCTATTATTAAGAGTGCTAATAAAATGAAGCAGTCAAAATAACTGACATATATGGCCCATTCTACTTAATTAGTTCAAGCTATTATTACTATTATTAGTTAGGATTATTATAACTATTCATACCTTATATATCTACAAGATTTGAAATAAGCTAAATATGTACAAAATCCTAAAATATATATAGGTAGGTAGGTAGGACATAAGTACAGCAGGAAATTAGCCTGTATTCCTGTCATTCAAACTCTGTCAAACTCTGACAATCAGTGTGTAACATGAGGAGCTGTCACTACCGAAGCTCATCTTTACTGCTGTAAAGCCAAGTTTTTTGTGTAAGGAAAAAAACTGATGGTTTTATGTGTGTACAGTTGTTCAAAGCTTAGTTTCTAATTCATGTTCTGGTCAGTACTTCTCGCAGTGCTAATGTTTTGATGGTGACCTTGTTTATGGCATAGAATGTTTGATCATTTGTTTTCATGAAATTAACAAAGTTAAGACGTAAGACCCCTCAAAGCAAAGGGACTTTGGTCAAAAGTCAGTTTATTGTCTGAAATAGGTTTTCGTCTCTGACTGATGAAGCTCATGTGACTGGACTTATTTTCATTTGTTGATTTATTCCATTTGTCCAGGTTTGTATTGTATATTAGAGAGGGAATAGAAGATTCTACATGCCGTACATGCCGAAGCGTAAGAGGTTCTGATGACAGGTCATTGACCAGAAGAGCTTTATGTTTTATTGAACGTGGATCAGCCTGAATGAATGATAGCTAGTATTTTATGGATTTTTTGGGGGGGTATTGATATGAAGAGGATAAGCAGTTTCGATCTGCATGTATTAGCAGAGGCATTTCTGTGGACACCTTAACTCAAACAACATAGACCTGGCCTCTGTGCTTGTTAGGAAAGCGGTTTAAGTTGTTATTAATTTACCTCCCCATTTTTAAACTGTCTTTAAAGTACCGCCAAGGTCAATCAAGTTAAATTGAAGAGAATTTATTGTTTTTTATTCAGATTTTTTTAGTTGTCAACAAAAATGATGCCTGTTTATTTAAACGGTTCTCTCGTGTAAAGTTTGCTACAGAGGACAACACAGTGGAAGGCCTATCCATAGCAGAGAGTTACAAATGCTAAATGTCTTATGGTTAAATAGCCTAAAATCAGCAATAATTCTCCTAAAAGAAAATATTTTCTTTTCTTTTTTGTCCTCCGTAAGGATAACCATGACTTTATTTTGCTTGGGTTATTAAGTTAGAGGCAAACTGTACAGCTGTGGCACTGACAGACTACTGTAAACGCTGTTCCGCAGAATCTCTCATCTATCTCTCATCATCTCCTTTATCTATATCTATCCATCTATTCGTCAGTTAATTCATCTATCCATCTATCCATGAATTTATCCACCTATGGATGAACACCTTTCTCATCTTTTTGCACATCTGTTTCACTCTGCCACGTGTCTCTCTCTTTTCACATCTCTCTCACCTCATATTATATCTTTCTCTGCCTGTCTGTCTTCTTCTATCAATTTCTCGTCCTCTCTCTCACTCTCGCTCCTCTTTCCTTCTTTTCCCCTCTCTGTCTCTCCCACTTCCCCTCTCTGTCTCTCTTTCTGACTCACCCACAAGCTGTTTGAGTTTCAGAGATCAAATACATTTTGTGTAAAGCAGGATTGTATGTCACCTAACGAGGGCGCTTATTAAATGACTCAACAAACAGCATGGTGGGATCACGTTCATTGAAAATGCCCACATGTGGCCTGGATAGTAGAAACAGCACAGTTCTATAGACCATTTCTGTCTTTTCATAATGACAATGATTTCTGAAAAGATCTGTCAGTTCTTTCAGATTGAGGTTGTGCTTTGAGACCCATATATTTGACCTTTCCTGTCATACTTAACCCACTAAGGTGGTGATAATGAAAGCACTGTATATGTGTTTATTAAATTTAGAATTACTAATATAGCTCATATCCCTTTGAGTGGAGAGGAGAAATTCTGTTGAAAATGTGATTCTAAAAAAAGGGATACATGGATATGGAAATTTTGAGATAATGCCAATATTGGCCATGCGCATATCTCCCCATGATAATGCAGGAATGTAAGAATTTAGGACAACATGTAGCTGGATTAGCATTGAGAGGAATAGTACTTTTCCTGTGGTAAAAATAAAAGTAAAATGAATAAAATGCAGATGCTACATCATAAAACATTGGTTTGTATTATCTGTCAGACCTCATTTATCCAATGCCATTAATATTTGTTTAAAAAAATTATCTTTTAAGTCATTCATTATGCTTCAACGGTGATGTAACTCAGATGAACAGCAATAATAACTCTATAAGAGGGTCGATTTGTTTATCCAGCATTTCTTGTGAAAAAAGGACAATAACAGGTAATTTGTCCCACCTTTGCTGCAGTAACAGCAAACTGTTCTGTGAAGATCTGATTGTATTCAGTCACAGAAGCATTAATGAGGTTAGGTACTGATGGTGGATGATCACTTCTGGATCACAAACGCTGAGTACAAAAGTAATGTTGTAAGAGCTTTCTAAAATCCTTTGTGAATGAGAACTAGACAGAGGGTGCATAGATGTCTACCTAGGTGACTTACCAAAACCCATGACTTGAATCAAGGAAGAACGTGATAATGGAGAGTAAGGAGAATCCCCTTGTGTAGATCTGGGGATGTGAGATTTGGGATGCACATGGAATTTGTCTAGTGCTATCTTCATAAAGAAGTGCAGAGCAATGTCTGGGTCAGTCTTTTTAATTATTGAGAATATAAAATGTTGTGGCATAGAACATCTTACTGTCTATGGCGTTATGTTCAGTTCATCATCCATTTGTAGCTGGCACATGCCTTCATAGTTTGTTCTTGAAGTTGCTACATCTGCTAAACTTAGTGGCGTAGTGGCATGTAATGTCAGTTTAGCATAACTCTTCTTTTCTGACTTTGAACTGGCTGTATTTATTTATGGGGAGCGTTTACTGGATTCATCCAGAGGGAGCATTAATTGGATTCATTCAGGGTGGGTGTTATCTTTATGCGTTCTGAGAAGGCGTTAGTTGGATTCATTTTAATCAAGGGAAGATTCATCTAGGTAGTGCCACTTCACAACCATGTAAAGTCGCATATTGCCATTAAATACCAAGCATATATCAATATACTGGCTTGACATGGCCAACATCCTGCTGTATGCCACTCTCGGGCCACCCAGAGTGTTGTCCTGCTTACAAGGTATAACTAGTTTTTAATCTTCTTGATTAGATTTTAAATGTGCACAGCTTTTTATTTTGGAAAATAATTAGATCACTTAGAAAATCCTGAATTGTGCTGCCAGCTTTGCTGTCAGTGGGCCAACACTGGCCCACAGTGGCCTGATATCCTTTTGCTAGGGTGTCATATAATACTTTACATATTTTATTATGCTATATGCTACAGTACCATGTAACAAATGTTGCAGAACAGCAGTAGCATATGCCGGAGTCTTGGCAGTATGGTGAATTTCATGACTAAGAATTGGCACCTGCAGATCAGGACTAAAATATGTGCCAATATAAAGTGGCATTTATCCCAGTAGCTGCCATTAATAACCACCACCTCTAATCAAGTGGCATGCAGGGCAACAGTTGTCAGACATTTTGTGCCTGAGCGGATGTTCAACAGGAATGCTTCCTTGCTATTACTTGCGTGTAGTAGGATAGTAGTAATTGCATGACTTCAGCCAAAACTGACGCAATGAAATTAGCAGTTGCATTTTAGAGTATCACAATGCATTAGCGTACCAAATCTCACAAACAGCTATGTAATCTATCAGGTTATATTACCCATTACTTCAGGTACAAAGAGCAGGGTCTGAGAAGTGGAGATCTCTGATGTATAGTTGTTCATTCTTTTCAGGACCACTCAGACAACCCCCTAGGAGCAGCCGTGACCTTAGCCCACGAGTTGGGACACAACTTCGGAATGAACCATGACACTCCGGAGCGTGGGTGTGGCTGCAGAATGACGGTGGATCGTGGGGGCTGCATTATGACCCCTTCCACAGGGTGAGTTTCTACTTATTCTGCATAACATCAAGTATATACCACAGTACTGTGTAGCGAATATTGCAACGCAGCCATGGCGTATGCCGAAGTCTGGGCAGTATAGTGTTTTTCATGAAACTAAAAACCTGCACTTGCAGATTAAGACTGAAAGATGTGCCAGTATAAGTCATCATTTATTAATAGATGCATTGTAAAGGTAGTCACTCTGCTGTAAGTGTGTCCAGCTCTGGTCCTGGAGGAATATAAGAGTAGTGATGAATTAAGCAAGCCATGCTCTACTCTGCTCTGAGATAGACATCTAAGGACATGTCGTCATTTTGTGGTTTTCCATTAGCATTTCCATTAGAAGGGCGCTGGGTCTAAGCCATTTTGTCTATAGAAAAAAATGAATGCTGTTTTTGAAAACATTGTCAGCAGTACTGTGTTATTAACTAATGAATCCTAAAGTTTTGTTGTACTTGCTGTACTGACACATCTACCTTGATTTATCCCTCAATGTCAATATGTTATTTTAATTCCAAATTAATAGTTATAATTATGAATAAATTATTCAGAAATCCTGGTACAATCCTGGCGTAACCTAGAAAAAATACTTTATGCCAGCAATTGAATAAGGTTTACTCAAATCCAAAAAATACTTTGATTGAAAGAATTGTTTCTTTTTGGTTGAATAAACCTAATTCATTTGCTATAAACACGTTTATACTACAATGTAAGCAAAGCTCTCTGCAAATTGGAGCATTTCATTTGCAATATTACTAAAACATACCATGCAAACCAACACATTTCATCACTTATGGTGGTGAAGTGGCTTTGGGAGTAATAGCCTTTAGCCTAAGGTGTACAATGTGAGTAGCTCTGGTTGTTATAATAGTGTTCACACGATGTGTAGTGACATAGTGTATAGTTGTGGTAGTAGCGAGGCATGCAATTTGTTTGTGAATTCTCTTTACCAATAACTGACTGTTTAGCTGCCGGTTAACCTATAAAACGGATCTGATATATGATAAACTGCAAAGCCTTTATTTGAATCCAGTGTAACATTTTGTATTAACACACACATTAAAAACTGCTACATGTAGTATTACATGTGGGACAGAGTACTGATTGTACATAGTACTGATAGTGTTGAGATAAATGCCATTTCGCATTTTGTGTTTTTGTATGAACTGTATTGTCTCTACCAGCAACCTCTTAAAACCAGGAGGTGCAGTTAAAAAGGCCCGGAAAACATCTTGAAGTCAGATGAGTGGCATCATTATTTGGAACAGGTCATTATGCTGGTTTAAAAGATTTACTTTGAATGCCAACTTTGTCAGAAAATATCTGTAACTTGGTATGACAGACCAGAAATTAATTGGATTCTATCAGAGTGGGCATTGGTTGGACTAATTTAGACCAGGCATTGACTGGATTAATTCAGAGCGGGCAATAGTCGTATTCATTTAGGGTGGGCATTGTTTGAATTCATGCAGGGTGTGGGCATTGATGGGATTTAATCAGTGTAGGTATTGGCTGAATTGATTTTTAACGGGCATTGATCAAGTTCATTTCAAGCAGCTAATAGTTGGGTGCATTCAGTTCATTTTTTCATGCAGGCATCGGCTGTATTTATCCAGAATGAGCATTGGCTGTATTCATTCAGAGCAGGCATTGGCTGGATTCATTTAAAGTAAGCATTTACTGTATACACCCAGAGCGGAGATTGGTTAGATCCATCCAGAGTGGGTGTTAGCTTGAAGCTTTGAGAACAGGCATTGGTTGGATTCATTTAATGCACTGGCGAACTGATTGGGTTAATTTGAAGCAGGCCTTGGTTGGATCCATTTAGATCCATTTTCAACTTTCAGTTCACATGCATGGTTGTAAATAGATGAGAAGTTTATTTGTGTTTTTGCATTACAATTCATTACATTGCAGTAGTAGTAGGAATTGCTTAATTTAGAACTTGATTTCCAGTCTGTCATGCTTTTTTTAAACTCAGCCTTGCCTTGTTCTTGCCCCCTTTTGACTCTTGACTAATCATTTTCTTGAACTTGGACTTGTCTTTCACTTAACAAATGCGTTCTTGACTGCAGGTCTATATAGTTTATTGTCTTGTCGTCTGCAGATGTTTCTTTCCTTGGTACATTAGATGGCACATAGATAGCTGTGCTAACGTTGAGTTAAAAAGTGGTGCTGATTCATTTTGCTTGCTTTTTGAGGAGGCATTTCTATGTAGCAACAGTAGTAATTCAACTACTTAATGACCTAGTAATAGAATTTTACATTTTGGGGAAAATGTGTCTCAGAACATATAGATTTTAGAATGTTTTTGTTTACTACAGGGATACGGAATAGGGATTTTAATAAATGCCATACATTTTTCCCATAGACAAAAGCTTAGACCTGGTGCTTCTTATTAGGGCATGTCACTGAACACAGAATAACATGCCGCCTCAGAGCTCAGTTAAACAATAGTCTAATGTGCGAGCTTCCTGAAGCAGAAAAGGGTGAGTTAGTGGTCTAATTGTTTTAAATTTCAATCTGCTGTAAACTCATTTCCTTGCTGTATAGTTAATGTTCAGGATCAGAAACACACCCAAACTGGCTACACAAATAAATAGCAGGCATCCACAGGCAGTTTGTCTATATCTCATTAACTCTTGGTTAATCACCCCAGCAGTGACTCTTTAGGAACATAGGCTCAGCAGTCTTTCTGTCTCAACACCTAGAACACTGAAAGTTGCTATTTTAGTTTTTTTATGCTATTCAGATTAATTCATTACATGTTTATTACATAATGAATTGCCCAGTAATTACTTTAATGTCTGGTTAAATTCAGCCTCAATTTAAGTTTGTACTTTCCGCCTCATTTTAAGTTTGACTTTTTTCCATGTGTTTCCGTTGCACTTTTGACAGAATGAGAACCAATTTTGAATTAGAGCGTGCGTTTGTTATCTTCGACAACAAGGTTATAGACTTCTAAAGGCTTATATTCATATAAATGTTAAGTTTCAATAGTTTCGGAACAAAACTCATGGCTCTTTTGAAAACACACTGAGTCAGAGGGGGGCTGGAGACTCGCCTGGCCAGCTCGGAAATTCCGTTTTTCGCCACCGCGTCTGGAGCGTGGTGATAACACGGTTGCCGGGAGTGACGGGGCATATGACTGGAGTCTGGCGTGGGTAAACATCAGGTTGATAAGGTGAGGGCGCCTCGTAACGGGAGATTTCTCTCCTCAGACTGATGCCAATTTGCCCTTATCAGATGATGAGTGCGTTGACTCGCCCACGTGTCTTTTTGGGCGGGGAAATGGATTTTGCAGACATTTTGGAGAAGAATGAGAAAAGAAAATAAGGCGGGAAGTGATGGATTGTACCGCAGAAGGTTTGGTAGGCTGTTTTTGCCGAGGGATGGAAGACTTGGAGAGACAGGCTGATGGAGTAGCATGCCTAAAGCACAGAGAGTGATCCCCACCCCTGAACCGCAGATCGGTGAGGATCACTGGATATCCTCTACATGAAAGGTTCATGGGTATTTTTCACACGAGCCAGCCTACCTGCCGCTTGCCTTCATAAGGCTCCATTACTCCTTGGTCTGATCTTAGGTAGCAGCGTTCACCACCAATCCCTCAAACGCCTTTGATAGGCAGGTTTCATTGGCATATGGAACATCAGCTTTCCTCTACACCGCCATCCCTGTAGCCATGGCAACTCACTATCTTCCAACATCATCCTTGGCTGTTTTCTTCCTGTAACGTCTTTTACCTTTAGAAGTCTAGAGCTATTGTTGTTTTGTTATTCATTTGAATGTATGTTACACAGGTATGTGTAATTACATTTAGTACTGTTAAAAAGTCATGGGCCTCTGTTGAAAAAATGTAAGCTTTTATCCTGGAACGTTAGCGCTAAGATTATATTAATAAGTAAACAAATTAGCAGCACGTTCTTAGTGTCATGTTTTCAAACCAACACTTTTTATGAATCCTGTGGTCATAAGCCTTTATAAATTTATTTATATAGCATTATTTC
Organism: Prochilodus magdalenae; assembly: GCA_024036415.1. Taxonomy (NCBI): domain Eukaryota; kingdom Metazoa; phylum Chordata; class Actinopteri; order Characiformes; family Prochilodontidae; genus Prochilodus; species Prochilodus magdalenae. The sequence continues at coordinate 374,136 of JAMWET010005449.1, read as the reverse complement.
ACATACATAATGCCTGTCATGAGTTTGTGTAATTGCTTTAAAGTAGTTTTATAGACTTGTATAATACCGTCTAAAAGTGAAATCGGTTTATAGTTTTAGGTTTAATAATGCACTGTAACATCTCTTTATAAGAACATTGAAAACATGAATGTTGTATTGCAAATTTCTAAATGTTCTGCTTCACAGCAGAACCAGGCATATAACCAGGTATACATTTGTTGGGTATAATCATTACCGGAGACAAGAGTGACAGGGCAACAGCTGATAGGTTTTATGTTAGCCAGTAGATAACAACAGCTGCCTTGCTTAGGAGTATAGATAAAATAAGCAATGGCTTCACTTTGCTTACTCCTTTGTGTTATTCCTATATTTTTACAATTAGATGTAATTATTTCACTTCACTTAACGCCTATAATGACCTGGCATAACACTCTGTACACAGTCTGTGCAATGTTCTTATGAACAGGTGTAAAGCGTTATGGAATATGGCTTTATGAATTCATATACTCTTGATTTATAAGAAGTTATGCCTTTAATAACAATTACTTAAGGGCAACAATGCAAGGTCAACCCCTATGTCTAGGGGTCTTGTGTATGCCGTATAACCCCTATATAAGCCTTTATAATGCATTATGAATTCAGGATTAATCATACAGGAAGTTGTTACTGTTATCATTATTGTAAATCACTGTGTGCCAGAGTAAATGAATGAACAGCTGAAACCTTTACAGGAAAAGGCAGTATAGTCTAATAACTAAGATGACTGTTACAGATATTTACCATCACTGTGTAAAATGCTTGTTAATGGTAATTAATTGGTGTTGTCTGGTGCTCTTTCTTTCTTTATGATATAGTTTTGGTAGCTCAATTCTACATTAAATGACATTGCTTTTATCTATGTATGCTCATTCAGATGTGATTCTGATGTGAGTGTTTTACTGGAAAAAACAGACTGTTGGAATAAGTAGTTTTAAACAATTTCTTTGGCCTTTTGTGACTGTCACAGTACTTTAATTACATAATTAATTATGTATATTACGTAGTGTATATAGTATATATGCAATAGTTGCATTTACGTAGACTCTAGACAGTTTGTATCACCAGATTTAAGATTTTTTACATTTGTTTTCTGGTTAAGAGTTCACAATAAAATGCTGCTATATTCTTTCTTTCTGCAAAAATAAGGCCATAAAAGACACATTACATACTCAAGCTTCTAATATTACAGGATCCCCAGGAGGAGATCTGTGCTCCTGAAAATATGCTAATTCAGCTTCTTCTTCTCCTGCGTCTCCTATCATTCCTCTAAAACCTGACATTTCAGAGCGGCAGTCGCACTTTAACAACTTTTAACCACTACCATTCACAAGCTCTTGGCTGTGGCCTCCTTATCTCGCAGCGGGTTGTTTTGGTTGGACCTGTGACTCGCTGCTGGAGCACAGCCTCAACAAACAAACCTATTTTCCCCTTATACACTCATACAACAACACGGCAGCACGCCAAAAGGAAGCCACCCATGGGGCCTTGGGGGCTTCCTCAGGCAAACGCTTCAAAATAAAATAATACTGAATGGTAAATGCAAAGTGGAGAGCCAAGGTAGAGGGCTATGCTGTAGCCTCTTTTGCCTTTAAGCGAAGAGAAAAGAAGGCTGAAGTCGGTTCTTTCGCATCACCACTCTGTCGCTTTTCTCATGCAGCTTTTATAGCTGTGAATCCCTCCAGCTGTGGAACGCATAGACACTTTGCTAGACTTCATCACCTCAGTTAAAGGCATGGGCGGCTTTCATGAAAGCATGCATGGATGCCAAGGCCTGTCGCCTCATCACCTCCCAAAATGCACTTATGTTCAGGTCAGCGCACATACATACACACTGACTTCAAGGCCAAAAATACTGTGTTCTAAAGCAGCTCCCTCCCAAAATACACGTGCTTCTATTTGAAAGCATGGATTGCCAGATGCAAAAGACAGTGGGCCATATGTATATATGAATCCAGGTGCAGCCACAATATGCATCTACCCAGTGCTATATTTAATGTGTTCCCACCTAGTTTGCTTTCTAAGCTCTGCACCAGAGTTTGGGTTTTATGGTATTGTGTCTTTTTCATTAGATTTGCTTGGTTGAAGCACACTAAATGATACACATAGTAGGTTCCTTAAATTCTATAAGTAGTCAGAGGGCAGAGATGCCAGCTACTCTCATGTTTATCATTTTTTACTTGAACTGTCACTAGCCAATCATCCACAATAATTTCTCACAGATATTCATTCTGACCATGTTGCATACTAATAAAGATGTTTAGTCTACATGTATTGCAATAAGAGTAATGCGAATTAAGATGACTTGATCTCTATTAATTTACTATCGATTGGTTTCAGTTTCAGTGTTCAACCAACCATTCCTGGCTAATCAAATTACTTTCCAAATCCTGTCTATGTGACAAAGTCAAATGGTTCCCGTTTGCCATTATTAGTAGCAAATTAAGCAGTTTATGGTCAAATGTTAAACACGCATGTTATGCAGACAGAGCTGGCATCAAACAACATTTCATAAATGTTGTTTAATGAATGAAAGTGTGTGGGCACTTCAGATTATTTTAATGTACTGCTAGTTTTTGCTGCTCAAACACCAGCATTTACCAGCTGGCTGGAACCTGCCTGTAGGTTGATCTGCTGCTCTCCTTCTCTGGCTAATGTTTTTGGGCAGCTGCTACATGTGTTTGTTAGATCAGCAAGGCTGTGTGTTAGTGCCGAGTCAGGACAATGCTGCCCTATATTTCTACACTTCCCAAAGGAGGGACACAGACTTCCTTAGTTTACTCAACCCTAAAAGCCACAACAACAACATGCACAGGTAAATACAAACCCGACAGTAAGGTTAGAGTGCTTTGCTTATACCTGCCCATTGGCTTATGTTGAAAGTGTATTTTAAATTAATTAATTTTCTGTTCTTTTCTAATGAAAGACACATCAAAATTATTGTTCCTGGAAGCTGACTGTACACTAGAGATGTCAAAGTTAAACTAAAAAATAAAATAAAAGCACCATCTGCTATGTCTTCATTGTGTTTAAACTCTCTCTATATATATATACTGCAACATTGATTTTCAAATACAATATATACAAAATTTAAATTAATACTAATAAAAAAATACTAAAAAATTTTGAAAAAACTCATAATATACAAACACACCACCACCTGTGCCTCCTTACACTACTTGTTTACGCTAAAATTGAATAGTCTAAGAATAGAGAACACTGTTATCTAGCGGTCAGGGGTGTAAACACAAAATTATCCCCTCTCTGCCACCAATCTTTGATTGTAAACTATTAAAAATGTAGACGTGTGTTTTTCAGAAAGCATACCGTATCACACAACATAATATTGTGATATTTGTATTTTGGGTATTTTCTTGCACCACTAGTCTACAGTGACTTTTTGTGATCTCATTGTGGGTTTATTCGAATAATGACTGGTACAGTGTTGCACACAGGTGAATTGAGCAGTGCTGAGAGTAACTGAGCACAGTCACCATGGTAAAAACTATATATTTTTAGGTCATCCAAGCAGTGTGCAGCAGCCTTGAGCATAAAAAGCAGATATAATAATAAACTGATATGAAGTCATAAATACTCCTGTCTAGTAATACTTGTAAAAACTACAGGAAAAAAAACTAAACCTTGCAAAAACCTCAGATCATCAAAAAATCATCAAACCATCAAAAAACAGATCAAGAGTATCTCACAATAAAGAGGTAGAAAAGAGGTGACTATAATTCAAGCTTGTAATTAAATGCACAAACAGAGCACCTTCAAATCTGAATGATCAAACCACTTTCTTCTTTCAGCTCTCCACTGCTCTAATATAACCCCAATAACACTACACCTCGTCCCACATGCAGCGTCTCTTATTAATTCAGTTCCTCAAAACCTTTCACTCTACTCCACTCCATAGGTTGTTGTATTCTGGCTGTGCAAGAAGCTATTTTAAAAGTTCAACTATGAGAAATTCATGATCCCCTGACTCTCTCTCTCTCTCTCTCTCTCTCTCTCTCTCTCTCTCTTTCTCTTTCTTTTTCTCTCTCTCCCTGCCGCTGCTGTGTGCTTTATTTCACACGTGTGGTGGTCTGTCTGTAGTGTGCGTCTGACTAATAACGCCGTTCACACTGACAGACAGATTCAGAATGCAGCACATAGAATGAAAGATAGAAAGAGAGACATATGGCATACACCCATATGGTGAGAAAGAGAGAAAGAAATACAGAAGATAACAGACAGGTGGAAAGAGATAGAGGAAGATGGATACAGAAATAGAGACAGGAGAAGAGGACAGACAGACAAAGACACAGGAACAGATGCATGAATGGTAGACGGGAAGGCCTGGTGTATAGGAAGAGAGATAAGAAGGAAGAGAGAGAGAGAAAGAAACAGGGATGGGAGGGGGTTGTTAGGAAGGTGGGAAGGACAGGAGGTGCTTGTATGATGTGATGAGTGCTGACGATGCCAGCATGGCTCCATAACTTTATAAGTCTCTCTATGGAGAGAAAAAGAGAGTGAGAGCGAGAACGGGAGCGAGAGAGAGAGAGAATAGTTAGGGGAAATCTTCTGAACAGAAACTTTATTGCCTCCCAGAGGAGAAGTGACAAGAACAACAGTTAACCTGTGTTCTCCGGGACATGTTTTCAATCATGCAGATGCATTTATTAATAATACAGTGTGGGAACTGTTAGAAGTCTTGAGCACTCATTGATGTTTATGCAATAAATCAAAATACATAACACTTGCTGTGATGCTTACATCACAAGGTGTAAGGTCCCTCACAGGACCACCACAGCACTGGTATAGTTTTGGGCGGTGTATCATTCTTAGCACTGCTGTTACACTGAGTGTTGTCAGTGTTGCACTGGTACAATATGAACACTGTCCATAGCTCATCTGTTCTTGCACAGTTTCTCTTGGTCATTCTCTAGTCGTTCACCAGCGGTCACAGGACGCTGCCTACAGATCTCACCACACACAGTAACACTACACCATGTCAATGTCACTACAGTGCTGATCCATCATCCAAATAATACACCATCCAAATAACACCTGCTCTGTGATGATCCAGTGGAGTTCCTCATCACTAAAGGGCAACAAAGTACGCAGAGAAACAGATGGACTACAGTCTGAAATTGTAGACCTGCAAAGTGTACCTATATGGCAGGTGGAACTGATAAAATGGATGCAGATAGAGCGATGTATTGAACATTTAGATAAGTTTATATACCATGTTAGTGCATGTGTGAGGCCATATTAAGGTCAATTCATCATCTTGTTTTCCCATTCTTCCAACCCCTAAAGCACCTTCCGATATTTGATTAAGCCACTGTGCACCAGCAGTCAGGAAAAATTTCATTAATATCATATTATGTAACATTTAATCCTCTCACCACACTATTTTGCCTTTCACTGAGAAACAATGTTGATTATGGGAAAAAGTCTTTGTGATTACTGACTCGATTACTGACTCTTATCGATTGAAGTCTCTTTCAAGACTCCAGTGTAATCCATGTTTGCCACGTTAGCGCTAACAAACATCAGAGGCAGTAGTCCTCAGGCTGATGTTCAGTTGTTAATGTCTCAGCTAAGCAGTTCGTCATGGTGGGTTTGCCATTTTAAACATTTGAATGCTCACCTGCTGTGCCTATTACCCCACAGGTCATTACCAGGCTAGTAACCCTACTCACTTGGTGTCGATTTATGACTGCTAGCTTCTCTGTAAATACATATGTGGTTGCTAACTGTGCAACATTTTGATGGCTTACCATTCGCCCACAGTTACATCTGCACAGGTGTGCTAGGGCTCAAGCCCAGGGGCCCAGGGTAAATTTTCTGACCCTTTGATTTATTTATTTATTTATTTATTTATTTATTTATTTATTTACTTACTTACTTACTTACTTACTTACTTACTTTCTTATCTGCCACCTTCACACACATATACCAATGATTGTTACATCAATCTTTTTACATCTTGTTTAACTGTTGATTTACTGGATTTACTTATGATGTGGGCTCTGATGCTGATTAATAGCTGCATTGGCATAATATATATATATAAATGAAATATATAATGGAAAAGAAGTACAGAAGCAGACTTTCATGAGCAAGAATCCCAAAATAATGGGAAGTTTTAGACTACCCAAGCCCACCAGTTTGCTTCCATAACCAAGATGCAATGTTGGGATTAGATTTACTGCTGTCGTCATCAGTTCAGCCATTAAATAGTGAATAAAAACACACACCATGGCTACAACCTACTGACAGGTTGCTGTTGGGGCTGTTGACGCTAATAAAGCTGGAACTGCTCTTCAATAAATTCTCAGAGCAACAGCTGCTCAATATTGCTTCTTATTTACCTGCAAATGATCTGTTCCACCTTAAATAGTCCTGCAGTTGTGTTTTTACCCTGTAGCATTTAAGGTGGAATAAGAAATTTGATTAAGAAGCTGGCAAATACGAAGATAGGTGTGTGAAAAGCTATGATTTGACTAGGACTGCTACCATTAGCTGAGGTGGAAAAGACGATTAGCAGTTTAGAGCGCTACGTTTGTGCACCTTATGTCATTTCATACCTCATGGAACCCATGGATTTTTGTGGTCCACTTCTGGATTTGATGTAAGGCCAGTATACAGATGTTACACAGTTTTTGGACTATGTGGGGTAACATTAGTAAATAAGCAAGCTTCTGCTTACTAACTCTCCATCTGACTGACTCTTTCCATGTTTACTAAAGCATGTGTAATTAGTCCACATAAGGCAAGAGGGAATTCATGTCATATTAAATTATACAGCTTTTATGGATTTTAACTAGACCCATAATTATCTCCAAGGCTATCATAAAATTATTAAACAGCATTAGGCATGTGCTAGTTGGACACATATAGTATGTTAAGATAACAGTGTGTTAATGTCACAAAGTCAGAGCAGCAAGCTGGTTAAAGATGATGTTTTTGTACCTGCTGCCCTTTTCATTGTTTACTTCCTCTGCTATTCAAAGCCATTTGCACTGTTTTCACATTTGTTTAGACACTTTTAGACACAAATGTGACAGATCAACTGCCAGAATAACCCACGGTTGTCATATTAGCAATAATGGAGGATCACAGACAAGTCTCAGCCTGCTGTTCAGTTTCAAAATAGCATTTGGTGGCTTAGCAAGCATCATGGCATGATAAGAGCATGAGTTTATTTGGATTACACCCTCACAAATTACCATTAGTGTTCACCAGTGCTCTGTCAAATATCCACTGTTTAGATCACCTAGTCAGTAGGGATGTCCACAGGTACTTAAATACTCTACTAAATGCTATACTTAATACTAACTAAATACTATAGTTAATCATTTGAGGCGTCTGTTTTAAATAATAAGGACACAATTTGAGTATTCATTTCATGGAATTCATTTCATGGAATATTCGGATGCAGCACTAGAATAGGTGTATTACACTTTGCATGCAGTGCGTTAACATGAGCACAACATGAGTTAACAACATGACTAAGAAGGCAGAGAGTAAACTGGATACTGCTGACATATTACTTCCTTGGTCTTTCCTTCAAACCGCTTTTATGTACAAGCATTATGGCAACACCTGTTTGGTCCAAGGCGGTAATCATGTATATGCTGACTGGTGTCATGTTCCTCTCAATATTCAGATAAATGTAATATGTAGATAATACTTGAAATGTCTCCCCAAATTCACCAATGTTAAAAAAAAATACAAATATTCCAATCATCACCTTTGCAGAATCCAACCCAACAGTCTTTTTGCGACACCTGTTTTTATAACAGCCATATCAGCACTTTACTTCAGTTAATAATATCTACATCTCTGACATGGCATATAATGTGAATGTGGATTTTGCACTGAAGCACGTCTTTGGTGAAAACAGGCTGATTCAACCCAGTGCTAGTCAACCCAATATCATGAATGTTAGCCATCATAGGTAAGTCACCTGGAAATCAATGTCATATTTGTGAGAAGTCCCATGTAAAATCTCAGGAACTCTCAATCATTGTAGTGAATAAGAAGAAGAAGGTAGTTCCTCCTCCCTCTGTAGATACTGTGGTACACCACTGCTTTCATATTCAGCTATACAGCCTATCTATAGCCTATACAGTCTATAGTCTATACAGCCCCACATTCAAGTAAGTCTTTTTTCCGTACCTGTGCTTAACTTATTATCCTTTTATTAATCATTAAGTATGGAATCATTGCAAATGGAAATATGCCGACTGTCAAAATGCATGTCCCTACTAGTCAGTCTACATGGAAGACATGTCAGTGTTTGACATTGACGGATACCACGTAACTCCCAAGCCGTAGCTGATTATCAGACGCTAGCACTCTCTCGCTGGACCACCACTGTCGCTCCGAATGAGAGGAAGAAATTCGGCTGTAATATGGAGCGTGTCAGATGGCCTTTTTGGAGAAAGCACATCTGATGCTATCGCTTAATGGATATCACTTTGGCCTTTTATTGCAGCCACCGCATGCCTAATCGTGAACGACTCTGTTATCTCCTCGACGACACCCAGCACAAAGGAGCCCTGATTTCGGATTGGCATGCGCTACTGAAGGGCACTGATTAAACGGGCAACCGTTTCTCTCATTTCACACCTAGCGCTGTTATCAGAGCAGTGCTAATAAGGTCACGCTCTGAAATAGGGGCTCCAGAAAGGTCCTGGTGTAAAAATGGCTTCTGAATAGTGGGCCTATGGTTTAGCTCAGAGGATCTGTCTGCGCTAACAGAGGTGATGAATGTGGACTAGGGTGTGGAAATGTGTGTCAAATTAGAAGTGATTCTTTGTGTGTGGGGGGAGCATGCATGCCTGAGCGCATTACAATATCAGAGGTGATGATGGCGTGACCTGGAAGGCTATGCAGTTCTGACACCTCCCAGAGGGTAATTTGATTAGCATAGTTGGAGTGCCGGCCTGCTCGAAAGGGCTTTAAGCTAACATCACCCAGCGGAACTCTCAGCCTCTTCCAGGAACAGCGCTCAAGCTCAGCTGAAATAATAATACTCAGCAGTGTACGAGCAAGAGTGAAGGAAGAGAGGGAAAGCATACACCACATTCCTGTAAAAGACCCAGGGAGCCAAATGGACCTCATGCCTAGGTGGACCCCGAGGAACCTTTCCAGAATCTTTGCAGCTGCGGAGATGCAGCATGAGTTTATTTGGCCTATACAGCTCTGTATCTGCCTTTCTTCCTGATTTGCTTTTCATGATCAGTTCCCCAGCAAAGTCTTGCTTAATTCAGGTTTAGGATCTGATCTGACTCCTGCCAGCTAAAAAAATAAATAAATAAACATTCTGAGATGTCAGAAGCTCAGCAGGTGCACTGGCACTCATACAGAGATCTACTCAGCATGAGCTAGTGATGGAGAACGCAGCAGTGATTCGTTTTCTGCAAACGTTGATCTTCTGAGAAATGATGCATTTATTAAATGACACATCAGTCAAATATGTTCCTCTTCAGTGTTTTGATTAAACAATAGCATATACTACAATTACCAAAGCACAGAGACTGACTCCTGAGCCTTAAATCTGGCTGATGGTGATGCTGAATCCAACCAGTCACTTCTGAAATGACTTTGAAATGACACTTCTGAAATGATTGGGTTTATAGCTGTCCAGCATATTATTGAAACCTGTAAGGGTAGTGGTGAGCCATCAACTTTGCAGAGGAAATGAATGGCCCTGATCAAAGATCATTTCTGTCCTTGGTGAAGTCGAGTGATAACAATGGACAGTAGAACTCATGGCTATGTTTAACAGTGAAAGTCAGAACATTTCCACGTACAAATTGGACTCTGGAGCAATGGAAAAAGGTCATGTGGATAATGAGTCCAGATTTATTCTATTCCAGAGCGATGGGTGTATCCGGGCAAGAAGGTTAGCACACGAAGCAATTCACCAATTCATCATGCATAGATTCCACTGCACAAGCCCATGGGAGCAGTGTTGTGATCTGTGGATGCTTCAGGGAGCATCCACAGTGTGATTCAGGGAGCATGAGGAATCATTTTAACACATGAAGTGGTCAACACAGAGTCCTGACCACAGTCCTTGGGGTGTGGTGGCGAAGCTGTCAGTGGAGCCTGTTTTCAGCTGATTTCTCTGGTTTGGTGCAGCAAAAGGCTGTGGGACTCCACAGGTGTGGCAAGTGGACATAGGCTGTCATGCCAAAGGCTAAACCAAGGCTACCAGCATTTCCTTACATGTGTCTCGCTAAGGTTTGGTCCTTCAATAACATTAATTAATTGCTTGATGGTACTAATCATATGTATTAGTAGCCGCCATTACTGATCCTGTGTTTAAGTGCCAGTATTGGTGCTGATGCCGAAGTGTTATCAGTGCAACTCTACTTCTACCCTTGTTGCTCAGCAGCTGCCAGAGGGGGTGCCTGGGCCACAATGAAATGTGTCTGCTGGTTTCTGTCTGACACCATGTTTACTATCACTGCACAAATGATGCACGAGGCTTCCTTTATTGCTAGATGCACTGTGATTTCTTCTGAGTGAGCCCACACTTTAAGGTGTGTTGACGCAATAATAAATGCATTTCTTGTTCAGAAATAAAGCTGTTAGCTATTAGACATATAAAAAAAGAATATACTCATTTTTAGAGTTGTTAGATCACAAGGAATAAAATGCGACGATGCGAAGGTATATTTTCAGTTTCATTTTTTGTCTTGGGAAGAATGCGTTCACTTAATTTCCCTTAGACAGACATGAAAGAAATCATGAAATTTAAATGAATTGATTAATCATTTGCATATGACCGTATGACAAGGCTGTAACCTAACAAGGCCTGTAGATTTTTACTTTGTTTGGTTCACAAAATGACTTTTTAAAAAAATAAACATAAAAAGACACTTCACAGCTCAGTTGACTTTTTAGAAGCCTTTAGTGGTTCAAATACTGTTCTTAATGTGTGCACACATTAAATAAGAAACTGTCACAGGTCCTCTGACAGTATTGTAGACAGAATTATGCTTCTTTTATGCAGTGATAGAAAATATAGCACAGAAAATCACGCTGATTAATTTTATCACCCAACATGGACATACATATACAACACTTTAATGAGCTGAAGAAGACCAAAGTCTCTCAATTCATCACCAGCGATATGTTGGGTAAGATTGCATCTGTGTGGTGATCAAACTGTTCAGATATGATGTAACTTGGCATCATCTATAGGGAAGAAAGCAGAGACTCCTGAATTGAGAAGGGAGGTTGAGAATAAGATTATTGGGCCTGGGGTTTGCAGTTAGGATTTAGCAGATTGGGGGAGGGAGTGGTAAAGATGGAAGTAGAGCGTGATTCTAGGGGGAAGGATTTGCTGGGCGCTCAGATGGAAGGGTGAAACTGAGTCCAGGGGGAAGGTTTAAGGGGTTGCGCAGATTGTGGGCTAGGAGCAGAAGGATCGGTGTGGTTTGGCAGTGAAGAACGTAGAGAGAATCTGTGAGGGTCTGAGTGGACACGGGCACTTGACTTTGAGTGTATGTGTGTGTGTTCATGCTTGGCTGCATGGCTGGCTCTCCTTATCTCCATACTTCCTGCAGCACTGCTTGAGAGCACACTGGCAGGGAAATGTCACTCTCTCTCTCACACACACACACACACACACACACACACACACACACACACACACACACACCTAAAGCCCCCACCAAACCGTGCCAACCTTAGACCACTCTCAGAAGCCTCACAGCGCCGACTGCCAGGCCATACAGAGTCGTCTGTGCACAAGCCGCCTTTCTCTGGCTCTGTTTCTCGCTGTGCCAGCTTCTCTTAACCCGGCTGACCCGCCGCCAGCCAGAGGCAGCTTTGCTCAGCACCGAGCACTCCAAGCTCCTTCAAGTCCTGAGCCAAGCTTTAGTGCTGGACACATTCCCTGCTGATGCGCCCGCCATTATTATTCCAACCAGCTACGTCTGCTGAGCCGGGTCCATTTATATCCCCAGCGGGAAATATGCCTTGAAACACCTCCTCATACATTTCATTTGATTGTTTCTTAGTTGCATCTAAACAACAGACCAATTCTGTTTAAACTGCAGGTTCTGGACTTTCAACTGATACCACATTTGTGTTCATAAGAAGAGGAGGAGATATTTTATTATGGTTTGAATTTGACCCAATTTGTATTTTCTCAGTCTTGTTGTGCGGAACAAAAAAGTCCTCCATCTTTGCCTGGTTTGTCATTTTCTTGACAATGAAACAAACAAAAGTCAGAGCTGCAGACTGCAAAATATAATCTGAACCTAAATATGCTGTTCAGTACTCCTAGTTCAGTACTGAGCAAAGTACTGAGAGACCAAAGACCAGAAATTCTGTAATTTTCAGTAAAAACTACCAGTAGTACTATTTATTCATGTTTATAAGATGCCTATGAGTAACAGAAATAGTAGACAGAGTAGACAGAAGAAACCCCTCTTGTATAAAGAAGAGGAAAATACGTGAGAAAACTTTCCACGAAAGAAAAAGGGGTAAGAACTGGTAGACCACCAACACTGTCAACTTCAGAATAACAGTACTTAAAGCTTTCATCTCTAAGTTCCATCTTGCTTCAGACCTGAAACATTCACAAGTATTACTGTCTATGTTCCAATTTTCCCTTTAGTGCTATGGACTTTGTAGGATATGTATCTACCAACTACCAAAGGAAAATTAGATCTAGAAATGAGAATCAGGCTTCATGGAATCAGACTCCTTGTGAATCAGGCTTATTATTTGAATAATAAGATTATTTGGATCATAAAATGCAGAAACCTCAACTTTGCTGTATGCATTCAGTACTGAAACATCTATATCTTATTTATCTGCTTTTGTTAAATATGTTTTCTGCTTTTTTCCTGACACTAAAAAAAGAGTATCTGTTACCAAGTGGCCTTTTTGACTGAAATGTAGTAAATAAAAGATACACTCAGACTTTTAAAAAGTACTTACTTGCACAATTGACACATATTATAATGAATTATGCAGTTAATGTAAATAATTATGTAGCGTAAATCGAGTGAATTGCAAGTCACACTAGCAACTCTAGACTCCTAAGAGTTAATCTGTGTACTATAAGTTATGGCTTTTTCCTAGTTCCCTACAGACCTCTCTCTTTTAACCCCTTTCAACAGATCATCAATTTTGTTTTAGTATTTGAGTAGGCTGGAGAGAGTCTGGCAGCAACCTTGGACAGACATTTCTGTTTCCTGATATTTCAGCATACTTTAATTCTTTCCACAATTCAGGCTATAGAATTGGTGGTTTACACAGAAGACTGTGGCCTTGGCGTGCAGATAATGAGTGACAGGATGCAAATAGTTGACTTTTGAAATGACACCCGCTGGCAATTCCATTTCTCTCTTTTAGAATGCTTTGCATGCTTTTCCTCGGGACCACAAGATGGTTTATTGACAGTACACACAGGGAGAAGTTTGGCAAAAGTTATCAAGCAGTTTTTGCCCATTATCAATAGCTTGGCCAAAAACCACTATCAACGTGCGTAGTGCAAAAAAAAATCCAGGCTCAAAATACACTAGGCCTCCAAATTCAGGGAACAAAATGGATCCAAAAGAGCAACGTTATTTGTGGAGAACAAATAAAAACTTTTATATTTAGTTGTACTAGAAAAGAAACAGACCCAATGATACACATGGGAGGTATACCACGAGATATTGGGCCTGATTGCTAGTATATTGTGGTTGTAGGATACCAGTGTATGGCTTAGTTTCATTACCTCTTGTGTATTACTGCAGTTATGCCCCCAGTTATGCCAGTTATTCCTTTTTATTAGTAGATTTAGAGACAATTTTAGTTCTTTATTAACTCCAGACTCCCACATTTGGGACATAAAGAAACAATTAGTAAGAGGACACAACCTGTTGAATTCATACTCCAAACATCAGGGGGCACTATATCACAAGAAAACACACAGTCCCTCCTCCTCCCTCTTCAGTTTAGAAACGTTGTTGTGAGGTACAAAGTGGTATCTTAAACAGGACTGGCCAGGTTAACTGAACAGACTGCCTACTTCATGTGTGATTTCTGCAACATGATTCAAAGACGTCTTTGACATATATTCAGAATTATTTCTTCATATTCTCTTGATAATGTCAGTTTATTTTGTATTGGTTACATATTATTTATTTAAAACATCAATAATAACAATTAGTGTACTTTCTTCTTACAAGCGTTCTGTCACTGACTGAAGGAGGTACTTATAACCACACTGCAGCATCTCCAGCCCTTTTGACTGCCATAAATTATCAATTCACACATGAAGCAAAGTAAGCCTAAGCATCTGAGCATCTTACTGATTCACAAAGAGTACACAAACATGTGCGGTTGTTTGACCTAATAGTACTGTCCAAGCCTGCTATTTAGTCTTGGTCTACATACAGTCTAATTGGGTTATAACAAGGTCCTTGGGCAAGAGTCCTATTAGTGCATATGCCTATTTTTGTTCAGCTCTGTCACTTGGAATTATAGCATTTGCCACATGCATTAATGTAAATGTAAATGTTAAAATGGCAGTTTTCCAATATTATTTGAACCAGTTCAGGAAGCTATGATTGGGAATGCGAGAACAGGTCTGTTATGATATTGGTTCAGCTTAAAATGAACTTCTTTTTTGTCTTTCTAAGCCCTACTGTTTTCATTCATCACCTCATCAGAGACTCCCATTGCTGCTAATCTGAGAACGATGGGATTGCGCAGAGGTGCTACACTATTAATGCTTTAGAGGCAGTCTTGGCATTTCAAGGCTGAAGGGCATGTAAAGCTTTCTTTCCTTTTGCAGTTTGTTTTATTTATGCCAGACAGACATGCGCAACATTTTGAAGTGTCATGTTTGGCTTTCTCTAATTTTGTTTCCCACAAATTTGTATGAAAGTGTTTTGTTAAGATGAGTCAGGGTGCAGTGGGGACAAGAGGGCAAAGCATAAGAACAGGACCAAGAGTGTCTTTCTCCCCCTCTCTCCTTCTATCTCTCCATCTCTGTCTATCTCTCGCCTTGGCCATCGCTATAGCCCTGAAGCTGGCTGAATCCCCACCCCTGCGACCCCTTCTACCAAGGGAGTGCAGCTGTTAATGGCAAACATTTCCTCCTCCCAGCACCTCCCTCTATCCCTCCCTACCTCTTTCCTCTCTTTCATCTTCTGAGAGTTTATTTTGCTTCTCTGGCACTGGTGACAGTCACTTCTGAGTCATGGAGGTTTGATTTCCACCAGAATCCCCCCCTGCTTCCTTTCAAAATGAGGACGGAGAGCTGTGCTCTCGCCTTTGACTGAGGTTCCGCTGAGCTAAAGGAAGAAACAGGTCCTGTTCAATTGAATGGAAGTGCAGGATGAATAGGCAGGAAAAGTGCAGGCTCAAAGGAACAAGAGGTCATGAGGGGAATGCTCCAGAATTAAGACTGAGGTGATCCTAAGTGCCCTGGTGCAGTTTCCCAGCATCAGTGAACTTACGGTCATTGTTTGGCTATTGTTCCTTTGGTGTTCCCAAAGCCGAAGATTGGGCAATACTGATAATCCGATGTAGTGCATATGAGGTTGCTGATCAAGTGTCTGATATCTGCTGTCACATGAGTTTGTCTCTGTCCTGTCATTGGTCTTGTCTGCGTGTAGTCTGTAAGCATTCCTCATTGTCATTACACCCAGCTGTTCTTTGTTACATGTTTGTGTAGATATACCCTTTTGTTGTTTGCTCTGTTGTGAGTTTATGGTTTAGTCAAACAGTGTTTGGATCTCTTCTTCTGTTCCCTCTTGTTTTCATTTTTCTCATTTTTCTTCAGTTTTCTTCACAATTTCTTCATATCCAATTCTACCCACTAGTTTTTCTTTCAGTCATGCTATAATGCCGGTATATGAAGGTGAAGGCTAGCATGCCTTTCCACTGAGTTGGAGGAAGCCTCACCATATCTTTTCATATTGCTACCAATGTGGCATCTTTTTGTTTAGTGGGTTTCTCCCAGTGTTTAGGTTTCAGCATTTAGTGTTTTGTTTCTGGACTTTTAGATTTCCAGCTTCTTTCTGCTCACCATTTATTTAGTATTTAGCCTTCAGTAGACCACACCAGCAAATGTAACTGGCCTCTTGACAGCCTTGTAAACGATCACCAGTGACAGCAAAATGAGGTTAAAGGAACTTACCTACTTACTTACATACAGTACATTGAAATAATTATGAAACAAGACATGCAGTAAAACATCAGAAAATAAAGAAAAACTTTTTATGTTAGCAATTGCGTGTTGTGGAGTGTCATTGAAAGTTGCTGGATAAAAGGAATCAGTTCTATGACGATCGTGTGACTATTTTTAAAAAATATTTTGTAGCCATAAATTCCTATAATTGTTCTTAAGAAAAAAGAATTTTAAAAATTCTAGTTTTTTTTTTTTTAGAGAATAAACATTTATAGTCCCAAACATTGGGACATTGTACAAAATGTAAATAAAAGCAGAATGCAACTTTGGACAGAGTTACACCATCTCCAAGAAACTGCATCGAAAAATTCTGGAACAGTTTCAGATAAATGTTCCTCCAAAGATGTATGTCAACACCATCCAGAAATGACAGTCTTCTCTGGGCTGAAGCTCATTTTTCTTTTGGAACACCATAGACGCCATGTCCTGCCGACTCAAGAGGAGGTAAACCTTCCAGTTAGTTATCAGCTGGCAGTTCAAATGCCAGCTTTTCTGAAGCTATGGGCTTGCATCAGTGCCTATGGCAGAGACAGCTTACACATCCAGAAAGGCAGCATCAGTACTTGGACACTAGACAGATCAAAATGCTTGGAGGAGAACCTAAACCACATATTGCATTCATCAACAGCATGGCTTTGCAGAAGATGAGTCTGGATGCCAAACTGGCCTGTCTGCAGTCCAGACCTTTCAACAACAGAAATCATTTAGTGCATCATAAACAAAAAATCCAGCACAGCAGACCAGAGAACTGTTGTGCAGCTCGAATCCTTGTCTGAATCGTCCAGGTTTTACTAATTTTACTTAATTTCACCCACTTGTAAGGTCTTCCCCAATCATACAGTGATTGGAGGGTAAAGCTAGCATGAATGTTTATGTGAAACTTTAAATGTAACTGCATCATTTCATATTGACGGCATCATCATTGTACAGCTCAAAATGCATGAGGGAGAACACTGACTGCCACTTTTGTTACGTCGGCTAGTTGCTTGTGCACTCATTACAAGTTTGTATTTTTGGTTCAGATGACAGAGCTGGTTAGATCTTGAGCTTATGAAGATGAGGACATAGGGGGCAGTATTGTTCAGTTATATAGGATTTAAAGAAGCTCAGAGTTGGTTCTCGCAAAGACATTCAAAAAGTTCTGATTTTATTGGGCCAGTTCAGCCTATTCACTTCTTACTAAACTGAAGGGTTTTTGTTTTGTTTGATTGATATATTTAGTTTCGGATGATTCCGAACCTCCAGAATGAACACGTTTAAACCATTGCAGCATTGTGAGTCAGATATAAGTAAATGTCATCTTTTGGCCTCAATATTTTGTGTATTAAATCATGTCATCATTTGATTGAATAAAGGAAATAAAGGGCATGTATTCAGGGAATCTGTGACCTTGCAGACATTAACTAAAAAGTCCTCTGGGCATCGTTCTTACATGTTGATGTTAAAATGTCACAGGCTTTCCCAATGTCTTCTCAGCTTAACCAGATGTGATAGGTTTTCATAAAACCTCCATCCTGATTAAGGATCAAGCTGTGAAAAGATATGACACGCAGAGAGCAAGTGTGAGTAATCTGCTGCTCGCTTTCATCATTAACATTCAATGTGGTTAAATGAAAGAAACAGTGTCCTTTGCTAAGATGAGCTCCCTCACCCACTATCTCTCTCTCACTTTTCACAAGCACATGAATTATTACCTGCTAATCCACAGAGACAAATGTCTAGCTGCGTTGAATACAAACTGTGTATGGTGCTGGAGTGATTCTGCATCAGAACATCTACTACCGAGTGGTGTAGTCAGAATTTTCTTTTGGGAGAGAAGGGATACTTGGTCACAGGTCAGGGGGGCCAGCTAGCAAGGATTAAGGCTGAAGAGCCAGTCAGTTCAGTGGCAGGCTGCTGTCACAGAACTGCTCCACGGACAGACTCAGGAGATCCTTTGTCCCGAGAGCCATCAGGCTCTTCAACTCTTCCCAGCGGGGCCGGAAGAGGGAAGAGGACTGCTGAGGACGAAATTCTCTTGTTTAATCATAGGCTTATCTATGCACTGTTCACTTACTGTATATACTGTATATCTGCACCCCTCGACACTTACTGTATACACTGTACATCTGAACTCCAGGACACTCCACTTTACTTAAATACCAATATATGCTCATGTTTATTATGTTAATTCAGTCATTTATCTGCTGATAACTGCACCCTTTGCACAATCATGCACATTTATTTATTACTATTGTCTTTTCTACAGCCTACAGTTATATTTGTATTTCTTGTATATATTTCTTGCCTCCTTGTGAGGTGAGATACTTATATATTTATCCATAGTGACCTGTAATATGTATAGTTTATAGCTAACAGTTAACAATACTGCTGCCGGTACCTACCCAGGTAGGTTCTTCATACTGCACAATCCTGTTTTTTTGTATTTATTTTACTGTGCTGTATTGTGTAACTGCTACTAGCTGCTAAATTTCCTTTGAGATCAATAATCTATCTATCTATCTATCTATCTATCTATCTATCTATCTATCTATCTATCTATCTATCTATCTAAGACCTCCAATGAACCAACTTCATTGTAGCCAAATTATACATCACTCATTACTAGGCATATGTCAGTCCTCTTTTTGGGTAACTATGAGGGAAGTAATGTCATAAGCGGGTTAAACCAGACATCAGGAAGGGGGCTGTAGGGGGTTTCTTTGCCTTTTGTTCAGCATTGCGATCAAGCATGGGGTTACTATTGGTTTGGCCAATAAACTGCAATTAATCTGGTAAGAAAGAATGAAATTGTAAATGTCACCCATATTTTACTGTCTGAGAATTACTAGGCTCTTGGCTTAGACTCATAACCTCTTCTAGAAATCCATTCTCCAGAGACTGTTTGAAAAAGCCCTATTACACCTGATGTAAGAAAGGAGGAACATCATTTTTACCAGTAGTTTTTCCCAAGACCTGATATTGTTTTTTCTGATGTATAAAACTTGGCGCTTTATTTTGGTATTTTCTGTTGGTTGTGTTTTCATATATGTGTGTTTTATATGTCTTAAATTTTCCTAGAAATGTTTAAATGTCTTCTCTTTAATTTACTCTTTCAAGCCAAACTAACTCATTGAGTCACTAATTACTAACTTGGCTTAAAGACTAAGGGGGAAAAGGGAGAATGAATATCGTAATCTGATGACAGACGTTTAATTTGGGAAAATTTGGCCGAATGTTCCATGGCTTAAGTAGTTCCCATTTCCTGCTAGGCTGTGGTTGCTATTGGAGGGACGAGAGATGAATAAATGACACATAGAGGAGTGCGGTTCACTGTGGCTGTGGATTAGAGTTGAACTGAATTTGCACTGAGCGAGTACATGCAGTTTGGTGGCTGTAGGCTTTGAGCGGGGCTGAAAATGAATAGGACTCTATGTGGGGGAGAAAGCGGGATGGGAAAAAAGGACAGATGGTCTGTCTTGAGATTTCATGTCCTGAAATGGCTTCTCTGGTTCAAGCAGAAGTACAGTAGATGTAGATTAATTTGTAATGGGAAAGAATTCCGGAAAAATCTTTGCTGCACGAAAACAATCAGATCAATACAAGTACATGAGTTCAACAATTTGGAGTTGGTGTTGATATCTGAAACAGCAGGACTAGTTAGTGGACAAAAGAAGAAGAAGAAAAAGAAGATGAAAACTAGAAAAGTAGAATGGTTTCACAGCTTGAATGGTTCTCACTTCCTGCTAGGCTGTTGTAGGCTCTGGTTGCTATCGTAGGAGTGAGGGATCAAAAAACAACACATAGAAGAGGGCGGGTCAGTAGGTCTGAGGATCTGTTTTGAATAAGTACATGCAGTTTGGTGGCTGTAGGCTGAAGGAAACAATAGGATTTGGGTAGGGCCAAAAATGAATGAGTGTCTAATTAAGGAACAAGGGACAAATGAATGACACATAGAGGAGTGTGGGTCAGTATTTCTGTGGTTTAGAATTTGGGGATATGCCCTGACTGAGTACATGCAGTTTAGTGACTGTAGGTAAAAAAAAAGGAGTACAGTCAAAATGAATGGGACTATATAGGAGGAAAGAGGTATGCAAAAAGAAAGACAGATTAAGACAACATAGAATTCATGCTTGAGGGTCTGACACTGTCTCTTGGTCGAGCAGAAGTAAAGTAGATGAGCGTTCACCTTTTTAGTCTTTCAGTATTTCAGTATTTATTCTTAATAGGAAAAAAGTCTGGAAAATCTGTTCCTAAAAAAAGTGATGTGAGCTTTGTCTGTTTTATTTACCAATTAATGTATTTATTAATTATTTAAGATGTAAAAAAATGCCCATGATGACCTCACTGTAATACTGTATTGGCACCCGGGAACTTTTTTTTAATGAAATCCCCCCGGACAGTCTTGTGGCCACGACTCTGTTATTCAGCGTGTTACATTCCAACATTACAACTTAGGCCTCATTTATCCATAAACAATTAGGATTAAAAGAAGCAGCATGTGGTAAGTGCCCTGTGGGTTGGTGCTCAGCCCCATTACCTTCATGAATATTCACAGTTTAATCCCAGCCTCACATGAATCCATACGCAAGCATTATTAATGCGAACGAAGAGACATGCTTTCAGAGATCTAAAGCCTCAAGGTTCGCACGTTTGATCATGAGGCGGCCGGCTGTATTTGTGAGTGTGCACTGAATGTTCGTTAGCTTGTTTGGGTGAGTCAGTATGGAGCGGAGTCTTAGGGTGTCTGGCCGCAGCAGACTGTGAAGAATCCTGCAAGCCATTTAAAGGGAATGGCCTCAAAAGCGAGATGCAAACTAGACACAAATGAGCTTATATCGCTCCCTCCTCAGCTTTCGCGCAGGCTTGTCGTCAGTGGCAGTTCATCGCATGAAAGAGCCGGAACAGTTCTCAGACTCGCTGCTTTGGTCATTAGGGTGGCATGGGCAAGCTGGGGTCAGAGACATCTCTGGTTTAGCGTATAATCATGCTCTTGGGGAGGGATCTGCAACATGAACATAATGAGCATTTCAACCATGAGCTGTCACCATATGGTCTTCTGCTCGGCTAGCTTAGCATGGTATCTCATTGCGGTTTGAAGCGTGAATGTCAGGGAGTAAGGTCATATGCTAATCCCTGTTTTGCTAGCCTTTGTGCACCAAAGGCGAGGCCATGTTAACTTTTTTGGAATCCTGACTCTGACTAGCCCTCTGTGTGTTTGACCGGGTTACTGGCATCACACACGGTCATATGAGGAGTTTATATGACATCCCCAGGGTGTGTTACCAGGAAATGTGAAATCATCCAAAAATACTGTCCTCCTGAATCACCATTTTGCAGAGCACAGCGCGTCCAAACAGATTTGGACTCAACACAGCACTTTGGGCAAAGAGCTTCTGCCTCTTTGTTCCTCTCTACTTCTCTCCTGCCGGATTTCAGTCTCCAAGGAAAAGAGGTCACCTTGTACTGAGCTAAAGACATGTGCCCGCTTCCTCATACACGCTGCAGACTGTGTATAGACACTTTTAGGAACATTTCACACGTCCCTGCAGAAGCTATAATATATAAGTGGGTTTGCTTTTTTGTTGCATGAGGTCACCTCAGCCAAGTCTGGACACATTTTGCTACTGCAGGCAGGATACAGTGTTACTGCCCCACCTATAGATGATGCAGAAGAACAAACATATGATCAAAACTACACTCATGCACACCAGTGTGATACCATTACAGACCTAACCCTCATGTACCAGTGTAATACACATATATACAGCATAAAACTGCTGTACTGGACAAGGCAGGACATACACCTGAGCACCAGAAGCAGATATGGGCAGTATTTTCTAAGCTACACATACAGAAATATTGTCTCTCAGTGTGTCTAGTGCGATGAGGCCTATCCTTGCTTACATCACATGTGTGGCATGAAACTTGAATCATTCATATGTTCCAGGGTGTCAAACCTTTTGTTTTGTTTGATTGCTGTCGGTTGTTTCCTTCTGGGTGCAGCGAACTATTCTTTTGACAATGCGTGTAAAAATAAAACAGGCAAGCAAAGTGTAGCTGTACTCATGTAGAAATACCGACAGGAGCCTTCTACTTGTACTCAGGTATCATTGTTTTATATGTGAATTCATGTCTACGGGACAATATTTGGGGTGTAACGATATGCACTCATACCATACTGCATTTATTGATTTATCAATTTATTTAGGTCTCCATAAAGACAGCAGTGCTTGTTTAAGGCATAACTGTCACAAGTCATTATATTAGAAAACATAACTATAAATAGTATACAAAGTGCATGTACAGTATTTTACATGTTAAACATGCACATGTGTTATTATGACTCTAGGCTTTACAAGTTCGTATACAGCCTGATCTTGTGTTTGTATGTAAAGTGGGGCTCCTGCCCTTTTCTACTACCACTCTTTAACTTTAAGCAAACTACTTCTGACTTGATATGTGAAGTTGGGAACTGTGAGCATCACTGTGGAGTTGTTTTGCGGGTTCAGAATCGACACTCAGCGTCTGTTTGACAAAATTGTAGCTTCCCGTTTAAGTAAACACTGCTTAGCACCTATCACAACAAGTGACCTCAAAGTTTTGAGTGACAGTAAAATCATATTTGACCTTTAAATAAGAAGCTTTCCGGTAAGCCTTTACACTAAAAGTTTGGAATATTGCTGTAAGGATTTCACTGCATTCAGCCAGGTCATCTACTGAGCTTGATTTTTCTTTTATAGATCTCGGTGACTTATGCCAAAGGTATTGATTACAGCTCCTTTGCTCCAGAAAATGCAGTTCCCCTGCTTCCTAGCCCAGTGCTTGGGGGGTTTTACACTCTTCTGGTGAGGGTGAAACCTCCTTTTCATGCTCCTCTTGTTTCTCTCTCTGTCCCTTTTCTCTGCTCAGGTACCCGTTTCCCACAGTGTTCAGTACCTGCAGTAAGAAGGACCTTGCTGCCAGTCTGGAGAAGGGAGTGGGGATGTGCCTTTACAACATGCCAGAGGTCAAAGTTCTGTATGGAGGACAGAAATGCGGCAACGGTTATGTGGAGGAAGGAGAGGAGTGCGACTGTGGAGAGCCAGAGGTAAGGGTTACAGCATGCGTTAATTATTCAACCTTTCCTCCCATCCACTGTCTGCTGCTTGGTGAGTCACTCACTTGCACTCTATCAAGAGTATTGTTGCCCAGACATGAAGTATTCAACACAGAGTGATGGCAAGATATTGAAATATTCCATCACTGATGAATGAGTGATGAAGTCTATTATGCGCATTGATGTAATTCTTTGCGGCTGTATATGATCCATGCCAGAAGTCAAGGTTCATTGACACCTTGATTAGGCTTTGTTTGTTTTTTTTTTTTGTTTTTTTGCAACATACTGCAATCACTTGCAAGAACTTGCAATACTTTGCACAGAAAGCTGCTAAGGTCTTGTCATTTCCCTTCAAAACTGAATCAACAACAAAAAGGGCAAAAGTCCTATTTTGGGAGAAGTGACATACAGGAGATGATTCCCTTCAGTAAATAGATGTTTTGTGTTAACAAACCCTTTGCAGGTTTTTTCTTGTTTTCTATTCTCCTTAAGAGGGCAACCTGTTGAATGAATATCGCAATAGAGTATGACAAGTGTTTGATTGTAGCATCTCAAACATAAGGGGAGATGGCAGTCCTCTACTGTTTGGCATTGTGGACGAGCATAATCAAATCAGATCTCACAGGCTGCAAGTCAATCACATCCGACCTTCACATCAGTGAAGGTCATCCAACCACTGTTCTCTCGAGCAATGGCAAAACATGTCATAAGGCGTTAACACTAATTTACAAAAGTTATGTTTAAAAAAAATCACTACTGATCACTGCTATAATTCACTTTACTTTAAGGAGCCATATGCAAAATGATGTAATGAATTTGTTAGATTTTTTGTTTAATACATTTAAAAAAAAACTAATATGATCAACAGAATGTTGAGGAAAAAAATGTTTTGATATATGTTTTGGGATATTTACTGAAGTTAGCATGCTAACCAGCTAGCAAATCCTGTCTCATAACACCACTTTGTATTTTGTACATAATAAAACGTTCCACTTTGTAAATAATAAAACTTCAGTTACTAAGGTTGAAACACATGATTTGTAATGTAGTCAACACAAACCTGAGTAACCATTGTTTTACCAAAATGATTTGGTTTTATTACTTTCATTAAAAGTTATGAAGCCCAAAGTACATGCCAGGAAAAAAAAAAAACTCTCTACCACTTTTCTCAGCTGCCTTGAATGTAATTACAGCCCTTTATTGCCCTGTTACAAGGTGACATCATCCCATAACTCAATTCTTATTACTCACCTACCTGCAAGCTTGACGCAACACACACAGAGCTACAAAAGTACCGCTCTAAAACATCTGGCTCCAGTCTAGCTTGCAAAGGTGAATTCGATCTAGCAGTCATTGTAAGAACAGCTCTAGTGTTGTGAGGGCGGAACTTGTAGCAGGATGTAGTTCAGGTGGTTGGCTAATCGGAACAGAGTGGGCGAGCTGACCAATCAGAGCACAAAGGGCTTACCAGGAGGTTGGGCTTGAAGACACAGGTGCTTTAACACATATGAATGTATGTAACTATATGATGTTCTGGGGAAATTAAAGCATGTTAATCTATTCTAGTAGACCCCATAAGTTTGTGAACATTCTGAACGTTAAAAAAGAGCATAATAGGTCCACTTTAATTGAGAAGAATATAACATGGCAGGCATTTACAAAGCATTCTTTACTCATCTAAAAAAGTAATATTTATATATTTAATAAATAAGTACAATAACCACTCTATATTCTCTCTGTGTCAGCTATGTTAGTGGCGAAAATAAAATGAGCTTTACTTAAGCATTTAGTACTGCACAGTCAGTGTTTACAATAAGGCTTAAATCAAAGTGGTAGATCATCAGTATGTAAATGTCTATACAGTAAGACAAAAGTGCAGCAGCCTTATCCTTCTTCCATTGTGTATGTAGTAAATCATGACAGTCTCAAAACTGAGCTTGCATGAAAGCCTGTAAGTCTAAGTGTCTTAGTGTTTCCATTTGATTGAAGCAGAACTATGCTTGTAATATTTGCAGAATGCAGTATAGCGTGCGTTCATCCTTCATACGGGTTATTTTGGACTATCACTGAAGGCCTTGATGGTTCGCTAGGTAGATGATTAGAAGCTTGTTGGCTGAGTCAGATGGAGTATTAGTTTTGGACTTTGCTTCAAGAGAGCAAGGCCAAGAGCCAACATGTTCCATGTGTTCTTTAAATCATCCTCCAAAACCTGACAGGCTTCTAAGAGAGCGAACAACACATTTGCACATCTGGAGAGATCTAGCGAGTAAATGCCAAAGGCCAGATGAATGCCCAGCAATGGTGCTTATGTGTTGGCTAGAAGGATAAGAGACCCCCACCCTACCCTTTTCTTTCCCTCAGTCAGTCTGAATGCACGCACACAATAGTCTGACGTCAGACTGCCTGTAAAGAGAGTTCTCTCTCAGCCAACAGAGGTCAAGCCTGACCTAACATACGCTGCCGGCCCAGAGCCAGCACACCGGGGCCTTGTTAAAGGAAAGATGGAGCAAAGGAGAGAGAAAGAGACAGACAGGGCAAGAGAAAGACCCCTGGCATAATTATGTCCCTTGTGAAATGAACCTAGCGTTCTTAATCAGTTCCTCTAAGCAAACACACACCTGGTGTGCTTCCAGCCAGCGATGCCCTGACTGAAGACAGTAATGCAGTCAGTTTACTTGATGCAAACATGTACACCAATTACGCATGAATAAGGCATTTATGGTCATCGTTTCTGCCTAATGTAAGCATTTAAGTGTGTAATATGGTTTGGGGTACTGCTTCAAAATAATTCAGTACCAATAAGCAGTTATAACACTTTAAATTAAAGATCAAATGTGAGTTTTTCTATCTGATGAATACTAATGTGTGTTGGACCTAACAGGTTTAACCCTGACTGATCAAGAAGACAAAGTACAGTGAACTTCCAAATCTGAACTTTAGTAATACAGAAGTAGGTGAATTTACTGTTAGCTAACTGCTTATTAAAAATGTATGTGTTTATGACCTAATTAATAACCATTGATAAATTTGTTTAAACCATTTATAAACCTGTTATAAAGGTAATCCCATTCTAAAGTTGTACCTATTTTGGAATGTACAGTACATTGCAAAAGTCAGAGACCACATTTATTTAAGTTCCTGTAAAAAGCTATTCAGTACGACTTAGAATAAAATAATCTAATTGCATAGGAAGGAGTAGTGGGACTGAAATGACACAGAGCTGTCAAACACTGAAAAGGGAGAAGGACAAAAAATGAAGTAGGTTTATAAATTATAAAACGAGTTCTGCTGAAAACAGGGCACACCTTCTCCAAAACCCATCCCAAAGTTTGTTTGAGCAACTACACGGTAGCCATCAACAGGCTACTGGTGGATAACTGAACTGCTTTTTCTTTGCAATAGGTAACGTTTATTTCTACGACATGTATTGCATTCTCCCACACGTCTACACACTTACTTGAAGTAATATTTCAACCATCTTTGATTCATCCCTGTATTCCTCATAGCTGTTCCCAAAGCTCTCTTTCTGTGAACACATTCAGCTCTACAAGAGTAACAAAGAAGCTGCTGTTTTTCTCATAACAATGTACTAACCATCCCAGACCCTAACCTCATTCAATGTGTTGAAGCAGAAACCAGTTTCTAAGACTGAACTTTGTAGGTAATGTATCCCTGCCAGTGTTTTTGCAAAGCTGAAAGCAAGAATGGAAGTGGACACACTAGATAGTGATTAGTATAATATTATATTGAGTTGTTGAGGCTCTACATATACACTCACAAAGCAGAACATGCATCTACACTCATTGTCCATTTTATCAGCTCCACTACAGTCCGTCTGTTTCTCTGCATACTTTGTAAACCTTGTTTCATCCTGTTCTTCAAAGGTCAGGACCGCCTCAGAGCAGGTAATGCTTGGGCAGTGAATCATTGTCAGCACTGCAGTGAGACTGAAGTGGTGGTAGTGTGTTAGTTTGTGTTGTGCTGGCGTGAGTGGATCAGACACTACAGTGCCGCTGGAGTGTTTAAACACCACAGTGTCACTGCTGGACTGAGAATAGTCCACCAACCAAAACATTTCACTCAAAAGCTCCATTAGGGGAGCGTTAGCTAACTATCATGTATATAGGTTGTATGTAATTTTATGGTGTGTGTGCTGCACATCTCCAGAAGTCAGACTTAGTAAGCATAGCGAGCATTGTAGTCTATAGCCAAAACACAGCTGTTCTAAGATCAGCTGGGAACAATTTAGTGTTCAGTGAATCTCATAAAACCCTCTGAAGCATCAGAAGACCTTGGTGTCCTAACACGAGTTATAAATGTGACGGCCGCTGATAATGTACTGAAGCAATTGAGGATAGCAGTGGTTGCTAAGCAGTGATTTGAAGGCTGAGAAAATTAGCCAAGCATGGCAGATTTTATTACACTGTGATACAGAAACAGCAGTCACAGAACAAATAGAAAAATCAGTATTCTAAAAAGTCTCGCATAATAAATATTTTGTCCATGTTTTGATTGTGAAGGCCTGTGATTAAACTATTGCATGATCAGAATGGTGCTGTTTCTGCGCTCTGTCTCATTAATACAAATAAGTGGCAATAAAACTGTCCTGCTTTCCGTATATATACTGGGGAATGTGTATAAAACACATTGCAATATGTTCCATTTAGATTCTGCACTGAAGTGACACTGACGTGGTGGTGTTAGTATGTGTTGTGCTGGTGTGAGTGGATCAGAGACAGCAGTTCTGTGCACCTCTGGCGACTGGCGACAGTTCACCAACCAAAACTATCCGGTCAACAGCATCCTGTGGGCAGCGTCCTGTGACCACTGATGAAGGACTAGAGGATGACCAACACAGACTGTTCAGTAACAGATAAGCATCTCATAGTGGACCAGCAAGGTAGCAGAGTCTAATAGAGTGACACACAGTGAGTGGACACAAGTGTGAGTGTTTAAAGTGTTAAAGTGTAATTGTAGAACTACATATGTCACCATGGTAAGCAGAGCCGATAAAGTGCAGATTTAGTGTAGATACAAGGAGATGAAAATGGCCACCTTGGCTGGAAATGAAATGAAATGGTTGTCTCTGAATTCTGCTAAATACTGTATGTGGAAATGAAGTTTACACTTCCTTTACTGTAAGTCTTTTAATTGTGGGCTGCTGATGAAGCCTGCACCTTTTCAGCACTGGCAGAACACAAACATAAAACATATGCACAGCGAATGGTGAGATCAACGCCCCAGAATAGCAGATCTCTCTTTTAAAAAATAACAGTACCGAAGGGTCCTCCCATGCAGCGCTAATCAGAACCATACGTGTTAACACACGCGTACACACACTGCTCAAAATGATTGTTTTTCAAAGGCTGTTGTTTTCATCTGTTATAATGTTCCCATGGTTTTGCACAAGCTGTTAAAGGATTAGCAGACATGAGAGATTTCCCTAGAGGAAAACTCATGGCAAACCATGAAAAATATCACAGCCACTGACCGTACTGAAGTCTAGACTGTATTTGGTGTTGCATTACAGTATATTTTCCAGGTTTCCTGCACCTCAATGTGTGTTGCATTCATCCGAGCCAACTTTTTTCCTGTTGTGGCAGTGCAGCTCATTTGTGTGTTGTCTGTTGTATCTCTCCACCATGAATGGACTTTATAAAACATGATTTAGGCCAAAAATGCTATCTTCCAGCAGCCAATCCCATCCCCATCATTCCTGATCATTGCTTTCATTTAATAAGAGAATCATGTTCTAGCAGCATCACTAACATACTTATCCTCACTGTCTAAACAGCAGTATATTAATAAGTTAATGTAAAGAGGTTTTATGGTAAATGATTTAGGAGCATTTCTACTGGTCTATTCAGCAGGAATTATTTACACAATGTAAAGGACAGCAGGCATATTCAAATGATGAACATGAACAAAAATGGAGATGCAGGTTTTTTAATGTCTTTAGGGCATTACAAGACCAGCCCTCTTGAACATTAATTACATAACTCATTAAGTGGTTGCGGTGTGACTGTGTTCACACATGAAACTGACAAACTTCCATCTTGCTAGAAGTAAATAGACTTTGAAAGACTGTGCCAGCATTACGAACTTCAGGCGGGTGCCTATCACCACTACCGCAAAGAGTGCTTCTGGCATTGCACATCTAACCACTATGTATGACTTTATTTAAGACCCCATTTCCTAAAAAGCTGAGTCTGTGTGCATAAATAAAAAAGCAATAATTAGCAAATCATTTGAACATTTTATTTAATTGGAAAATGAAGAACGGCAACATATTAAATATAGAAACATTTTTTTTTTATTGGAGCCCATTTTGAATTTGATACATTTAAAATATTTTATGAGCATTTGGAATTTTATGCCAGCAACACATTTTAAACATGTCAGTAATAGGGGGCAACACAGGACTGGTAAAGTTGTATAGTGCTTAAAAAACACATCTGGTAGAACATCTCACAACTTATTAGGGTAATGGTCAACAGACCAGTCACATGATTGGGCATAAAAAGAGGATCTTGGAAAGGCTTTCTCAGAAGCTACAACAGGGAGGGGTTCTTCACCCAGGCAAATAGTACATCAATTAAAGAATAACGGTTCTCAACCTACAATAGCGAAGAACTAAGAGATTTTGCCACCTACATTACATTGCAGTACATTGCAATGGTCTCAGGAAGACGTCTGTAAACTGTAAAGTTCATCACTGCATCAGTTAATTAACTACAAATAAGAAACTGTTTCTAAATAGATGCTGCTACACTGCCACCTTATCTGGGCCTGAGCTCATTTAAGATGAACTAAAGCAAAGTGGGAAAATCGTCCTCTGGTCTGACAATTCAAACTTATTTTTTGGGCATCTTTAACAAACTGTTCAAAAGTCGGTATGGGATGCTTTATTGCACATGACACCTTTAAAGCTGAACAATAAATATACAGGTTTTAGAGTAACATACAACGTGACCCAGAAGATGTCTTTTTCAGGGGACATCATCAGCATCATGGCTCTGTAGTAAAAGACTGTGTGTGTTAATCTGGCCTGTCTGAGGTCCAGACCAGTCACCTGTCACTGAAATGATGATTTACGCATCAATGCTTTCTGGTTTTATCTACATTTTGCAGAACAGCCCATCATTTATGAAAACATGGTTGCAGATCTTAAAGATTCAAATTAGGAGAAATCTGTGGCATTCCCCATTAACTCATTAAAGTCACCAGATGTAGGTATAGCAGGTTTAACATCCTCACCTAAATGTTATTCATTTATACATATGTATGTGTTCCTCAGGAGTGTATGAACCCCTGCTGCAATGCTACTACTTGCACTCTCAAAGGAGACGCTGTGTGTGCCCACGGACAGTGCTGCGTGAACTGCCAGGTACTCGTTTGATCTTGTTTCGTCTCTTTTTTCCTCCCTCTCTCTCTCTCTCCATCCTACTTCCTGTCTTTCTCTAAGGGGAAAAAGGGGAAAGCGTGGAAAACACATTCTCTTTGCCCCATTAGTGAGTGCAACATGAACGCTCCGAAACTACACAGTGAGTTTCCTCCGAGGGCCCCAGACATATAAATCAGAGAGCCACTGTTAGACCGGGGCAATATGCCGATATTATTAGGGCAATATATACAGCCTGGAAGAGCAGCATTATTTTTATGATTGGCAGCATTGCTGCTTAATTGTGCAAGCTTTAAAAAGCTATGCACACTTGAGAAATGACAACTAGGCCTGCACAGAGTAGTTAGCAGAGCAACAAGCCTAACGATAATTAGCTCAGGAACAAGTCTGTCTGTTTTCACTGCTAGGTCTTTGGATGACTGATCCTGTTCTGAAGAAATGTACTCCTGTTGACTGCCATTGTTTAGATGGCAAAGCACCACATGAACCTCCCTCAGCTGCTCATGTGCATAGATTTCCTGTAATAAGTAGAACCGGCTCATACAGCCCCTGCAGTACAATGTTTGCAGGTTGAAAAATATATGCAGTTAAAAGATTTGTCTCTCATTAGCATAATAATGTTCATTGGTAAGGAAATTGGTTGTATGTTTTTCTGCATCCCATCACTGTTTGCTCTTAGACTCCTCTTTGAGTTCTATCCTTTTGCACTGCCCACGCAGTTTCAGTTGAGGTAGGAGCAAATTAGCTTATGAAGTAACGGCAAGAGAGATGCAATTAAGACGTCAGTTATGCTTCGCACTCCTCCACAGACTGGATTAATCTGGGCAACTGGGGTTGTCATTTTAAAGTATCTTGACATTTTCAATGAGCAACTTACAATGATAGAAACATGGAGTGTAAGGAGTCCATTCGAGGGATGTTTTTGGGGGTCAAAAACTTTGATGGGGCTGAATAAAATTTAGGACTAGAAACTGGATTCAAGTGTTTGCGAGTTTTAGAGTTAAGGCAATATGCCATATGCTGCTACTTGGGAGATGAAGGAAAACTATAAAGAAATGTGATAAAGACTTCGAAGCAGTCGAAGCAGCACCACATGAAGCCCACAAAGCTGGGCCTAGAAGGGTGGTTGGTAGCCTAGCCCAGTAATCTTGTTGCAGAAGAAGTGAACTACCAGCTGGAACGTTATGGGTTTTAATCCCAGGCTTGTCAAGGTATTCTTGGTACCTATTCCCCAAGCAGCTCTGCTGGTGATGCTGAGCTGCTTCCAGACTGGGTTAGGCAGCGAAACAGCAAAATATAGTTCCCTATAAGATCAATATAACATTACCTAGCAACCCAGGGATGGCATACATTAAGAATTTTTTGCTTCTAGTCTTACGACTAGTTGATTCACCTCAAAGCATGAACTACAGTTGATTGTTAGAATTGAATGATGTTAGTTTAAAGATGGCTAGTGCTTCTTATTATTTATAGTGATTTATATAGTGACTTTTTGTGGCTGGGACTATATATATATATATATATATATATATATATATATATATATATATATATATGTGTGTGTGTGTGTGTAGCTGAAGCCTGCTGGAACACCGTGCAGAGAGTCCAGTAACTCATGTGACCTGCCTGAGTTCTGCACTGGCACCAGCCCCCACTGCCCTGCTAATGTCTACCTGCACGATGGACACACGTGCCACAATGTAGATGGCTACTGCTACAATGGAATCTGCCAGACACATGAACAGCAATGCATCACCCTCTGGGGACCAGGTCAGTTGCATAACTATTCGAGTCTCCACTAAAAGATGCTACTACTTAGGAATGTCTGTAGTTATATGAACAGGCAGTCTAATTTTTTAGCTCTTTTAC
This sequence comes from Prochilodus magdalenae, assembly GCA_024036415.1. Taxonomy (NCBI): domain Eukaryota; kingdom Metazoa; phylum Chordata; class Actinopteri; order Characiformes; family Prochilodontidae; genus Prochilodus; species Prochilodus magdalenae. The sequence goes on along the minus strand of JAMWET010005449.1, from coordinate 341,544 downwards.
TTGGTTGTGTATCCAAATGAGAACATCTGCAATCGTATGCAATGGTCAATATGGTCAAAGGAAAAGTGCTGAAACAATTATGAAAAATTTAATTTATGTAATTTATGTAACGTAACTTGTAGTTCGGATGTAGTTTGTCAATCCAAACACATTGGATGTCCAAATTCAGATTTTTAATGTTAACAAATGGAACTTATATTAATATAAATATATCAATAAAAAACATCTTACAGGTTGTGCAGAATTGTCAAAGTGTACTTACATTTTATAGGTCACAATATGACTTAAAAATCATCTTGACTAAATAACTGCAATAAGTACATTTGATTTTTCACCAAACCATAATTTAAAATCTTTTAAGATTTCCTTTTTTTGTTAATTATAATGCAAAACATATACTCACTGGAATGTTATTGATTTAAATATGCAGATATTTACAAAGTAAACTTGTTTAAAGTGTCCATCTCTGCTACTGCGTTATTTTATTAACAGCAGTTCACCCCTGAAATTGATATTTTATTTGAGAATATGGGTGATCCCTTCTAACATTGCTGTATTAGAAAACATATAGATGGATTTTGGGTTGGATTTTCAGTAGCTAGTCTGCATTATCTGAAATTTAGATATATCAACATGTATACCTGTTTGTCTCCATCAAGCCTTAAAAGTGTGTGGTCAGTTAATTATGTACACTTTCAGGGTTGCTAAAAGGTTTTACAATGGGTATACACTTAAACATTGTATCCGTATTAGCAGTGAGGATACCGATAACCAATACTTAAAAAAAGATTTGGCGCATATGCGTGTGTGCTAGCCGACAGAACTTAACAACATATTGGTGGCGTGGGATGACAATATCAGTAAAATTCACAAATCAGATCTTATGACCTTTAACCTATCCTAACCTTAACCTTGACTGTTAAAATTGAACTACTTACAATGGGATATTAATATCAAATATCTTTTTTTTTTTTTATATATATAACAGAGACACAGATACCAAGAACTTAAACCATTGGAATTTAAAATCCAGTTAGGTTAGATAGTGTTTTAATGGCCAACACTTAAGAATCATTGGTTCTTCTATGGCATTGCTCCAAAGGGCCTTTGTAGGTGTCTTGTCTTTTTCATCTATGGTCTAGTTTTAAAGTATAGATAAATCTAGACTAAAAAGAGTTTCCAGTGGCAAATAACTATTTAATCTATTTCTGATAAGCAGGCCTTTGGAGTGCAGCTGATTAGCCTTGTCATTTTCTTTGGATATTTGGATATTTATGTATTGTATTCTATCAAATGCAATAGCAATGTAAAGGTTTCTCTTCCCCTTTTTGTACAGCTAACAAAAGACATGGACTCGTATATTACAACATGGAAAGCTATTTATTCCATATGGCCAATGAATGTTGCCTTTTTATATGGCACAGGCCACAGTCTGATACATGATCAAGCAGTATTTCATTCCTGTTTTTAATTCAGAAAGAAACTCTCAATTTTGCTATTGAGATATAACTTGCACAGATTTCTCCCTACATCCCTACAATTCTAGTCAGACAACCAAGACATGTTTGGTGTTGGAAGTTCAACTTTTTAGATAATCCCATGTCATTTAGAGTCAGAAATGGCATTAGGAAGGAATCATGTGATGATTTAGGCATGCGCTTTACAGTGCTTCCATTATGGTTTAGACGCCTCAAATGACATGTTGTTGATTTTCTAACACTTTCTTTACAAGGCATACATTTAAAACATGTAGAATATATTAAATATGCATATATTGATTTTCTGAGTTTAACATATTGGAAAAAGAAAAAATAACAATTGAAAAACTGAAAAAATCAGCATAAAATATAAACATCATCAAAACATTATTTACTAACAGGAGTAATTTTGTTCACTTTTTGTATGCTATTCTCTCTCTCTCTCTCTCTCTCTCTCTTACTCTCTCTCCTTCTAGGAGCTAAACCTGCACCCGGTATCTGTTTTGAGCGGGTGAACTCAGCAGGGGATCCCTATGGAAACTGTGGGAAGGATTCCAAAGGCTCTTTTGCAAAGTGTGAACCACGGTATGCTTCACCTACACCCCATAACTCATTCACAGCCTTCGATCTTACCGGCCCTACACTGCAGGGACAGCCAATGGCAGTTATCGACAGAGCAGTATGAAAACTACAGAGCATGACTTGACTTACATTCACAACATTATGTGATCTTAGGAAGAATGGGAAATGGCTATCTTGATCTGGGGAGCTGCATTGGTTGGTGAACTACTCCAAAAATATTAGATATTCATGACAGTATGTACCTCTTGCTGGACTGGCTTTCTTTTTTTATTCAGTTAGAGTCCTTTCTTTCAAAAGAGGAATAAGGCCTTGGAAGTCCATAATTTCCGTTCCAAAAGAAAGCCACGTAGAGTGTTCAGACTATGAACAATTAGATTACACTTCATTTAAATTAATTACTGTGGATTTACAATCCCTGTAGAAGTCTCAAAGACTGGAAGCAGGGTAGTACTAACATCCTTCCTGTTCCATCTACAGATGTGTTCTTTCATTCTTTCGTGAGGTTGGACATACAGGCAAATAGTCTACCTAATGCACAACAGTGTTTGTCACAATTTCTAGTCTTTGCCTATGATTTCTCTGTTACTGATTTCACTGCATGCAGTATGTGTAGTTTTTTGTTTGTTATGTGGATAGGGATAGAATGCGGATTGATTAGTTAAGCAGCAGCTTAGCTTTAAATGTTTACCATTGCCAATGATCTAAGTCTCTATGAGTCTCCAATTATCTTTTAAGCCAATGCACTTCCTGCATTAAAAATACTTGTGTCTAATGTAGTGTCTTGTATAGTAGACAGTGAGTGGACACAGTGTTTAAACAGTCCAGCAGCACAGCTGTGTCTGATCCACTTACACCAGCACACCACACACTAACACACCACCACCACGTCAGTGTCACTACAGTGCTGAGAATGATCCGCCACCCGCATAATACCTGCTCTGTGGTCCTGTTGGGGTCCTGACCATTGGATTAACAAAGTATCCAGAGAATATACAGTCTTTGTAATGTGTAAATGTGTGTGTGTTCCAAAATCTAAATAGAAGATAGTACTATATATATATATATATATATATATATATGTATATATATCTATATATATATATATATATATATATATATATATATATATATATATATATATATATATATATGTATATGGTATGTACATGATAATGTGCTGAATGTGTGTAATAACATGCATGTGTAGCTCTTAAAAGCATAGGGATGTCTCAGTTTTGGTCACCACTGAAATAGGAACCAGTGGAAGGGAGAGTTACTGGGGTTATGATTTTTTCCTGTCTGCTTCCTCATCCTATATGAGTAAAGATCTTCGAGGGTGGAAGCCAGTGATTTTCTCAGTTTGCTGTAGCTTACACTACTTGAGCGAAGATGCAGAGCCAAACCACATGGAGGATGTGATATTGAAAAACATCTACAGTGTGACTATTACAAGAAAATAAAAGTGAAATGAATACCATACAGTAAACATGCATATGTATAGGCTGTGCATGTTAGTACTGGTTAGGGTAAATGGGCTGTTTGCCAAGGTTCTGTCCAGCCTTGTGGCAGTGTCTACGGAAGAACCCCTTTGTGAGCGTAGGATGGGCAATTACTCGTTCAATCAATACAGTCATTTACTTTGGTTTCTTGTCATTCTGTTTGACATTAGTTCTTCATAAAAGACAGCTCTATAATAAGAGATGTGTAATGTATGGTGTAAAGAGAGAATGGGTAAATGACAGGATTATCCCTCAGACAAAGGATCTCTTCGGCTTTTTCAATAAATTGAGTTAGGCTCTGAGCATTCTGTCACATTATCCCATTTATTCTTCAAAAGAACCTTGAGCACTTCAAAAGAACATTATTCTTGTCCGTTGATTGGTGTGTTATGTGTGTGTGTGTGTATGTGTGTTTTGATACAGTGACGCTAAATGCGGGAAAATTCAGTGCCAGGGGGGTGCCAACAGGCCCGTCATTGGTACCAATGCTGTTTCCATAGAAACCAACATCCCACTACACGAGGGTGGGCGTATCCTGTGTAGGGGGACTCATGTGTACCTCGGTGATGACATGCCCGACCCAGGACTGGTACTGGCAGGCACCAAATGTGCTGAGGGCATGGTATGACAAAAAGCATCGTACTGTTCTCCAATAACAAGTAGAGATCTAACGCTCAGTCAGTGGAGCTGATGTTTACAGCTGACATCTGATCCATAGATCTTCCTCTCTTTACCTTCTCCTCTCCTTTGCAGATGTGTTTGAACAGGCAGTGCCAGAATGTCAGTGTGTTCGGAGTACATGAGTGTTCAGGGAAGTGCCACGGCAGAGGGGTAAGTAGCGCTAGCACACCCAGTCATGTCATCCCTCTCCGAACAGTACCTTGCGTTTCTACAAAACACTCCACATAAGAAAGGAGCAATTATTCGGAATTTGGTTCATTTGTCATGCCACGTTCACACAGTTTAGGGGCCAGTTTAAAGTTCTCTTTAGCCTGGGTAGCAGATACAAGCCTGACCAGCTTATTGTAAGTAGGTTTGCCATGTTAAGGAAATCAGCATGAGCTCCTTGATGTTCACAGACCATAAATAGTAAAAAGTATGTTTGCAGGCAGGAAAAAGTTGAATTAAAAAGTGACATTTGTCTACGTTTTAAATTTAAGCAGCTTCTAGTCACCTAGTCTAGATTTAGGCAACCTAAATCTGTGCCTTATGTATGTCTTATGAAAGTCTTTGAAGAAACTAGTTATGTCTGCTGTATTTCCCCATATTGTTCTCCTTTTTATGTAAACTTGGTGGTCCTAATCTTGGGTCATGCCTCTGAAAGTATTTTCTAACCAATCACAAGGCTGACATCTATTGCCCCGCCCATGCAAAACAGTCAGAGAAACTTAGTGAACTAAAGGAAACTCAGTATAACCAACAGTTTCTTCATTCAGACTGTGTTACGTTTGTCCATTTGTGCGTCCGTCTGTTTGTACATAACTTTTTTGTCACCTTTATTGTCCACATAAAAGCTGTATAATGACTTTAGTTCTGTATGAGTGGTGAAGCAGGCTGATGGAACTGATTGCTGAGTGAATGATTGCTGATTTCCAACAGCTTAAACACTGAACTCCAGATCCTCACTGCTGAACCTCCCACCATCCCCGCAATGCAAACACTACTTCATGACTGTTTCTTTTAAGGAACACAGTGACTGCAGATGTATTGTATATGAAACGTCTGAAACGTTGTGGTTCCTCTACCTACTCTAGCTTATTGCTATTCCACTCATTCCAGTAAAGTGGCCCTCATAGCAGCATCGTATAATCAATAGCGATCAGAGCTGGACCTAATGTTATTGCTTCTTGTTTGGAGCACTGCAGATAAGGCCAAGGGGTAATGCTGCACTCTCAATTATCCCTCATCTCCCTTAAGCATGCTGTGCTCTAGTAACCGCCTGCTTCAATGACTTCCGGCAGCTGTTGTGCTGCTTTGCGATCGGTCTTCATTGCCCCACCAAGGTTAAAGCACTTGTATTTAATAGCTTCATTTATGTTCTACTTAAAGCACCATTCATCATCTTTTGGCTCGGGCATGTGCAATGTTTGCCAGCAAAGCGCTGAAACACGAACACTAGCAGTATCGGCCAAGATCACCCCCTACGCTGTCATTTACATTCGCACCCCACGTTCACCCCAGAGGGTGTGTTTTATTTAACTACTCCAGTCCTCACGAGCAGCCGCTCACCTCTGATAAAGTGTCAAAACGAAAGCCTTCGACGTGTCTCTAGGCTGAGGAGACAGACAAGGCAGCCTCTCAGATGCCGGTTTCTTTCAGGAACTTTTGTTCTATCTTCGTCTTGTGTTTGAACAAAAGGATTATTGTTGACACAGTGAATTACTGTTGTGTGAGATTACTAATGTGAGATGCCAGGTCCTTGCAGAATTGGAGTGCAGTAGTTGAAACAAAACCCAAGCTGATTCTGGCCTGTTCATGTCCCTGATCTGTTGATTTGGGAAGGACACTAGTGTATAATGATGTGGGAGTGTGTGTGCTTGTGTTTGTGGTTGTGCATCCCTCCTGCCCCACTCAGTCTCACGGCATTTCCTAATGAGCAGAACTTCTCCTCTCCTCAGATACAGGATGTGTGTTTGTTCTTGTATGTTGAGGATGAAAATCTCGTGACCATGTAGGAAACAGACACCTACAATGTCAGGACTAACGAGATGACGTGGTACTCGAGAAGCTGACAATGAATAAACCTGACTCATGTTCTGATTGATTTTTCTGATTCAAAAGCCATTTTTGACAATAAAGAGTGATTCGATTTAAAACATTAACCGGCAGATGGATTCTGTGAGCCTTAGGAAGCATTTTAAAGTCTTGCATTAAATATTTCCTATGCAGAAGCTGAATAAGTCAGATTAATTAGTGGTGTTTATTGCACGATAATTCCAAAGAAACATGCTCTAATTGAGCTAAACTGCCTGGAATAGTACAGACATTCACTGAGCATGCTGTTGGGTACACATAATGTATATGTATGCCTATTAGCTCCACTTACCATATAGGTGCATTTTGTAGTTCTGCAGTTACAGACTTGTTCTCTATGTCCTTTATTATCGCAGTTTACCCATTCATTATTTTATCCAGTAGTAGGTATTATGTGAGTGGTGGATCATTCTCATCACTGCAGTGACACTGGCGTGATGGTTGTGTTTCAGTGTGTGTTGTGCTGGTGTGAGTGGATCAGACACAGCAGTGCTGCTGGAGTGCTTAAATATCTCAGTGTCACTGCTGCACTGGGAATAGTCCCCCAACCAAACCTATCCAGCCAACAGCGTCCTGTGAGCACTGATGAAGGACTAGAGGACAACTAACACTGTGCAGCAACAGATGAGCTATCATATTTTTGCAGTTTAAACCAAAATATTACAGTAAAAAGTGCAGCTTTAAAGTACAAATATTTTTAATCTTCTATAAAATTCTAATTCCTGTTTTGCTGACAAGAGTGATTATTTTGTTAGCAGATTATATCTAATCTAAAGAAGAGGAAAGTCCAATTACAGTAAGTGGAAAGACTGGAGTTTCCAAAACTGGAGTTCAAAGCATGATTAAAAGATACAGAGACAGACCACCAAACGGTCACTATCAGATAAACCCTACTTAAGGCTTTCATCTTTGAGAGAGAGGACAAAGTCAAGCCCCGCTCTCGTGTCAGATGTGAAAAATCCACAGGTAGTTCTTCTCATCTTCCTGCTGTGAAGACAATGGCATTAGCCTGAGAGGATGTGTAGCTTGCCTAGAGGCTGCTTCTGAGAAAAGGAAACAGAATAAATGAAGAGCATTTGCAAATCAAACAAAGAAGCTGCTGGTGTTCAGAGGACAGTGACCTCCCTAGAGTCCAGACCTCCACATCACTGAAAGTGTTTGGTACTGTTCGGATTGTGAGAACCAACTTATAAGACTGAACTTCGGATGTGTGGAAAAACGTCGCTGCCGAAGTTTCCTGAACCGAAGGAAAGTTGTAGTAAAGACAAAGGATACTAAATAATGAAAATGTATGATGATATAAACTGACTGAATATTAAATAAATGAAAAATGATTTCTGACTTTTGAACAGTACTATATATTGTACTAGGCATGGGTGGCTCCAAACGTGTGTTTGTGGTGGTGGGTGTGTGATGTCTGCATTAGTCCAAAGTAAGGGATGTGCTCTGTGGCTCAGGGCAAGGAGTGTCCAGTCTACTGAGCTCCCTCTAATCCCTACACATGCTCACACACACACACACAGCTGATACCCATTAACTCTGGAATCCCGAGGCACCCTCTGTATCCTGAGGCAGACAGTGTAGCTGTTTTGAGATGGTCTCTCCTACATATGTTTAAGCCATCACACTGACCACTCCTAAACCTCCTCGGCACGGCCAAAGGAAAGGAGGAGGCTTTGAAAACACAGATCAAATACACGTTCCAGTGAAAAATGCTGATTTGCATTTTTCTCTCATGCAGATGTTGGGAATCTAGTTTGTTGGGTCTCCATGGGCTGCATTAGAAAAATAACAGCGCTGGAGTTATAACTTACAAAAAGAACATTCTCACACTTAATCATTGGTTAACACAAGCACTTGTTGATGGGAGCCGAAAATGTGGGTCAGCACAGTCTCTGCAGCTATAGACCTAATAATGAGAATGAAAACACCAGTACACTGATTAATGAGGCGCTGTTTAACCCATCGCTTCCTACAGTAGCAATATGATTATTAAGGTTTCTCAAATAAGTAAATCAGTTAGGCATGTCCCATAAATGTATCTGTACCAAAAATACCTCTTATGCTTCACTGATATTGCTTATTTTCTATGCTTTAAATAACATAACAAATATTTAAATGCTCTGTAAGTATCTTCTAAAAACTAAATTCTAGGTGTGTTCATAGAGATAATAGGAAAATGTTCTTATATCCTTTCTATCCTATGTTCTTGTCCTTTCTGTTCCTATTTGCCAGACTAGACTTCTGGATGGGCCTTGTTTTGAAGAGCTTATAAAATCTAGCAGTTGTGATTTTGATGGGGTTATTTTGTTAGAGGCCAGCACAGCAAGCATCAAAAAAGTGTTGTTTGCGCCAAAGCAATTTGCATATTGATCATGAGAACTTAGAATCAGGATATGTATAAAACATCAAAATTAAAATCTTGTCCTGTAAACATGAACATACACTCATCATCAAAAGAATAGCTGTGCAAATAGTTGCACCTAGAAGAAATCAACCAACAGGAATGAAACTTGGTGGGTAGGTTTGACATTGTGAGACACGCATATGATTCAAGTTTCAGTTTTGGATGCACATGTGGTGTTAGCAAGGACGGATGTTATCTCTATACCTGACTGACCCAACAGCTACAATTGCAGATGTTCAATGAGCAGTGATGCCCTTCATGAGTCATCCTGTTAGCATCAGCACCATTAGCAGACGGCTGCATAACACAGGACTTCATGCATGCAGTCCATTACGACGACTGACCTTAACACCACCTCAACCTCAAAGACTTCAATGTGTTGTGCCAGACTAATGAAGTGACTCAGAATGGCAGGGGGTCATCAGAGACCAACAAATCCGTGTGTGGACGCACCGTGGTCACTGTGGGTTCAACTGTTTTTTTTTGTTTTGTTTTTTTTGATAATGAGTGTTTGTGTATCATCAACTCCCTTACTCTATGCATTCTCTGCTAAACCAAGCTAGCCAGTTCCTGACATTAATTACAGCAATATATACAGGCTTACTGGTAAACCTAAAAATGACACACCATCATAGTTAAAATAAATATAAATCTTTAAAAGTTAAGGTTTTGACCAGTAAAACTACACTGGCTGAACTGATTAGTTAAAACTGACATATCATCGGGCCCTAATGGAGCACCTTTACTCTATGTATGTGATAATAACACAGACTGCTTTGTGTTTCCAGGTGTGTAACAATAAAAAGAACTGCCACTGTGAAGCTCACTGGGCGCCCCCATTCTGTGAAACGACAGGGTTTGGTGGGAGTGTCGACAGTGGACCAATGAGATTGGCAGGTACAGTAATCGACAGCACAAACTGAAACTTGGCATAACATTAATAACATAGCTTTTTCGGACTAACACTCATTGTTTTTAAGATTTAGCTTATGCATGTTAATTCTGGCACTTCTTGCTAAACTAATTTTTTACACATTGTACTTTCAGCTTAATAATATAGGCAAAGCTAAACATGCAGAAGAATTCAGATTCTGTAATGAAATACAGAATGATTTGTATACAGTGCTCTTAGGTCTCTCAATCATCAATTTGCTACTTCGAATAAAAATAATAAAGCAGTAGAGAAAAGTTGTGTTTAATGACCTTTCCATTTTTACACACCAGACTAGAAAGAGAGTGATATAGTAGCCCCTGCAAACAACAAGAAAATATTTGAAAATCAGACTATCATAGTCCCTTGCCGCTTCTAATCATCAAGCTGCGTATAACAATTAGCTCTGTCTGTAATAAACAATAGTCTATAATTTAAAAAGTACAATATTAATTTTACCATCAATAAAAAGTTTCAAAGTGATGGTTAGGTCAAGAATGTTCCCCTTTTTCCAAGTGTAGAAAACTATACTTGTAGTGTAGATGTTTACTCTCCAAAGCTTAGATATTAAGTTTTGCACTACAGCAATGAGGCTGATGTAGTAACCAAGAGTTTACATTCTGCAGACCACAAACAGTACCTAAACTATAACAGCACAAACCCAAAGGAATTGGCAAGTAATACAATTTGTACAGAAGCTGGTGTACAATAAAGCTGATGTCACACCGAGCGTTAGTAACATATGCATGCCAAAAAAAGACACGGTCTGGTCAAGGATGATTAAGAATGTGTGAACGCAACAAAGGAATACACTTCCTCTAGCTGCCGATTTTGACTTAATGCTGAGTTGAACCATATGCTCATGAATTTGTGGATCCTGGTTTGGAAAACAAGCTTGGAAATAGCCTGGCATGACCCCAGCTTAAGCTTAAACAGAAGTATTAATGTATTGCATTTGTCTTCTGGCTCCGGTCCAAAACTGAAGAAGCAAACCTCATATATAAATTGTTTGCATACATTTGGGAATAGGAGAACATTTTGTATGTAATAATTGATAAATAATTAATAATTATTATTCTATTGTTGTTTCATTATGGATAAGATAATTCCAAAGAGTTCTCTTACTCTCTAACGTGCATTCTGTGAAGATCCATGATATTTCTGGATCACTTTATAAATGTGAGTCTCTATTTAAACCAAATGTTTCTGCATTAACTGATGTACACACAAAGCTATTAAGTACGACACTCAAATTATATATTTTGTCAGGTTTTAAATAAAAAAAAAGCTACTGCAAACTATTTATTAATTTATTTATTTATGCAAATGTTAATGTACAGTTACTCGATTAATGTTTTTAAAAAAAAACTTTCAGGGAACTTCATCAGCTTGTTAGGCCTTACTCGTTAGAACTGGTGAAGCAGACCAAGAATTGTCATTAGGAATTGTATTACAGGACAGTGCAATACACTGTCTGACTCAAACCTAAATTGCACAGGTTGATGAAAGAATGGGTCCCACTAAATATCAGCGAGTTCTGGTTGAAAAGGTGGCAAGAAACTGAAGCCCAAAATTGGATAATAATTGAAACCATATTTCAGGAAAACATGACTTCATGAAAAGCAAACTGAAACTTCTGGAATGGTCCTCACATTCCACAATCTGATTTCTGCCTCTGAGTAGATCTTTAACATGCTGGATAATAAAGTCTGCCAAGGCGTTCCAGCACAAAAGAGTGTAAGAGAAAAGAAACTTCTTATAACTAGAACATAAAGACTGCTAGCTGGCTACAAAAAGCATTTGCAAACTTTGATATCATGCAAAGTGAGGTGTTTACTCTGCCGTTTGGGTAGGGCACCCAAAACCTCTGCATAAAGCTATAAGCTTTTAAAATTCTTGCTTCTAATCTAACATACCTGCTTCTCTGTGTGAGGAAGGCTTCTATTCTTGTACCTTTTCTCTGCAAGTGCTTCAATGGACATCCTGCTGTTTCAGTTTTGCCCAGAATGTAAGCTGCAAAGCTTTTGGCTGATACAATGCAGACTCACCATTCACATTGCACAAGCCCCTGCAAATTGAAGAGGCTAAAGAATCCATGAACAAATCTCTGTCGGTAGAACAGGCGTGCCATGGTCACGATTTCTACAACAGCTCTGTAACCCTGCAGTGTGCTATTCATCTCCATTCAGATTCCACTTATTAGTTAGAATGAGAGTATTCAAAGCACAGAGGTGAGCCTGAGTGATTGTGGCTGAGCTTTGAACATGCTTTCACGGGCTGCTCTCTTTGTGTTCCCTCCCCTGTGCCGTGCCGTGCTGTGTCGTATCTTAGATGTGCGTGTGTGTGTATTAATGTGCGTGTTGTCCTATGTGACGTCAGCTGACAGTCGTGCAGTGGCCATGGGGCTGGTTGTCACCGTGCTCTGCCTGCTGGCCGCTGGCTTTCTCGTGTGCCTGAAGAGGAAGACTCTGGTGCAGCTTCTCTTCGCCAACAAGAAGAGCACCATTCAAAAGCTCAGGTAAAGATGAAATTACATGCAGGGCTGAATCTGTTACTGCTGGAATAATTATGTGCTATATTGACAGTAACGGGGGGATATATACAGTACTACTATGAAATAACACTCATGGAATTATCACCTTACACAATCTCCAAAATGGAACTTCACAGGAGGATGCAATGCAATGGAGGTGAATCTGGTCTGAATGGAATTTGAATATTGGTCTGTCCAACATGAACATTCACAAAATTGAAACAGTAAACTGCTTTTAAATTGTGCAAATACATGAGATCAGAATCTATTACTCAACAAAATATATTAGATAGGTTAGATAGATTAGAAGTGATATGACAAAGTAAAATATTGTGATACATGAAGAGTATATGTGGTATGTGGATATGCATTCATTCAGACATCTCATCAGTTGGAACTGGTAAGCATAAGCCTGTAGAATCTTTAAGACCACCAAAAACAGCCATTTAGTTGGGTGTGTCTAAACATTTGACTAGTACTGTATGTAACAGCATGCTACATGCTACATGTTTTCTGTATTATGCTGGCAATAAAATGCATATTTTAAATTGTTTTTCATTAGAAAGGGAAAAATATATTGTATATTAAAGTAATTTAAGTCAGTTTTATTTGTTCCACATAAAACACTGCACAGCAGACACATTTGTGAGGAGTTGGTTAGCTAACATTGTAGCTGCAGTAGTCTTTCTGTTTCCTTCATTACGCCAAGCAAGTTTAAACATCTGGCCAGACACAGGCTCTACATTGCCCCCTGGTGGAGCATAGAGTTCAGACATCTCATAGTTCCTAAATAGGAGAATGTAGCAGCACTGTTGTACTTTTGTATGTTATACAAGCCTTTAGCTGTGCTGCAGCAGGCCTTCGTTCTATTTTCAAGTTAACATGTGCCACATGTTTTTAATGGGAGACAAGCAGACCAGTCCAGCACTCACATAATCTATGCAAAATGTGGTTTGGCGTTGTCATGTTGAAATAAGCAAGGATGTCCCTGAATTAAACAGCATCTATAAGGCAGCATATGTTGTCCAAAATGTGTTTAGTGTTAATGGTGCTTTTCCAGATGCGCACACTAATACCCCACAATGCCAAGACCATGCTGGCTTTTGACCTTTATGCTGGTAACAATCTGCTTGGTCGCTTTCGTCAATGCCCTGGAGAACCCCACATTCATTATTTCCATAAACAATCTGAAAGGTCGACTCATCAGAGTGTAAGCCATATTCATTTTAGAGGCGCTTCAGCCCAGAGATGTCATTTCTGGATGCAACTGACGTATGACATCCCCTGCATATAGTACATTCTGAAGATGCATTTGTAAATGTAGGTAGGTATGGTGTTTATCAACAACGATTTGTCAAGGTATTCCTGAGGCCATATGGTGCTGACTTTTAATGCAGTACCTGAGGGACTGAAGGTCATGGGTATGGGCACTCAGAGATGTCTCAATAATCTATGAATCTGCTGATGATATTCTTCACTGTAGAGGGTGAAACACCTAAATGTCATGCTGAGGAATGTCATTCTTACACTACTGGAGTTTTAGCTAATGCATTTTAGGCAAAATATTAAGCATTGACTCATCCTTACTCAGAGAGGAATAAGCTTTTCCTGGATGCTTCGTTTATATTCAAGTATGATTGCATCTAAATATTGTCCCAATTTTTTGTTAGTTTTGGGTTTGTAATTAAACATGACTCAACATTGTCAAATTATGGCAAAATTTATCACAATGACATTGCATCGTTTTGTCCACTCCTATTTGGCATATACAGGATGTAATGCTTACAGTACGATTCCTTCTTGTGCAGGTCAGTGGGGTGGAGTAGAACCCCAAGTCCACCACAGGCCCAGTTGTTCAGAGGCTCCCCTCACCATAAATCCCCATCTAGAGCTGCCAGCTCTAGATTAGACAAGGTATGTGTGGACACTTCGTTTTACACACATTCTCACAGACACAGACGCAAACACACACATACACACAGATACACAATAAAGCCAATCAAGCCCAGCAAAAGAGTTCAGACTCTGTAATTCAATATAAATCCATTGTTCTCAGGCTTAGAAAGTGGCAATGGGCATGAACTTTCCCTGAGAAATTACTGTGCCCATCCAAACAAATTCAGCTCAGGCTTATTGTCAAAAACAAGATGCCGCTAAGGCGTATAATTGATTTATTTTTTTTTAAATCTGTCCCTGAAGGAATTTAAAGGAAGGCTGTATCATTTGAAAAAGATAGACTTTAATAGAGAAGCATCTTTATTTCACTTCAGCATGAATCACGTACAGCCATCATAATAGCAGCTCAAACAGTGTGGGTTTAGCAAGAAAAAGAGGCTGCAGTGTAGGTGTATGTACGTTTCTGTACATGTGGCGATTGGCACAAATATAGGTTTTAATTAATATGCTTTAAAGAAAGACTGCTGAAGAAATACATATTGCAGTTTTGCTCTTTGTGTATATTGGATATACTGTATTATATAGCTTATGTATATTAAATACATGTATTATACATGTTACATGTATTATTGTTATACTATTAGCCTAAACCTAGTGCAAACCAAGCTAACTTAGTTCTCCTACTATCAGATATCAGGTAAAAAAAAGTGTGAGTACTGAGTAACTTACAGAACTATGGTGGAACAGATTAACAGATTCAGCATGTGTTAGCATAGAAAGCCAAGCTTATAACCTGTTGTTCTCTTTTTGGGATTCATTTGATCTAAAATGAAATGGTAATCCTCAAGGTTGCTGAGTAAAAAGTAGATTACAGTGTTCACACAGGAACTTAAGTAGAGGTAAAATAGTAGAACTCGAAAATACTAAGAAAAAGACAAGTCCATCATATTTTTACTTGAGTACGTGTAACTAAGTCAATGTAACTATGGTACTTGGTAAATGTAATTGGTACTTGGTCAAATTACATGCTTTATTAATTTAGTAAATAATAATAAGTTAGTACATCCTCTAAAGAGAACACACTTCTGCACATTTATAATGCACAATGACTGTTTATTTACAAATTGTTTTATGTTTCAATTTTCCCTAATATGTTAACCTAAACAAATAAATACAAATTATGCACTGAATCTATCAGGAAGTGCCATATTTAAAAAAAAAATTGCTTGTGACAACATATTTTCACTAGGATAAAATATGTAACTTGACCAGGGCTCTTTAAACTTTGCATGTGACTGTAAATAATGCAAATGTGATATACGGCATATTAAGTAGGTTGAAACAGATGTCAACCCATCCTTTCCGCAGTAACAGCCGCTACAGGCTAAAGGCTTTACACTAGATGTTGGAACATTGCTGTGAAATATTTTGTTTATATGGCGGATGATTAGTTCTACTGGATGGAGCTACATCACTTTAGAGAACAAAGGGGGATTTGATACAAGCTGACGCTTTAGGCTCCTGTCCTGCTGCTCCAGGGCCTCCTGTTCTATTAGCTTTTCTACGGAGAACATTTAAACTATGTAAGGATGACCCTATGTGCTGATCCTGCTTAAACTGCATGTGTGTATGTGTGTGAAAAAAGAGAGACAGACAGAGAGCGAGAAAGAGAGAGAGATACCACATCCAGATGCTGTTCAGCAGTCCAGGCATGTGAAAGTTTCAGTATTGATTGTGGCAGAGGCAGAATCCAAGACCAAGGATCAGGAAGCAGAGTTCAGAGGAAGAGGGGTCATGCCTCTCATGGGTCATAGAAAAGCAGTGATGCTGTCTAGGCCAGAATGACCTTTGCTCATGCTCTTTATCCTACAGTTCTCACAGGCCCTATCAGTCACAGAAGAGGGAGAGTGGAACATACATGGCAAAACACAAGGGCTCCTGAAATTTAAAATTCACCACATCTCAGGGCTGACCAGTGCTATGAGATTGCATGTGCTATGCGAAATTATAACCTGTGCAAATGCAAAAAAGACCCATACTCATTACCCTCCTCCCTATTTCTGTTCTTTATACCTTCCCTCTCTGTTTCACCTTTTATGGTTTAATCAGAATTGTGATGTAATACCAAATTGCTAGTCTGTGGTCTAACTGGCTGCCTTATTTACCTACACCGAAGTGTTCTAGCTTTCTTAGCTAACAGTGATTCGTATAGACCTTTTTTGACTCTTTTAGATTAAACACTGACGTATGAGGGTTCTAAAAGATATTCCAGGTTTTACGTGAGGCCTGTAATAGACATCAATGATTATTCAACTTATTCATAGTGACTCTGGTCCAGTATAGAGCTGCCACAGGTGTTTTCCATTTCTAAAACCCCACTGACTAAGCTACCATTCCGACTCACAGTCAGTGACATATGTAGCTTTTCCTGAAGGTCTAGACTTTTTTCCTTGCAAACTTGATCCGTCTACTAGAAATCAACACATGACTGGTTGATTCCTCTGTCACTTCGTAATTATGCTGATAGTTATTCTAGCATGTTAGGCCTTCTCTTCTAATTACTGACAGGACAGCTAATTTATTATTTGATATTTTGTCCTAAATAGCATGGAGAAAAACTGTTCCTGATTGCCCAATTTTCTGCTCAGGGTTTGAAGAATTTAACCCTTTCCATCCACAACTGGACGAGTAGTGCTCTAATTTTTGCTAAACAGGATTATATTAAATACAGACTTGCATTTTTTTTAGTTCCAGGAAAACAATAAGCCTTCTTATAGCTGGTAGACCCTGAGGGTTGTGCTCAGAATATTTTCTTTACTAAACAGCAGTAAAAACACATGAGTGAAATCATACACTTTGTCTTCATCAGCCTAAATATTAACCCGTATTTACCGGCTACACAAACTAACCAGTATGATTGTCTAGAGCAAGACTAAAGTTGGCACCTTATTGGCAGCTGTAGACATGGGTGCCAACTTTAGTAAAATATTGGGGCAAAATAAAAGATTTTTCAGTGTATATATATATATATAAATCTGATGAACCAGACATTTATTTTGTGGGAAGGGCAATGAAGTAAGAGCAGGAATGATGGATGAATGCAAAGCTTGACTAGCTTACACATTTAACTAACGGGCCATGATCATAAAGACCTACCACAGCTACTCTTGTGCTGTTGTCTAAGTAGTCAAGAGAGTTTTATTTTTTAGTGGCTCAGCAGCCACGTATCTTAACAATCCTTGGTTTAGTGACTCTCAATGCATTTTGTGTGCATTTGGTGTATGTACAGCATCAAACTAGTCATCGTCATGGGACAGGTTAAATCTGAATGCATTTTTTACATGTGTCTATAATTGTAACCATAACGGTGTTTTGACTAAGGTTTCTGTGTATACCACTTCACTCTATATTGTCTTAATAAACTGACCAATTGATCATGTGTAATATTTGAATTCCATGAGTTTTTTCAAGCCTAATGTCTCACCAGAGATGCATGCAGAGACTCATTAAAATCTGCCTGCAGAGTGATTGGCTGCATGTATATCCACCTTGGGCAGAAACACTATCAGTATGTGGAGCTGTAGGTTTCTGTGTGCTACCATGTGTTCTATCTTTTTATAGCATTATTGAGACAACATGTTGTTGTTAAAGGTCAAGAACAGATTAAACAGTAGAAGTTTTTGCCATAAATGCCTTCTTTTTTGGGGGGGGCCCATACAATTACTTGGTTCCCTGTTTGTATAATGTCTCTCTCTCTCTCTTTCTCTCCCTAGCCATCTCATCTCAGTGCTGAGCCCCTTCTTCCTCCTCCGAACTTCCACTCTCACAGTTTGCGCCGGTTGCCCCAGTGCCCTGCTCAGTGCCAGCCCCTTCACATCAGCCACCCCATGCCAATCACGCTTGGTGTGGGCATGGCCACTGGCCTGCAGGCCCTGCCCCCGGTGCCACCGCACAGGCCTCTGCCCACTCACACTCAGTCCCCGGTCAGAGCGGCCCCTTTCCTCACCCTCCCCCGCCAGCTGCCCTACAGAGCCAACCAGGTACCATTTTTTTCTGCCTGCAAAGGAAATGTTTATATGATCTGTTCTCAAAAAGGGCTCAGAAATAAGCACTTGTACCACTGAGTGTTCTACAGTATACAGTCTGTCTATATAACAGCACTCACCCAGGCACTTGTGTACATAGAATTGCATAATGACAGTCTGAATGATGTCCTTATAATACAAAAGCTGCTCTTAAGGCAGTTAAGGGTGATTGTGGCACAGCAGTGCAAGAGCGGAGGTCTCTAATTGACATGCTGTGTTACAGAATATATGAGGCATTTTATTGGCCACGCATGCACAGCCAGATGCCGAGACCTCTCTGGGGAAGGAAAGCTAAGATGTTAACTAGGATATGTTACACTTTTCTCTGGGTGTGCGGAAAACATACTGGTATTCACTCACTGCATCTTGACCTATCAAAGTTGAGGAATTTAGGTATTCATGTAATCCAACAAAAAAGTTAGTTTTTATTCACAAAAATGCAGAATAGTCTGTTGCTACGTTCTTGTTTTGTATAATGTATTGTATTGTCATCATAATGTGCAACATAGCTGCAGTAATTTTGCCCTAATTATGCAGCCCTATTTACTTTTAATACAGAAACTTTTGTGTGGTTAAAAGATAACTGAAACAAATAATTTGATGGTTTGTTAATATAAATACAAGCTCCTGTTCATGTTAGATGAACTGTCTATGCAGGACAGATGATTTAATATTGCCCGCACCAAAATTTGACAATGTGGTTGTCCACTTTTCATGTGTCAGACCTGCCTTGATTTACACATGCTACCTCTGTGTGGCATAAGCAACATGGAACTTCTTGATTTTTTTTTTTTTCATTTTGGTGCTCATGCTAACAGGTCAGCACTTTCACAAAAGCTGCACAGACGAAAAAAAAAATAGACAAGAAACCAGTTTTGTCTGCACATGTGCTGCAAAATACACTGAAATAAGCCAGGAAAATCGTAAAACCAAACAAAAATACAAAAGCACTAATTCTATTTACCTAACGCAGCAACACTTTACATTAGGATTGACTAATTAACATGAAGTAATGTTTTAGTTAATGTGAAGTAATACAGTAACACTTGTTAACTAATGTTCAGGTAACATGTAACAACTTTTTACCTAAGATTAGTTAAGCATTGTTAATGCATTACTTAATGTTACTTAGTCAATTCTTTATGTAGTGTTACCACTAATTCTTTATAACTCATTAGAATTTATAATGTTAGCAAACTAAAATACTAGCTAAATGCTATTATTATGCCTTTAACCAAACATGTATTTACATAGAAGAGCATATGCACAACAAGCACAAGGCCCAGCACTGTGGCACGGGGTGAAATGAGAATGGCATTGAAGAAGTAGAACAGAAAAAACTGTTCTGTGAGCTTTCCAGGAGACAAGTCTGTCTGTAAAAGTATGTCAAGTGGTGACGACAGGAGGATCTGCTATCCATGGAAAATAACGTTCAGAACAACAGCTGAAATGATGGATAGCTCAAATGTATGGTTTCCAAGTCAAATGATTTTCCAAGTCAAGTTTTTGGTGGTGAGAACCACTAGATACTGAGAAATACCTACTGCTTGCATATCCTGGATTCTACACACATGCCTTTTAAAGTCATAGCCTTGATGTCTCATTAAAGACGAGCCGTCTCTGGGTTTGAAGTAGTTTTACCCACTGGCTGTTCTGCCTCGCTCCTCTCTCCTAGATGGACCCCTCACTGATTCTCTGAGCATGGTTCTTATTAAGGCTTAAATCAGCGTGAGCGCTTCGGAGACGGAGACCGGGGCAGAAGGGCTAAAGAGACATGTGTGCTGAGCAGGGAACGGCACAGTGTCCGAAGGGCGTTCAGTCAAACTCAAACGATCCAGCTGAGGCAGTAACCAATGTCCACCCCACGGAGCCTCAGTATTTTTAAGCAAAATCAAACAAACAGTATGTGGTGCATGGATACCATGCCGACAGCCAGGCTGAGAAGAAAACTACATTAAGGATTTAATATAATTTTGGCATCTGCTAAACACTGCAGGGACATTGTTTTCTATCAGTGAGAGGTACCCAGCGGGCTTTCAGCAACTGCAATGATTTCTGAGTTTAGGGTTTGTGGGAGTATTGATTTAGAGGTGTTGGTCAATCTATGACTGTGTTAATGTTGGGTCCAGGTCTGCATTACAAAAACTGTATTCAAATGCAAAGACACATCTCAAGAGACGTGTATCAATTTCATGTACAATATCAATTTAATGTACTTGGTTTGATTGACTGCTGATGTGAGAGTAGATACACTTTTGCCAGTGGTGTCTTACACAACCACATAGGAGGAGAATAACCCATTGTTTTTCAGCCTAATCTCTTTTTTACACATCTGTGTTATGCAATCAATTACCATGGAATAGTTCCGTCATTGGTTTCCTGTACATTCATAAATGGGCCATTTCCTGCTTCTAGAGTGATTAAATTGTACATGTAAAGCTTTTAGTTTTATTCCTCTTACATGTGAATTTACATCTTCGATCAATAGCGCACCTGCTTTGGCTGCATTGACCTCTGCTTTAGCAGTGTCTTATTTTAGCAGTGTGGAATTCTTCTTGACTGGCTTTAAATTACTCCCATAAATGAGAGGCATAAGAGATAATTAGGCAAGAAGCTGTATTAGATGGTAGAAATTCCTTTACCTGTGTGATGTTATTTCCCTTTTATGGTTGGGAAGTCAGCTAGCTAACTTGTCGATTAGGTTGCACACCAATTTGCAGCACAGAGGAGCCCACACAGACATAGAATGTGTTTAGATGCACCTAATACACCAATTATAATTAGTTATCTGATTATTCAGGCGCTCATGTAAACAGCATACTGAGATTTCTTAGCTCGGATAAGGGCCTAGAAATCCAGTTAAAACATCTGAAAAAGAGAGCTGGATTTTAGCTCTGTAATCAGTTTGCTCAGCACATGTATACTCTTATCTACCTAAATGTACCTGAATCAACAAGCTGTGTTTAACACAGCAGCCACATTATGCCAATACACACTGTTTGGAACTACATGCATGATTTAAACATTCTTCATCAACAAGACGATGCATGTTGATAATTTTTTAGGTGACTCCTCATTCTTCCAGATCCGTGTTTCCCAGGAGCATTTTAGTCAAGGTTTATATACATCAGATTTATAATAAACATATCAGTGAGAGATTTAAATAATAGACTACGAGTTTCCCTACAAAGATGCCTGAACAATGGAGCAAGTTTTGAACGTATACCCTGCATCTTTTATTAATACTTTACTTCTTAACATAACATTATGTAAAGCATAGGTTTTTCCAATTCTTCGTTTTCAGTTTTGCTTGCAAACCTATTGTTAACAGAATGTCTGTGAAGAAAAAATGCAAAATTATCATCTGTGGCATTTGACTGTGTGCTACAGCTGACCGAGACTGGGCTGAAAACGCTGGTGTGGGTGATTTATTCTTATTTTATTTTATATTACCGCAGTGTTTCAACAACTTTATTAAAATGATACAATGTATGCTACTGGGTCACTGTTGAATTCATGAGCATGGGCTCTTAGTGATGAACTCATACTTAGCGTGAGTAAGTGCAAAAGCATTTACCTATGAAATTATAGGAGCACTTTGGTTGACTTGGTACCCTTGAGTGCGTGTGCTGCTTGACTGAGTCTACATTCACTGTGAAAGTCCTGAAACGGGTTCACGTCTTCAGGCGCTGCAGCAAATTGGCCTCACAGCTCAACACAGTGTTATGCACGCATGACTAAAGGCTCCTATAATGCAGTGATGACATCACATTCTCTGGGGAAGAGTCTTGCTCAAGAAGTGTTAGCAAAAAAGTATCTGGTGCTGGAGATGCTGGGGGACAGAGGCCAAATGGGTTTAGCACATGACCTACTTCCTAAAATGGGGCACTCCAATCACCATTTCAAAATCACACAAAAATGGTCAGTAATCTTTTGTGTAAGATGTTAGAAGTGGACCCATAGCTAGCACTGGAGGCTTGTTCGTTCCTCTCTGTGCAAGCTGTCTGGAACCTCTTGTGAAACAAGTAGCAGATGTACGTCATTACCTCACCCTTGGAATAAATTAGCAACATATGACAACTTTTTCTATCTGCACGTGCCCCTAGAGCTGCTGGGCAGGGTGGCAATAACAGCTGCAGCAGAAGTACCAGCTTGATGTCAGAGCTCTAGGCAAGCAGTGTCAACAGTGTCTCCTGCAACTTACAGCAACGTAGCACCATCTAGTGGACATGTGTTTTGTTGCCATTTAAGAGCAGCACAGAGACCACAGAGCACATGTTAAAAAGGTGGAGCCAGACATTAACCCAACATTTTGCTGGATGGTTCATTCGTAAAAAGAATCTACAAAACATCACATCAACCTGCCTAATGAGCTACAGGTCAGCGTACTTCCAAAAAAGATCCAACCCACCAACACATGGACTCTGCAAGACCACTAAACAGGATCTGGAGTATCTGGCTCCAAGATGTTAGCAGCAGACCCTTAAAGTCCTGTACGTTTTGAGGCGGAGCTGCCTCAGATCAGCCTTGTTGTTCTAACACTTCCCACTGATGCTTGATTGGATTGAGATCCGGGGAATTTGGAGGCAAAGGAAACTTGTTAAATTCTTCATTATGTACAGCATACAGTAATGAAAGTTCTTGGTACAAGCTTAAAAGTATGTCCGATCACAGCCCAGGTGTCCCTCAACCAGTTTCAAGGTCTAAGTGTTATGAATGTGAACTGTTCTCTTAAACCCTTTTAAAAAATGCTACATGAGTTTTTTTGGTGCTGCTGTGTTCAGGACCATGAGAAGCCAAGTCCTCCCCAGAAGCCACTGCCTGCAGACCCCCCAAGTAGAGGTTCCAGGCTGGCTCGCAGCACATCAGCAGTTGGAGTACAAGGTCCTGTGCCCTTACCTATTCCGATCCCAACTGTACCGCTGCCCTCTCCTGCTATACCACAACCATCCAGGTCAGTATAAATGAAATTGTGCATAACAGGTGATAGATAATACCATTGCCATCCACATTACCATCTGTAGCCAAGTTTACATGCAACCTGATAATGCATTAATAATCCAGCTAATGTTCCTAGCTCAACTAGAATAGAATATATTTATGTATACATCTCAAATGGAACAGACCTAACAAGATGTGGGTAATCCAGTAATCCAGTAAATAATCTGTTAAATAGAAAAGTAATAGTCTGCACATGTGCATTTGCGCCATAACGGACGTTTAGAATGTCCGGTACGGTGGGAGTCATAAACTGGTCCGTATAGGAGACAAAGCTTTGCTTGAACATTTAAAAGACTTACAGTTGTTTTTTTGCAGGATGTATGGTCATATAGCTGTTCAGTCAAATATATGAGCAAATCTAGAAGAGTGTGATTACACCAACTATAGAGCAGATTAAAAACGGTTGTATTATAAAGCTTAACCACATCTTAGGTAACATACTTGGACTTGTATGATTTTAGCATGTCATTTTGGATCTGATTATTCTGTGTAGGTAAACAGAGATTTTGATCAGATTGTTGAGTAAACCGTTGTACTGTATAATCAGAATCATTCTTTCAGACTAGTGAAAACCTGTGCATGCAAACACGGTCTGTGATTAGAAACTGATCTTGAAAATCTGAAGAGTACAGTTACACTTTTGAATTAACAAGTGTTTTTTGGGTTGACGTTTTAGGCCCCCACCAAGGCTACCACAGTCTCTATATGAGCGCTGACAAAGGTCCCCAATGAGATGAGGACAAATTCCACCAGCGTATGAACACATTTATTTGCACTATGAAAACTCTATTGGACCCACTGGTCACCCCTGCGGAACTCCTTAGAGTGTGTCTCTGAACTCAGAGAGAAGGAAACTGAGCCTCGGTGCTGTGCCTCAGAAAAGGTGCTCAGTGTCCTCACTCAGGTACTGCAGAACTATTTAAGATGTATATTTATTGTCCGAAGAACACATGCACTGTGGTCAACACTTTTTGTATGGTAGCATTCTTGTGAACTTTTTATTACTATGTTTGTGATCTCTTTGTCAACACTACAGGCACATGTCGAGTCCAGCTCATAGGAGTAAATCCTTTTGTTCATGCATACTTCATTTTTCTCATAACATACTGGGAGAAATAGCTGTGAAGTTACCTAACACATGTGTGTGACTAAACTGGGAGCGGGTGCTATGAAAAGCACATAGAGGTCTACTTCAAAGTAAACTGAACTGAAATGTTACTGTAGTCCAGGTCATCTGTTGATTGTTTCCATTGCATTAACCATCCATGTACTTAAAAACCTAGAACTGTCATATACCTTATATGAAGGAAGCATGTGTGAACTCCAGAAATGTTTACAGAAGTTAGATTCCACAAACTTGAAGTCCAGCCCGGAATTATGTTATTCTTTGGCTCAAGCATGCTTGGAAAAGTCCTCGTAGTTACCAAAGTGGAGCCGTGAAGCTGACTCAAGTTAAAATAAACGAAATTACGCTTCTAGACCTTACAGCAAGAAAAAAAGAGCTTTGCAAGTCATGAAGATAACATCGTTTTTTGCAGTATCGTTATTAATATAATTAATGCTGGGAGCACATTTTCTTAAAAGACAGAGCTTGGCTCATTAAATAGATGTAAAATCTTTTGAAGGTCTAGCCCTGCTTTAGTTAGTAAGTATATGTACTGTATTCCCAGTTAGGCATGTAGGGTTTCCTTTCTAACCCTACCACTGGAAGTGTTTGCAATGTCATGTGAATACTTGCGTCAGCATGCTTTAAAAAGACATAGAAAACAATACAAATGCTGTTGTGAGATTTCCAAAGCACTGGGATTTCTGTTGCCCAACACATGGCACTATTTTCCCATCGTTCCCTGCAGATTCACAGCTGCTTTTATGACATACTGTAGCACTAATTGTTTTACAGTACCACTCATTATATTTAACAACGGGGACAAAGTTAACTTGCTTTATTTGACTGAACTATACTGCTTAAGGAAAATCGGCACATATCATAGTCATTGTCTCGTTTTAACAGTTGATGCTATATTTTGTAATGTTTAGTAATTTTATTTGTATTTCCTTTAACACTTCACCATTCTGTATTGCTGATATCCTCATTACTGTTGCTGTTTAACAATAGGACACAGCCTCACATTGACCGTGCTGTGTTGAAATGCTTTTACTTTTCTATTTATGTAAACTTTTACATTTTCCACATGCTTTAGTAAAAGGCATATTTGCAATTTAATCAATGTCCAATTTAATACAATCGTGTGAGTTAATTTGTAGTTTTTTATTTTCTATGTAAGTGTCCATGGCATGTTTCTCAGCCTCTTTTTGATAGATGCTTAAAAGGAAGCCATTTCAAAATGATCATTCAATTTTTGTACATCATGATTTTTTTCCTCATTATTTCATTGCTTTTATATTATCATACAAAATGTTATTCATTTCCATTTCCTTTGCCTGTGAACCTGAAAGGTGACTGGGTACTTTACTGGGTATCATTCAAACACCTTAGTATTCAAAGGCTTCAACCGAATAATAGATCGAATTAATAAACAAGGCTTTACTTTGCATCATTGCCTACTATTTGTGTATTCTTTGTGTAACAATGTGTTCATTAATGCTTCAATCATGGAAATTTCTTTCCAAAATCAAAACAAAGGAAAATAGTTTGTTATATCAAACCATCATGTAGAACATTCCTAATTGTAATCATGTCTGTATGTATAAAACTACTTTTTTACACATACAAATTAAAAGTAGTACTTTTTGTTAGATATTCTCTCATTGATCCCAATCTAGAGAATCTTCCTGCCCTCCAACAAGCTGACAATGTTCTGGAACAGAGATAATAAAAAAAAAAATGCTTTCATAACAAAACAGAAAGGAACAGAAAGAAAAAACATCTTTTTCTTTGTCAATTGAAATTACCTGCCTTCCAAATGCTTTGGCCATTTCTGCTGCACCAGATCCAAACTAGAGTGGGATAAAAACACAACCTTGTGAAACAAAGGAACAAAGGAACACTCTTTTTCAGTCCAATACAAATTCAATAAACATAAGTGGTATTTTCTGTTTTAAACCTCATTTTTCACATGCTGGTCAGCACCATTGTCCAGGAGGAGTTCCACCAACTCCTTGTGATTGTTGAGTACAGCTACCTAAATAAGAGAACACAGCTTTAACAAATACAGTCTATATATTTTCTGTACTTTAAATCACATGAAATGGGAAATCCTGCTTTCAGCTGACTGTACCATAAGTGGAGTCTTTCCGTCTTTGTCGCGAACATTGACATCAGCGCCAGCACGAATAAGGAGTGAGGCCACTGCAGCATTCCCGCTTAGTGCCGACACCCTCATGAGAGGAGTCCAGTGAGAAACAGTATCCCTTGCATCCAGCTAGCAGAAAGCATACACAAAAACACCTTAGAGGAGTACTGCTTAGCAGTCATTCCCAGCCTTTGTTCAGAGTACCCCCCCTGCCCACATGTCTAACACACCTGATACAGCTGGCCAGTTAATTAGCAAGCCTTCCTGAGTTAAACTGGGCGATTTAGGGCAGAAAAACACTAAATGGGCAGTACAAGGTACTCCAGGACCAGGAATAAGAACCTGTGGCTTAGACAAAGCAAGGTAAATCCTACAATAGTTAGCATGGTTCAAACTAAAATTATCAACACGGTAAGAAGAAATAAGTGTGTGCGTGACTGTAGCATTAAGTCGGATCAATGCAAACGTAAAGTATAAAGAAGCAGCACTGGCTCATTTCTAATGTCTTCTGAACAGTTAAAGGTGCTGCTCCTGGTTAGATCTTGAAGGGACAAGTAACCAGTCAGAGAATCAGTAAATGCAACAATGAAGCTGTTTGTACGAGACCATCATGATCACTGGCACCCACTCAAACAAAAAACAAAACCAAAACAGCAAATCAAGAGTTAACATTGATAATGCTTCCCACCCCTGAAGACATTGTTCCACATCTAGAAATGATTAAAGTGATGTTTAAAGCTGAGCTAGCAACATATCGTCTAACTGGTAGCCGCCACCCCCAATCTTACAAATAGTGCCTTTAAAAAGAACTGTATTTATTTAACCATATATAACAACCAATCTGTAATGTACGCAATACAGTGCAGATTACCAGGGACAATACCAGTGTTTGATAGTGTTGGATAAACTCCAAACAGTTTTGATAAGACACTCTCTCAGGTATTATTATAACACCTGTATTGTTAGTATACTGGCAACTTCAAAGTAAAGACTAGCTTGTATGGTATCTTCTAACCTCACAGCCATCCTGAATCATGAACTCTATAACAGGAAGGTGTCCCCCGTCTGCAGCCCAGTGGAGAGGTGTACATCCACCCATGTCCCGAGACTGCCATGTAGCCCTATACTTACGCAGGTACTTCACAATGTCCAAGTGTCCAGCAAAACAAGCCAACATTAGGCTGAAACACAATTTCAAGATTTGATGATGGTTCATAGAATGTGCATTATTGAATTAAGATGTATACAGATTCATTTAGATCTCTGTGATGTGTGCTGTGGCAATCTAACAAAACGTATGATCATAATTGTTTACAGTGGTGGTGACAGTAATCAGACATAAACTTCCTCACAGAAAATTGTTGATACAAATGATTACAAATATGCTGCCTAAGACATTGTTTTATGAACAACTTTGGCCTAAATTGCAGTTCTTTGTGTTTTTTTAACTGTCTTAAAAGTCTTATCTCCTCCACTGAAGCATCTATTCGGACAACTCTCAGTGATCTATTTCTTAGAGGCTTTTGAATAAACTTGTGGATATTTGTTTAAATGCATGCAAAAATGGGGCATATCAAGTTCCAATTTTAAAATTTGTAAAATGACTTTGTAGCTCTGTGCACACAATGACAGGATGGTGAAGCCAGTAAGCAGTTGTAGTGAGCACCATTTATAAGATTTAAGTTTCTGTTGTAGCACTGTGACCCTGGTTCCTTTCACCAACACAGTAGACAAATCTGTATACACTCCCCACAATACTACAAATTCACATTAAACCACTCTGAATAAAGTTTACATCTCACTGCTTTAATTAAGCAGAAATTCTAAAAAAAAGCACTGTATTTTTAATTTCATACTAATGCATTTTCTAACTCACCAGTCTTTGCCACTGGCATTCTTTATGTGAATATCCACACCATGTTCCACCAGTTTATGCACCAACCTACAGTTTAAAATATTTATGAGTGTGATGAATTCTGGGAATAGTTTTGCTCCTAATGCATTCAATACTTATTTGACACAAGACAGCTTGATGAGTGATTGACAAGTGGTTGGACCTTTAATGCTCATTTTACCTTATTTTTCATCGACTTACTAGAGAATATCTCACTGGAAAAGGCGCGTTTTTACCTGCCAAAGCCTTTCTGTGCTGCAACCATCAGAGGTGTGAAACCCATTCTGTCACAAATGTTCACATTTACCGTGCTGTTGGAGGTAAGTGGAGGTAATTAGTGGGTTACTTCAAACTCCAAAAAAGTTAATGGCTTAAACCCCCATGTTATTTACCTATTTAAGACATCTTTCTTTGGTTTACTGGTCAGATGGCAGGTGCTCCTTGTTTTTACTATAGCCTATATTTAAATGCATGTGTGCATCTGAAGTGCAGTAGGAACAATATTCCTATATCCGCTGAATATGTAATATATGATATCTGCTGGATCCCCCCATGATTTTTAGTCTCTTAGCAGGGATGACGTTTTTGCCTTCTCACCCAGACTGCAGCACTCTGTTCAACTCCTCTTCATCATTCCTGTTCACAGCCTGGTGGAGGTGTTTGCCGCTCAGTGGCTCCCCTGAGGAGTGTTATAGTGACAGGTCAATTAACAGATATGTTTGGTTTCAGTTGGCAAATACTGAGTAACCATGGAAATGTCTTCGAGGCTGCATTGTGTGCTTGTTAGTGGTGACAGCAAGGCCCGAGGAGCATAATAGGGTCGGTGGATTAAAAACATCTATCAGCTTGATATCAGGTCACTTTAAACCAAGGCACATAGTCATTAGACTTCTCTGAGTCAGGGTTTGGATGTGGAAGTAAACATGTGATGTGAGCTGACTTTAGATTAGTGTTCCTATACCAAAGCTTAACAATATAGAATAATGCAATAATGTTTACACCGAAGTCAATCTCTTTACTCCAGTATTTTTACTGTAGTCATTAACCATAAGCAGTTCTGCTCCTTTACCCATTTCCTATTTTTCAGCTTTGCAAGAGGGCTACAAACAACAAGAGGGCTGTTCAACAGAGCTGCATGTTTCCTTGGCAGTGGCCAAAATTAAAAACGTAGTGTGCTTTTAAATTTTACTCACAATAGTTTCCTTTCCTTCCTTTTTTTCCTGTTCTAACATGTCAAACTGTCTATTTACAACTTGTTTAGGGTTTGCTTTTCATATAGATCAGGTGTGTTTGATCAGATTAGTTAGTTTGATCAAACCATTGCAATATCTTTAGGCCTGAGAACGAAATTACGGAGGACCTAACTGATTTTCCAGTTATTACCTTTCCATTGGTGTGTTATGTAGCTTTTGGTGCATGTAAACAGTAAGAACATAATTTTGCTTAAATTACACGCCAGAGTGAGAAACTCTCTCCCACAGAAACCACTTTTCTCAGCTGAAAAGGCTTGTTGGAATTCCAGACCTTTTTTCTTTTATAAGGTGACATCATCTAGTAACACAATAAGCTTGTAAGGTCTTCACACACAGCTACCACTTCTGACTGCTCTAGCAGTATACCAATCAAAATAGAGTGAGCATGCTGACCAATCAGAGCATACTGGCCCCATAGGAGGGAGTACATAAAGACAGGAGTTCTAACAGAGCTTTTCAGACAGAGGGTGAATACAGAAACAGTATGAGAAAAGTTGTGTGCATGTACACTGAAGTATGTACACTGAAGCATGTACCCCAAATATTAAATAAGGACGCTGAAGATGGACATAATTGGTCCCCTTAGAAGCACTTAAAAAAACACTCACGAGATGTAGAGATTGAGAGAGCAGGGCTAAGGTAGCGTTCACCATCTGGTCGGGTAGTCCGCAATCTAAATTTGTACAGTGTGCTGGGCTCTAGTCCCTCAACAACATGGCGGTCACTGTACCCTCTGGGACAAAATAATAAACATTGAATATGCAAAACATACAAAGCATAAGATCAAGTCTATACAAAATCTATACAAACACACACAGACAGAGCACAAAAAAGCAGGAACATGCAGAAACAACTATACAGAAAGATTTTCCTTTTTGAAGGAGCTAAATATATAATTTAGCGTATATATACTCTTGGAAATAAATTCCCATAATGTTCTATTTCTTTTCTATATTATCCACCAATGTCGAAACGTAATTTACATCCAGAGATGAAAAAGCAAGAAAAGAAGGGAAACAGCTGATGACTTATACATACACAAGCAGTTTCAGCCCTTTGAGCTTGTCTGCACACCCTATACAAAAACACATTTATGAAACAGGCCTGTATAAATTGCTAAGTAAAGCTTAGTACAACTAACAGATGAGACTCACACATATATGGTGCTGTATGTATGCGCTTTGGGGTCCATCTCCTCCACAGAAAAGCGAGTCCAGCTTTCAGTTGGGCCACTACGGTCTTGCTCACCACTTCCCCAACACAGCTCAATACTATGATGACTGATCTTACCAACCATGAGGGCTTCAGGGGACTTGCAGTCTCCTCTGACTGAAACTGGAACAAAGCAGAATGAGACTATGAATGGCAGCAAAGCTCCCACCTTGGCTTTACAGAGGCCTAATAATGATATGATACAATGCTTGAGTGCCATCCTGTGGTAGGCTTTATCAAGTACAGCCACAAATTAAACAGGCTGCTAGAGCCAAAATTTCCCCATTCCAGCCCACCCACCCACATACACACACATACTTTTGCTCTTACGTCTTTTATCACCTCTTATTTAGCTCAAAATGTGTTACTAATAAGCTAACATAATCCGGGTGTAATAAGAAAACACAACCATGTAGTGCAGGGGGCTCGAAAACTGGAGTTATCACACTTTGAAATCATGTCACATTAAAATGTTAATTTAGCAACTTAGATCAAATGTTTACACAATATGTAAACCATAATAGTATTAAGGACTACTATGTGAATGTAATGGTGAATATTTTTAGCATCTGTATATATTTATGTATATATAAATTCTAAATTACTAATGCATGTACTCTGAACTGTGTTGCCCTGTAAATCAAAGCTACAGGCAGTAATTAAGGGGGTCCCTCAAGGTTTGATTGCCACCTCCATTGAGGATCGCAAAGCACATTTTAATGTTGATGAATCTATCAAACAGAGTTTGAAAAAGTTTGTAAATACAAAGAACTTGGCGTACAGCCTGTTGACAAATGCATGTTTAAATTCTATGTAAAACAGCTTAGATGAAAAAAAACTTGTTGACATAAAATGTGTTTCCCAATGCACACACAAAAAAAAACTTTTACACTTGGTGATGTCACTAACCACCTCTGCACAGCTTGCAGCTGTTTGATTTGATTTAAGATTTTGATTTAATATGTTGTTATCTTTTTTTACATTTAATATTCTTGTTATTTATTTTATCAACATTTTATTTGTTAGAAAGAGTTGTTAGAGCTATTGTTTTACATTCTGTATCTTCTGTACCTATTTTATTCATTATGATCTTATGTCTTAATTGGTATTAATATTTATTTATTTGTGATTCATTACATTTATTAAAGTATAACTTATTACACATTTTAGCAGTTTATGATCATTTAAAAGATTTTTATTATTAAATTAACTTTTATGATGATGGTAATGATTACTGTTGTTGTTGTTTACCATTTGTTATGCTTTTACAATTTTTCAGTCCCTGAATCCTGTATTGGCTCAGCTATATTGTAAATAAGGGTCCTATTATGCTCATATTTAATGTTTATATTTCACTGCTGGGGTCTAATAGAACATCTACACAACTACAAAACACAATAAAGGAAATTATTGATTATTTATACACATTCAACTATTTAAATGCCTTTTGGGTTGCTTTGTTACACATTTTGCTTCTTTATTTATAAAACTAGGCTGTGTCTAATTTTTACAGGCCTAACATTAGGGTTATTCTAATACAAATGCGCTGCTGTTGTGGGAGGAGCAATGAGGCGTTCTGGATGGGGAGGCAAAAAGCAGCACAAGAAAAAAAATCTTTAACCAAAAAGTCCCCTTTGTGAGGAAGTAAATTCCCAAACTTTAATGTTAATGCTAAAATCCCAAATTTATGACTACGCATATCAAAATAATGAGTTAGTATCTCAAAATAATGCCATAGTAATGATGAAAAACCAATAGGTTACCTGCTATTAGTAATACTAAGTTACCTAACTACTTTCAATCGACGAGAATAACTAGTTAGCTAACTTCGCTAAAGCTAGTTCGCGTCCGGTAACATTTATTGGCTAAACAGACTTTTGTCATAGAATTAATTTTGATTCATAGTTTAAGTAAGTTACCACGTGCCTCTATGTTCAAAACAAGATCAGACATTATAGCTTATGAAGAAGCGTCGCCCACATTTTGATGAAAGTTTCTCCGGGTGACGGAGGTAAATAAGCTAACGTTGCTGACCACTTCTACGGAAATAGGTCATTATTATCTCTACCTGAATTCATCGGTGCAGTTCCGATAAGATGGCGATCGAAAGTATATCGTTAATGCACTTTCCACCCACTTCTCTGTGCTAAATCTCCGGGTAAGTGAGCTTCAGCTGCAGATGTTTGAGATTCACAGCGCACTTCTGGCCGCTTGGTTTACCGTTGCTATAGGAACAGCCGTTCAGGTTGAGCGCGCGAGTGTTTCTTACTGTAGGGCTTTTTGTTTATATGATTAAACAAACACCGTTTGCAGGAGCACATGAGCATCTTCAGAGGTTTATCAGGGGCAGAACTGCCTGATTATAATCCCTCTCTCCTGCTGTCCCCACGCTGAGCTGTTCGGCTCTATTATGAGGGGATTAAATAGCCACATGACCGCGCGGAGTCTGAGCGCCGCCCCACTGCTGGTCGCCTTAGTGCTGTAGGAGAGCGCGAGGGAAGCAACGCTGCGGCTCGAGCGCGTCTTTACTCGCGGCTCCTGTACCGATAAACACATATACGCGTATTCGAGCACATGGACAAGAGAATCTGACCAGCGAGGAATTTGTTGTTTCGCTTTGTTACCCGTTGGACATAAAGGCGCGTCAGGTAGACCTAATTATGGAGAAGTTTGAAGATATGGACGGAGGTCAGGATTTGGATTGTGATGAACTGGAGGTGAATCCGTTCGACGGGCTGCCATTTTCCTCACGATACTACAAACTGCTAAGGGAGAGAAAAGCTCTTCAAGTTTGGGAAGCCAAGTCTCAGTTCATGGACTCCATTATCAACAACCAACTTGTGATTGTCAGTGGCACAGCTAAAACGGGGCAGAGTACTCAGGTAGCTTCCCTTCCCTTCCCTTCCCTTCCCTTTCATTTCATTTCATTTCATTTCATTTCATTTCATTTCATTTCATTTCATTTCATTTCTGTTCCTTTCCTTTCCTTTCCTTTCCTCTCCTCTCCTCTTTCCTTTCCTTTCCTCTTTCCTCTTTCCTCTTTCCACTTTCCTATCCTTTCCTTTCCTTTCCTCTTTCCTCTTTCCTCTTTCCTCTTTCCACTTTCCTATCCTTTTCTTTCCTCTTTCCTCTTTCCACTTTCCTATCCTTTCCTTTCCTCTCCTCTTTCCTCTTTCCTCTTTCCACTTTCCTATCCTTTCCTTTCCTCTTTCCTCTTTCCTCTTTCCACTTTCCTATCCTTTCCTTTCCTCTTTGCTTTCCTTTCCTCTTTCCTTTCTTTTCCTTTCCTTTTTTCTTTCTTGTGCTATATGATATGTTCCAGTCTGTTTTCCATCTTTAACCCTTTGTGGTATGTTTTGAATCAGCATCTCACATGTGATGTTTCTGTCAGTAAATTCTGCCATGACCCTTAAAACATGGTTCTTCAAGGCTTCCTTAGGAAATGGTTCTATGTTGAACCATAAGCACTCAAAAAACCCTTTGCGTTATTAAAGGGCTATTCGCATTGAGAAAGCGTTCTTCAGGTTTGTATTCTATAATGGTTCTATATAGCATCAAAAGGAGTTTTTATGTTATGATATCAGCCTGATAAAAACAGAATACACAGAATAAACATTATACATCAGAATGAGACCGAGGTTAGATCTCCTGTTTTCTGTGTTGTCTTGCAGATCCCACAGTGGTGTGCAGAGTTTTGCCTGTCCGTGCAGTACCAGAACGGCATGGTGGTCTGCACACAGATCCACCGACAGAGCACCGTGGAGCTGGCCCTGCGCGTGGCTGATGAGATGGATGTGAACATTGGTCATGAGGTTGGGTACAGCATCCCACTTCAGACCTGCTGCTCCACCGACACCGTGCTTAGGTACTTACTTTACTTTACGTTTCTGCTTTGGGCCTACACTTCCTGGTCCACTCAATGTGGTCAGTCCTCTGTCCAACAAAACATTTTTCCCTCCTTTATTCCACAGCATCCCCTCCCCCCCTGCACACACGTCCTTTCACAGACGCCTGTCCTACTAAGAAAAGCTAACAAAAGACTTAGGGGCCTAGTTTTGGGGTCCCCTTCCGCAGCTGCCGTGCACCCACACAGCCCATATGCTCTTTAGAACAGCCATAAGTCAGCCCGGCAGACAAAGACATGAGGTGATCTGCACAGCTGAGAGGAACAGACTTAATGAAAACACTGACCTCAGTAATTACATGAGTAAATTAGCATCAGAGAATCGCTGTCTGCCTTCATTAAGCTCATATGGATGTTAAGGGTTTTGAGGGCCACTATATTCTTAAAAGCATACAGTATAAAATATGCTTTGATGTTATTTAATCTAGCAGGGATTATTTTAATCATTTTAAGGTGGGGTGTTTTTTTTTTTTTTTTTGCTGTTATGTGTTTGTGGGGTTGTCACTCTGCTCAGGCCTCTCTTGAAGAGATCAATTTGGAGTATTTCAAAAATAATAAAAATAAGATGAACACTGAATAACATCACTAGGACAATATTGTTAACCCTAGAGTGTATAAAGATTTTAGAGCACAGTTCTTAATGTTTTTTGTTTTCTTTCCACACGAAGCACAATGATAACTTCGTTTAATTATGAATTCACACTTTCAGCAAATCTCTGCTTAGAGTTGTTATGCCTAAAAAATAATGCATTCCTGCATCCCATAACTGAGTTAATGTATATCCTTGTTGTTAACATTAGTATCGATGCCTGGCAGGTACTGCACTGATGACGTGTTGCTTCGTGAGATGATGTCAGACCCTCTGCTAGAGCAGTACGGCGTGGTGGTTATTGATCAGGCTCAGGAGCGCACTGTCAGCACAGATCTCCTTCTAGGGCTGCTCAAAGACGTACTCCTCTCGCGGCCTGAACTCCGCCTGGTCGTCATTACTGCCCCACACTCCTCCGACAAGCTGTTGGGCCACTATGGAAACGTCCCCCATATTCAGCTTGAAGCAGCGCGACCCTCTGAGGTGGTGTATGGCACTGAAAGAGGAGGTGTAAAGGATTACCTCTGTTCCACACTTCGATTGGCTATGGAGATCCATCGGACTCAAGACCAAGGAGACATTGTCGCATTCCTGGCTACTGAGCAAGTAAGAGGATGCTTTTTAAACTGCCAAGAAGCCCAGAAACTGCTGTAGGTTTATGATATGACAATCTGTGATCTCATGTAATAATTGATTTATTCATGAATTACAGCCTCCAGGATGAACTTCCACATCTTAGACTGACAACAACTAATAAAGAGATATTGTTGCACCTCTGGTTTCAGAGCAAGTCAAAGCATGTTGTTAAGATTGCTAAGATGCTCAGTAACTCATAAACCTTCTCCTTATTAAACAAATGCACAATTTGCCAAAATATCCAGTTTAGGTGTCAGTTTTCAAATACAATAATCACTACTCAGGTATGCGCTACAGTTCCTGAGTGGAAGATGGACATAATATACACGCTAAAAATTCTGCATGTTTAATTTTTATCAGAACTGTAACATTCTCCTTTCTTTTGTAAAATAGTGACAAAACTGAAAAATGAAATGAAATTTTGACAAAATACAAAGATCAA
This sequence comes from Prochilodus magdalenae, assembly GCA_024036415.1. NCBI lineage: Eukaryota > Metazoa > Chordata > Actinopteri > Characiformes > Prochilodontidae > Prochilodus > Prochilodus magdalenae. The sequence goes on along the minus strand of JAMWET010005449.1, from coordinate 305,194 downwards.
CAGGTGAATTTATGCTAAAAATGACCAAAATGGTAAGAAGTTTTGTTAAGACAGCAGTGATACGTTGCTTTTGCTGGTGATCAGCCATGCTGGTCTGTGCTAGTTTTGCTTGCAGGCTACATACATTTTTACATTGGCATGCTCTAAAACTATAAATGTCAGCTAAAATAAATATATTGTAAGTGCTATGTCATTTAAAGCTACATGCATTTTGCCACACCAATCATTAAACTTAAACTAAATATTTAGGTATTATAATACTTAGTTAAACTTAAATATTTAGTTAATGCCTAATTTTAATACCTAGTTTTTAAATAATTATCACATCAATACTACTTGCATAACATACATATATACATACGTACATACATATAAATTTCTACATCCACTTTAGGAACCATATCATTAGGACTAGTTAAAAAACTTGATTAGTTTTTTTCAATATCTTTGGACCCATGCAAAGCACTGCAGGTTACTGCCTTCTCAGAATGTAGCATAGGAGTGCGAAAGGTCCTGTTTCCATGGAAAACGTAACAAATGTCTTCTCATTTTCTCTGCATCCCCCCTTTTTTAAGGAGATTGAATGTGCTCATGCCATCTTGCGGAGGGAAGGGGCCAGTCTGGCTTCTTCATTAGGCGAGCTGGTGCCTGTGTCCCTCTGTTCAGAGCAAAGAGACAGCCTATCTACACCCACAGAAGACGACAGGAAGTGCAGGAGAGTCTTTCTCACCTGCGGCCCCACTGAAGATTTATTTTGGGCCCTACATAGCACTCGCTTCATCATCGACGCAGGAGTACAAAAGAGATACGTATGTAGTAATTGTCTTGTTTCTGTACTGAATTACTGCTTTAAGGCTGACCCTAAAACATGCCTATTAATCTGCTCCTCACTGTTAATAATGGGATTTCTCAGAGTTGTTTAATACAAGTTGCAATCTAACAGTGCAGAAATGTTACAGATAACAGGAGCTGGTAAACACTTCTTTTTTGTTTTTCAGCATAATTTGCTGTCCTATACATTCTGTGAAAATTTCATGATGAGGGGACCAATAAATATGCTCCATAACTGCTTAATTACATTAAAACATTACATTACATTAAAAATGCCTTGCATCCTGTAAAGTTTGAAGATACAAGACAAGTCCATACGTAGTTAGTAAACAAAAACACAGTAAATAAATAAAAGGCTGACATGCACTTGTAACATGTGACAGGTCTACAACCCTCGAATCAGAGCCAACTCCATTGTCATCCGTCCAATCAGCAAGAGCCAAGCAGAGAGCCGCAAACAGCTGGTTGAGCCTACAGGTAGGTGTTGTGTTAAAGTTCATGTGGGACAAAGAACTTGACTGTCCTTTCAGCTGGGGTAGCAGATATGTAACAGATATGTAACCAATACTGTGTTGCCTGTAGGGAAGTGTTTTTGCTTGTATCCGGAGGCCACACCCCTTCCTGCTGAGAGTGTTCCTCACATCCTGGAGTCTGACATCACTCCCACTGTGCTGTTCCTCAAAAGGATGGAGATTGCTGGCCTTGGCCACTGTGACTTCATAGATAGGCCAGGTAAGGCATACATATAGACATATTACTATTTAATAGATCTGTCTATATCTTAAAATGACTTGTATGACTTTGCCATCTCAATAATACCATAATCAAACCATGAAACAAATATTCTACTCCACTGAAGGAAGAAATACATAGCCTACAATATGACTTAGTTATTCAATACTTATACACAGCAGCATTTTTAATTAGTCAGCACTGTCAAATATTTAAATCAAATCAAATTTAAAATGCAGTCAAAGTTAAACCCTTGCTTCATAATTATTAGATCATATTACCCTTAATAGACCCTACCCTTTTATGATAATGAGTATTGTATTGGCAAACCCCAGAATCGGAAATGCTCATTTATGTGAAATTCTTTTGTAGCACATGGTATACATAGATAAAACAGATACTGGCTTACATGAACAAACACCCAAAAACTGACTAGTAACTTACTTATTGATTCTACAGACCTGACAATATCCTCAGAGTTTTGACCTGTCAGGTTATATCAGAATCTGACAGTACTTTCTTTTTCTCCATAATCATTTTTGATTGTGCTTGTATATTTCACTCTGTAAGAGAGACTTTCTAACAGGTTTCTGTTAAATAAAGTAAAATATATGTTTCATTAAGTATAGATTCAAAAATTCCAAATGGGATAAAATGCAAAAAAACCCAAAAACAATAAATGTTTTATATAGGTATCAGTATGTTTATATAGTTAAGAGCCTTTGAATGTTACTGTCTATTGAAGTTGTCACATACACATTTTGTTGGTAAGCATTGTGATATTTTATATTTCTGAGGTCAAACAAAAGAAATAAGCAGCAAAAATACATATAACAAAACAACATCAAACACTGAATATAGTTACTTTTTTACTGTTCCACATGCTACATTGCATTAAATCCAGTGTAATTGGTCTAATACTGCTCTCAGTATGGAAACATTCAGTTGAACAGACAAAACACAGCATAATGTAGCATAAATTAGCACAATATCCATAAATTCTATCATATTGCCCACCCTGAAATATACATGGGGACTGACACATAATGCAGAGATATATTACCAAAATGTTTGTCATGTTATTTGTATTAAGTTTTGTATCAAATTTTAAAATATATATATATTTTTGACTTTCAATCTTCCTTAATAATTATTATTCATTTGTGAAGCTGCACATACTATACTATATATACTAAATATTATACATTCTGAATGTCCGATCCCATTTATAGCTTTTTATCACTTTTTTAGCTTTTTAAACCACTACACTTCTATCTACACCACGCAGGTCTACCTGAAGGAAAACTACTTTCAGCCTGTCAGCACATCAGGTATTAGTCAGGAGAATACTGCACACAGGTCACATGATATTTACTCACTGAACACTCATGCAGCTCCTGTGTAACAGGTTTCAGCAGGACTAAGCTGCTCCCTTCCCTCATCATGCTCTGACCAGGGTCAGCCAGGTTCCTTTTGGCCTGCAGATCTGCTACAGATGGCCTGTTTGCCACACTCTGGCCGCATTAGAAGGCGGCGAGCCGTGCTTTAGCTGAGCCGACAGCACTCTAACTGGACTCTTTGTTCCAGAGATGACCTGCTTCTGGCTGCCCATGGCTCCAGATACCATCCACCAGGGCACTAGAGCAAAGCACATCATTAGCAGAAGCAGGGACAGGGGAACGCCTGTTCAAAAGGGCATGCAGTAATGATGGACTGGAGGAAATACAGGAGATGCTATTGTTAATATTGCGCAGTAAATGAAAGCTGCAGTTTGTAGGGTGTAATGGCGGGAGTAGGAGCTCCTCTAGTGGACAGAGAGCAAAACATCTTTTGGACATGGTGTATATTTTGCTTGTCAGTTTGTTTCAACAACCATGCCTTCAACCACACTTTCCTCATGAGTCCTAGTAAATCAGTTGTGGAAGAGTTACATTATGGTACAACACTTATTGTTTTATTTCTTTTATGCAACATTTTCTATCTCACTTACAGATCCTGAGGGTCTCATGCAGGCTTTAGAAGAACTGGACTACCTAGCAGCCCTGGATGATGATGGAAATCTTTCTGAGATCGGGATAATAATGTCTGAATTTCCTCTGGAGCCTCAGATGGCTAAGACACTGCTGGCATCCTGCGAGTTTGACTGTGTGAATGAAGTGCTGACCATTGTTGCTATGTTAACAGGTAATTGCAGCCATTCTAATATACAGAAGTTCCAACATGTTTAAAAATATGGCTTATTTACTATCTAGTGCACTATTCTGTGAGTCTGCTGTTTTGTACTCTACCTAAGACACAATGGAGAATATCTAGTGTAGTCCCACATTAAGTAATGTATAAATAATGAACAATAGCAGATACTGAATACTGAACATGTACTGTGTCTTCAGCAGAATGACATCCCTATTGTAAACACATGTAATGTTACTGTATAAAATTGTTCATCTTTTTGAATAATCATGCACATTAACACGCATAACTTTTTAATACGTTAGTTAATTCATATTTTAGCGGAAACAGTTTCATGTTACTAGTGAAGATCGTTTTGCACTCACTTTGTGGTTGTAACTACTCAGTATCCTTTCACACTGGGATCATATGTCCTTGTAATATCAACACCATTTTGTGCAGCAGTCAGTTCAATTCTATGTATTATCAAGATACACACCTTTTTCAAAGCACAAGTTAGTTTTATAGTAATGATTAACAAATGATACGTTGTGTCCTTTATTTCTCTGTATTTCACCCTTAGCTCCAGGCTGTTTCTTGGCCCCTCCTGTGGAGTTTAAACAGGAGGCTTTGGAGTGCCATCAAAGCTTCCATCATGCTGAGGGTGACCACTTTTCCCTCATCAACATTTACAACGCCTACAAACACAGCCAGTACAGCTCATGTAAGTCAAAAAACACTTTTCAGTCAAGGCAAAACAATGGAAATCAGAAATGTGAACAGAATTGTAATCAAAACATTGTTAAGAGTAAGATAATCATGTCAATATAACATCATCTTCTGTGGTAATGTTAAGGTCTGTGGTGACATAGAGGTTAAACAGTCCCCTGGCCCAATCAAGCATTTACACATTAAGCACAGTTTTATTTAATATTATTGGGATGGTGGGCCTTCCTTAGCACATAAAAGAGACTCTCATATTGTAGTAACATGGCACAACATGGTACATGGTGAATGGGTAATTAAGCACAACAGCACTGCTGAGTAATTCATCTGCATTGATGAGTAGGGTAGAACGTGGTTGATAAATAATGCAGCAACAGATGAGGTACAGAAATTGTATATCTACAAAGTGCACCAAGGTGGTCATAAACTGGCAGCTCAGTGTATTTTATTATACTGTTTTGCTTATGTTACTGTTTTGTTTTTCATAATTTTACATAAATTCTAACTGACCACTTTCTTTCTCAGATTCCAACATAGAGCGCTGGTGTGATGATCATTTCCTCAGTCTGTCTGCACTACAAACAGCTGATGCAGTTCGGGCAGAGCTTATTGAGATCCTGAAGCGGATAGAACTACCTGTGTCCTCACCAGCTTTTGGCTCCAGGGCCAACACACTGAACATCAAACGTGCCCTGCTGTCTGGCTTCTTCATGCAGGTATAGCTATTTAAGCTCAGATTAGACTTTCCTGGAGTTTGAAATGATCACAGGTTACTTTGATGAACTGCAGAGCAGGCAGTCAGTATCAGTGTTTGTTGGCACTTTATTTATGCCAGTAAAGAGTTCTGCAGCTGTGGAGGGCGAGTTACTGAGATTTCCAGTCCAAAGCAGAGATGAGATGAGGCTCAGAAAAATAACAACAAAGATGAAGCATGCTCAAAACTGCAGGTGGTTCAAACGTAATATGAATTAGGCATTTTTGACTGAAATAGCAACTTGAGAGATTGCAGTTCAAGTGTCTCCCTGTAAATCTTACAGTCCAATTGAGAACCTTTAACAAAGTCACATGTTCCCAAACTGAAAGTGTTTCATGTAGAATTTAATCTATGAACCTGCATACTGCATTTAGGGGTGCAAAAATGTATTAGCCGAAAGAATTGTGCATTGTCATATTCTCCTACTGTGCCAATGCCATAACAAATCAGCCTGGGAGGGCTATGGAAAAATACTTTTCTAATAGAAAAAAGGAATATACCAAATAAGGGAACCAAGAAAGGCATCAGCAACTAAACAACAAACACAAAGGAACAAAAGTAAGTTATGCAAACTTAGACCAACTAAAGATACCAACTATAAGGCAACCAAAAAACAAAAAGAAACAGAATCAATCAAACCATGGCTGGTGCTCAGTATGTCGTCTTTTGTATACTTTTGTTTTTGAGTTGTTGCTGTAGGGTTATATGGTTTTAAGTGAATGCCACTTTTAAATCTTCTTTAGAAAAAAAAACAGGATTCCAGAAATTTACCTTCTAGCTGTCAAATATTTGCTTATTTGGAACAAACTTATATGAAGGTTTGTTCTGATGAGGCTCTGTTTAGTTTAACAGTGTAGGTAGTCTGTCCTTCATCTTTCTCCTCAGCTTGGCACAGCACCACAGCTTAGCAATGACACCTGTAGCAGCACTTTTTCCCTCTTCATTTCTTTTTTTACTCAGATTGCCCCATACACTGCACATCTATGTTTTAGTCTGAAAACCAGGCTGTTTAAAGAGCAGTTTAACTAGCTGTTGGCTCTTGAACATTTAAACAAAATGACTGCAGTCATAAGAGATTCTGTTATGGGATTCCCTGTTGAATAATTAGAATTTATTAGTTCATAAATGGTATCTTAATGCTGGTGAAATCAGGAGTGGCTGTCGCACAATAGCATGCACACAACATATTACAAACTCCTGTAGGTGTGTTCTCCGTATTCATGTTCTTACGAGCACATGGGCAAGTATAAGGGTTCACAGTGAAAGTCAGAGAGAGTGGGATTAAATGGAGTCCATTAACAAGGGGAATTACCAGCCACAGGATGACAGTATTTAGGACAGGTATAGAGTTAAGTAGTCTCCGCTGGGGATAGAATAGTTCTCTCAGTCACATTTGTGTATTTCATACATATTTATAATAATCCTGAATCATATGTGTTCTTATTTTAGGTTCACTGACATACTGAATCCTTCTCTAAAATATGATCATCTTATTGTACTGTACTAATTAAGATTTATACCATAAATAACCCATATGCCATAATCACATTATATGCTGACTATTTATGTATTCTTCATTGTGTGATTTATTCTTATGTTCATTGTTATTTGGATACAAAATGTGTGTTGATACTATGTGTGATTATGTGTCTGTTGTTTATTGTAAGTACATAACATCAGTGTTTTATTGAACACACAAATTTTCCCTTGTGGATCAATAAAATACTTCTGTTTACCTGTCTGTTATTCCAGGTGGCCAGAGACATTGATGGAACAGGGAATTACTTCATGCTTACCCACAAACATGTGGCTCAGATCCACCCTTTTTCCGGCTATGGAGCTGAGCCCCCCAAGCGGAAGCTTCCGGAGTGGGTTCTTTACCATGAGCACACGCTGTCTGAGAATAACTGCATTAGAACAGTCACCGAGATTTCAGCACATGAGTAAGTTCACCTTCTCAGGCTTATGTTTGGTACACTTAGACGACAACTACCATCACTCCTGGTTCTGTGTTTTAAATCTGCATTGCCGGCATATAGGTTGCTGATGTCTAATGAAGAAATACTAGTTGCCTTCAGTTTGAACACATTTTTATAAGGGCATCTATTTTTACTTCATTTCTTATACACTCTTAAATAAAAGATACCACAGAGTGTTCTTTAGATCCCTAAAGACATTTGTAAATGTGACATATCTGAAAGATTTGAGGTTCTCTTCATATAACCTTAACATTAAATGAAGGTTCTTTAAACTGTATAAAGGTACTTCATACCTCAATTATAACAAGAACGATCCATTGAAAGTTTTTAGGAAGCCTAAAGTAGTTCTTCTGTGACATGGCACAGATAACCCATTTTGGGACCTTCATTGTTAAAAGTATAGTCAGAAAACACATCAATCAAATCCAGTCACTCCTACTGTTCATTTTAGATCCATTTTTTCCACGTCATACTTTTTTTGTGACATTTTGTTATGTGGCTGTCTGCAGTCAGTTTACTGTACCACTTCTTCTCTATCGAACTCACTCAAGCAGCATGTGGGCCATGGAGGGTCAGTGGTTGTCCTGCACTAGAGAGCCAAAAGGAATCCATTAAGTGAGCATGTTGTGCCATCTGCAGCAGCTTATCATGCAATGCGGTTTGATACAGGGCAAATATGTAACATCCTGTCACAGCACTGTTAGAGGAAAAGAGGCTTAGGCTTGTGAACATCGCCCTGCTTACACAGAGGCAGCTGGCTTAATGTGTGGAACTAATGTTTGGAGAGAGAGGGAGAGCAGGATTCCTGTGTTAGAAAAGTGGGTCATAAAGGTCCAAACAATAGAAACTGGTAATGTGTTGGAGCATCTCTATTGGAAAATCTACTTCATGTCCCTATTTTAGTGGTGCTTATTGAATGGATTTTGGTGCAATGGCTGTCTGTTTCACATACAGGCAATCAAAACACAAGAAAATGGTCACCTCCACGTTGGTCAGACAGTGACGCTTAGCAGGTGTTTTTTGATGTGTTTATATAAGGAGAGCAATCTGTGAAATTGAAATGCAATTGCTACGTTGAAAAAATTGTAATGTGGAATGTAATACCCATGTAGCATTGCTTTTGCATTGTAACATGCAAAATAATGAAAAGCAAAACCTCTATTACAAGTAGTTTGCATTTGAGTGAAATGAAATGCTGAATTCGTGTAGGAGTTGAATACAAATCATCTTGAAATGTAGTCAACACACTGCTGTACTACATTGTGGTGCTCAGAATGTGCCAAATACAATCAGAGCATTACAGTCGAGGCAGTGCAGTGTTCATGCCAGAATGAAACTTAATGACTGTCCAATCACAGTCCTCTACTGAATTTGGTACATGGTCCATGGAGCTGTTTAGACCACAGTTACTCCTAATTAATTTATGAGAATGCAGTCATGTAACATTCTCAAAGTGGTTGTCAACATATAACCCCTACTGTCATAAAATGAAAAGATCTTTTAACCAAGGCTAGAATGTATCTATGGGTATATATTCCAGTATTTAGTAGACAGTAGTTCAGTGCTTTACTTTTAATACATTCTACAGAATTTTTATTTAATTAAGGAAAGGATGTTTGGAAGGAGGGGCTGTAGCCCAAAAATGATGGATGATTTTGATCCAGACTATAAACTGTTAGACGTGTATTTTCTGTTTTACCTTCGCAGTTTGGTGTATCAGTGATTCTTTTTCAAATTGACACTAACTGCTCTAGCCTTGAAAACAACCTCATACAGCATACTTTCCCTGAAGTCTTTTCTTCCCACGCATTCCTCAGTGCTGTCCACAAACCTCCAAGCTGGAATTTTCTTCTCCACACGTTACCTAAAGTGGCCCGCAAAATGTAATTGGTTTTAAATTATGCCTGAATTTTACTCTGCAAACTGTGTGCCATTGTCTTTTAAATGCTCATAAATGCTCATTCTTTCGCTGCCCATTTAATTCTATGCGTCCTTTACTGCGGATGGGTGTTGAGCAGAATATCCACTAGAGGGCAGTCCAGCGTCAAAAGTATCTGACAACAACAATCATAGTGATGTGGAGGAGGATGTAATAATGTACATACTTCAAAAGAGATAAAGGAGTGTTGTGTAGCAGTGGTCTGTATAAGTACTTTGCAATGTGGACAGAGGATTCTATTTACTTATATTACCAAATATAAAAACTGATGTTGTGACTTGCTTGATCTGTTGTCACTACACTCACTATATGATTTTAACTGGTGCTGATCTGTTTTGTCTGTATCTGTAAGCTCTCAGAGAATGTGCACAAATACAGACAACATGAGCACAAAGTATCCCTATTTAACTTTTACCACAAATGAGCCTTTAGAATGTCCATCCTTTGTGGTGTTTTTCCTCTTGTAGGTGAACAGACAGGGTAATCACATCAACAGCCTCTGCTAAAGATCACTTTGTGATATACACCCACTGCCTACCCCATTAGCTACACCTCCTTGTATCTACTATTAAAATCCATTTTATCAGCTCACTTAGTTTATAGGAGCACTTCCCAGGTCTGCAACTGCAGAATGTAGTCCATTTGATTCGTTGCACACTTCATTAACCCCTGTCACCCTCTTCTTCAACAACAAGCACCCCCACAGGACCAGCACAGAGCAGGTATTATTTGGGTAGTGGATCATTCTCAGCACTCAGCAGTGACAGTGTTGAGGTGATGGTGTGGTAGTGTGTGTTGCACGGTACAAGTGGAAACAGTAGTGCTGCTTTTTAAACACTGTTTTTAAACACTGTCTCCACTCACTGTTCACTCTATATGCGCCTACCTTGCTGGTCCACATATAGATTTGAAGTCAGAGATGTGAAGTCAAAGACAGTAGCTCATCTGGTACTGCACAGTCTGTGTTGGTCATCCTCTAGTCTTTCATTAGTAGTTACAGAATGTGTCCCACAAGACACTGTTGGCTGAATGTTTTTGGTTGGTGGACTATTCTCGGTCCAGCAGTAACTGCTATATCAGATCCTCTGAAATAACTGCTCTGTGGTGGTCCTGGGGGGTCCTGAGCATTGAAGAACAGGGTGATAAGGGGCTAACAGAGTATACAGAGAAACAGGTGGACATCAGACCATCTGCTAATTGTAGAACTAGTGTGCTCCTGTATAGTAAGTAGAGCAGATAAATGGGGTACATGCACACAGGGGTGGTGACGTATTTCCGCTAAAATCTCAGCCAGCTTGTGTTGAGTTTAAGGAAATCGCGATAATGTCTCAAGCAAAGAAGTTTAAGTTTCAGCAAACTGACAGCGCTACAGCTGAACATTGCTGTGTACCTTTATGTCAGGCCTCCAGTAAGTACAACAAAGTACTCCCAATATGTACTTGTGTAGCCGGCATTTCAAGAAAGAGGATGTGCGTGAACCAGAGTCCAAGTCAGGACGGCAACTGTTAAAGAAGGGAGCGGTGCCGATGTTGTTTGAGGGGAACAAATTCCCCCTTCCACTTTAAAGACCGGGGTTTTGGGAGAGGAGAAAGCGACCGACGGAAGATGACACACCTGTTAAGGAGGCTGATGCACTGCCCGAGAACCACGACTATGCTTCGGCTCTGGATCCCGCTACTGTCTGATTAAAATTCGTTTCCTGATTATAAATATACAGTGCATCAAAAATGAGAATATGGTTAAAAGGTTTTTGTTAAAGGGTCATATTTTATATTAATCACAAAGTTTATTGTTTAAATTTTATTATTAAAAGTGAACTTTTTCCATGATATTCGATTTTTTTGATGTGGTACTGTATGTATCACTACGTTGGCATTGGTTAGTAAACAAACAGTTTAGCCAAGTGCTAACATTACAAGACCGGATCTTACCTTCATAATTGTGGACGTAGCTTGAAATGTAGAGCTTGAAGCCCTTCTCTTTCATTGTTGCTGACGTCTGACACGATGTCTGAATAATACGAGTGACGTCGTTGACTGTAATCCTGGGCAAATCCTGAAGCGAGCGAGTGAAAAACGCCATAGCTACGCTGTTTTACTAGCAAGACAGAAAGTGATAAAGCTGGCTGACTTGGAATGCTAAAGAGAGTGTGCATATAGGCTATTGGACAATGAATATAGATACATGGAGGCATGCCTAATGAAGTGGTCGGCATGTGCTTAAAATAAATTTTATGACTACCAGTGTACAATGGTTATTAGCCTTGGTCTTGAAATACATTTGCCCTGTACAAGATAGTGCTTTCTAGGCCCAACAGGCTTGATTCACTTAATTAACTAATTTACACATTGTGCTCAGACCACACCCACAATTCAGAGCCACTGCTCAGGCCAGGTTTGACCAATAAGATTTGGAGTATATATTGGTAATACGTTTAAATGGCTAAATGCTTACATTTTAATTCTGTGTTCTTTCATCATGAACAGGTTCATCCAGATGGCTCCTCAGTACTTCTTTTACAACCTGCCCCCTAGTGAAAGCAAAGAGGTACTCCAGCACATCATAGATCACGGCTCAGCAACTCCATGCAAGGGCAAGAGAAAGCCCCAGCCTATGAGCACCAGCACCAGTGAGGAGCAGTCCTACGAACGTTGCGTAATACAGTGACGATGGAAAACTGTCACATCATGCAGTAACATGACAGGCCAGGCCTGATACCATGGAAATTTAAAGGTGTCTCTGCTAAGAGTTACAGGACTGCTTCATTAATGCTAAAGGCTGCAAAACAGCATAGAGCTGTGTGGTTTAAAGTCCTGTTTATGGACCTCTAAACGCAGCATCAGTGAGATGCTCTGCAGTGGGATTGGGAAATAGGGAGAATGCTTTTGAATACTGCTATGCAGTAGCCACAGTGGTACTAGACAGTACACCTGTGGGAACCAACTTACTTCCTGTCATTCCTTCTGAAACTGTAGCTACTAGCTAGCCTCTGGGTATTATATGTACAGAAACACTAGAATGTTTTAGCTCACATAAAAAACTGATAGTAGTATTAGATGCAGGCTCTTGTTTTTAGGATTTTTTGTTTCTGGCATGATTGGCTGTGTAAAGATAGATATAAGTAATATATTTGTATCATGCTCTGTCAGCTGACATGTTTACTTATTTATTTGTAAGCTAATGTTCTGCTGTTATGTTTTTTGTATTAACTTGCACCTCGGAAATAAACTAGTACCTTTACGTGTGTAGTGTAAGGCGCTGACATCAACATGTCTGTAACAGAATTTCCCCTCTGTTGGTATTCAAGGATATTCAACCAAGATCACATACAATAACCCGACTAGAGAATGTAATCAGAGTTGCCAGCCAAAGCAGTTCAAAACAAAGAAGCTGTATTGTTGGTGGAATAAAACAACTTCAGATTGACTCCAATACTAATGACCTATGACGCCCTTTTCCACCAGATGGAGGAAAACTTTTCCTGCAACAGCATGTCAGAAATTTTAGTATCTCAAATAAATAAAGACTTTGAGTCATTAAAACTAATTTAACATATTACAATTCATAAAATGTGATAATTTTAGGATGAGTCATTGATTTGAAGTAAAATAAGTAAACATAAGTGATTTATTTCATCATAGTAAGTATTAATTTTGATAAAGAAAGTTGTTATTTTGAGATACTAAACCCAAATGTATATATAACTCAACAAAAAAATAGTTGCACCCAGAAGGAATCAGCCGACAGGAATGAAACTTGATGGGTAAGTATGACACCATAAGACATGGAACCTTGGTCGTGCATGTGACGAAAGCATGGATGGCCTCTAACGCTGTACCTGACCGACCCAACAGGGCAATTGTGAACATTTAGCAATCAGTGATGCCCTCCAAGCTGTGATGCCCTGCTTGCACATTTGGCTGACGGCTGCACAAAGCTGCTGCACAGAGCAGGACTAGATGCATGCAGACCGTTATGATGACTTGCCTTAACACCACGTCAGTGTCGCCAAAGACTGCAGTGGTGTAGTGCCAGAATATCATCTAGAGACTCCGAATGGCACCAGATCATCTTCAGTGGCGGGTCCCGCTGTTGTCTTGGTGGAGACGAACAACGAATCCTTGTGTGGAGGCACCGTGGGCCACACCAAGGTGACCAGCTTGTTGTCATGTGTCACATGTCCAGAAGGCCTGGTGTCACTACACTTCCAGCCCTACCACAAAATCTACAGGAACTGTGTGAGAATATTCAAGCTGCATGGGATGGAATATCACAGGACTCCTTTAGGAATTGAGAGACACTTCTGTATGTGTAGCTCAATAAATATTGCCCTTATCAGTCTAAATTTATTATCATTTATTATTCCTGGGAATTATTTTTCTTCTCAATAGCACTGCAGTCCGACAATGCTTCATGAGAATTAAATATTGTACTTGGTCATTTGTTTATTAAGGAGCAATGATCCAGTATTAGATATCTGTGAGTGTGTGAACGTATCTGTAAAGGGTTTCTGGTTGTTGATCAGACTTGCACAACAGCGTGAAGGAATTTGAACCCGTTTCTCTGTATAGAACAGCTTCAACACTAGGAGCTGAACTGTTTCTTCACATGTACTGCTTACTTTGGGTTCTTCGACAGCATCTCTACAGGAATAAGGCAGGGCTTCGACTTGCCCTTTCAAACCATTTTATTCTTTAACCATTCTTTGGCAGACATCATGTGGCCACATTCTCTTGGCAGATGTCCTGACATTTTCCTTTAGAATTCACTAGTATAACTCAGAACTCATTGCTCCATCAACAATGGCAAGTCTTCCTCCTCTTACCCAGATGCAGCAAAGCAGGCCCAAACCGTGATACTACCATGAGGTTCTTTCCTCCAGACGCTACTCTTTCAAACCAAAAAGTTTGGTTAAACCCCAAAACCTTTTTTCAACAGCCGTCTGGCTTGTCTATGTGATCTTCATCAAACCGTGGACAGGCACCAATCTTCCTTCTCGTGAGCATTTATATAGCCACTGTGAGAGAGTTTCTTTATTTGCTTAGGGGTTATCTTGAGTTCCTCTGTTACCTTGTAGAATATCACATGCCTTGCTCTTGGAGTGGTCTTTGTTAGCCAGCCATTCCTGTGGAGCGTAATAAGCGTTTTGAATTTCCTCCATTTGTACACAATCACTCAGGCTGTGGGTTGGTGAAGTCCAAACTCTTTAGAAATGAGTTGTAACCCTCTCCAGCCTGATAAGCATCAGGAACCCATTTTCCAAGGTTCTTAGAAATCTCTTTCATTCAAGCCATATTACGCTTCCACAAACGTGTTATGAAAAGATAACTTTGATAGATCCCTGCTCTATAAACAAAACAAGGAAGCCACCCAGACATTATTATCATCCCATGTTTTCAAGCACGTAACTCTAATGTCACCTTTAAATTAACTGCTAATTCTGCAGATTCACATACTTTTGCCACTCACATATTATATGTATATATATATATATAATATTGGATTATTTCTCTTAATAAATAAACAATCAAGTGTAATATTGCCTCATAATGTTGGATCTCTTTATTTGAGGATCTGATTATGTTAAAGTCAAATTTATGCATAAAATATAGACACAGGGTTCTACTATGAATGTGCATAGCCTCCTATTATATTTTGAAAGGTTTAAAGGGACATATTATGCACATTGTCAATATTCATAACTATATGATTACAGTCTACTAGAATAGGTTTATATGCTTCAATTTTCCCAAAACACAGTATTTTCGTTCTGTTTTGGCTCCTGTGTCTTTAAGCCCTGCCTGCATTTTGCATGGTCTTAACAATGTGTGAGCGAGTCTTGTTGCTGAGAAGCTACAGGTATGTTCATAGAGAAGACACATACACAGAGAGACTCTGCTGTAATCTCATATGAATGAAAGTAATTTAAAAAATGAATACGGTTCAAAGGCCTAGACCTGATTTTGACCTGGGCCAGAGGTCCTTATAAAAGTTATGTTATTTTTCTCTTTGGAAATATTGGAGGCTTTTCGGTGAAGGAGATGGTGATGATCAAAGAAAACAATGCATTCTTAATGAAAGGTTTGATGATGTCATGACAGTATGTGGTTTGGAAATATAGAAGGGGATAAGGGGGCTATGAGGGGATATAGGATATAAGGAAGGGGGCAGGTGATGACTTCTCATTGCTCTGAGAAAGTGTACAAACTGTACAGTCTGGGATGGTAGGCTATAGCTGACGTGACTCAAGAGTAAGGACTGCATGACTGAGAAGCTTTGGAGAAGATGTTCTGCTCCGCTCGGGCCACCCTGGTGCTCGAGGTTTTATTGTAAAGAACCGGATCAAGTCATTATCTTTTTTTCCTACTGGGGGACGCAGGCCTGTCAGCGTCTCTACAAGTGTTTTTCTGTGATGTGTGTGGAGCTGTGTTGTTGTGTAACTCCTACAGGCCAGCATGGATCCAGATGGCTGCTGGTTGGACGCAGAGATGCTGTTTTGCTGAGAGTGGAATGCAAGAAAAGCAACACATGGTTTTATAATGTCTCCATCCTGAGTAACTCTCTCTCTCCCTCTCTCTCCCTCTCTCTCCCTCTCTCTCTCTCTCTCTCTCTCCCTCTCTCTCTCTCTCTCTCTCTCACGCACACACACACACCTCGGGTTTGAATTCCTCTACTTTTAGTGGTATTCTTTCTCAGCGCGGGTGGAAGAAAGAAGTCTGTACAGCTCGGTCGAGTCCTTGTTGTCTGTAACGCTGGGTGTCAGACACGAACACTGGCGGTTTCACACACTTCCTGTGAGGAAGATGAGGTTTTCCTCAGAACTCCATCCGGACCGAGCCGTGGATCCCGCACCGCTCCATCTGTGCTGAAGTTGGCAGAGCGCTGAGCGGGTTTAGGATGGGCAGCGCTGCTAGCAGAGCAAAGAAAGTAGCACCTGCGCTCGTAACGGATCACAACAGACACCTGGAGGGAGGTCGAGAAGATCTGAGAAGAACCCGGCAGGACTGTCGCAGCCAGGGCCGAGAATCGGATGCTGTATCCGACGAGGAAAGGCTTGAGAACGACGTGGAGAGGATCCTGGAAGCGTGCGAAAGCTCAGATGGTGGGCTGAATAAGAGCCTCTTCCAGACAGCTTTCTTCAGCGCCAAAACCTGCGGACTCTGCTACGGCAGACGCGGTCAGCAGGGGAGTGACACCATCACTGGCAATACCAGAATGACTCAGGGTGAAGGAGTAAGGAGGGGTCATCATTCCTTTGAGAAAGATATCTGTCCTGTAAGTAAACTAACCCCACATGACATATTAGATGATTTCAGTAATGGGAACACATTAATGCACTATATTAATTAGAGGCATGTGATCTAATCAGACGACAAAACCTTGAATGGTATGAATTAAAGGAACCATCTGTAAGATGAAGCTACCTGTCGAACCAATACTCTAAACAACAGGTGGCAACACTAGAACACTAGCTCAGCCCCGCCTTCTCTCCCCTCACTTCTTACCAGTCTATACGAAACATTGCCATTCACTAGCAGCGCTGCATGCCCTTACTCGCCAAGAGTGACTTCAACACTGGAAAGCAACGCCAGTGTTAACTTTTGTTTTACTTCTATATATCACCTCTTTTGTTTGTTGCTGAATGTGATTTGTTGTCAGAACCAAGTGATCATGTTCTAAGAGCTCCAGCCATCATGTCATTTTAGTTAATATTGCAGTTTAAATGTGAGAAAAGTGAGATTTCCTGTTTTATAGCCCAGTAACAGCCCTCCTCTGATGATTTAACTAGTGTTGATTTTTTTATCTGTTTTTAATTTTTATATTCTTTAACTGATTTATTTCTTTAACAAATACCAACAAAGTTTTTTGCCCAGTTGAGGTCAATGCTAAATCACTAATGTTAATACTATGACTATTTATTAAAGCAATGAGGACAAATGAGGACAATGGTTGCAGGGATGTGCTATAAAACATAATAAGTAACTAATAGGCCAGACTGACCCTTTATATTTGGAACTAATACAGGCACCTATAAACCTCCAGTACAAATTGTCCTGCTCTAATAATTCTCCATTCAGCTCCAGAGGGACTGGATTATTAACTAGTCTTGTGATTTAGGTAAAGGAAAAACATGAAACTGCAGTGCAGGTGGACGTCAGAAGGGAAACGCTGATATGACAGTAATTAAATAGTGGGAACAGCCAGAATTACTACTTACGTAGATGACTAAATACATGATTGCAGTAAACAAAGCACATTTAACCCTTTAATTGACCACTTATGGATCCAGGCTTAAGAATATCTCAGCCAGTTTGCACTGCATTACATTCTGAATAGGAAGCCTTGATGTAATATCCCTGGGAATTTGAAGAGGTACACTTGTAAACACATGCTTTTCCACAGAACCCATTGACAGGAGATCCAGTGAGAGCAGATCCAGTGATCACAAAGGCAGCTTCGTAAGTAGCCTGCTTTCTATCAATTATTGATCAGTGAAGCTACACTACTGACAATAGACTGGCCTTTGCCTAATGAAGCCTCAGGTGTAGTATGACCAAAGCATGCTTGTTTTATGCTACATCTAGTGCCTTTCAGTAAAGAATGATTGTTAAGGCTGGGTCTTAATTGCTCTCTACTGGATTACATCTACCCTTAGATGGCTTGTTACTAATACGAATAACCTTACTAATACCTTTCTTTCTCTCTAGTGCTCCGGGGATTTGTGACCCTTCACTGGCCTTACCTGTCTTTTATGATGCTTCCGAAGAAGACTTGATGAACATGATCGAGAGAGAGTTTGGTTAACCTAATGATGTGGGTTATACTGGATGCAGTACGAACACAAAACAATATGAAGTTTTTATATAGATGATCCAATGCCAAATTCTTTATAAAATTATATTTTTAGAAAACGTTAAAAAGGTCTCTTTTGTATGGCGTTTGAAGGCGTTTGCCAAATAATTGTGTGTTCTGATTGTGTTTTGCAATAAAGAGAAATGAATGGAGAACACATAGAACATAATACAGTGGTTCATCCGCACTTTAATTCATTGCACAGGCCTATATGTTTGATTTGCATTCAGCACCAAAGAAAAGATTCAGCACTTGCTTGCTCAAGCGTTTGGTCGTTTGAAGGAGGAGAAAGTGCACTCCATGTCTGGAATGTATGTTTAAGTTCCATTTCCTGGCCGCAGTTTCGCTGCAGCCCTCCACCCAGCAGGCCTGGAATGTACATCAGCAGAGTTTAGTGGCTGGATGAAGGCCCCTTCAGCACCGACTGCACTGTAGTAGTCTCCGCTTAGTGGTGAAGAGAGGGAATGCGGTCAAACATTTAGGAGTTTGGCTCTGCACATGGGTGTAGTCAATGTCAGAAGTGCAGCCTCAGTTCAGAAGTATACTTAGTGTCCTCAAAGAGTTCCCCTGTAATGTTTCTGCCACAATTCAAAGCGCATCAGCTTTGATTGTTTTCTTACTGAGAGCTTTTTAATTTACAAAGAATTTCTCTGTTATACCGACTAACTGCCAGAGTCCATCAGGAGTGGAGGTCAGGTACGTTCCAATTGGACAGACCCCAATAGGGATAAAGTCATTCAGTTTTACCAAGAAACCTTGTTGTGTACGATAGTACAGCGGGTTAAAGGGGTACTCCACAGATGACTCAAAATGTCAGTATATATAAATGGATCAAAGAAATACTCGTAAGCAAAACATCATTAAAAGTCATGCACTGTATTTTCCAGAAAAGGTTTCCATTTTAAAGAAACGTATTAGCATTGTGAATTTGGCAGTGTTATTGATAGGAACCAGGAGACACAATGTTAACAGTGTAGAGTATTTCCCAAAAGTAATTTATTGTATGTCAGAACCTCATTATAAAAGCACCATGGACAGTCTCCAAGGCATTAGGGGATATATTTGTAACTGGTTCCTGTAGTGATTTTCTGTGAGGAGATTAAAAAACTAGTTAGACTTTGTATGCATAACAATAATCTGGGTGGCATACAGTCAGTGGTGCCAACCTGATCAAGAAAGTGGACTGAATTGTGCTTGCTATCTGCGTAATCCAATAAGCAAATGCCATTTGGTCAAGATGAGTATGTTCTGTTAGTAATTTACCTTATTAAAATATTTTTATATTTGTATAAATGTAAGGTTAGGTTATATTTAGGTTATAATTAGGTTAGTATTGTTGTTCGGTATCAGTCAATATTAATAGATCAGCTATTGGTATCGCCTAGTGCATCCCTAGTTGCGACCATTCAGGTCCATTCACACCACTATGACCTAATTTCGGTCCATTACCGGCAGGTCGCGTTTCCGTCTTTGTCCACAGCGTGTCGCTGTTGCAGTTCTAATTCTAATCGTTTAGGCATTGCGCGCCAGTGAATCCGCCCAGAGAGGCGGAGGGGGCGGGAACCGTTTGGGAAACCTGATTGGTCGCGCCTCCCACTGGCCTGGTCAACCTCGCAAGATGATTGGTTCGCAAAGACGTAGTTACTGGGCGTGTCATGCTTCCCCCTCTGCCTTTTTCCTTTCATCAAGACGAGAATGAACAGTTTGTCGTCCTGTTCGCTCAGCTGAACGGAGCCCAAGGATCTTCTGGGTTTAATCTTCTGTCTTCAGCTCAGACTAGGTCTGAGGTATTTTGGCCCTCTGTATACTCCTAACGTGTCATGGTTTATATCTCAGTGTATGTGTATCGATTTTGTGTCAGGCAGGGTTTCTGAATAGCGTCGTCTTAATGAAGGTGAGAGAAGTAGTATCTCCTCGAGCATGTACACACTATGTAAAACGCAGTTTGCTGTGTAGTTATGTTGTTCCCATGTGCAGCAGGTGATGCAGTTTATATAAGCTCAGCGTGAGTCCAAACAGATCCTGTGTAATGTGAAGTTGCTACACTAAATTTCCTGTCCTGAGCACTGATGTCAGCTGGCTGCCTGATCTGGATTAGTGCTGAATGTGAGAATACAGATCCAGAGCCCAATACCCCACAAAGCACACAGGAAACACTCCACAGCTGCGTCAGCAAAATTGGACAGGAAACAGCATGACTACAAGAAGGCCTGGGGGCCACAGATCGACTGCTCAGTGCCTTGTCATCACTGTTAACATCTTTTTTTTTTTTTACACCATGCTTCCTCCGTTTGACCTTACTAGAAATGTCGGTTTAATGTGGGAGGTTATTTGCCATCACCCAACCATTAGCAGAGAAGAACCACAAGAACAGAATATCAATTCTTCATTTGTTTACTAAAAATGAGTATTAAATAAAAGAGAAGTGACAATATGATTATCACAGTGTATAATTATTTATAAGTTGACATGTTTATCATAATTCCATGTATTTATGCAGTAAAGTATAGAATATTCATTTCTGAAAGAAAATACACGTAAATATATACAGAACACACAGATTAAATTTTAAGACGGACACTGTACAAAGACTTTGGCAAAAGAAAAAAATAAAAGAGTGCATGAATCATTGTAACAAGTGAGTAAACGAAATATTGCATTGATTGCAGTGTATACAAAACGAGAAGTAGAAGGGAACAGAAGAAAGAGTGTCCAGTGCATGTTCACGTTTGTCCATGAGATAATTAGCAGCCTTGTCCTCCAGTAGAGTCCCTGTATAACATGAGTTCAGCTCCAGTCAAATTCAGTTCGAGGCTGGTAACAGCATGCTGATTGGCAGAGCAGAGCCTGCAGGCAGAGCCTTGGCTGTAGTGATCTTGTTGAGGTTCCGTACCTCTGTCTGCCAGGAGGGGACCTTCTTGGTGGTCATGTGGCGACGAGCATGCTTAGTAAGGTGGTCACTACGCATGAACCTTCTGTCACAAACAGGGCAGACAAACTTTTTCTCCCCGGTGTGTGTTCTCCGGTGGCGGGAAAGCTCATCAGAGCGGGCAAATTTTTTCTCACAGCCTTCCCAGTTGCAGCTGAAGGGCTTCTCGCCTACAGAAAACAGAATGGAAAAGATCATTAGAGAAATGCCACACTTCTAGCACTTGCTCTTACACTACATTCTGCAAGCGACAAAGGCCTAGTTTAACTCTGCCCCTACCTGTGTGTGTTCTGAGATGTGCTTTGAGATGTGAGCTTTTGAAGTACGTCTTCCTGCAGCCAGGGAAAGTACATATATAGTTGCGTCTGCGAGAGAAGTCCATTTGTGTGGCACCGGTTTGCCCAGATGGCACGTAGACAGGTGCTGGGGCAAGAGGCAGCAGCTTGGTGTTTCCCAGTGTAACAACTGTCTGCTGGGGACCCTGGGATGTCTGAGACACTGAGGGCTGGGGCATAACCAGCATCACTGTGCCCTGGGCAACTGGTGAACCCATGAAAAGTGGCTGCGGTAATATGGACTTGACCCCAGAACTGGGTCTCGGAACCGGACTCTGGATGAATGCTGCTGATATGACTCCTGGTTGAGCCACTGGAAACATCTGGCAAATGATAGGTGGACTGGTGGAGGGAGATGTAGAAGGAGAGGACTTAGTAGAAAGCGCTTTCTCATTGGAGGAGTGGGTGCTGCTCTTGGGACACGTGACTGATGCAGTGCTGTCTGTCTGGGGTAGGCAAGGTGAAATGGCGGGCGATGGAACCTCTGGCTGTGGTGGCGATGGGACCTCTGGCTGCATCTGTGTAGGGGTTGGATTCTGATGGTGGACAGTTTGTGGAATGTTCTGGTAGAGGGAGCTGTCAGCTGTGTGTCGGATGACGCTGGTTGCCATTGCTCTGCAGGGTGGGGAGGATGGCTTCTCAGTATGGAGAACCTGAAGGGTCGTCTCAGCGGTAGAGGCCGCTGCAGGTCGCTGGAGTCTGGAGCCGAAAACGCTGGGACACCGCCGGGTCAAGGGAAAGTTTGGCACTGGCAGGGAAGTGGAGGTCTCAGCAAAATTGGGGCTGTGAGGCGGGGTCATGCACTGTGCAAGAGAGAAGATGTAAGGTGTTAACCAGGCTTAGCCACAAGATCTTTAATATGAACAAGAAACAGGAGACGAAACAGCGGAAGTAGACTTCGGTTTCTTCACAGATGTACTAAAACATTGCATTATGTCTTGCAATCTGCCCTACATTACTGACAATAAAAATTATCTCCATTATAATGTCCTAATGTTTATCTTGGGGTGTCGTGCTGCGTAGGTGAGCTAAGTAATTGAAGCTTGGGCTAAAGTTCACCCAGGAGATGAGGCTTATCTATAGAATACCACCTGTCCTGGCTACCATAAAACCAACCCAAGGAGTTCAGCAAACAAATTAGACACTGTAACACGTGAGGTCAGCTCTCTTTCCGTCTCCCCCAGTGAGAGTGTTCATGCATTAATATTCTAAAGATGGCTGGCTTACATCGTTTTCTTAAGCATGCCTGCATCTGTTGAGTTTGCTTACCAATGAAGAGAGTGAGACAAAGTCCCTGTGTGTCTCTTGAAGTTCAGGTTGCATGAGGGAGTCACAGGAATCGGATGCTGGGGTGAGAGGACGAGGTTTGAAGGCGCTGGGTCTCGGGGACACTTGGCACCAAGAGCTCATGCAGACAAGGGCTTCAGCCGCCTCCAGGTCATTGTACTCCGGCATGCTGCATGAGGACTGCTCACTGTCATGCCTTCTCCTTTCCAGATATGCCCCATGGACCTCCATCTGAGTTCCCTGAGAAACATGAGAACACTCAGTAAGCATGGTGTATTTTCTTGAAACAAGGCTTTTTGTCCCTAGAGCGAGGTAAACGAAGAGGACTCTGTTGTTAACCCCCAGGAGTAGCTTGTAGTAAGAGCGAAAGGACTTTTGAGGATACACCCTGCTTAGCATGGTCTTCTATCATATGCTTGTCTCCACCCTTCGCCAAATAAAGCACAAACAACATGCTTGCCAGCTAGCCATGTGAAGCAGTCGTGAACAAAAAAATCCCCTTTGCGCTTTGTGCCTTAGGAAGCCAACTTATTCCCGATGCCAGACACAGTTATGATTCACACCAAGCCCCTCCCAAGCTGATCCTTACATGCAAATTTAAGAAGTGGTTAGTTGTTTACGGACCACAGATAATGTGACTTTCAGTGCAGATGCTACATCAGATCTATCCGAGCGTTTGTGTTGTTGTCCTACAAGTCCATTTTATTCACTTTATCACTCTAAAGTTAGAAACAGCCCTAAAAATCACTTAAATAAACCCTGAACACTGTTACAGAAACAAGAATACGAGGCCTCGTACGTTAGGTTTAAGTGATGAACAACAAAGTGATGAATCTCACTTGGTCTCTTTGTGGCTGTCCATAATACATACACGGTATAAGCAGATGCCATTGTAACAAATGTAAAAAATACAACATGTGTGTTCTAGTTCTTACCTCAGACATTTCTTCCTGATTCGGAAACTGTCGTGTTGACATCTGTTCAAAAAAATAATCGTCAGGCCGAGGAATAACAGAACAAAGGACTGAGCTGCTACTACGCCCGTTCAGTGACGACTGAGACCGGAATTCAAATTCCCTTTTTACCAGTAAGGTCCTGCCTCAGCTGAGTAAAACAAGTCAGGAGAAAAAAAAGAAAAACAAAATTCACAACAGAGTGGCGGGTGGCAACATGCTACCAATCAGGAACGAGCGTGTGCTGGAGCTCGACCAATGGCGTGGCAGGCGACGCGTGATCAGTGCGTGACTGCGGCGCGATTGGCTGTGGCGGGGTGCGTGGCTGTGGGTGGGCGTGTGAGGGAGTCAGCAGTGTCGGAGTAAACCCGGTGAACCAAGCGCGAGGAAACTGGGCCAAAGGTCGTGTTCTCGAGCCTCGAGGTGCCTGGTGAATAATACGGTTGGTTCGTCTGGTCAGCTGTAAACGAGGAAGGCACCGTTTCACACACACACACAAACACATACCGGCCTCCATTTCCTTTGAGAGAGAAGTGAGCGTTTTATAACCGCGGAAGAGCGACTGAAACACGGAGAGAGACTATATAGCACTTAGCGTTGGGCTCTGAACTCTTCAGAGCAGGAGGTGAAACGGGTAATGGCACGTCAAACTGCAAGAACACGACAACAGAGAAAGGCTGTATGGCCAGTGGTGGACAAAGTACACAAACCATGTCCTTGAGTTAAAGTAGAGATACCCAAGGTAAAATGGTACTCAGGTAACATCTATTAAGTAAAAGTACTAAAGTATTTATCTTCAAATATACTTAAGTATTAAAATGTAAAAGCATGATTTCTAATGGCTCGGATGTCCTAATATCCTTTCTGTAATAAGACTCACTTTAGGTGAAGAGACTAGTGACTATCTTGGTCGACCAGTCTCTAATAAAAGGCCATTAATTAGTCTGACACTGATGTCTATTAACATTATAAGCACAAACAACTGCAGACAAACAGTTTCCATTAGGTAAGCCGAGTTTTGTACAACAGGTCAAAACAAGCTCAAAAGAAACTGCACTGTACCCTGATTGGTGGGCTCGCTCCACGCTTCTTTCATTTTTTACATGTTGTGCACACATAAGCCAAAAGGAAAGACAGATTTGACTAATGTAGTGGAGTAATAAATAACATATTTGACAAAGTAAGATTAGCTGGCAACAGCTGAAGCGTTTTGGCTAAAACAGTCACGAAAGTAAATAGGGTTAAAGTTTATTATACAGAGCGAAACAGAGAGTAGTTTCAGAGTAAATATATACATATGTACACATACAATATGGATTTGGGGTAAATTGTGGCCAGTATACCTGGCTGTCAGGCTTTTATTCAGTTGCTTGTTAGATAAATCAAAAGGCAGTTTTAAATCTCTCAACTCTTAAACCTCTGTTGAAACTGGTCACATAAGATGATCTTTACCAGTCAAAAAAAAATAATAGATCTCATTATTAAGTACTAAACACAGACAGAGGTGGAGAAATTAGCTGAAGGAGACTGACAGGACCGAAGAAGTAGATCTGATGGAGGTTAGTAATCAAGAAGAAAGTGTGGTAGATTTAAGCTATCAGTTAAAATAAATACTGAATTTAACTGTACTGATCTAATATTTGTCACTATGACTATGAATTTCTGTCTCCTAGCTTATTAAGCATGCCTATGAAGTACAATCCCACTATTTTTGCTGGCACCGATTGAGATTGAGCTGAAATATGACCTGTTTCTGTTTTAAATATTGTACAGTATCTAGGACGAACTAGCCCTAGGTGTGAGAGTGAATGTGTCTACCCTGCGATAGACTGCTGGCCTGTCCAGGGTGTTTCCTGCATTCTGCCTAGTGAGCAATGGGATAGACTTAGGTGCCGCCCGTGATGCAGAAGGATAAGCGGCTTAGAAAATGAATGAATGAATGAATGAATAAATGAAAGATGTTTAGGACCTAGCAACTTATCTAAAAGAGAGGATATCCGTTTGCTTAACTTAAGTATATTTTCCTTATCTGTGCCTATTGGAAGCGGATGAATATACTGTCTAAATCATATTAGGTCTGTGTGTAATATTTATGTCAATTTATGTTATGTTAATATATTGAGTTTCCAAAATCATTTGTCTCATACATGGGTCTCATTTACTCATGCTTACATCTCTAATCTCTACATTAAATTGAAAGTATGGAGTTTAGTAAATATCACGGTTGTTCACGGTGTCAGTAGTAGTGAATTTCAATATTTCACCTTCAAACAAGACAGCTAGTGGGCTAAAGGCTAGACAGTCTGGACTAACATCAACTCAGACTAACAGTGACTACACCCTGGCAGATGAGTGATTACTAAAAGCCATTCAGGTAAGAGGCTTCCATTAGCCTGTTTTTCCACAAAATACTGCAGTTATAGACCTAGCCATGAACATTTTTACTGCTGCATGTCATAATACGCCGTAAACATGTTGTTAAGTTCTGTCTACTGGCGCCCATGCATGCAGCAGCGAATGTGCTTCAGAAATTGCTTTGTGGAAAAATTGCAACTTGTAACTAAAATGCAGTGACAGTATTTCAGAATATTCTCAACACCAAATTGTGTGTGTGTTAAATATCTTATTATTGAGCTGCCAGAGGACATTGTTGCCTATTATAATGAGATGATAGCAACAGTAGCTGCTATTGCACAACAAGGTTCAGGACACTAACAACTCCATCATATATAAGTACAAGACCAAAACATCTTTGTACTTGTAGTGACACTACATGTAAATGATGAAACTTACATTGCCTGTTACTCATGTATGAAGCTCACATTACCACATGCACGCAAGTATATTTAGAGACATTTATTGACAAGTATAACTCACCTTTGCTCCTCTTTAGCCCAGTGACTTCTCCCAACGTTTAAACAGCCACGATTCTGCGAATCTCATGTTCAGCTTGTGGGCTCTTGTCTATATTTGTATTCACTGAATTGATCTACAGACTCATTTTAGCATCAGAATACAGAGTCAGTTACCCCTTGCATTAACTTGTCGGCTCCTACTCGGAATGCTTGGCAACAATACATTT
The DNA here is from genome assembly GCA_024036415.1 of Prochilodus magdalenae. Taxonomy (NCBI): domain Eukaryota; kingdom Metazoa; phylum Chordata; class Actinopteri; order Characiformes; family Prochilodontidae; genus Prochilodus; species Prochilodus magdalenae. Next base: position 278,625 of record JAMWET010005449.1, on the reverse strand, counting down.
TATGGCCCTAAAAGGACATGAGCATATTTGTTTATTATAGACTATGGGTATATAATGAGTACCTAATCTGATATCACATTATTCAGGTTTAGATAGCATGCAGTACTTTGTGTTGTGCTGCATGCATTACAGGGAGATAGAAGTGTTTATATGGTGAGGAAAGGTTGTTGTTTGCTCAAACCACTGCTACTCAGAAGGATTGATACAGATACGAGATGAAACAGATAGTATAATACAGTGTAATACAGATTATGCAATAGACATATTTTCAGATTTGGTAGAATTTGTTTTTGCTGAGCCCAAGTGTTGATTGGATTTTTGTCTTGATTTGGTTAAAATGGCATGATTTCACTTGATAAGTTAAATTCTACTGAGTTCTAAGAATATACTGCACAGACTGGATCAGAAACTTCCAGAAAGATTGGCAAGTGTAATGTTCCTGTGCAAAGTATCCATGTCAACCCTATTCAACCGGAGGTTTTCTTTTCTTTTGATTACCTTATTGTACTTTATTTGTTGTTTTATACAACATCATTCTTGCACAGTCTAAAACAGAAGATTAATGACTTGTTTAAAGTAATCCTAAATAAAATCAGCATTTTAAACGTTTTATAGAGGATGTAAATAGCCCTGATGCGTTGATTCCAAAGCAGAGTTCAATTTGATAAAGGGGTTTGGGATAAAAACAGTTTTAAAAATGGAACTACATCGTCTGAGGGCAGACATTGAAACAGGTGATGGCCAGGGTGACATGAGTTCTTTTAGGATGCTGCTTATGATTTGCAGACAATGTGACATTTCTTTTAAAGCAGCCAGCTGGATGTGTGGGGTTTTTTTTCTTCAGTTGTTATTACTCTCTGCAGCTCCTTCTTATCCGCTGAAGTGTAGTTACCAAGATATCAAGATGTCACGATTGAGGAAACTCTCAATGGTACAGCAGTGAAAAGACACCAGTAACTGTTAAGACTGATTTTGCTGAGAGGAAGTTCTGTCTCTGTTGTGGCTTTTTAACAAGGCAATGTGTGTTGTATGTCCATGTCATGTTTTCATTTATTCAGTTTTTTAATACTATGTTAAAATCCAGCTACACCTTTAGTGATTTTCAAAGAAGAAAATCTGAATGCATTTTGAGTAGGTGTCTGAATTACAGGTTTTGTCTATTAGTTCTACACAGTACATGGTTTATTATTTAAACACAATTATAACCCCATATTAAAAAGTTAGATGTCCTCTTAGTATTTTAAGCATGTTTTGATGACTCAACAATGATCTAACAATCAAAACAGTCTTTAACTGTGTTACATTGGATGTGTTTTTAATCATATTACAAGGCATGTTGCTAGCTCAGTATATAGCATGCAGCCTTGCAGTCTGTATGTCTCACTTTAATGGGCCTTTATAACTGCATATTATTTGGTTTCTTGGTTACTTATTTATCATGTGAATTCAGTAAGGTATCAAGTTTGTTTACTTTTTCAAAAATCTGTTCTCAATAGGACCCTATGGGGTGGAGAAACCTTTGATCTGAATACTCCCATGCTACTGTCTAGGCTAACAGAATCAGGAAATGCTAGCTAATAATATCTACACACAAGGCATGTGACGTTTAATGCTGGAGAACAGCTTGTTTGTTTTACGCAAAGAATCTTTAGCTTTTATAAGGTATGTAGTGATGTAGGTTTATTGTGTCTACATGGGTACACATGAACATGGGTACCCATGTAACCACCCATACATATTGTCACTGTCCAAAAAAAAATATGTATCTCTCTATTTGTGTCTAATTTTACTTTTATGTATCATTTGATCACGTGAGCTGAAGCTTACATTATGTAAAAAAATTCATGACAAATGGATTGAAAAAAAAATGGCCCAGATATGCTGGAAGAAGTCTGGTTCAGATGCTTGTTTTCTTTTTGACAACGATGATATTTATGTTACCACACATTATATATTGCTGTTCGTCAAATTTTCTGCTTTATCACACCTACGGGACAAATAGTAAGTTGCCCATCCCTTGCCTGTAGTAACTTGGTAAGAGGAAAACAAAAATCACTTATCTAATCATCTTGTATGGGGCTTTATCTAATTTCTGGACCTGTCTGAGTCAGCCCGTTTAGGAGGTGTGGTGGCCGTAGGGTGGCCAATCCTCTTCCTGTGTTACGTATCCACACTGTGCAGAGCCGAATGGTGTGCCAGTGTGAGAATGTTTGCAGGAAGATAGCTATGAGACGCATGCGAGGTGGACGCCATCATGGTGATATAAGTGGGGCAAGTGGGCAAGGAAACTGGAGGAAAGGTTATGCTTTGCACATCCCCTCTTCTGCTCCGGAGGGACAGCAGAAAAAAAAGAGGAGAGCTGTTCCCAGTATGGCTAAATATAGGCTAGCACCCTGCCTGTGACTCACATGGAGTGATGGCCTGAATTACCTGCATTACCTTTCTCCCAAAACAGTCCACATTGACAGCATAGTTTGAGATGTCTCAGTTTTAAGGCTGTTCCCTAATGTGAGACTGGAGGGGCTGCTTGACCTTATCATTAGCAGCTGCCTAGTAGCAGCAGAAAGTGTCAGCTTGGGTCAGTATTGGCAGCATACATGCGGCAGGCCTGATGACAGGTTGATAGACTGATACTCCCACACTAGCGCCTTCCCTCGTGGATACGTATGTGGGTGAAAGGGCACTGCTGTGTGTGTATTGTCGGAGGCTGAACATGCAGCCAATCTTGTTCTCCTAGGTGAGGTGCACGTAGTCATTCTGAAAGCTACACTGAAATGTGCAACCTGGTTTAAATTTGTTCAGTGTGTTAAATGGAAAACAATTGCCTTGAGTTATCTTTAACTTTATTCATGTGGTGTTTATTGACTACAAGTCAAACAAATAAGCACATAGAAGGGAGTTGTTACCCATACAGTCAGGTTTTAAAGTGAGGCACTGTTCACATGAAAAAGATCTTCGTAAGCTTTTCAGTGAGTTTCAACTATATTTCTTTTTTTGTTTGTGTTGGAGAAAAGGAGAATCAGCTAGCACATAACAGTTTACAGTGTTTTGAAGACTAAAACGGGCTAAAACTAACCAGTTATGGCCAGTTTCACTAAAAAGCATTGCACTGACTGAACAATTAATTTTTCTGATGACATAGGTACATCTAATTCTATAATTACAGGCTGCAGTGCAACTCTGTATACTTGTTTAGCCCCCCATCACCTTTTTTTTGATAATCAGGACCCCCACAGGACTATTACAGAGCAAGTATTATATGAATGGTAAATCATTCTCAGTGACGCTGACATAGGTTGGTGTGTTAATGTGTGTTGTGCTGGTTTAAGAGGATCAAACACAGCAGTGCTGTTGGACACTGCTCGTTATTGCTGGACTGAGAATAGTCCACCAACCGAAACTATCCAGTCAACAGCGTCCTGTGGGCCGAGTCCACTGATGAAGCTCCATGAGTCTGTAATTGTAGACCCACAAAGTGTAACTATATAGTAAGCGAAGCTGATAAAATGGACCCTGAGTGCAGATACAAAGAGGTGGGTTTTAATTTTATGGCTGAGGGGTGTATGTATTTTCATTGTTAGCTTTGTAGTTAAGTATCATGTTGATACATAAAAGACACTGTAAATCTTTGTACATTGAACCAGCACTGACATGTCACTGCACTCAATAACCTATTTTCTCTCATTTTTCATCACACTCTACCTGCCAAGGTTGAGAGGGGTGGGTCATAAAAATCAGCCGTCAATCCGCTGCAGTTTTATGAGCATTCACAAGGACATATGATAACGACATTAGGCTGTTCTGTAAAACGCATCTATTTACATTAGGATTATAACTACTATCTTGCACGAGTAAAGGGCGGTGTCCAAGTGCATTGGTGGTGTAGTTAAATATGCTTACAATGTGATGGCAAGAGTAGGTTAAACCATTTTTCATTAAGGTGATCTTGGTTCCTGCCTAATCTTCATGCATGCTTTTTAAAACAGCTTTAATTGTGCAATAATACAAAGTAACGATGGGACTTTCGAGGACTTTTGAGTTAGTTGTAGTAGAAGTGAAAGCTGAAAACACACTTTCTTATGGAACAGGGATATGTCTCAACATGTCACAGCAGTATAATCAAAGCAGCCAGTGTGCATGCTCCTGGATAATCACTTGTATTCATTAAGCAGGTCATAAAGGCATCAAGTTTGGGACTGTTTCATGAAGCTGAATAGCCTTAGAACACAGTAGCCATAAAATCAACACTGGAGATTTTGTTTGGACAATTGTTTTGATGCAGAACTCAAATTACTAGAAAACATGCTGACTTGAAACACACTTCACCAACTACCAACTGCTGTGATTTATAAGTTTACTTCAAGTAAACTGTCATTCTGAGTGGTTTTTTATATATATATATATATATATATATATATATATATATATATATATATATATATATATATATATATGAAAAAGCTCCATTCTAGCAGTACTTACCCATTACGCTCTATACCCCTTGCCTTCAGTGTGTAGCGGGTCTGTGAAGTAATAAGTCCCAAAGTACACCCCAGAGAGACAAACCCTCTCTTTGTGTGTTATAAGGTGACGTGATCTTGTAACACAAGCCTCATTGCCCACCTACTGGTAAGCTTGGCACACCTTTTCACAACACAGAGAGCTAAAAAAGTAAAAACCAAACATCCTGCTTCAGTCTAGCTTGCGAAGATATTTTATGTCCACCAGACTTTTCAGAAACAGACACCACTATAAGAATAGCCACAGCAATAAGGGAAAGGAACTTGTAGCATGATGTTGTTTTGGTAGTTGACCAATCAGATCAGAGTGAGTGAGCTAACCAGTCACAGCAACAAAGCTTATCAGGAGGCGGGGCTTAAAAACATAGGCGCTCTAGCAGAGTGTGAGTAGAAATGTAGAGTATGGGGAAAAAATATTGTTTTATATTGTTGTTTTGAGAAATCTATGTTCATACATGCAGATCTACTCTAGTAGATTCCAAAAATATATTTATAATCACTGCACATAATAATAGCCTTTTGAAAGCCTTTTGTTTGTTTTTTTTTTTTTTTAGAAATTCTGGAAATTTACCCTAGCGACTTATTTTGGAGGAAAAATGCACTTTAGTGTCATGTGACAGATGTATATAGCCAAATATAAGATTGAAAGACATAGGCTGTTGGGCAGCAAAAAAAACATCGTGTAACACTCTTTATATTAAAAACCCCCTGTATACGTTGTATTAGCTCCACTCAGTTATGAACTGCTTTGTCTGTTTGTGTGTTTCTAATCATATATAAACAGCCTCATTTCGAGTTGAATCTGGGGTGGGGCAGGGCAGTCCATGAGCCACATGGACCCCAGAGGCACTTCATGTATATAACCCAGGCCCAATATAACTCAGCCACCCACAAAACAAAGTGCTCATGGATGAGAATGCTGTCAGCAGTGGGATTTCCCACCAAGTGACTTACCAAAAATTTAGGTCAGGGAAAAAAAGATGGTGACCAAGATTCTTGGTGTGATCTTGCCTTGTGTATTTAGTGTTTAGTCATGTACAATTAAAGCAACAGATGGCCATTCAAATTACTGATTACTCTATAGAAAAGCACTAAACATTTAAGTTGCTAGAAGTCAAACAGGATGGTCAGTTTCCCAGATGTTGATTAATGCTGGCCCTAGACGGCAAAGGTTTTTAGTAGAGTGTGGGGTGTATTTTCCATAATTCAATTCTGAAGTAAACTTGGATAATTCATGAGTCATCTTTTTTCCTTACCTAAGAGTAAAGTCTGCCAAATGTAATTTATAATTTAGCCAAAGGTCTTCAGGTGATTTACTCTATAATCTTCGGTACAAATCAACAAGCCCTTGTTGCTCAGTCACACAGGTTCAAATGTGGTGATTGCTGGGCTGCTTTGAGCATTGATGGGTTTTAAAGTAAACAGTATTTACACTGGCATAGTTGAATTAGGAAACTACTTAGAACTGGTGCATAGAAGTGACATAATGTGAACTATGTGGAGGATCTATTTTTTCAGGCTAGGGTTAGGGTTTTTGTTGGGGGGTGATGTCTGTGTTTGGGGGAAAAGTACTAATACACTGCTCAAAAACATTAAGGGAACACTTTTTAATAAGAGTATAGCATCAACTCAGTTCAACTTCAGGGATATTGATCTGGTCAGTTAAGTAGTAGGGAGGGCCGTTAATCAGTTTCAGCTGCTTTGGTGTTAATGAAATTAACAACAGGTGCAGTAGAGGAGCAACAATGAGACACCCCCCGAAACAGGAATGGTTTAAAAGGACGAGGTCATTGACATTTTGTCCCCCCTCATCTTTTCCCACTGATTTTTCACTAGTTTTGCAGTTGACTTGGGTCATTGTCACTACTGGTACCATGGTGCGGTACCTGGACCCTACAGAGGTTGCACAGGTAGTCCAACTACTGAAGGATGGCACATCAATATGTGCCATTGCCACAAGGTTTGCTGTGTCTCCCAGCACAGTCTCACAGCACGGTGGAGATTCCAGGAGACAGGCAGTTACTCTATGAGAGCTGGACAAGGCTGTAGAAGGTCCTTAACCCCTCAGCAGGACCGGTATCTGCTCCTTTGTACAAGATGGGCACTGCCAGAGCCCTACTGCTGTGAATATCTGTCTGACCAAACAATAAGAATCAGGCCTCATGAGGGCGGCCTGAGGGCCCGACGTCCTATAGTGGGCCCTGTGCTCACTGGCCAGCACCATAAAGGCTCAACTGGCATTTGCCACAGAACAGCAGAATTGGCAGATCTGCCACAGGCGCCTTGTGCTTTTCACAGATGAGAGCAGGTTTCACCTGAGCACATGTGACAGACTTGACAGGCTCTGGAGACGCCGTGGAGAATGTTATGCCGCCTGCAACATCATTCAGCATGACTGGTTTGGTGGTGGGTCAGTGATGGTCTGGGGAGGCATATCCCTGGAAGGACACACAGACCTCTACAGGCTAGACAACGGCACCCTGACTGCTATTAGGTATCAGGATGAAATCCTTGGACCCGTTGTCAGACCCTACGCTGGTGCAGTGGGTTCTGGGTTCCTCCTGGTGCACAACAATGCCTGACCTCATGTGGCGAGAGTATGCAGGCAGTTCTTGGAGAATGAAGGAATTGATACCATTGACTGGCCCACCGGCTCGCCTGACCTAAATCCAATAGAACACCTCTGGGACATTATGTTTCGGTCCATCCAACGCCACCAGGTTGCACTTCAGACTGTCCAGGAGCTCAGTGATGCCCTGGTCCAGATCTGGGAGGAGAACCCCCAGGACACCATCCATTATCTCATTAGGAGCATGTGGAGGCCATACAAACTACTGAGTACCATTTTGAGTTGCTGCAGTGGAGTTTGGGTTAAATGGACGAGCCTGCTGCATCATTTTTTCACTTTGATTTTCAGGGTGTCTTTGAATTCAACCCTCTGTAGGGTGATCATTTTCATTTCCATCAAACGATGTGGCATCCTTTCGTTCCTAACACATTACCCAGTCTATATGAGGAAAGATATTCTGCATGATTTTTTTCCCATTGAGATCTGATGTGTTTTCAAAGTGTTCCCTTTATTTTTTTGAGCAGTGTATAATAATGCATGATTTTAAAAACTTCTATAAAACTATAATAGTAATACAGTCACTGTGAATAGGCACGGATGGACAGATAGACATGACCGCATTCCTCCAGTTGTACAACATAAGTCACCTTCTTACTGGAGTGTTCTGACGTTGCTCACCACTCTAGTTTGGTGTGGGCTGTTTCGTTGTATGGCAAGTCATGAGGCGGTGAGGTTTACTAGTAACACAAACATACCGTATAAGCACTCCACATCTCTGTTGACCTACATTTGAAGTGCTAATTATGTCAACTTCCCCACAGGTCAGAAACATAATGGTGCCTCTGAATGAGCTTGTCCCTCGTCACAAAAACTGCCCCAAGCAACACTGACCACAACAACAACCCATTTCTTGCACCTGGTGACTAGATTTTCAGCATGTTGAAATGTTAGAGGGTTGTTTTGTGTTTGAGGGAATAAAACAACGTTGTATGCCATTGATGGGATTTGTCAAAATGAGAAAGAATTACAAGAAGATACGGGAGTTGCTGTTCAAGCCTGCTAAGAAACAAATGGGTGGTAAATGGTAAATAAAAAGCCAGAGAGAGAATGGAGAGGGAAAACAGAAAGCAGATGGCTAACCACAGAGAACCATGGCGTCAGAAGAATGGCTGCCTGGTTAAAATCTAACCAGATCTCTCTGCTCATCTTATCTGAAATCTATAACTCATGGTGAGTTTGTAAACAAGTAAATCCCCCTTCCTACCCACACCTTAGCTCACCGCCTTCACACAAAATCAGGAATTGAGGTATGTGGTTTTATGGGGGATGCCCAGATTAATGTCAGTGTTATAGTACTCTTTAACTGACCATAAATGGGCCTTATTGTACTTGCCTGCTGATGTGCGATGTAGTACAAGTATAAACACTTATGTTACAAGATGTAGTTACTTATTGTACATTGACCTGCATGTTTATTAGGTATGTCTAACCTACAATGGAGTAAGTATCATCATTGTTATTGGCCACACCTACCATTTATAATACTGCCCAAAAGTCATAGACCACCCTTCATTTATCTAATATGTCAAAACTGCTCCTAAATACATTGTATCCATTTTTCACTTGCTGTTTCTGATGTATGATTTTCCACTTCTATAAGAAAGGTGGAAGAATAAGTGAGAAAAAAAACATTCCCAATCTGGAGCTAACAAAACATTTACAAATAAAGAGGAAACTGGACTCCTAACAGCCATTAAAGACCTGTTAGACCACCAAAACAGGCACTGTCCGATCAGCAGCACTTGAGGTGAAAATGTAAATTCTCTCGTTTCAGATCTGAAAAAACCACAAGTGTTTCTGTCCATCCTTTTACTGGGGAAAGACCACTCAGCGCTGGGGGTCTAAAAGGATGTATAGCTGTCAGGAGCCATTGCAGAAGAGAGGAAACAGACAAACCATGTTTACAAATCAAACCAAGAAGCTGATGGTGTTCTTAGACCAGTTAGTGGCTCTAAAACAACAGTTTTCACAATTTACCATCCTGCACACCACACATCAGTCTCTATCTTTAAACCTTCAAGGTGTACTAGGAAGCTATGTGCCTCTGAAAATAGTCCAGTAGTGTACACAGAGTATAAAAACCACCATCAGAAAAACTGATGTAGCTTGTATTCATGCTACTACCATGTTACTGTCACTGGTGGTCAGGAATGGTCTGACCTGAGTGGTCTGATGCTGAGGTGGTTCCTTTCCACTGATGGAGAATTAAAGGAAAAAACGATTTGACAGCAAACCAAAACATCTACCTGTTTTATAAATGTTATATTTCTTCATAAGGCTTTCACAAAAAATATATAGAACACTCACTGACTCATTTTCTAACCTGCTTAATCCTACTGGGTTGTGGGGATGCTGGAGCAGAAGGCAGGATAGATTAAATCAAGTTAAGCAGACTCCGGGCTGGGCAGGCCATTGTTCTAAGACCACCAGCAGTTTTGGTTTGACGTACAAAGGTTTTTTTATTTATTTATGTTTATCAGTGAGTTGGACTTGACAGCTCCACATCCTTTGGACACCCATAGCATTGATTAGTCCTCTCACAGTGGAAGAATAGACAGAAACACCTGTGTATGTTTCCTGATCTGAAGAAAGTGTGGACTTGGATGTCCATCAGTTTATCAGTCTGTCTGTTTATCTGATGGTGATAGTTCTAGGGGTCTCTCAGACAGCTGTTCTCCTTATCAGTTATTCAATTTTTAAACTCTTGTTTGGAGAATTTCCTTTATTTTCCTTTACCCTTGCCCTTCCTCATACAAGTAGATTAGCTTCCTAGCTAATCTCCTGAAAAATCGCTGTTTTAACTGGAAATCAAACAACTGAAAGGTGGCATCTGACATTTATACAGTATTATGGTGCTTGTTTCTAATAACCTAATACACTGGCATCTCAGTATAGAGGATAGTTTATATATGCACGTATATAGCTATATATGAACTGAAGTGTTGGAGAAACATCTACAAATGACACAATGTGGCATCCTGTCCTTTTTAACAGATGTTCCCTGTGTGGATACAAACTCTCGATAGCTACAGAGCTTTAAGTAACTTATGACTAGTTTAGAAAACCCAGAATGCTGTTTTGGAATAGAAGGATGTGGAGATAGAAGGGTATTTGAGGGCACTGCTGCTCTGAGCCTCTCTGTTTACACACCCACTTCCTGTCCTCCAGACAGATGGGCCATTGGATCACAGCCCTTGTTTCCACGACGACTGCTTTGGCTGCAGCCAATAGAGAACCACGCGACACATGGCCCATTACAAGAGCCAAGCCAAACTGGCTTTTATTGAGACTTAGAGAAAACATGTGCATATAATACAGGAGCAACACTGCTAATGACTAAAGCTATACAGCAGACAGTATTTCAACTTGTACTCAGTTCAGCTCTAATTGTCAAGTTGTTAAGTGACCTTAAGACCAAGTCTTAGGTCAGGTAGCTGTATGGATCAAAAGGCAAATTCCAGCAGAACAACAAACAATAAACCCTTTGCATAAATACATGATAGTTTTATAGAGTTTTATACTGATTTCATATAAAAAACATTCAACAAAGAACAGTGTATTACAGAAATAAACATTTAGTTCGCAGAACAATGTAAAAAATAGCCCGTCCCAATATATCAATAAATATATAAGTAATAAGTACTTTGATACAAAAATCAGTGAATAAGTGAGTTTGAAAATAACCCTGATGCTATACAGTTAAAATTGGCTCCAAAAACTCGACTGAGAGATTGTATAATAAAATAGAACTTTGGAGAAAGCATTGATCTATAGCTAATGGATTACCTATTCAACATTCTACAATGTAATACTATAAACATGGCACCCTGCATTCAGAAAGTCTTGCATATTTTGTCTTGCAGGCCAGTTTTTGGTTCAGTAACAGCAACACAATAACACAGAGAATTATGTACATGCTTTGTCAGAACATTTAGAGCCTTGGGCAACCATGGTGCTATTTTGGCAATTCCTAAACATATTAATAAGACAAGTGGGTCAGAATTATGCAAATGAATAATGAGCCGTGTTACTGCAGGCAAGAGTGCTTTGACTGCTGTCAAAGCTAAGATTTACTTGTTTGTCTTCTCAGTACATCTTCGCTCTGTCACATGCACAAATTGCACAACTCTGCTTTAAGACAGGCTACCTGCTTTTTGGATGAAACTATGATTTGTCTCCACAGATTTAAACACAAACACGCCAAACTCTCACAGTCACATACACACACAAACAACACTGGTGACACAGTACCTCACAAAGTTGCTGAGCATGGGGTTCTGCTGTACGCACAAAATACTGCTCAGTGTTTTGTATAAATAAAGAAACCAATCAGAATGCCCCAGAGTCCCTCAACCTACAGCAAGACCTGCACTTGGCCCCATTTACTGTGTGCATTCAGCTCCCTCCTTTACAAATTCAATTTCCATGCTGTGGCTTTCAGAGATGAATAATACCGAAAAAGTATTAAATGGAAATCTTTCTTTTGAGCAACTCTATTACTGAGACTATTCTGCTTTGTTATACATGCCAATATATAGCATCAATTTACACTAATGCATGGATGTGCATATGAGTATCATCTCGATAGCCAAAAGAAAACTGGGGTTAAAAAAAGCTTCAGAAGCAAAAACCTAGCCCACACATAGGAAAATACAGATGTGGAGTGCACAGGGCAGGGCCTAAGGTACCTCCAAGGCCACAAAGACAGAGTCATGTAAACAAGTCCATGGGGTTAGAGGGGTGAAGGTTGTTCAAATCTCAGTGAGAGTCAGCTTCACCATGCCCCCCATCTCCTCCATATGGATCTGGAAGGTGTCCTCATTGGAGTAATGCTTGATGATGTTGTCGTCCATGTTTACCAAGATCCTGCCATGGTGTGACACAAAATGGCATGCTTAGTTATCCCTTTTGTGGACACACAGACTATGTTGTAGCTTTCTGAAGAGATCCATGGAACTTACCCTTTTTTACACTTCTTGTAGACCTTCCCCAGCTTCTCAAGAGGAACTTCATACTTTTCTGAAATCTGAGAAGAAGGAAAGGACGTTTATTCTCTTTTCACAAAGACCAATATTACTCCAGTGGGTCCCTTAAAAAGGAACTGCTACAAGTATTTGGGTGAATTATGTGACCTCCCCATGCTATGACTTAATGGAACATTTGTAAACCAGAGCAAATGAATGCACTGCCAAGTCGTATCATAGGTTGTTTTATATTGGTATGGAGGCTTATTGTAGTACATGCCCACCCCCTGCCGTCCCCCTGACAGTTCCTTCTCCCCATTCCCATCGCTAATGACGATGCAATGTGTGTGTAGAATGTCATCATCCACACGCACGTACGTGTGGACATACACACCCATCCCCCTCACACCCACAAACAAATGGAGGCACGCCATTCCTCAGAGTTCTGGCCTGTCTGCATGCCATCTTGTTGGCAAGCCCTTGTCTATGACACTTAAAGCCATCTGTGTGCCCTGCTACCTAGATCGCTCTTCATAACAGCCGTAAACATGTCCTGTACCCCAGAATGGGGAGGGTGGCAAGCCCCCTCAGTTTTGTGTTTCTATTTTGTCCTGCAAGGTAGCCTAACCTTCAAACTGCATTAATTGGAATGACATGGTCCTCGCTGACCAGGCTGTTTAGATTAGGCTGTTTCCAATCAATATTACCTCATTTGAAATATGAGATTGAACATAGCTGCATGTTTAGATTAATCTGACTGAGACCCTAACAATGTCATTGCTGAGTAAAAATATCACTGCAATATTAAACATTGTTTTTTTTTTTATTGTTGTGTTTTTCACTTTGTGGTGTTTGTTATACCACTACCATATAAGCTGGGTCAAGTATATGGAGTCCCTCTATTCCCTGGGCAAGACTCCTAATGCTATATTCAGTTATATCTGTAATGTGATTGTCATGAATACCTGACATGAATAACTAAAAACTAAGCAAATTGCAACAATGTAAATGTAGCATTTGGTCAGCAGGCAGTTGTCATATTATGGTCAGCTATTACAACATAAGATAAGTTTACAGTTCTTTAGAAAATGATTCAATATATTGCAAAACTTCTCAAACTTCTGCACATCATTTTGGTACAATTCAGTATTTTTATAGAATACACAAATAAAAAGAACGCATAAATAAACACAAACTTTAACCCTTCGGAACTTTTACAACTAGCCTGACATTTTTATTTTGGCCAAACAATGAACACAGACTTCACTGAATATAATTATATTTGGGTCTAACATTCCAAATGATTCAGATCAATGCTTTATAATGGATTACACTCCTTACTCTTTACACACATACTTATTACCAAAAATGAATAATGACTCTGCACATTACTCCTCCACACATATGCGCACCCCAGTCTGTGCAGAAGGCCCCTTCGATAGAAGTTTGCCCTGTGGTGCTGGGCTTTTATTGACAGCACTCTTCACGCTGCCCTTCTGTTTTCTGTTTGCGCAGTGACCTGATTAGACCTTAGCCCCTCCAACCCCATGCCAGTGTGCCCCACACGTTGATCACAGAGGGGTATCTCAGCAGATCACACGTGTCGGTTACACTCCCCTAGACCCTGGCTCACGCTCTCTGTCTTCATGGGAACTGTTTGGGAGACGCTGTGCTGTATTACGATCTGAGCCATGGCTTTAGCTTGTGTAATTACTGGGGAGATGGCAGCAAGGAGGAAAGAGGGATAGAGATAGTCTGTGTATGTACATGTGTGCGTGGTGGGAGATTTGACAACAAGGCCACCCACAAAGATTCTGTCCCACAGTTTAGACACAAGTCTACTGCTATACTTATTTGCCTCTTTCTCTTGTGGTGTGTCCTCACATGACCCATCTGCTGCATTCTTTATTATTCAAACTACAGCATGGGGTGCTAAGAGAGTTTATGTACACTACGTTTACTGTGGCTATTTGATCTATTAAAATATGTACATATTACGGATCCAAAAATGCAAATTCCAAAAAACACAGCTACACTGGATTTTGCCAGTTTTGCAGAAAATGACATTTGACTTTTACAGAAGATAGAATGTACAGTGTTCACACCTTTAAATGGAATTTCACAAATTCCTCAAGCTTATAATTTAGTGACTGAGATGTAAACAGAGTCAGGCATAGTGGGTTGTTATGAATTGGATTATTGTACAGTAAAATACCAAGGGATTTTTTTATATAGTAGTCTGGGTTTTTGATGTTACCCTACATCTAAAAGACCAGTATATTATATATGTATATAAAATGGTGAAGTAGTAGTGATTCTAAAAAACAAAAATGTTAACTTGTTTAGAATCACTACAAACCATCATCCTGCTCCTCTGCCATTTATTGCCATAAAACATTCCTCAGGTATCTGCTAGCATTATTATTTTGGAGGCATTAAATGCTGTAATAAAATGCTCAGCCTTTTACTTTGTGTACTTTCAGTCCATCAGCGGCTTGTTCTAGGTCTGGTAGTGAAAGTAGGCAATGTTGTTTTTAGACTTGTGTGTCTAAAGTCGGGAGTCGGACAGCAGCTTAAGCCATAGCTTCTGTTTTGTCACTACAGAATGGTGTGTTATGTTACTGATGCTTTTGTTTTGACAGTAGAAGAGATGAACTCACCGCTTCCACCAGTCCTTTCAGTGTGGGTGTCTTGAGCATTAGGGCATCAAAAACCTCCTCGCTCTCCTTCCGTACATACAGCAAAACTGCAATGGCCAGAAAAATGTGGTCAGATGTCATGACACGCACACAGAGACACATGCGCGCACACACACTTCCGCTGGACTTCTCGAAAGTGAGGTCAATGGGACGAACCCAGAAAATACAACAACAAAAACATTTACCAGCAAAAGTAAAGTCAATGTCATCTATTTTGCTGTGGCCAAGCCTTCATGTGGCTGGGCAGCATTTGATCTGCTCTGGGTGTCCTTGGCTCCAGTGATTCTGCACCTCACATACTGTTCCTTTCAGTTCGGGACGTTGCCCAAACCCACAGACTGACAGCAAATCCCCCCGTATTGCCTTTGACCCAAGACTGCAGGAGGAGAGGGCAGCATTCCAATCGGCTAGGTTAGTGTGCTTGGGTGGTTATTGCGTAGAAAAGGAAGTGTTGTGGAGCTCGGCGGAGGGTACTAAAGCTGGGGATTACACACTCGGCTTCCCAAAGCAGAGACTTTGTGTTGGTTTTGGCGTCAGGCCTGGCCAAACACACACACGCACACGTCTGCGCATACACACCCACCCCTCAGCCTGTAACCCAAGCCAAGGAGCAAATAAGAGGGCCAGAGAAAAGCCAACACGTGGGGAGGCCGGCAGGGCTCCTTTGACCAGCTACGGCTGCTCTTTTATTAAGCTTTAGCTCAATGACTGTTTGTTAAATGTTTATGTGCATGAGTGAAGCATCTAAGCATGTACTGATGTGAATTTCTGAAGAACAGCACATCAGGCTTTTCAAATCCCTTAAAACAGAAAACCAAATAACCCTCTATCCCAGCCCTAGAGAACTTATGCACTGCACATTTTTGTAACTTTTACTGCTACAAACACAACACAGCTAACAAAAATGATTTTTGAAGTCTGCTGTTTTATGCACCATATGCTCTCATATGAAGCACAAATTCAGGGCTACTAAAAAATAAATATCAGGTTTGTTGTTTAATTTTGAGAAACATAATGTAATTGGAAGCTCTGTATAGCTAAACGGTGAAAACCAAATACAGGTTTACAAACCCCATAAACATTTGCTTAACTTTGTATTTAAGCTGATTAATGGAAAAACTCAACCTCAACACTGTCCTGAAAAATACCAGGTCCACCTGTATAAACAGAGGATTGGAGATGCAAGTAACTGCATGAGAAGCCGACTATTTACAGCTTGAGCCACCGACCATGTTGATGAGAGGTGCAACACCAAGCACATTTCATCCAATGTTATTATTTGATATTATTTTTAAAAAACAATAAATGACAACAAATTATATACTGTAATTGTCTGTTTAGATCATCTACCTCAATATTTGACCTTAACGTTAAACTTTCCTAATGTGGTACAGCGTTGTGAGTCATTTTAAAATCATTTATGCTGTTCATTTGCTTTCTATACTTTAAAACTATAAAGGTACATAAAACTAGGATTTCATGTTATTATGTTATTTTATCATTTTAAAACCTACAAGCACAAGCCACAATTCATAACAGAGCAAACACAGGCAATACAAAAGCACAACACACCTCTCTTTGGTTCATCAACCCTGGCCAACTTATTGGGAGGAGATCCAAACTCCTCCTCTGAGTAGGGTAATCTCTTCATCCCGGAGCTGAAAGGTAGAGAGAGATTAGGTAGATGAGTGTATTTCTGAGAAAACCACATCAGCCATTGACCCAAATGGTGCCTCCACTTTTCCTAGTAGTGCAGAAAGTTCAGCTAAAGTTGACTTTTGCTCTACAGTACACATTCTGAACCCTTCCCTTCTTCTCACTAATGAACCCACCAATATTAGCATAGAGAAACAGAGAGAGGCAAACTTACCCATCTTCTGCATCCTCAGGAGAGAAAGGCTGTAAGGAGAAAAGGCAACAGAAGAAATATAATATTACTCAGTTGGTAGGGTGCTTTATACGCATGCTTTATAAAAGTGTTAAACTGAAAATTAAAATTTCTTAATTCAAGGACATTGTGTTTAAGAAATTGCACAGAGTCAAGGGACAGCAATTGAACATCATACAAAGAAAAAGCATTTGAAAGCAGATGCTGGCTGTATTAAGAACCAGGTAATTAAAAATGATTGATGGCAACAACAAACAGTAATTCCCAAATTTCACTGATGCATAACACATAGCGTATATTAGAACTATATTAGAACTAAATCATATTAACTTCACACACTTCCTGCATTAGAAGTACTTGATCATGCTGATCATACTTGTTTGCATGTATGTTATCACTGGGAAAAGCCTGGTTATATAGGTCTATTCTAATGAAGTGTAACTGGGGAGTGTAATCCTTAAGTGTAATCCTTACGATCAAATCTCTTTTATTTCATTTGTTAGCTACCCTGAGAGTTCATACAAGTCCAGACACTGAGGATCATAGCTTTCTCCACCTAAACAGTAACTGATCACGCCTCAGTGTGCACATAATGTAGGAGGGGCACTTCTCCACCTGCTGCTAGGTGACTGAACCCACTTGGGGTTCAGCAGGGTTGCCATTAGAGCAGCACCAGCACCCTGTGCTAAAACAAATGTTTTCCCTGTCTATGCTAGGACAGCAAACAGGCAAGAAGGTTTATTTTTGGCTCCAGTCTGATCTTGGGGTCAATGCCACACAATCACAGTAGAAAAACTGAGTTCTGACCCGCAAGTGTGCAGCGAGAGAGGAAGTCAAAGGTCAATTTCAGTGAAGCCTCTCGCCTGTGCTCTAATAGATTACATGTGACATCAGTGGTAGAGAACAGGCTGAATGGGACAGATTGTGGAGATTTTAAGATTAGGCTAAATGCATCTTAATGATATTTTATGAGAAGAAGCTAGAAGCTTCCTTTGTATGTTAGTGTTAGTGTCCCTAAAAGCTAACTTAGAAGCTAAGCTTATCTTAAACCATGGCTACTCATGAAGGAATGGAAATCAATGTAGGCACAGTGGCTGATATTCCTTATAAGTGCCTGGTTTAAAATTCTGTACCAGGCCTATCAGACTCCTATCTGATAACAGCCAAAACTGTGCCATAAAGAGCTCATTCCATGACATTGAGAGAGCATGCAGTTCCCGCGTGTTAGCAAAGAACAGCTCTCAGGTCACGCTGACCTGACTCTGGTTTTGTTATCTTTAGTGTGAGTTTGCAGGAACTTGTACTGCTTACATGAAAACTACCGGTACAGTTACACAACATTCAGCGAGCAGCGACATCTAGGTACATTAGTAAAGTTCAGCTGATAGCAGCACAAGGCAGCTTTCTAAATGCAAGCATTGTATGCATGCTGTATATGTATCATTATATGTTAGCCTGGTTGCAAAAATCCACAAAACCTTTTTGTTGCAGCTTAAAATGTATTTCATTTCTTAATAGATGCAAAAAATTCATCTTGCATTAATCAACCGGGAGAGAGGCCGAAAAGTGAAACACTTGAGTCATAATACTTGGTCTAATGTCTTCTCTCCTGTACAGTGACATTCTGGTATTTTGTGCTGCTATGTGTAGACATGTAAATAAAATGTGTTATCTCATTAAAAAACATTCAGTTTATTTGAATTATACAGTAAAATGGTGTTTCTTTTAGTTGCATGTACTAAATCTTAAATCTGGACACTTAGGTCCAGGGTCAAGTCCCAAGTTCTACACTTTAAGTACATGGGTATCAGGTACACAGCCTGATAAAGAAAAGAGTGTCTCCTGATAGCTGTGGTCAGAAATATATGCAGGTGTATACAAATGAGGATAGCTAATAAGAGTGTAGCTATGCCATCTTAGCATACAGGGCTGTTTCCAGCTATAAGTAGTATAACAGTGCTGTCAGAACAAAACCCTGTATATCTTAACAGGTAACATTTTTACAAGCTAATAAAAACTTTTAAAAATGCATAAAAAAGTGGAAAACAATATATGTAATTTGGTTGGGGGATAGGGAGTCCATCAAGTAGGATGTCGCTTGGGTACCTCAAATCTTTAGCACAAAATCTTTTGCCAGATCAGACTGACTGCAAGTGTTGCATTGGAGGCTGAGACATACAACAGTGGTATGAATCTTAAAGCCTTAGGCCAAATCTTAAGCTCAGGTCCTCACTTAATGTTAAAGTCTTTTAGTTTTGTTTTTTTAAACATTTGAACCTGAAGTCATTAAATGTGACTTTAGAATGACTCGAGGTACATCTCCACCAGGTACTCACAGTTCATACCTCTGAGAATTTAAATTAATTTATGTTGTGAGCTGTGACAGAGCTACATCTGAATTTTGATCAAGGGGCCAAAGAACACTGCTGTACAAGTGAGAGACTGATGCATTGTGCCTGACTCAGATGTTCTTTAGTCCTGTGCTAACCACTTATGTGGTTCAGTGGCAGTAATGCGACTATTTTCAGGAACACGTTGGTTTTGAGTGTGCCTCGGGTAAGAGGAAGCTGCTGTTACTTACATGGCGTTGGAAGTTGGCAAAGTGGATGTCTGGAATGAAGAGGACAGGCTGTGTTTCCATGTCTGTCATCATCTTGAAAGTGGTGATATCACTGCGCTTGTGCAGGAGAGGCACCTTGACATCCACATCTGGAGAAGAAATTAACATATGCATGTACATATAATTAACTCCCTGTTCAACTGTCAAATCTGCCCTCGCCGAGCAGTGTAAAAAATGCTCTAATGCATTGTGATCTATTGATCTGAAGTGATTCAGTCTATTTTTAAATGGTTGAATCATTGTTTTCAGGATATTTCAAAGATAAAACCCCCCAGAAAATGACATCTGAATCCAAATAGAAATGAACTGTAGTAACAAAGGCCCTTCGATTTACTGAATTGTTTCCTAAAGGATTGTATTCAGTCAAAAGTACTTCCCATTGACCCGCACAGGTATAAGGGAAACTCCACGCAAAAACCAATAATATGTTTAAGGATATGTTCAAATGATTGGGAACCAGTTATCATAATCTTTGTTCTCTACTGGTTTTTAAGCAATATTAGAATCCCATTATCAGGGCACATTGAAACATCTTCGGTCACACTCACAAGAAGCCAGGCCGGGGTTGACTTCAGGACATTTGCCCTTCCTGCGTGACTGCTTGCGCTCCTCATCACGGATTTTGCGCTCAGCTCCCTTATCGCAGAAGACCTTAATCTGGCAGTATGCACGGTGGATGGGCCTGTTGCTGCGGTTGTTGTAGCTGTACGTATCGATCTGCAGGTTGAGGGGGAGACCCTTCACTCCCTTCTGTGAGGAGAAGTCTGTGCTCAGGCAGTTCACTGAGATAAAGATCTGAGGAAAATGGTGAAAGGGGGCTAGATTAGGTGGAATTCTCAATGAAGCAATGCAACTCATGGTAAAGGTGCGCTGGGCGGGTTAAAAGCTTAGTTGAAATAATTTCACTCCACTTTAAAATACATTAAGGATACTATAAACTCCCCATATGGAAAAATATTAAGAAAGGTTTTGATGTCTGATGTAGAATTCTTCGATCTATAGAAAACCTGAAATTCTCAGAATTGTTTAGAGTGGTTATGATAGACCTCTGAAACAGTCAAAACCTCTAAAAGGTACACCACAGAGAGTAATAACACAAAATGGTCGCAAACACATTAGCTGATGCCTTGAGATAATGTTTTAGTCTGAAACTAAGAAGGCAAGTTTAGGTCCACTGGTGGTTTTAGATATTTAATAAACTGGCTATATGTGCTATATAGGCATTCTGACCACTTTTTCTTATAACCATCATTGAAAAGAAAATGTGGAAAACATGAAAAATTCCCTGTTAGTGTCCTACAGGCCATTACATGATCCATCGTTTACTCATTCACAATGTTATATCATCGCTCACAGACTGACTCATGATTTTAAGATACACGCAAGTTATAAAATGGATGCATGTCTCCCTCTAAAGGCTCCTTCCTGTAATTACATATTACTGGTGTTGGAAGCGTAGTTTATTTAAAACAGTAACAATAACGTTCAGAATATACACACAAGAAGATATAAAACATCTAGTAGATTATATAACCAACTTATCTTATAAATTACAGCAGATATTTCTACTCATGAAAACAGAAATGAAAAAAAATATGACAAAACAAAGTACTGTGCAGAGGTTTTGGGCACATGAGAAATTAAATATAAAATGTGTTTATTTCCTCTAAAAAATCACATTTGAATGAACATGAGTGGCTACTACAATAAGGAACGATTACAGGTAAGTGTGTTTATTTTATCATTTCCTTGCAGCAGTTCAGTATTACTTGAAATTACCATCCAATACCTGGGCAGTATCATCAGTGCTTCACTATCAGATCAAGTGTGCTGCTGACGGAATCTGATTCACGAATATCTGAATAGATAATGAATATTTGAATTTTACTTTTGTTACTTTTGATGTCAAAAGACATCAACAGTCTAAAATGTCCGAAGGTGCCCTGAAGCCACTGTGTCCAGTAGAGGGCGCAACAGACACAATTATGCACATTCCCTCAGACAAGTCAAACGGTTACTGCATTGTGGCCGTGCACAGGTAAATCAATGCTTCAGTGGACACAACAATAATAGCATTATCGAATTTATTGTCATCTTGTGAGTTTTCTGTAATCATTATGTTTCCTATCAATACACACAAGAAAGCTAATACCTCCGACCTATTCTCTCTCTCTCCTTCGTCGGTTTTGTGCACACATAGACACACATAGTAAACACACAGTGCTACAGAGACTGTGCACACGGATGAGTATCCTATGACCCCATGTATATCTTGTGATCTACATCCTGGATTTTAGCACACAGCACATACTGCTTCATTTCGGATATGACTCATACAAATACATTTTGTATTATCCTACACAAACATGGATCACAGTAAACAAAAGAAAGTTTGGTCCAAAAGGAAAACTTAGGCCGCTGACCACACCAGAAGCTAGATTTAGGTCAACCAAAAAGAGACTGAGCTGATCCATAGATGAAGGTTACAGACAAAATCTGGCTGTCACTTTGTGACGAGTTGCAACAGAGTCGTCTTGACCTACTCGTCAAACAAGATTCCGTAAAAACTGCCAGTGTCTGTGTTCAGGGTCTCGGCTCCTTTACTTTGTTTCCTCGTTCTTGTTTGTGCAGTTGCATTAGTGAGCTGCGTCTCACCCAAACGTCTCTTACTGAATGCATCACCTTAGCACACAATAGGGCTGACAGGTAAAATGGGCTGAGAAGCGATTCTCACCAACTACCGCGCTAACACTCACACCCACATGCACCATTTCTCAGTCACACAATAAGTTTCTGTACAAACCGACCAACTATATTTTCTATTTCATCATTCATTCCACATGAACTATTAGCCAATAAAAGAAAACACATTTAAAGCCTGGACAAATTACAAGACATTTGGAAACTCCCCCACTTGCACTTCCTTGCTATTATTCACTCCTGATCACACCTTTCTAACCTGGAGAAACAGAAGGCTGGGTTTGTTTTGCCTGAATGGCGCCCATTGTTTGACTAATCACAATGTGCCCTGCATTGCACTGTCTATTTTGAGTATAAATCTTCTCCATAGTCCTATTTTCCTAAGAGGTCTTATTTTAAGATGGTCTTCTACACGCATGCTAACATTGCAGCCTCATAGTTCAAAAAAGGACATTTTTTCCATTCCATTGGAAACTTCTCACGACCTGTTGGTATGTACCTAACATGCTAACACCTACCAGCCTACATGTCTTAAGGTAATGTGACGCAGCATTACAAGAAACAAAGCAAGCATTTAATACAAGAACACTGTATATGCAACAGCTGCATTTAAAAGTCCAGTAAGCACAAAAAG
Organism: Prochilodus magdalenae; assembly: GCA_024036415.1. Taxonomy (NCBI): domain Eukaryota; kingdom Metazoa; phylum Chordata; class Actinopteri; order Characiformes; family Prochilodontidae; genus Prochilodus; species Prochilodus magdalenae. The sequence goes on along the minus strand of JAMWET010005449.1, from coordinate 255,971 downwards.
TAAATACTATCAAAGCTAATGACCATAGGTGCTCATTACAAAAGTGAAATCTGAATTAGTTTTTTATTGGAAGGTCCGGGGAGGGTTGGAACAAGGAATAAACAGGTACACCCAGTTTCACCAATCAGAAATAAGATACAGGTGTGATTTCACTACTGTGCATACCTATCGCCCCCCCTAAGCTGACAAAAGACTTTGTCTGAAAACAAAATCTGATTTTAAAAGCTCTCATATCAATCTCAATATTGTCCAAATCAGCAGTTTAATTTAAACTGCATTATATGTGGGGTTTTTTTGGTTTGTTTGTTTGTTTGTTTACTTCTTTTGAATTTCAAAATTGTTGTTTTGGTGCAGGTTGTAACAATGGAACATTTTGTATTTGATAAAATGTACTTATTTTGGGAGAAAGCAGTGGTAGAAATTTATGGTGGGTATAACAAGTTACAGAAGCTAGATACAAAATGGGTATAATCAGCATAAGTCTCTCTATCAGTGTGATTATAATGTGCTACAAAGCCTACCTTTGCCTCCTCATTGATGTCCCATGTGAAGGATATGGCATTGTAGGCTATCTCCTCAATGTTACTGATGGTATTGAAGCTTTCTTTGTAGTCAGCTGTGGACAGCGGAAAATGTTAAGGTTAGTAACAAAGTAGGGAGGGTGGTGGAGGACAGGATGATGTCTCAGGAGAAAGGCGGAAAACAGTAGGAATATCCGCGAAGTGTTTACACATGAAAGGAAAAGAGAAGAAGAACAACTTCTGCTAGACTTGGTGTTGTGAGCTATTAATAGAGGACAGGTAAAACTGGACTCAGACACCTCTTCAACAGATCTTAAGCATCTATATAGACTCTGGAATTACACTGTCCAGCAATGTAAACACAAAAACTCTTTATGTCTGAGTCGCGTAAAGACATCATCCATCTTTTGAATGACAACATTTCTGTAAATAGATCCCCACTAAAGTCTTCCAGTCATGCTGAAGGACGTTTATATCTAAGGTACAAAACCTGTACCTGAACAAGGTCTGCATTGGCATGTAATTCTCCAAGTAAACAAAGTTCACTAACAGTTGGAGCTAGCACCACTGGCAGTAAAAACAGTGCAGAGGAGCTTCACAGCCTCCAGTTATGTTGTCTTCTGACCTTTGTTGTATGTTGAGCGTTTAGACTGATCGCAGACTCTCTTTTTTTCCAGGTAGATTTAGGCAGTTTGCCTTATTCCCACCTGCCGCCCCCATTGAGTTTAGTGTGTGGATGGTAAACAAATAGGATCATTAAGCTCTCTCAACCTCCACATCCCCCTTTACCCACCCATTTCCACTGTAGCATGACTGTCCTCTTTCATCTACAAAGGGTTTACTGAGGCGAATTGACAGAAATCACCTAATAGTCCCATATACTCCATGTTGGCTAAAAGACCTTTAAACACTTAAATTCTGACATACATACAGAAATATCTGTATATGTTTGTTATTAAACTGTAATTACATCAGATGCAAAACTTTTACTTCCAATTTGACTTGAGAAATTGAGACTGCGACCCCAAGATGTCTATGCTATGATGATGAACGTGTTCTCATGTTTACCAATACAAAGTAATGACAAACACTGTGAGCAGGCCTGAACAGGGTAAAGAAGAAGAAAGAATCGCCTCACCAATGTCAATGCATCTCTGTTTGGCCGTGTGCTGTCTGGAATGCCAGTACTTCCAGTGCTTCAGCTGGTCATCCCTGCATTTCTCCTCACCAAATACTACCATTACAACACTCTAAAAATAGAAGTAAAAGTCACATATATGCAATTGTGCATGCTACCACATAAAAATAGCACAGTGTTTCAAACCACCCTTCTTTAATTTAATTTCCAGTCAGTTTGTTTGGAAATATTATGTAATATAATCCATTGTGTAAGAAGTGGGGAAGTCAAGACTCCTAAAAACTGTACAGGACCTGGTAGAGGTGTCACCTTTAGTTAAACCCTACTTAAAGCTTTCATCGTCTAACCTTGCGCTGTGAGAAGACATTGTTATGTGACAATATGTGTAGCGGTCAAGCTACTACTAAAAAAAGAAACAGATAAAAAAGAAGTTAATTTGCAAATCAAAGTTGCTGCTGGTGTTCTTACTAAATGCGTTACTTGGATCGTGAGAAGCAGAAAATGCAACCTGAACGTTGCAAAGACTGAACTTTGGAAGTGTAGAAAAATATCTCTGCAGGTCTTTAAAAACTGAAAGCAAGTCTCCTAAAATAATGGAAGTTGTATTGAAAGCAAAGGGCAGACTAATACTGGAATGACTACTGTACTATACTAATACTAGACTGATATTATATTGGATTATTGAGGCCTTTGAGTAATTTGATTTGTCTTAATGACCATTTTGACTGGAAATAAGTAAGGAAAGGTCTGACTTTTCCCAGTATTGTACATACATACTGCACTTACCCTGACTTTACAGATGGGATGATGCAGGACTTTGCTATTGTCCGTTTCCTTTAGAGTGATGGGGTAGAACTGTCCCTTATTGAGGTAGGTCATGGTGCCGTCACCTGACTTCTGACGGAGAGACTTTGAGGCTTCCAGTGTGTATTCAAAATTATTACTGTGAAATAAGCAAAAACACAAAAAAATCTCTCTTATGGCATACAGTTACTGATCCCCATTGGTACTACAGTACTGAACCTTTTCCACTATGTTTGCTGAAATATGAAAATGGTCTTTTCATATTTGCTGGAGGTTTACATTTATTTGCTTGTAAGCTTCAATCATAATACTCTAACGGCCCATTCAAATTTGCATAGGCCCTGAGCGGGTCATAATCTGTTCACTCCTGAGGGGCTCCCCTCAAGTGAGGTGTCTCTCTGGAGTGTAATGTGTGGTGGCTTACCCTGACACGGTGTCGAAAGTGGCATACTCCTCCTGCGCCATCCGTAACTGGAGATCCCCTGGGAACGAGAACACCTGCAAAGCACAAAAGAGCGGGCGAGAGGACCCGGCATGAGCGCAAACAGCCACACCGCGGCCCTGCTCCCAGCCAGCTAGAGAGCAGAGCCGCAGGACAAACAAAAAAGGAGCTCTCCCCCGCTCCCTGTGTGTGCAGGGTTTTGTTGGGGCTTTCTAAAGTAATCCCCCCCCAAACTAGGTTTAATAAAGACAAGAGGAGAGAGAGAGACAGAGAGGGAGCAAGAGAGAGAGAAGGCCCAGGCTATTGTGGAGAGAAAAATACAGCACTTTATTGTGCCAGCGAGACAATGGCATAATGACATGCTAGCCGCTATTCTGGCCACGTTCAAATAACATTACAAGCAGCACACCGCCCGCTCTGGAGTCTCCTGTAAACATGATATCATATGAGGGTGGGAGACAGGGGGACGCTGAATGTGAGAAAAGAAGAGAAGGATGGAGCAGTTGGGACACAATGGGCAGCTAAACAAATGATGGGATACATCAGCTCCGTGACCTACCTCTTGTGCTCCATCCTTGAATGTTTCTGGAAAGGTGGAATCGGGTGTGCGAGGCTGAGTGTTGGGGCTAAACTGGTTGTGTGTGAGCTGCCGGTCAAAAACAACTGCATGGTTGTCTGGCTCTGAACAGTGGGGGTTGGGGACTGTGACGGAGAAACCGTGGGATGGCCCCTCCGTCTTGACCGGGTAGGTGGGCACTGCAGCGATGGACACCGTGACAGTGGTGTCAGGTGAAGGGAAAAGGGCCCTCTTGTCCTGAGCTGCAAGTTGGTTCCCTGGAAGGACCAGGCTCCCTGGAAGGACAACCCCTTTCAGCACCTGGATCCTGTTGTCGGCCGATGCCATGGAGGTCTCAGGGAGCTGAGCCATAAGGCTCCTGCTGAATATGAACATAGAAAACAATGTCAGAAAACAAGAAGAGCAGTACTATCTACGACCTCTGCTTTGAAGAACACGTCACCTTTTGTTAGGATCCACATCAGAGCCCAGGATGTCAGTCTTTGGCTGGGATATTGTCCTCTTTTCCCGTGGCACCTGGGGAAGGCAAACACAGCCTCTGTCAGGTCTGTTATATAATCCTATGGGCATACAGTGCCTTCTCTGGTCTAGTTACTAAATTTGGAAGCTGCATTTAAAATCTTACGATGGCAGGTCAGGCTAAATATCATGACTTCCATGTCAACAAGATGAAACTGTCAAATGCTAAAAATTAAATGAATATGTCTAGTCATTTTTTTCCAGATCCATTCAGTGTGTCTAACCCTTGTCTTGCCACTATGCCCATGTATGGAAAATGCAATGGAAGCACATGTGAAGGAAACATGCCGGAGGTTAGAGGCTGTCAGTTGCAACTGAAAATACTACATAAAATCCCTGCCCTCCTTTTTTAGCAAAAAAATGTTTTTTTGTTTTTTTATCATGTTGTGACTTTTTATGCAGCACTGATTCAGTTCTCTGTTGTAGACCAGGCATCATGGACATTTATATATATATATAAATATATATTGAAAGTTCCAATCTCCAAACTTTTTGATACATATGGGCCAAGGTCTCATACCTTGTAGTAGTCGTAAAGTAGGCCCAGAGCGGCCGCACTGTCTTCGTCTCCATTGATGCTCATCATGGCCTTGGTGGCGGCAGTGAGGGGGTTCTCCAGAAAGGACTTCCAGGCTTCGTCCTCACTGGTGAAGGCACGGCGCTGACTGTAGGCTGGATCATTCTGTAGCACCAGCACCGCCCGCTTACTGTTTGGGATAGAGAGGTGAATGAGAGAGAAGCGGCGGTAGTCATTTGTAAAAGTATGTACCAATAGAAACAAGGGCCCAAGAGGAACCAGTCTTAAGTGAATAGGGAGGCCAATGGAACAAAAGCCTTGCTTCAGCGAAGGATTCATACTGGCATGTTGGTGTCATATTGACTTATGGTAAAGTAAAAAAAAAGACAAATGAACATTGTTGTTGTGTAAAAAGCAGTCAAAGGTCTTCTTTATCATGCTGATCTACCGCAAAACCCGTTCGAATGTCGAATAAATCTCAGTAGCTTCCTGCTTGACAAGATGCTGTACTGGATCTTCCAGTAAGACAGAAAAAGATCACGGCTTCTCATTGGTGAGCTGCCAGAAAACTTGATGGAGTGATCTGCGTGACATTCCACATACTGTTTCCGTCAGCCCTTCTCTTTGTTGTTTGTTTTAGCTATTATTACTATTAATTTATGCTAACATTCTCCTCATCACCCCCATCATCATCATCATCATCGTCACATTCTTCTTATACAGCTATCTAATTAAATCTGACGTTGGAGACTCAATTAGCACATTTCACTGGCATATGAACACTATTGACCAAAAAGAGACGAACATGGGTGTATCTTCGGAGCTGGAAAATGAAGGAGGAGATTACGCAAATGGCATCTCCAAACTGAGATATGCATTCTCCAGCTTGGTTCTTTCCATTTCCGGGGAACTTCCAAGAAACTTGGACAGGAAAATTAACAACAAACAACAAAGAGGACCAAGGATCTCATGTTTTAGGCCTAGTGAGTGCACTAATCCTTGATCACGGCAACAGTTAAGATTGTGTTTTAGATCAGACTGTGCACTCCTACTTGTTCATTTGAACTGAGGGAATCGTACTGACTGACAGCTCCCCATTCACGTCAAAGTCATAATCGTGGTATCCAGCGCTGAGTTGCTATGGTGTCCCGTCCATAGGTTAAAGCAAACGGATTACGAGTAATCTGATAACGAATTGTGCCATTCTCTAACTCTCTGTTTGATTTTAACCCTGCAACCCGATAGATCCGTTATCCTGGGACAATGAGCTCTGAATGGACACGCAATCCCGCTGCTAAAACAAGAGGGGTGACCAAGCGCAAAATCTGTAATGATGAGGTTCAAACAACATCCTGATCAAATCCAGGAGGAAAAAAATAGTTTCTGTTGGGATTCCTGGTTACAGGATCTGCCTGAAATTTTGTGAGGGGAGAGACTGATCTGAGTCTGAGCTGGTGTTAGAAGTGAGCCCCGTAGCTAACTCCACAGGTGCGTTCATGTGACAAGTGCCTGTTTTAGCAGTTTTGACCTGGTGGGCTACATTCAACCAGTCTGTCTCTGACGATAAGACATCGAACTGTATTTATACGTATGAGTTTTAAGCTATGTATAACAGGGCTTAAACACACTTTGTCCCCGGCCAGAAGCAAGAAGCAGGCAACGCCTAACAGGTGTACAATTTCACTGGAGTCAACAGCCTTCCAGTCTTTGCCCTGGAACTCTAAAGCACAGACTCCGGATATATACGAGTTCCATATATATGAGTTTCATCCAGTCCGTTTCCAAATGTAAAAGCTCTTAATGCCTTGACTCGACAGACTCCGGTGGCCTGAGTGACTTCAGTCCACTCCAGTAGTCAACACTAGCGAGGCAGCTGCATCGGACAACACAATCAGACTCAAACCCAGACACAGTCCGACTGAACCTCCGGCTTAATTCTCCTCTAAAATGATCCTAGCATGTCTGTACGAAGGCGCGCGCTCAGTGCGTGTGGGCGAGCGAGCGAGCGGGCGCAGCAGCAGGTGCAGTTCCACCTGTGAGGGGAACAGGTGAAGAGAAAACCGAGCAGCTTCCCAGGCACTCTGACGTCTGCTAAGTGGCCTCTGCGCACCTAGAGACTCACTTCTCCACAGAGAACTGCTCGGCTGGTTGTAGCCTCCGAGCTAAACCGACATTTAGTACAAAACACGCCGAAATGTGCTCGCGACGGTCCGCGGACGTGCTTTATCTCCACAGTGGACCTTGGCTAGTGAGTGTAGACACTTACTTGTCATGCTCCTGTGACATCTCGTTCGGTCGGACTGGACTTTCTAGTTGGTACTGTAAATCCGACCCGTCTTCTTCTCAGGAGAAGCGAGGGAATGAGGGCTGCCTTGGAGCTGCTGCGTGTGCGCGAGAACGGGTTTTGTTGGCTTTTCTTGCTTTTTGGGATATACTCAAAATTTGGGGCCGGTTTTACCTGTGACTGGCCGTGGGATTGGGTTACACCTGATGGGCGGAGCCTAATATGTAACGAGCCTGGACCGAACTTCTGATTGGTTAACAAGGGTCGATGAGCGTCGTAAACACTGAGACTGAGAGCCAATGAGAAGCCAGGGCGAATTATAGCGGGATTTTGCGGAGCTGGACTGCCTGTGAGCATTAGAGAGACTAGAATAAGCTAAATGCTATATAGAGTAAGTCTAGTCACTTCACACAGTTACACATAACCTATTAACTCTGTATACGTAAATAAAGCCATTCAGAGTGGACTGCAGAAATATGCCAACGTGGTGATGAGAGTAGTCAGGTATCTAAACCGGGTGTCCTGTAATGTCCTTAAATGCCTTGCCTCGTTATTACACAATGTGATAATGAATATCGTTACTGTCCAGTATCTCCATTCCAAGTATATCCAAATATCTCATTATTGTTCATTTGTTTCTTTGTTTCCTGCCTAATTTGAGGTAATTGAACATTTAAAATGCTATAAAGCTGCATTAAGAAAAATCGAATTACAAAAAACAGAACAAATAAAACAATACAAATAGAAATAATAAAAAGAAAATGAAGAAAATAAAAGTGAATAAATAAAGAATGTTTTCCCCTCTCCTCTTTTTTGGACAGCAACAGTTTGCTGTCTGATGCCCGACACATGGCCTTCAGATTTAATATAAAATCTTGGCTTATGTTATTGCTCATTCTTCTTGTATTTGAACCTACTTTGTCATTATGGACACAATACTGGGTCAGTAAAACAAAATGGTCATATTTACTTTGTAGCTATTTGCATCTCCTGGATATCATCATTACCACATGTAAAGAAATCCTCTGAGTGGATTATGATCTAACAGTAAATCAGTCATAAGGACTTTGATTACACCTCAGTGTATACTGGATTATACAGAAATGTAGAAAAATACATTTTATGTAAAGTCTTATTTCCCTAATACATCCACGTCTACAAAGCTAACCAGGAGGATCTTCAATGTAATCGATACAAACACAAATATTTATAGGAGTAAACATGCACATATATATACACACTTCAGATTTAGGCATCAGAATTTAATCTTTATTGTGTAGAGCTTGCACTCAGTGTAATAACCATTGTTTTTCTACACCTTCATTTCCGATGTGTATACTAGTATAAATGCACATGTGTATATGTACTAACTCCCACACTGTGTGACAAAACATTTTAATCATGGTATTAATAACTACACAATCACTTGTATGAGATTACAAGGGGTGCAGATTAAAAACTTATTTCCTGCCTGGAGTCAATAAACAAGTTTCACACTTCTGCCTCTTGTCCATTGCATATGAATAGGGGGTTCACTTTCTGCTGAAACCACAATCTAAAGAGTGGCTATTATGCGTTGCCAAAGGGAGGGGATCAAGTCTTTAATGATGCTGAGTTTCCCTCAGAACTGCGACCCAGCGCAATTGCAATAGGTTTATTGTGTCAAAACGAGAAACCACCTTAAAAACCTGATCTATAAGCCTAGTAAAGGCTGCACGTTTGGGTGCAGAAATTAGCCTTGTCTTGAGAGTTATCACCTTGAGAGCAAAGAGACAAATCTGTTACTCTGTAGCAGTACTGAGTATCTGCTAAGAGGTACCAATAAGAGCTCAAAATGAGAGTAGCTGATGAGTTTCGTTCCAAAATGCTGTTAATTTGTACCAATGTTTGCTATGATGAGTTTTTAAAATGAAAGACTGCTGATCTATAATGGAAGACACAATTCCTTTTTTCAATAATAAAGGTGGGATTCATCATAGCATAGCACCAGTACTGCTTGTGTGTGTAAAGCCTACTGTCAACAATGTATTTTATAGAGCAAAATTTGTTTCTAATGTGGTTTGCAACCAAAACCTACACATAGTAGTAAATAGTAGTCCTTTTTGGTAACACCTTATCCTGTGTACTATGTGTAAAGTTATGAGATTATTGAACCTAATACTGCCAACAGCTGAAAGTTTCACTAGAGAGTTTGGAAATAACATGCGCTGTTCAGTACTGGGAGTGTAGTACATCTCTGCTAATATTTTTTTACTTACTCTTCATTTGGTGCTTCCAGCATGTTATATCTCAAACACTTCTAAGAGAAGTGAGACAAACTACATTAATTACATTAATTAAAAGAAACTTACACTACACTTTCACTGTTTTCATGACAGGTAGTTATATTAAACAGAGCTGTCATTGTTTTTACTGAACAAGGCAGTAGAAGTGCACAATTTATTAATTAAATATGTGGAAAAAACAAATATTAAAAGAAGTCTGTAAATATTTGCTTTATAACAACATCCAATGTTTTCCATTTCAATTAGTCAGATTAAAGCAGAGGCAACAAGAACAAACGGGAGAAGGCCGTATCACCAACAGTGTTTATATCCTAAACATACATTTGCCAATCACCTACTAAACAGCAGACAGAGAGGGATGGGATCATTAGGAATCCTCAGGGATTCATTTGCATATGCTTTGACTTGGAAAAACACTTGTAGTTAAAAGCAGGCAGATGTAACTTTTTGACAGTTACCAACATGCAGGACATATAGACCCATGCACTGTGTAGCAAAGGTTAAACACAAAGTTAAAAAATAGATTTAGTTGAATAAAGAAAGGTATACATAAGTTATATGCAATGTATTTAGGTATAACAGAAAGTTAAATTAAATTAAATTCAAAAAGAGATTAAAATGTTTTCATAGTTTAATTAAAATTGTATATATATATATATGTATATATATATATATATATATATATATATATATATATGTATATATATATATATATATATATATATATATATATATATAATATAATTGTATGCAGAAAGTATAGATTATACTTGGCATGTGACACATTTTGTGTATTTATTTTGTTTTAATACACAGGTATTTAAAAAGTTGTACATTTTATTTAAGCATATAATATGTTTGACTTAGGGATTTACAATGTTGTACAGTTTATTCTACATACGTATTTATATGTGGCATGTTTTTATTTATAGTTGTACGTGGTAAGGTTTTGTGAACACAGCCCTTCCCATATCTCTTGATGACCACTCCTCACATGTTAAGGGCACCATCCAGATGATCAGAGATTATAACCTTAAAATGAGACATGGGTAAGAGAAAAACAAACAGCACTTGCTCTTAGAAGAGAGCTATAAAGATAATATCTGAAAAGCAGAGCCAACCCCCTCCCCCCACACACACTCCTCCCACCAATTCAAACCCACACACACTCATGCTCCTCTTCTCTTCACTGTCCTTCTAAAGTGTTTATTTATCCCAACAGAAGGACACCTGTTTAAGCTGGCTGAGTGTTTATGTTTGTGCTCAGGTCCTGGGATAAGTTCTAGCTACAGGAAACCAAGAGACGCAATGATATCACCTCTACACCCCTCAGGTTTCAGACCAGTGAAACAGTTCACAGCATTATTAAATACAGCAAATACTTCATAACTGCAGCTTTCATGAGGTTGATAACCCAAAAGTCACCACTTAAAGTCAAACTAATAAAAAACAAACATCGGTTCTTATAATCATAAGAAAGCATAGCACTAATTATATTCTGGTCTGCCTGCAGTTTGAATTTCATGACCAGTAAATATGAACAAGCACATCATTAAGCCATAATGCGAAAGTCAGTTAGACCCTGAATTAGCAGTGAAGACGTTTTATTAAATTATGTTGAAAAACTGTTTAATTCTGTTTAATCAAAAAAGTTCAGTTTCTGCTCTCAAGAGCAATTTCCAAGCCCACACTACCCCTAGACTGACACAAGGCTAAATGCAAATGATGCTGATACCAAGACAAGATCAAAATTTAAATCATACTGAGCTTGAGTACTACAATACCTGTTTTCCGAATATTTGTATACTGGTACATTCCAAAGCTGATATTTAATTATTTTAGGGATAAACATAATAAAAAAAATATAGAATAAGGAAAAATATTCTCCTAGCTATGTCAAACAGCCATGTGTACAGTGGACTACAACATTTCCCACCATTCACTCAATACTTTAGATTACATACATTAGTAATTTGTTGTGAAAAGCAAATACATCCTAGCTTTCTGGGAAAATGACAGAATTAGCTAGAGAGCACAGTCTTATAATTTAGACAACTTTTATTTATGTAGTTAAGTTCATTTATGTAGCTACATTTTGTAGTTATGTAGGTAAGCTTACATGTGTAAACTTAATTCTTGCTTGAATATGTGATGCTGTCTATGGTGAACCATTCCAGTTTTGGTTGAGGCTCGGCACTGTCGGTTACATTCTAGCTCAGCATATGCATGGAATTACGGAGCTGGGCTGAATCTGTGCCGACTGAATGAATTTCTGCTCATTAGCTACGTGGCAAATCTGGGCTGAGTCACGATTCACAAAGCACGAGCCACCCAAATAGGCTATTTTTCAGTTAACCCTGTCAGACTGTAGTGAAGCATGAAAATGATAGCACTATACAAACGACTTCACTAAAAATATTTTTTCAGTGAAATTCATAAGTTAGCAAAGCAATAATCTCTGTTATATTCTGTTATATTCTATAACTCAAAGTTCAATAAAATCTCAGTTTTAAGGCAGTCAGGTTGCTTATTTAGAATCAAAACAATGTTGTTGTTTTTTTGAAAATCACATACTAGTCCTGTAGAAAAAATGTGATACTCCTCAAAAGTAATTGGATTGTTCACCCTCTAGATAGGTCTGTTTTCTGTTTTTTTTTTTTTTTTTGGCAGCATGTGAGTGTGTAATGGTACAGCAGTATAGTGCATGGGTAAGAAAGGCTGTGACTGAATAAGCCATTCGTCTTTCTCTGGTCATTATTTATAATACTGAAATTGCATATATAAAAGATTTTGACATGTGGGCCCAAACCAAGTGATGACTGAATCCACTGTATGTGTCAAACTATATACATACTCTTCCAGCCAAGTCTGTATTTACACAGGAATAATGTACAAATATTCATCAACGTGTGAGACAAACTTTTTCACACATTACTAAAGCAACATAATACAACCAACACCCATGAAGTACACCCTACAAAACTATGTTGTTACATACAAATGCGCACACACATGGACACACGCGCACACACACCCATTATAATGCCAGGGGCAGTGTGATGGCTAAGCATAATGAACTAAAACCATACTGTTAAACAACATCACTTTTCTCAAAGGGACATATACTGATAAGAACTGTTATTTGTACACATACTGGGCAAAGCATAAACACACCGCAAACTATATGGACCTCTGTAAAAGTCATAAAATATGTAAATTAAATGGAGGAACAATCAACAACAAAAACAGAACAGACTAATACTATGGCTATCAATGAATAAATTGAAATTTCAGAAATGTATCATGAGATTGAAGTGCATTAACTCATAAAAGCTTAAACGTGGAATTATTTCAGTTAAACAGGTTATATGCTAAAGTATGTGCTAAAATGTTGCCCTATGCTCTCTAAGTGGGACAAAAAGGGGTCTTCACATTTCAGTTATGTCAATGCACATCAAATAGCGGGAGGCTGTAATCTGGCTTTTGCATCTCAGCTAGCCAGTTACAAAACCTGAATAGTGACTCCCACCTACACCTGCAACAAACCAAACCAAACCAAAATGGAAAAAAAACTATAATAAACTTACTAGAGCAAAAAATCTTAGCTTAGAACAACACATGCTATCTTATATCATCAAGCTTATGCATTAGAGTGACATTAAAATTGGCGAGAGAATGCAGCCTATCTATCTACGTGGGCCAATACCCAACATTTACAGTATTATGCTACTAAAGTAGGGGTTAGCTGCATATGTAGCTTAATATGCCTCTTCAGAATTGATGCAAGAAACTCATATTCGCAGCAGCATGCACAGCATTTCACTCTATTGTAGTTTTCTCATAGTAATATTAGGATATTACCATGAGGGAGGAGCTGGGTTGTGCAGTCAAATTGGACAGTTATACACACTTTGTGGAAACAGTCTTCCCAAAGATGCTTGGCAGGTTTGAAATCTGGGGAGCCCTGAAGGTGGTCCTTCTCTATTACAGTAGCCCCTTCACTAATAAATGTCAAAAAGCGATCAAAACAAGGGGCAATTTTTCTGCTAGCACCCAAATGGAATGTTAGTGCTACTATGCCAGTATGTTAACAAAACATTTTATTGGCCATTCTAGATTTAGATATTAAGATCTAGCTTTTAAAATTTAAAGCTTACAAAAGACTTATTAACATATTATGGCAGCAGAGCATGCGTTGGTTCCATGATGCTTGGTGCAGGCTTAGCCAGACTACATATAGTTTTAAAAACTGTCAGAAATGTCTTTGCACATTCAATATGTGCATTTATGTTTACAAAAAAATAGCTGCATAAATAGCTGCAGAAAAAAGTAACAAAAGTTTTAAACTCTGCCATGCATGTGACCTAAGTAAGGACGGGCCTTATCACTGTACCTGGTACCTTATCACTGTACCGATGGTTACGACGACTGCCCTCAACACCACCTTAACACTGCCAAAGCCTTCAACGGTGTTGTGTCAGACTGTCATGGAGTGACTCAGAATGGCAGTGTATCATCTTTAGTGATGAGTCCCATTTTTGTCTTGGTGGAAGTGACCAACAGATCTGTGCTGATAGGTACCATGGTTAGTGCCAAGATGAATGGTCCAGAAGGCCTGGTGTCAATTCTCCCCTACCCTGCATGAGATGGATTATCACAAGACACCTTTTTTTCTTACAAAATTCATACTGTGTGGGACATTTGAAACCATTACAAGCTGATTTTCCTAATTATGTCTGACATTTCCTAAATATGTTAGTAGTTTTGAAGTAAAGGCTTTGAGGGATACATAATTGTTCCAGAACAATTTATCCATCAGCCCTCCCACTAGCAATCACAAATATGCAGATATGACATCTAGTTAATAACAGGGCTCTCATGGTAATTTATGAAGTGTATAGTATGTTGTACGGTTGTGAGAATAAACAAACATGCTCTAACTGTGAAATTCCCTGCAGTGGTTGCACCCCAGTAGAGAAGGTTTTACGGTTATTCCTTTTCTTTTGGCGGTTAAGAGTTCCCCTAGGATGTGCGATTCCTATCTATTTGTTCTGTCTATTTACTCAATAGGATCCAACTGTTGGGAAAGAAAAGTTTCTCTCCCTCTTTCTCTCTTAGCCCTCGACGGTCATGCTTAGTCGCCCACTCAGCACATTAGCTTCGCTGTGCTACACCAGGATGTCAGGGAAATAAGATGCAAATGGGGATCTCTTTCAAGGCTTGTCAGGACTTATCCTGACTGCCTTCAGGGGGCATCACCCACTGCCTCAAACTCGATCCACACAGCCAAATATTATGATCTATTCACCCAAGTGTCGCTCCACCAAAAAGCCATTAACCATGCCGCATCCTATTTGCACTATGTAACGGTGCCTCAGTCCCTGCACGCTATTTGGCCAGTTATGCCCTCTAGACAAAAGCAAGCGCCTGGAGTGAACACAGAAACACAGGTGAGTCTTGATCAACTCAAAATGTCAATAGAGCAACCGCTCTCTCTGTTGTTGTGTATGCAGAGTGTGTTTTTTGTTTTTTCTCCTAGGGTTCAAGTGAATAGGCTGACCTTAGAAAGAGCCTGGTTGGGATGAACTGCACTGCCTTTTTTTTCAGCTTTCCTGGGAAGATGTTATCAGTGTGCTTACAGTGCAAACACAGCACGACACCCGTATGCCAACTACCCCCTCTTTTCCCCCTTCCTTTAACCATGAGGTCAGCACTGTGCTGAGGCGTTCTGGGATTTTGAACGCCTGGCCGCTGGTTTGTTGTGAATTTATACATGGCTGAGAATGACACTGCCTTCAGGAAGGAGAGAGAGAGGGAGAGTGAGAGAGAGAGAGAGAGGGAGAGAGGGAGAGTATATAGATAGTGTGACTAGTAGCCCAGCAGTAAGCCAATAATGGCCTGAATATGTTATGTGGTTGTGTGATGTTCTGTCATAATATAATGAGGCCTACAAGAGCTCTTGCCAACTGGGACTGGCAAATATTGACACTATTAATACACATCATAACCCATGTTTTTTTTCTTCCAACTGTGGAGCCTGAGTTCTACTTTTCTGCTGAAACAGCACAGGTCGAAACATGTTTTATGTACCATGCAGTGCTCTCACTCAAGTCTAGTACATAAAATTTTGGGCAGGTAAATAAGATAATTTAGTTACCCCTACAAATCACACTCGTTTAAAGACTATGGTTTGGACATTCAGTGTTAGATGTAATAGACAGTCTTATAGCTAAAGTAGAAATATACTGTATGTATTTCAGTGTGCGTGAGAGTGTAGAATGAGGCTGAACAAGTCCAAAATATGCACTGAAAAGTCCTACAGGCTTAAAAATTTCCATCCGAGTGAGATTATAACAATAATGTTTGACATCCTAAAACATGAGTTAATCCACTTCTTTCTGGCTATAACAGCGTTCACTCATTTAGGAAAACCATATGGCACTACTGTGTTGTTAACCAAACTGCTGTAGCTCTGTTCCTCGACCTGTTTGCTCAGTAAATTAAATAACTTTTGTCATGATTGTGGAAATTTGTGCTGCTTTAGTCAAAGAGCATTTTACAGGTCGGGCACTGATATTCAACAAGGCCTGGCTCATAATCAGAATTTCAATTGATCTTAAAGGTGTTTACAGGGGTTCAAGTTAATGCTCTATGCAGGTCAAGGAAGTTCCCGCACACAAAACTAATCTAGCCTGGAACAGCAAAGGACCTTCCCAAAAAAGGTTGCCATTAAACACATAATTGTCCAAAATGCCTTTAAATGCTGCAACATTAAAATTAGCCCTTACTAGAACTAAGGGGTCAATCTAAACCCTGTAAAACAGCCCCAGCTACATTAGCCGTTCTTCACCAAACAGCAAACTGTTGCCAATATACATTCTGGTAAGTAGTATTTTCCTGGCTTCCACCAAATGTGAAGTGACATGTGATGTATCACTGCAGAGAGCATGTTTTCATTGCTTCAGAGTTCAGTATCAGCATACTTCATACCACTCCAGCCGATGCTTGGTATTGTGCATAACGATTACAGGCTTGTGTGCACCTGCTTAGCCTTCATTTCTTAAAGGTCCCAACACACCATATACTGATGTTGCAAACCACCCTACTGTCAATGTTTGTCTATGGAGATTGGATGGACAGGCTCTTCATTTAGTACACCTGTTAGCAATGGGAGTGGTTGAAACCTTTGGCTATGTAGTGTAGCTCTCTCCCTCCTTAATTTAAAGTTTATTTGTTGACAAATATGTGAACCTCCACTTCCAGTAATTGATGTCAACCCCTTGAGCAGCAAAGAAATCAACCGAACGAACATCTCTATAACTGTTGGCCAGCCCTGCATATTAAGTTGGAGGAGTCTTTTCCCGTTCTTCCTTACAACTGCTTCAGTTCTGTTATGTTGGTGAGCTTTCTTGCATTAACAACACATAAACCTTTTCAAAATGTCAAATTTCTTCTGCTTTAACCATTATTTTAGACTAAGTGATGTTTTTAGTGTTGTTGGCTTTCTGCAGGACTCTCCTTATGTTGAGTTGGATACCCCAACATCCTGTAGAACTTCTTGACACAATTCAGAACTGATAGCTCTACTATCATACACTAATAGCTAGTAGCAAAACAG
The DNA here is from genome assembly GCA_024036415.1 of Prochilodus magdalenae. Classification (NCBI taxonomy): domain Eukaryota; kingdom Metazoa; phylum Chordata; class Actinopteri; order Characiformes; family Prochilodontidae; genus Prochilodus; species Prochilodus magdalenae. The sequence continues at coordinate 239,266 of JAMWET010005449.1, read as the reverse complement.
CCTCAAACCATGATACTGCCACCACCGTGTTTCAAAGTTTAGATGAGGTTCTTTTGTTGTGATGCCATGCCAAATATAACATTTCATGCATTTCTATTTTATCTGACTGTTTAAGATTACTTTAGATGTCTACTGTCTCCCTCCAGCCAACTTAACATCAGCAAATATTTTTACTGAGGTCCTCAGAAATCTTAACTAAGACATGGCATTTTTGTTTTAAATATAGTGGGGTCAGTTACACTCAAACCTGATTGTCATAAAAGGAACTGAACCTCAAGACCCTAATTGTGCCCTGTACAAAATCATTGTTCCGGGTATAATTATGAGAATATGTATTATCATTCTGGAGAGTCACGTATTCCTGTCAGCAAAGATTTTTGATGGATGCCTTTGCTTAATAAATAAATAAGAACTGTTAGTGTTGGGTCCTGTTTATCTCTCCACCCCACCCCCATTTCTATGAACACATCACATAATTTGCAGAGTTTTTCTCCATGTGTTGTCAATCGCCTGTCACTTAAAAGACCAAGGACACAGTTGATGGCATAAGCATGTTTTAAGTGATCAGAATTAAAACAAAGTGATAAGGCAAAATAGATATGCCTTCCTCAGAGGTTGGAAGACCTCACCAGCAGGCAAAAACATATTAGTGCCTTTCTAAATGTGATACGCTGCTTCCTAATGTCAGTTTGAGAGCTGATGTGGCTTTAAGAGATGTTTGTGGAATGCTGAGGAACAGAACTGACAGCATTCCTGTCAGTTCCCTTAAAATTAGCTTCTCTATATGAACCTAAGAAAAAACATTTGCCATTCCAAGTCATTTCAAGTAAACCTACTTGTATACTATGGTATCTATCTATCTATCTATCTATCTATCTATCTATCTATCTATCTATTCTTCCTTCGTGCTTACATGAGCACACAAGCATTTACATTTTGAAGATGAACATGAATATGGAGTGTTTTTAAAGCTTTCTGACTTCTTGTGAAACGTCGGTGGGAATATGTTTCATACACACCCACTCACGCAAGTCTTTGCACATGTGAATCCAAACGCACACATACACATACACACACACACACACTGAGTGGGTTTAAAGTTCTTCTGAATACAAAACAGGTTCAAGTGTTAACTTTTCAGTTTCTCTCATACACTGTATACGATCCCTGCACTCCATCACATTCAGCAAGCGACACATGACACTGAAAGACTGGTGACATGATCCGAATGTGGAGGGAACAGTGCAAGAACAAGCCATCACATGCTCGAGACACACCCAATCACTCCACTCAGAAGACGTCACCACCCGAACTGTCACAAAGTGTAACCCAGCAGAACTTCATCCAGGCTGTATGGAAGGACTGTGTGGGGCATTCCTGCAGTAAAGGGCTGAGATTTTGGCCTGCAGAACAGGTCGCAGAGCAGAAAACGTGTTCCTCTGCCCAGCCCGGTTAAGCCTCTTTTACAGCTCAATCCAGTTCTGAGCCGCCGCTGATTTATAAAGCACACACTCGCTCTGTTCATGGAGGTAAGATAACGCACTGGGTGACTATACTGGTTTCCTGGACTCCTTCTTTTGATAGAGTCACTTTTGAGGAGTCCCTGAAGGCACTCTATGGACGAAGCATGGAATAAGGATACTGCATGAAGTAGGCCGAATCAGTCTGACTAATGGATGTTCATGATTCACTAAGGCCTTTGTTTTTCATTGCTCTCAGAAACTTGTCTTTTTAACTGAGCATAGCTACATTCCTGAGCTCATATACATGTTATTAAATTATTTATTATTATTTATTATTATTTATTTATTATTATTTATCAGTTTTTTTATTTAATTATTTTACCTGTTGTATTACAGCATATTGTACTATGGCCTGTGTTGGTGGTTGCTCTGTTTTATGTTGCAAAAAAATGATTCTATGTTTTAACTCATGAGAAGAACATAAGCTAAATTTTGAGTTTATTAAACTACAAATAATGACTTTCCACCTGAATTTACATACCTGAATATTCGGTCTTATAAGCATTGCTCAAATTATTAGAGAATGTGTTTTATATACGTGTCTATTTGGATTTAAAAACATCTTTCTAAAATAATAACTTTACAGGAGAGAGCAAGGAGTTACTTAGGGTATAAAGGGCTGACAATATATAACACAGCTGCTGTGCTCAATGGATAAAAATAAGGGCTGCATTGATATCAGTACTGTGCTCATTAACACAATACTGATATTGTCATCCAATGCCAGCTGATACCATGTGACACAAGCCTTGTTGGCACTGCTGTGGTAATGAATTAATTGAAACTGGTGGTAAGGGGGCTCTACTCACACAGTGAGGACTCTCTGACACTATAGCGGTTGGACACAAAGCTAGCACTCACTAAATACATGACACCTTGGCATAAGTACACCAGACATACACAGTGTGGTTTTAGCTCCTTGTTTAAACACACACAAACACAACCATTTCCCCAATAAGGGTTATGTAGGGACATGTAGGCTAACAAAATGTAAACAGAGTAGTTCAATACATTTACTAAACAGAACTGGGAGGTATAAATGCCAATACAATGATTCGTTTTACTGTCTTTGTTAAATAGGCTAACCATATAGTTCTAAAGTGTGGTTAGCCGAGCGCCTGCATCTCAGTACGCAGTGAAACGTTTTTACTGATAATTGCTCATAGTTTTCTGTGGGGGCTGTGATCCATGTAGCATGGAGATACTCAATCAGATGTAAATCAAGCATGATATGTATAGAGCCACCAAAGAACCAGATTTCTTTAATGCCCAGTGTATGTCTGATGTCATAGAACCCTTGTCGTACAGGCCACTCACACAATAACAGCTTGCTGACATTTCTCCAAATTAGAAAACCACAGCAGGTGGTTGAGCAGTCTCTTATGTAGCCTCAAAACTCAAAAGACTCAAAACTTCAATTTCTCCCTTGCACTCTCTCCTCTTGAGGAGCTAAATTGTATAACAAGATCTCTTTCCCTCTCTCTCTCTCTCTCTCTCTCTCTCTCTCTCTCTCTCTCTCTCCCATTTTCCATTTTCCTCTCTCTCTCTCTCTCTCTCTCTCTCTCTCTCTCTCTCTCTCCTATCTCCTATCTAACCTATGAGATGGTTTTAACTTTACATCACTTCCTCCTGGATTAATCAGATCATTTCTAAATGTTGTTTAACAAATTAACAAATTCACATAGATTACAATTATTTTACAATAAGGTACTTTGCATTCATTTAATCTGAAATATTAGTAGTTTACTCCTCAGTAGTTTACAGTATGGTGTTGGAAACAATATTGTGGAGTACTGATAACTTACTCATACTGATACTTGTTGATACTTGAGAAATGGTGCTAATGCATCCCTAAAAATAATGAAAAATAATGTATGATGGAGATGTAGATGGAGAGTGATTATATGCTTTCAGTTTACCAGTAAATACCAAAACGTCATCTTATCTTGATATCTGAGCATTTTACAGCATGTATTTTGTCATAATCCCGAGAATCAGCCCTTTATGATCTATGACTTGGACGCTGATTTGTAGCTTTGCATAAATGATACGCTTAAATGATAATAAGAGAGATGGTTATTGTACTTTTTTTTCACTTATTAAGTTTTGTACCTTTATAATACCACATTTTAAAAAGTGCCATGGGGCGGAGGGTGGAAGAGGGACTGGTTTAAATTATCTTTATTGTTTTTAAATTGTTTTCATTGCTTTTAAATTGGTTTAGAACTAAAACTTTGTTTTGCATTAATTTATTTAGGCTATTTATTTTAGTTTAATTAAAAAGACTGAAGTCTGTTTTATGTATTTCAAACATTTTCACACCCCTGTGGGTTAACAATAGTTTCAGTATGTGTAGGGTTCCTGCACATTTCTACTACACACCTCATTCTACTCATTACTCTTTACTCATCATGACTCTTCCACGTATCACTATTTCCTCGAGTCCGGAGTGTTCTTCTGAGAATGACTATTCTTTTGGATGCTGTTCACCAGGTGAACAGCTTCTTAATGTGACCTTATACAAAACAGCTTGAACCTGGGGAATAGTTTTGCTCATAATAAACACTGAGCTTGATAGCCTTTGAGGTTATATGAAACCAGCTTCATGAAGCTCATTTGTTTTCAGCTGAACTGGTGGACCCCACATATAATGTTGGAAGCAACAGCAGTTACAGGTCCATGCAAATCTCTCCTGGAGCAGTTAGATCCTGATTTGAATTGAATCTAAATACCATAGGGGGAAAGGGGGTTCAAACAATCCTCTTTATCCAATTGTAATAAAATGATCCACCCAAAGAGCCAAATTAAACGTCTGTAGGGTCCCACCTTCATGCATCTTTTCAGAAGCTTATGTCAAATAAAGATTTGGTTCTTGGTTCTTGATCTGGACATCTGGTTCTATTTTGGTGCTCACTGACAAAAGTCTCTCTTTAAAGGACTGTTATTTTAAAGGGTGCTTTAGGGATCTTTTGGGATCTCCTAAGGTTTTGCTTACACATTTAACAATAAAACATATTATAATGTAATGATTATATCACATCATAGCATATCTTATCGCATCCTTGCATTATACAGCTAATGTGTTAGCTGGTGGCTCAAGCACCCATCTGAGACACTACAAAGCACAGCTTTGCAGACATGGGAACAAGTCACTAAGTTGCAAGTAACAAGTAAGTCTCAAGTCTTAACAATCAAGTCACGAGTCAAGTCCCAAGTCAATACAAGCAAGTCTCGAGTCAAGTCCCAAGTCAATACAAGCAAGTCTCAAGTCAAGTCCCAAGTCAATACAAGCAAGTCTCAAGTCAAGTCCCAAGTCTTAAACTTCGAGTCCTAGTCAAGTCACCAGATGTCATTTCAATATTTCACATAACTGATGCAGCTGATTCATAGTATATTAAACTGACATAATCATAAATGTTTTTAAAGTTTGTATTTAGTATAACAAAAACAACTTGCATCATCTCAAACAGTTCAAACAACAAAGTGCTATTTTACTTAACAGGAACAAGTAGTGCAAATCGTTAATTAAATAATTTGAGGATTAAATAACCTGCAAAGTACTGTGCAGTAAACAAAGTACTTACTGTAATCTCTAATAGATATGTACTAAACGCAGTATGGAAAAATGAATGTGACATTATACCACAGTTTACAGCAACAAAAAGTCATGTGATGTAGCTGTTTCAGTATGCTATAAATTTCTGTAAACAGGCTAACAAAGTACACTACATCATTGTTTCTCAACCCTGGCCCTGGAGGCCCACTGCCCTGCACTTTTTATTGTTTTCCATTCTCCCAACACATCTGATCCAACTAATCACCTCATAGCCAGCCCATTACTGAGTTAAAATAGGTGCTGAAGCAGAAAAAAAAACACTAAAATGTGCAGGGCAGTGGGCCTCGAAGGCCAAGGTGGAGGAACACCACACTATAATGAAGTAGTAGAACACATTCCACCTACAGGAATTTTTAATGACATCACATTCTAAACCCATAAGCGTTAATGTATGGACCTGTAATATATATATCGTCGCCGTCCAATGAAAAACATGTATCTCCATTTTTTGTCCATTTTGACTTTTATGCATAATTTGAAAACAGCGGCAGTCGTTTACACTGTGAGATCTACATGATAAATAGACCAACAGAAATGGCCCAAAATTGCTTAGAAAAACGTCTGGTTCCATTGACTTACATTAAAATTGAATGAGGTTTTTGGCCTCTCTTGTAAAGTTGCCATTTTGGAGATACTTGTTTTTCCTTGGACAGCGACGATATATATATAGATATCTAGATATGTATATATATATATATATATATATATATATATATATATATATATATATATATATATATATATATACATATATATATAACAGCATGTGTGAACTGCTGTGTTTGACACTTTTCTGCTCTATGCTAATTCACCACGTCGTGGCTGAGATGCTGTGGTTCCTAAACACTTTAATTTTCAGTAAAATTAAACAGGACGAACAGAGGACAACAGCTTTGTTTACATTCGCTGTTGTTTATTATTATGTCGCTACGTTTGCTAGCTTGCTAACTGCTATACGCGAAATATACACAGCACAGACTTACTGCTCTTTGTGCAGTCTCAAATGTCGAGTTTGAAGTGGTTGCACCTCCATCTGTGATCTTGACTCCACATGTCTTGCATACCGCAGTTCGTCTTTTATTTACTACATTATAATCTTTGTAGTTGAACAGGATTATTTTTGGGAGCATGTTGCTCGTCTTCTCCGCACAAATTCAACACTGGCGCCCCCCTCAAAGCTTCCCGTGATTGGCTGTACGGTTACGGCTTTACTTGTTGCTAGGTTACGGATCATTTGGGCTGAGCGGCTCAGCTCCCTAGCGTTACAGCGCCATTTAATATAAAATGATCCAGTCATGTGATTCAGTTTTACTTATTCATTATGTTAAAGCAGGGTTGTCAAGTCTTTTCGAGTCTTAAAGCTCAAGTCCGATTCCAAGTCCAAGTCAGTAAAGGTAAAGTCTAAGTCAAGTCGCAAGTCTTTAGTAATGTTGTCGAGTCAAGTCACAAGTCATCAGTTTAGTGACTCGAGTCGGACTCGAGTCCAAGTCATGTGACTCGAGTCCACACGTCTGCAGCTTTGATCTTGACATTGTTATAGTATTGAATGATAAAATGAAAATTGAAATTTTTAAGTCCCTCTTTACCTTCCTAGTTCATGAACCAGTTCAAATTATACATAATTCATCATATCATGTAGACTACAATGAAAATGTAGAAATCTTTTCCTAGCCTTAAAAACATTCCTTGATGTTTGAATATGTGAAAACAAAATAGTAATCAATAATATTATAGAGTGTTTTCCCTTTCCATCCTTCTCCTTGGTAGATTCAGGCTTTCTAAAGGGTGAAGGCAAAAAATAAACAGGACATCTACTAAATGACATTAATTAGGGGTTGTGAGTGTCATCCTTATATAATCTCTATGACATCTGAAATTATCCGACAAGGGAAGGGAATGATTTTCAATGGCTTTAAAAATCCAGCCTTAGAAAGCTGTGATAAAGACATACACCACAGGTTGAGCATGATATGCCCGTTCTAGTCAACTGAAGACCTTAAAGTACCAAAGATACAGACCCTCGAATCTCTCAGATTTGCATCAGTTTTGGCACGCCATAGGCAGCTTTCCTAAGTTCTTGGTTTGTAGTATTCAGGAAGCAAGATATATCAGCATTCAGTATCTGATCTTCAGAGCATGCAGATTGGGACAGTGAAGCATTAGCATTGCTATCCTTTTCAGATGCCAAACTCAAGATACAGATTCCAAAATCAGCAGGCCTATCTTGTGACCAGCAACCAGTCAACATTAAGCTTAAAGTGTCGATGGGTGAGCAGTTAAGTCAGCTAGTCTGTGCAACCCCTAGTTTTCATTCTTGATTAATAATAACGTGTTATTAGGTGATCTGGATTATAACACACACAGACGTAATGATGTTAATGAGAGAGCTTTGATTTGGAAGCCTTATAGTCATGAAGAGAGATGTTTGGTGAGGTTGGTGAGTCATAGCAGATATTCTTCTTTTGGTCATGTGTTTCTAGGTGTCAGTAACCTCATTACAGTCAGCTGGGATATCCCTCTCATCTGACAGCTACAAAAGTATTTTGAAGCACCCCAGACTGCACACATCACATCACAGCACCCACTTGGGGAGAGCCTGCACTAGAGTGCACTTTGTAGGGAAGCCTGGAGGGTACTGTACCTCACTTTCTTCACTGGGGTTTTTGCTCCATTGCAAGGACACTTCATCACATTTGCAAACTTGGAAAGGCATTTTAGATTGCGCTTCATGACTGATTTTTTTTTCAATTAAAAAATGCATCAGGCCACTTAATTAAAACTAATAGGCCACTTAATCATGTTTTTTCACCTGTACGAATACCATATACAGCACTACATCCCATTTCCAATACTAATACTAATATACATAGATGCATAGTCATATTTTAGACATAGATCTGCACATCAAATTCAGATCATAATAAGGGCACCTTAAAGTGAACTGCATTCCATTTACTAGGAGCGGACTCATTATCAAAGTTTCTTGCTTTAGAGGGAACATCATCATAATCATTGCCTGAAGAGATTTCCTAAAGGATACTTTCTCCCCAGAAAGTCAGGTCATTTTCTCTTTATGTGAAGGGCAGCCAACAAAGCACTTTCCCTCATTCTGTCCACTTTAGAGAGCACTTTAATGACACATTTTCAACCATAAGGACATCCCCCAACATTCATGCATCCTGCTGCTCCTCCTACACTACCAACTCCCATCCTTCAATGCAGGTGCTGGGGGTGTTGCAGGATGCAAGTAGTCCTTGGAACACCTGCAGACAGTTTCCTTATATGAGGAAACTCCACAAAGCAAGTTTAGACCAATAGCCAGAAAACTCTGCAGATTTGGAAGTTGTACGTGGAACTGGGATACATTAAAAATCACAATGACAACAGGAATGTTTATTTACTGTTGAGTCAAGCAGTCTTTAATTTAATCAGTTACTCATTTGTTTCATTTCCCAAATGAATTCAGCCTTGTTCCGGGGGGTGGGGGTTTGACACTTAGCCTGGTGCTTACATCAGTGTAAAAAGTGACATCAATGCTTACCTTCTATTGTCATGACATTTTTGTCAGTATAATGCTGATTTTGCATTTGACCTTGCTCTTGACATCTTCTTTTTGAGTCTGTGTGCGATGCTGATCCATCATGACGTATGACATGATTGAAAAATCACCGTATTATTTTTCTTCTTATTCAGTTTTGACAAATAATTTACATAATAATATACATATTGCAGCTTTATGGAAGGAAAGCGCAGTCCTATTTGCAAACACAATTCATGTTGTAATATGGCACAATTTTCGCTACTATTTAATTTGTATATTTAGTTTATTGTATAAAATCGAGGCACCGCTGTATGATATGAAATCCAATTATGTAGTCTGTGAATCGCTACACCCCTAGTATTGCTTTTTGTCAGGCCTATATCCTTCTTTATTCATTTCTGTGAGTGTTTTGTAGAAATATGAACGTTTTTGCAAAATTTCTAGTATTTACTGAATTGATATATGCCATTGATATTCTCTCTTCAGCTCTACAGTGTAACCCCTCTCCAACTTTTCCACCTGCTCAAGCTACTTTCAAACTCTTCTCTGAGGCAAACTTCACTTGCAGTGAATGCTACCAACACAACAGGGTCAGAATGTATAGCAAGCACACCAGGACAACCTTATGTACCTATAAGTCATTCAGGTAGAGTAATAAGGCCGGTCCTTACTTATGTCACATGCGCAGCCAAGCTTAAACCTTAAATCATACTGAAATCTCATGATGTCAAACCTGCCCACTCCATTCCTGTCGGCCGATTCCTTCTAGGTGCAGCTATTTTCCGATGATGATTGTATAATGTACATGGACTAAGGAATAAATGGGACATTTAAAATCAGTGAAGCAAATATGTCTTCAATATGAGTCCTTTAAAGAGTATTATGTGTAAAGGCCACAGATCAGAAACAGGCTTTCCAACCATGTCTACAAAGTTTACACAGTCCTTCATGGTGCACATGAGAAGTTCTGTTCCTTTAACAGAGTGCGACAATCTCAACAGTCCAGTTATACACCACAAGAATGTGACACTTCCTAAGAAACCTGTGCAAGACGTTGAGGGAGGGTAACGCACACTCAGTTTCACACATGCAATCCAACCTCTTCCTTTCTTTTTTTATTTTTATAATAAAAGAGGAGAACCTCTCAGACCACAAAAACAATCTTAATCCCCCTTACACACGGAGAACACGGCGGATAGCCTAGTGCACCAGCACTCAAGCACTGAGACAAAGACCAAGTGAAACTGTTAACAGTAAGATTTAGAGAACGTCGTGAAGGAGAGAGAAGAAGAAACCTGCTGCTTTTTCTGCAGGTAGCAACATGCAGGTACCAGTTTCACTTGTACTGCAGCCAAAGTCTTGTACTGAGCTGATCATCGGCAGTCACTTCGAGAAGGAAAGAACGGCTCTGCACACACACATGCACACACACATACACACACGTCTCACCTTCCAAGCTGTGCACCGCCCCTGTGGGTGTAGCAGCGTAGAAGAAAGAAACTGTCAAAGGAGCTCTACAAGGAAAACAAGCTCTCATAAAGAGCTCTTATAGAAAGCTGCTAACCGCTCATCCGTCATATTGAACTCAGATGGGAGGGACCGGACAGCTTTTTCAGTTCTGCTGTCATTTGTGAGGCAGAGCGAAGTCTACCCAGTCCACAGTATAGCAGGGGTTAGTTTGGGATTCAAATGAAGCACTAAATCAGTTGGAGGCTTTACAGTCATTATATCTCATTATATCTCATATTGTACTTTTCTGTTGTAATTTCTGTTTTTGCCCCGGACGCTTGACAGGTTTATATATATATATATACATGATTTGATACGATCATGATTTGATTTGATCAAAACACAATATGTACACACACACATGTAAATGATCTCTTTTCTGATTGGCTGCCCTGTATTTTCCTTCATTCAGAGAAAAATTCAGAGACCAAAATGCATCAGTTATTTCATAAATGTACTATTAATCATATATATTAATTATATATATTATATATTGTTTCCCACTAACTACTGAAAAAAAAACAAGAGCTGAAGGGCTTTAATAACTCAATACAGAGCTCAGTAATGTGTGTGGTCATATGTTTGAAAATGGTGCACTATATAAAGACTGTGAATGAGGCACAGCCAATCAGATTATAGGACTAGAACCATTTATTTTTACCTTTTTAAAATATATATTTGAGGCATGTTTTCCTTCTGACCTTTCACCAGGTTAATATTGAGAAGACCTGTGATCCAGGAGGATGAGCGGCTTTGAGTATTAAATGTGCAGAAGTGTGTGTGTCATTTACTCGGATGTCTACTTAGAAAATCCACAGAATGTGTAATTTCACACAAAGCTTTGCATACAAGTGTATAAATGTTCGTAACAATAGTTGTGACAGTGCTAACTTAAGAATAAAGCCAACACCCACACAGTTTATCCCCTTGTTATGATGTGACCAGTCATCAGCACTCAGACTCTTCAGCTCTTTAATCCACTGGAGGGTTACAATATACCAAGTTCATGTCAGGTGGTTTTACCTTATTCAATTGACAAGTGACAGTAAAAAATCAGATTTCAAAAGAAGGCAAGAGGTCCCCAAACTTGTAATGGGCAGCTGAAAAGTTCCCACACAAATCCTACAGAAAGAAAGCAAAACGTTTTTGCAAGATTGTCTATTCATGTCCGTCTAGGCTTTTTTCTCCATGGGCTGACACAACGTGTGGAGTCTCCTGAGTCATTTCTGGTAAAGTAAATGATTTTCTCAATGAAAAGATTCATTCTTTCCGCTCTTTTATGAGGACACACTTACAGTAAAGATAATGAAGAGTTGATCTCCTTTAACTGCATGGGTCTGTATGTTGGTCCACATTCCCATAAATGCTTAAAGGGGAATTCCAGCACTTTTTTGCATCATTCCGGCACTGGAGATGTAAACAGTGTCATTCGGAGTGTTTAGATATAAATGGTACATTACAGGAAAAAACAAGCTCAATTTCTTTACTGTGGTGCTGATAGGAACCAGGAGGCGCGATGTGTACAATGCAAATACAGCCATGTCATTTACTGTCTGATGCTTCAAGTTAACCTATATGTCTCTTCTGAGATGAAATGTGATGTGTCATTTCTTTCTGTGATGTAGCTTTTAGAGGGTGTTTATATGCCTGGCGCCAGTCTTTACCACAAGTCAAATTGTATGCTACCCCAGAGTGTGTACCATTAAATCACTCTGAACAACTGTGTTTTAAATCCCGACTAAACGTTTAATTTAATTAGTAAATCATCAAAAATTTAGAAACGCTACTGGTGTTATTACTTATAATAGTAATAGCACTTATCATAATACATATTTAAAAATACAGAACCCTAACGCACTAACTGCGGACACACCTAAACTACACACACTGCTTAGTGTATAGTGTTTATTTTCTGTGCAAAGCTACAGCTACTGATCACAATCCAAAGCCTAAATGAGTTCAGGACCTTCTTCCTTCTTAGCTCCTCTGTGACTTGTGACTGCTGTTGATTAAGATTTCTGGGCTGGTTAACAAAAGCGCTTAGAAAGGGTTTTTTTTGTTCGACAGTGCAAAAACAAACAAGTTTCAGTTGATCCTGTGCCAGCTCTCTTTGCCCTTAAGGGGAAGAACACCGAAGTGGCACGCTGAAGGCATAATCAAACATGTGATGATTCACCGTCGTAATGAGATGAGCACCTAACGCAGATGAGATCATTCACCAGCAACAGGTGAGAACACATAATGCTCCGGAGTGCTGTAGCATGTCGTCTGAAACAGCTGAAATATCTGCTAAACTTAAAAACCAAGTAACTTGGGGTCTACTGTCTCACTTTCAGAAAACCTGCATGTGCTATTAGGGCTGAATGATTGGATTGAATGGTAAATCCCATGCATTTAAAAGACATATTGGTTGCCAGAAACCACTTGTTGTTTTTTAAGTGCCTGATATTATTGTTCCTCATCTTTCCACGATTGTCAGTGTCCCAGATATCAGATAAGTGATGGCCCACTCTTGTCCTGCCACTTCTATCCAGCACATGCACTGCCAGCAATGAATTAGTCTGAATTCAGGACCCAGGACATTAACCTACAATTCACGTTTTTAAGCAAACTTGACTGCCAGGATATTCATATTGAGACAGAATGCGTTGGCCTACCTAACACACTCTGTTACATCAGCCAACATGCTGTCATATCTCTTCTAGAAGTGACCCAGAAAATGTGGGCTATTTAAGCATTTTTTGTCTGTGAGAAAACAGAGAGGTGTCCTGGACATAGGCAATATTCACATTAACCACAGCGACCACGATTTAAATATTCATCATCTTCCAAATAATATATGTTCGTATTTTTAAGAGACTCATTAAAAAGAGCCACAGCTTGAGGTTTGAGTTTTGTCACACCTAATTTTATGAGCGTATTGGCTGGTGGCAAAACAGAAATCCTGACGTACTACTGACTCATGTAGACCCCGAGTTTTCCCAATATCTGATTCCTTAAGTGCATGCAGACATGTTGAAGGGGTTACTGGTAAAATCATAACTTCTGCAGTTATTGAATTATTACATGTAAACACTGTCATTACGAGAGGTCTGATCACAATCCAACAAGATCAGTGAGTTTTTACATGTGAAGTTAATGACGGTAAAAAAGTAAAACAGAAAAAACATGTTTTGATGGAGGGGTACACCCTGCATGTACTTTACCTCAGAAGTATAATGTCTCAGACAGTGTATTTATTACCACGTTACATAATAACTTTTCACGAGGAAGCTTTTAGATGCATTAAACTCTTTAGACGTCTGGCTCCCATCACAACCATAGGTTCATAACACTGACATAACATTGCCAAAAACATGTTACAGCAGATGTCTGTCATGACAGACCATGTCCAGGAATAAAAAAGTGTCATGTTACCATTTCCAGTAATTGCCTTTAAAGATGCTGTAATGTTAGAAGTCATGGCTGCTTATGTCACATGCTCATTTTTGTTAATGGGACTCTAGTCTGGCGTTTCTTTAAACTTTTGAAATTTTATTCACACTCTCCTAAAATCCCTTCACAGAAAGGTTCTTCAGGAAGCCAAAAATAGGTTCATCTATGGTGCAAAGAACCAATTTTGATCCACCACAGTGTAGCGTGACTGCTGATAGGGTGGAAATAAACCTAATGGGATGTGTTTTTATGTGCTTTGCACTGTTCCAGTCTGTACGACAATACAACATCACAGTTCGAGCTTATATTATACGCATTATTAGCATGTTAGACCACAATACTGCTAACATTTGTAGCATTCCAAGAAAATCGTTACAGACAGTGGTGGGAGTCTTGTCTTGTATATATATATATATATATATATATATATATATATATATATATAAATTCAGCCATGGTTAATTTGCCAATATATACTAAAACAAATTCAAGATAGTGCCTTGTGTAAGCACCTTAAGTAAGTGTAATTTACATTTACAGCAAGTGATTCATAAAACTACAGATGTCCAATACAGATAAGAACATTTCACAAAAAGTTTGGTATTTTATTTATTAACATTTTTAAAGGTCAATAATCTCCCTTTTTAAAAGAGTACAAGCTGACATAAACCTGAATCTGAAACCCAAATTGTGATTTCTCAGAGCAGGACATATCTTGAACTAAAGCACAGGAAACATGTTCTGCGTTACTGAAAAAAGGTCTTGTCATCACTCAAGCAATAAACAGATGTAAATCTATTGTGGCTGAAAGTGAACCAGTCTGACTTGCCCTGAACCAACCCCTTAACTGCTCCTAGGGCGATGCCCATCCCAAGATCTAAATCAAAGCTTTGCAAAATACTTTTCAACTGTCTAGACAGATACCAAGATTTCGTTCATTTCCCTCCTGAAATCTTCTATTTACTTTTCTCAGAAAGGTCATAAATAAAGTGGTAAATGCCTATGCATTACGACAGAAAGCAGTGTGGGGTTTCAGTATAACATAGTTAACCCAATAGCACCCTCTCATCCACCTGCAACACACACCCTCCCCACCCCCATCACACACACACACACACACACACACACACACTCCTCTTTGACTGTAAATTGAAGACTTGTTGGTCACCATGAAGGTCAATGATGGGGCATTAACTCTGGCATCCAGCAGGTGGTGCGGATGTTCAAACAGCAACATTGATCCAAGTTTAAATACTTAATAAGATCCCTCCTAAAAAAAAATTATAAAGCGATTAAAAGTTTCTCTAGGTTGCTAATGGTGTCCAGATGTCACATTGTAGGTGTCCTGAAGAGTTGATATCACAGTGTAAAGAATTCTGATTGTTTAACAGCAGAGACTGCTTCCACCTGTGTTAATTGGTTTCCTAATGTGATCCAAACTCCCAGAAACTAAGAGTCCCTAATGTTAAATCCCCATTAGAAAGCGAAACCTGCAGGTTTTCAACCACTATTGCACGTTGTTGTCATATGGCAACAATGACTTTATCTCTAATGATATAATATCCATGTTTTATTGTTTGATGGTGGAAACGGGTCTTTTACTTTATCATAGGAAGTCCTATTTGCACTCGCTTTTTCCATGAATGCTTCAAACTGAGAAGGTCATGATTTAGGGACTCCCAAGGTTGACTGGGTTCAACTGCTTGATATGTCAAGTGAAGTAACATTGAAGTAAACATCAAAATAATGTTGCAATATTAAATGAGAAAAGTTAACTTTCAATTGATGTGATAGGTTTGTTGTAAAATGAATGTGTTGTCATATGGCAACTGTATGCAAATATGTTAGTGATCTGTGTGCATTCTACTTATTGGACTGTAATTGACCTACATAGCACTAGGCTAGCCTGAGAATATGTTTATAACTTTTGATTACATTTAAAGATCATTGGAATTGGTTGGATTGGCAACAGATGTATGTATCACATTATGAAGTTATAATTACCTTACATTCTCCTCCTCCACCAGCAGACCTGTACTTCAAGACAGTGCTAACAAAGTGTCTCTCAGGTTCCAGCAACACCATGTGCAATACAGTTCTGCACTGTGGTCCTGGAGTAGCCCCCCAGTCCTTCACATTTCCTCTACCTTATTCAGCCTGTTCATGAGGTACGTAGGAAAGGTACTTATGGGTAGAATAAAGGGCCTTCAAGGCCAGGATAGAGAAGCAACATACTGCAGCTTAAAAAGGCGAAGGTGAGAAAACTGTAATACTAATGATCATCCACTAGAGGGCAGCCTTTACACAATCCTCAAAGCTAAAACAGGCAGGGCTTACTTCAAATCAACACTTCAGAGGATTTCAAGTACTACTTTTGTGTATTTGTTCTAAATAGCTAAATATAACATCTGAACAGCTGATACAACCACATCTTACATTACTAGTCCTGACTAGTTCAGGATAGCTGGCTGAAGTATCTACTAGGCCCAGGCACAAAAGCTATATTTAAAAGAGGCTTTTTAAAAACACACAATCAGTGTCATCATTTGCTATAGGGATCAGTGGATGTTGTGGTGTTATCAACATCAAAAGAACATTGTCTGTAAGCTGCACAGCCAGCGTGCCACTTACTAAATTGCATACAGCCGTATCTGCATGATGACACCTGCACCGGGTGCATCTGTTCCCACAGCTGACTGCAGGCTTTTGCAGTGAGGTGCTCCTCTCTGTGGAAACCTGCATCAGCCTGCATCAGATATTGTGTTATTGCACACTGCTGATACCTCAGATGTATAGACTGATAATGTCTTTTTTGCAGCAGCAGTGTTTGATGGTAGAGTCTTTTCGGTGCCGAAATTGTGCTGACACTATTATATTACATGCATGATTATGTTGCCTCAGTTTGCATTGGTGCTGGAGAGCAATAGTTGCTAAAGAGAGTTGATGTTTCTGGAGTCACTTGGCTGTCACTCAATTTCCTCCTCAGTGTTGCCTCTACATAACGCTGCCTTTGTTCCTGTGGCTGCAGTCACCCATGCCTTATCATAGCCTGCAATTTCCACACTGCTGTACTAGATACTATACCATCCACAGATAATTATAGCCCTCCTTTTTGGTGCATGCTGAATGTGCTCAAAGCCTGTGGAGGTGCTGAAGAGCTACCTTGTGGCTTATATAAACTGAGCCTTGATTGATTTTATTAACACGCGTGTGTTTAGATGTGCATTTCCAAAACATATAAACTGCATTCGTTTTCTTGCATGCAGTACATTAACCATCACACGCGCATCACCCCCTCATTTCCCTTCATAAACCGCCTTTTTATTTTTTTTTAAGACTTGATGGTCACCATGGAGACTAGTGCTCACTGGTGAACTCATCCTGGCTTGGAAAAATCATGAAAGAAATAATCAAAAGATAAAGATTCGCACTGCTGAAAAAGGACTATGGTGCACATAATCAGGTGGTGTAAAAAAATAGTGGGGAGGAAATTGGATAGTCCCTCCCTCCCCACATTAACCCACACACAGTGAGGGGAAATAAACTGTTCTGCATGAAACACCATGAAAAAGTAAAGCTTTACTGGGGCATCCAGTATTTAGGGCTTATTTTGGATAGCAGGTCGGCCATTTTTTATAAATTCACACACCTCTCCATCACGGTAGACACTTCACCCACCCAACTACCCCACAATCCTGCACAGAACAGCACAACCTATACGTAAACACATGTTAAAGAAGCACCAACAACCTAAAAAAGCATAGATTGTCTCTCCATCCAAGAGTGCAGTCCCTCCCCAGATCCTACACAGGTAGCTGCGTTGTGACAAAACATGAATGCAGTAACACAGAAACACTTGAAACGCCAGTTTTGTGTATTAATTGAAGAGTTACCCCTGACAGTGAGATGGTAACAGACCACTGTTGGCCCACTAGCAGCAAAGCTGGTGCTCCACTGATGTTTTGCTCAGCATTTTCTGGTTGTCCCACAGGGGGTTAGGCAAAGTACTAGACGAAACGCCACTTTTCAGCTCGTTTACCCCTCATGGCCCAATTTACTTATTCTTCCTTCCCGTCTTCCTTTCATTGTCCTTTTTGTTAACTAGTCTAGTGCATCATTTTCAATGTTAGCAACAACATTTTCCACTGAATCATTTTATATTAAACCTAGTAATCCTATTGGTTTTCCTTTTAGGAGATTAAAAACTAGTTTGATCTCATATGCAGGACAATTACCTTGTGGACCAGCAGTGGCAAACAGTCAGAGGTGTGCCAACCTGATCAAACCAGTGAACCAATATACGCTCACTATCTGGGAATGAAGCATATCATGAATTAAAACGTTTCCTGTAATTGCTAAAGCTAGCATGTTGACTGGTGGTAGCTAGATTACATTGTAACACTAATGCTAGCTTGTTATTGTTATAACTCCAGTGAACAACTTCATGCTTTTCATGGTGAATTTCATCACGGATTATCTATTATCTATTGACAAATTATTAGATCAACTTGTTCTAAAACCTTCCTGGGGAATGAATTCCAGGACTGCAGCGATCGAGGTGAATTTTATTACACAGTATATGTGTCGAGACCAGGATAAAAATGAGGTGTGGGGCTTCTTCCAGATACCCCACAGAGGTTACTGTACTGTGTGTGATGAGCAGAGCTTCCAGTGTTTAGCATAAGAGAGTTGATGATGCTAATTAAGGAAAAACAGTGGAGCTGCTTTATGCAAATGAGATCATGACAACTGTTACCTACCATCCTTCAATTCTGATGCACTTATTATACCTTCTCTCTTTCTCTCAATCTGTCTCTATCTCTTTCTCTCATTCTCTCATTCTCTCTTTCTCTCTTACTGTCTTTCTGCCTTTCTGTTGCTCTTACATTCTTAGTCTGTTTCGTTCTCCCTCTCAATCTCTTTTGCTCTCTTTCTGCCCTTTTCTCTCTCTCTCTCTCTCTCTCTCTCTCTCTCTCTCTCTCTCTCTCTCTCTCTTTCTCTCCCTCTCTCTCTCTCTCTCTCTCTCTTTCTCTTTCCCTTGCAGACTCTCTCATTCTCTCTCACTCTGTCTTTCTGCCTGTCTCCTTTTTTCTCTTTGTCTCTCTCTGTCTCTCTCGTCCTCCCTCTATCTCACCTTCTCACCCCCTCTCTGTTTTCTTATCAGTCTCTCTCTTTCAATCGGTCTTTCTGTCTCTCTCCTATTTCTTCTCTTCGTCTTCCTGTCAACTTACTCCACTCTCTCTTTTTCCTTTGCTTTCCTCTACCCTTATTTCTTTGCCCTCTCTCTCTCCTACTCCCTGCCCTCTCTCTCTCCCTCTCTCTCCTTCCTCTCTTTCTCCCCGCCTCTCTCTCCCTCCCCCTCTCCATGTCCCTCTCTCTCTCACTCCCTCCCCCTCTCTCTCTCTCTCTTTCTGGAATAAGTGATTTCATGACTGTGATTCACTGGAGGAAGTGAAGCCTTCCCAAGCCAGCTTGTTTACAGGGCGTAGTAACCATGGCAACAGTGATTTCCAAACAGCATGGCTAGTCTGTAGGAACGACAGACCGAATCCACAGAGCTAAAAAAGTCTTTAAACACGCCGTCTGGGGAGATGGATCTCTACTTGTATACGAGGTGAATTTTGACTTGTTTGGTTTATCAGTGTTCATTAGAAGCAGTTAGTTGGATAACGAGGAAGGATAAATCCTCCCTTCTTCCTGAAAAGGGACTATTCTTGATGTTTTCCTGTTTTATTTTCAGTACAAAAGGACTCTGTATAAAACAATGTCTTTATCTCCCGCATACAATCTTAACTTGTCACTACAAAAGAAGGCGGGGGCTGGCCGTCCGTCAGCATTGCTATAGTAACCAGTGAGGTGGTGATTTGCCCACAGAGCGAGAAAGAAGAAGGAAAGGAGGGTGGGACAGGGTATGTGTTTGGGAGGGGGTGAAACTCAAGGGGTACTCCTGATCATATGACTCATTTTTTATTTTTCCTATTTTACATGTTTAGTAATAACAGTGATGACATCAAAGCTGTGAAACAACATTTATAACAAATGTCAAACAAATGTAAGCAGCATTTAAGCACAAGCCTTTTAAATCAAAATATGCTTAGAAGTATAAAGGACACATATCACATTCTGTCAAAGCATTTGTCTGGTAGTGTCCCTTTCCTGCCATGTTTGAGTAACACTTGCATGCCTGCACAGGGATGGGCAATACCTTTACATTTCTTTTCTATCTGATACCAAGCAACTCCAGGGTTAATTACTCAACACCACAATCAATACTGATAAGTCTTCTTGTGGCCAGATGTTTATAGAAGTGTATCATGCATGAACTAGATTTTTGAGGAATGCAGAAGAAGAGTTCTTGCTGCTCATCAGGCCACAAAGGGCTACAAATCCATCTCTAAATAGTTTGGATTCCAACAATTTACAGTCAGTCTGTGTACAAATAGAGGAAATCCAACACCATTATTGCCCTCCCCAGGAGTGGCCGACCAACAAAGATCACCCCAAAAGGAAGGCATATAGTAGCCATCAAGGTCACAAAGGAACTCAGCGTAACTTCTAAGGTACATGGGCTAATGTTCATGTTCACCAGTCTACCGTCAGAAAACACTGAACAACAACAGTGTACATGGCAGGGCTGCAGGGAGAGAAACGCTGCTCTCCTTTATAAAACGTCGCTGCTGTTTGTTATAGAGAACATGGTATAGCCAGAGTGCTATTGGAGCAATGTTTTGTGAACAGATAAGACCAAAATACATCTTTTTAGTTTAAATGATCAAAACTGAAGAAAAGAAAACATCTGTGAAACACGGTGGCGGTAGTATCATATTCTTGGTCTGTTTCTTTGCATCTGGGCCAGGACAGCTTGCCATCATTGATGGAACAACAGATGAATAGGTGAATTACACCAGCAAATCCTAAAAGTAAATGTGACATCTGTGTATGAGCTGAATTTTAGAAGAACGTGGGGCAAGACAACACACAGCAAGACCAAAACCCTAAGCGCACCAGTCATTCCACCAAAGAATTGTTAAGGAATAAAAAACTTCGAGGTTTAGAATGACCAAGTCAAAGTCCTGACCTTATCCCAATAGAAATGTTGTGGAAGGACCTGAAGCGAGCAGTTCATGGGAGGAACCCCATCAGCATAAGAGTTGAGGCTATTTTGCAAGACTAATCAACAGTTAACAGAAACATTTAGTTGCAGTTATTGCGTGCACAAGAGGGGGTCACACCAGGTACCGAATGCAAAAATTCTCATACTTCATACTTTCCACTTACAGATGTGTAATATTGAATCATTTTCCTCAATAAATAAATGACCATCTCTAGGTTTTGTCTTACTAGTTTAATTTGGTTCTTCTTGTCTAGTATTATTATATGTAAAATAACAAGATGAAGTTTTAGATTAAATATATGCAGAAATATAGAAGAAGGGTTAACCAACTCCACACAGTATGCCCCAGTGTCTGCATTCAGCAGGAACACATTGTAGAGGTTCCCTACTGTTTTGGGGCTACATTTCTGCAAAAGGATGTTGGTGATTTGATCAAAATGAATGGCTCTCTCACTTGCTGAGAAGTGCATATTCCCCATCCAGTACCATTCTGACTCTGACATGCACCCATTAATATAAACGCAGTACATATTCTGCTGCTACTGTTATACCATACTGTTTACTTCTGTACTTGCACGGCACACTTTACACATGCATATGCACTTTACTTGCATCCATACAGTACTGTACTCTCCCTTTCTTTACTTAGTGTTTTTCTTTACCTAGTGTACCTATATATATTATACTTTTTATTTTTCTCTCTCCTTTTATATTGATATTTATTTTTTAAGACTGTCAGGAATGGAGGAACTGCAAAGTAAGAATTTCATTGTACAATGTAACTGCTTGTTATGCTGTGTATATGACAATAAAACTCTTGAATCTTGAATCTCTTGAATCTTGAATTCAGGAGGCATCTGATGTGGTTCCACATTCATTCTCCAGCCAAAGTCATGTAGAACTATTTTCAGCAAATAGAAGGCACAGCAGTCCTACAACAAATATTATAGCCCTCAGCTTCACTAAACCAGACTGGGATTTGCAGAAGACACATGCACACTATGTGCAGTATGTGAATATTTTTCAAGTAAGAACAATATACGGGCCACTTTGAATAGGACACCACTGCATAAACGAGGTTAAACTCATCCTACTGTGGCAGAAGAATAGTGTTAGATGATTCATGAATGGAAAGTAACAGTGAAATTACTACAGACTGCTTCAGCATAGTATGGATGAAAGACTCTGCATGGACGAATGTCGCCCTTAAACATTAGCATGAGCCTGATCACAGATGGAAGTCGTGACTGGTGGGGGTGGAGGGGAGGCCTGGAGTGGTCTCAGTGTGTATGGGTAGTGTTATTTCTTTTGGTGTTTATCATGTAAAACGCTAAGGACAAAATGAATCCATCAGATTGCTTAGAACAGATCACATAAACAGTTATGGTACCACCATGCACGGAACTATTAATGCATATGCATGCTTACCAATCACTTTATAGGGTACACTATACGAACACTGGGTAGGGTTTTCCCTTTGCTCTTAAAACATGTTGAAAAGATTATTTTTTTCATATTCTGGACCATGTACAATCCTGGACCTGCAAATGTTTTGAATGCGCTTTCATGCTGTTCTCAGTTTCCACCACTACCCAAAAGTGCTCTGTTGGTTTCAGATGGCAGGATGAGTTGACTTGGAAAGGTCTTGTAGATCATTGAGCTCATTATCATGTTTATGAAACTAGTTCATTATCAGGCTGGAAGTGGCCATTAGCCACAGTCAGCAGCTAAACTCACAGAGTTTGTGGCATTCAACTCATGATTGGTTGGTATAAACAAGCCCAAAGTGCACCAGGAACACATTCCCTATACCATTACACCACCTCCACCAGCCTGGACTGTTAATACAAGACTGGATGGATCTATGAAGTCATACTATTGGTACCACATTCAAACCCCCACCATCTGTATACCTTAGGGGATGTTGAGGTTCTTTCGAACCAGGCCACATTTTTCCCGTCTTCAACTGTCGAGTTATGGTGAGATGGTTCCCACTACAATTTTCTGCTCTTGACTGACAGAAGTGGAACTCAACATGGTTTTCTGCTGTTGTACACTATCCAGCTCAAGGTTTGATGGGTTGTGCATTCTGAGATGCCTTTCTGCTCATTACAATTGTACGAAGGAGTTATCTGAGTCACCATAGCCTTTTTGTCAGTTGAACAAGTCTGGCAATTCTCCCGACCACTCATCAACAAGGCATTAGGGTCCATTGCACCATTCTATGTAAACTTAGTTATAGAAATACTTAAACCAAAAAAATGTGCCAGACTGTCATGGAGTAACTCAGAATGGCAGCGGGTCATTTTTAGTGACAAGTCCCATTTTTTTGTCTTGGTGGAGACAACCAACAAATCTTTGTGTGGAGGCATTGTGGTCAGCGCCAAGGGTTTGTTGTCACACGTCACATGTCCAGAAGACCTGCTGTATGAGAATATTAAAGTTGCATAGGATGGATGATCACAGGACACCATTAGGAACCTCTACAACTCCATGCCGAGATGGCTGGCATGTTGCATTAGTAAATATGGTGGCCCGAGGTGATACTAAGAGATACTACTTCTAAAGGTATTGTCATTTATTGTTGCTGGTATCCTTTACCACCCGACACTTCCTTCTAGGTGCAACTATTCTTTTGATGATGAGTGTGTGTTTGATGTATGTGATCATGTTTATACGTATACTGAGTAATTTACATTTTTACAATTCGGTTGTGGTTAAACCAATTGGATTTAAAAACCTGACCTGATCACACCCCCAAATCCTACCCTCAACACCCAATGGAAATGATGGAGATGGTGTTTTGACACTGCCTCAAAAGCCTTAACAAATAAATTCTTTATACAGACTTCAGGTGTGTCAATCCTCATTGTTGTCTCTGTGACCTTTGTGATCTTCCTCTGCCTTTTGCAGGACACAGTGACGCAAAAGATCAATAATTAAATCACCCCTCCATGGGTCATGTGACCTCTGGCTGCAGGCTCTCTGCAAAACAGCCACTATGCAGCACTTGTCCAGCCTGCTGATCAGTATCCATGCGTCACAATCTCTTTGCAGGCTGCAAACCTCCACTTAACACCACAAGCCTGTAATGAGGACTGTGAGGAATTTGAGTGGCGCTGTAAGAGGGATTCAGTTTTAAGCTTTAATAAACATGGGGTCACTACAGGTCATGGCCTTTAACTATTTTAATTCCCAGTCTCACAATGTCCAGAAGCATGTAGATACAGTCACATGCAAAAGTTCGGGCACCCCCTGGTAAAATAACAGAGATTTTTTTATGCTTTGATCCAGCAATGAAAAGAAATAAGAAATCGTAATCTGAAATCACAGCTTATGGGTAAAATCCAATATTCAAACTTGAACAGTTGTTTGATTCTCCAATTGCATGCTAATGTATTACAGTGTGTATATGTGACAATGTATTCAGTACTCATGGGTCATAACACATGGTCTGTGTTTTATCATTTAGTTTTTTGCTGAACGTCATAGCATAGATCAGTTGTCACTTTCTCTTCCAGTTATCAATAAAGCATAACCATAAACATAACAACATATGAGTAAGCCATGGTGTGTAAGATATGAAGTCAGTTTCAATGAGCAGACAATAAAGCTATATAGGTCAGTGCAAAATGCACCCCTTGCCCCACTCTACAGAGCGTTTCTGCAGACTTTGCACATCAGAAAGCTTTTTTCTGCTACTTATTATATTACACAGGACTGTGAATCACTGCCTCTGCAACTCGGCAAAGCATGCCATGGCTTTGGTTGGTTGGGCCTAAAGGGCAATGTAGGAGAGAGTATTAAAGAATGGAAAGTTCTTGGCCACACCCTGCAACACTGTGTGGCTAACCCACAGCGGAGTCAGCGGCTGATCTGACTGTTACGATTAAAGCCGTTTGAATGGTTTTTAAATGGCCAGGCGTGTCCCCACTGCTGTCCAGAACTCCGCTGACTAAGCCGCACGCCGGCCAATGGAATGCACCCAAGGAGCTGTCAATCAGAGTGTACCACACTTCCCCCAAACTCTGTGGTGACATTCCTGTTCATAAGAAAGACGCTCGCTTAAAGGGCCCATATCTTGGGAAGCAAATTTTGTAGCTTAAAACTATGAACTCAATACTACATGTATGCATGTACAGTATGTGTCATATTTATACCACATATTTGCAACTTATATATGTATAGATGTAACTACAAAGACAGCCAGTTGTGAGCTCACCATGTGTGTATATGTACTGTATATACACACTCTAATATTTCATAGGAGAGTCTAACCATGCCATAAAGTCTTCAACCCGAAGACTTCCGAAGAGGTTAAGGTCAGGTTTCTGCGGTGGCCAATTCCTGTCTGCAAATTATTCCTCAAGCTCCCTGAACCACTCTTTCAGAATACGAGAATACGAGTCCAATGAATCTTGGCATTGTGGCCAGGAAATACGCTAGTGCCATCAGGGGAAAAAAGGATAGCCTGGTCATTCAGTCCATAAGAGAGTCAGCATTTAATTGCCAAATAACATTGCTGAACATATGCAAACGGAGTATGCAAATTTTTCAGTACAATCCTATTTGCCAGCTTCTGTTTCTGCTGTTTTATGTAACTGCTGCTCCATCTAATCTCTATTTAACCTTCAGATTCACACATTTGGTTGATGTTGTCACAAATAAGTTTGCATGGTCAAGGTATGGGTATTTGTCAGAGAACAATCACCTTTTTCTGAATTTTTCTGAAATTTGAAACCATTTGGTTTCCAGAAATTATTATCTAGAATAATATTTGAATAACTGACATAAAACTACTTTGAATAAAATATTGTTACAACAAATAGTACTAATTGTTCATTTACATGTAAACTTTTTACTTTTTTTGACATTTCTGTTAGGTTTTCTTCATATAGTGGTGATAGCTCACAACACATCTCTACAATAAGTCCAGGCCAAATAAATCTGAAAATGACAGCCATGTATTTTTCATTTCACAATAATCATTTGGCTATGTCTGAAGGCCTAGAAAGCCCTAAATGTTCCCTGCTGTTGTCCATCTTCAAAAGCACAGCCTTTTTAAATCACACAATAGACAATGGTCTATGTTTGGCATGTAAAACCACACAAATGTAATAGGTGGACATCAGGACTGCCAGAAATAAATAAATATAAAAAAACTATACGTTACAAGCCCTAAAAACTATAGTGCAATCCTAGAACACAGAGATTATATCTTTCAGAAAGCTGGCAAAGTTTGAGTTTACATTGCATTGTATAAGATGGGGGAATTGTGTTGAGCAAGAAGACTCTAAAATCAGAAATTACAGTAACTTGCTAAATATGTCTCTTAAGTGCCACAAACTGTGGCTTTAATGAACAGCCTGTAATTCCACATACTTTCCTCTGGGCTGTCAGTCAGTCTTTTGCCTGCGATGTTTAAAGTGACTGACTGAAAGAAGGTTGGTGGTAAAGCTCAGACTGCAGTTATTTAACCATTTGTTTGTTTGATCTTGTACATTTTCACAGAAAACTTGGAGTTACAGGCTCTTTGCACACTTTCTTCACCAAACCCTTCTGCAATGTTTAGCTTTGCTGCTGACACAGCACTCAAATAGCTTCCAAGAATTCCTCTAGGGAAGATGTTTGTATGGTTTGCTTTCTGTTTGTGTGTGTGTGTGTGTGTGTGTGTGTGTGTGTGTGTGTGTGTGTGTGTGTGTGTGTGTGTGTATGTGTGTGTGTGCGCGCATTATGCAAGTCAAGTCAGGGTAAAGTCAACGCAAATGTGGGGGTGCAGAGATTTCTGAGGAAAAATGTGTGTGTGTGTGTGTGTGTGTGTGATGACATAGAGAGAGAGAAAGAGGGAGAGAGAAAGTGAGAGTGAGTGAGAGACACAGAGGAAAAAGAAAAGTGCTCCAACCTACACACCACTGTACTACAGTCAAATCCATAACGGCTGGTAGGAGGTCGCCCACCTGTTGTGTAACAGCATTCCGCCTCCACATGGCCCAGCGACTCACTGCTCTCACACACGTTCTGCATCTTCCCACATGCTCTGGGCCATATTCCGATAGTATGAGAGCAGAAGGGCTGCTCCATAGTCAGTCTAACTCATAAGCCTTAGCTCATGTTCCCTCAGATCAATCCAGCCTGGATGGAATCTGACCTTGAATCAGTTTCTGCCTGTATTTGTTTCCTCTCACCCCATTCAGATTTTGTACACAGATATTTTACAGATATTTCAGACACATAGTTTCATGATAACAAAGTTAATTAACCTTTTATAGTTCTATTAACACTAAACACAACCCTGTTTCAGTTCCTGCAGAGTTTGCAGTTGGGATGGAGGTGTAAGGATACCAGGTCTTCTGGACATGTAATGCACGACAACAAACCAATTACCTTGGCGTCACAGACAGATTCATTGGTCTTGCGTCATGCAGTCATCTGCTAATGGTGCTGCCACAGGAGGACTCATGGAGGACTGCTCGCTAAATGTCCGGTCAGTCAGGTACAGCATTAAAGCTCATCCTTGCTTACGTCGGCTGCACAGCCGAGCCTGAAACTTCAATCATTCGCATGTCCCACAATGTCATATCCACCCACCAAGTTTAATTTCTGTTGGCTGATCCTTGCCGGTCAACATTTTTGAAAATGTGTTTGTACGTGAATTGTTTTCACAGCAGGACTGGATTCTCACCCCTCCTCTTTCACCCTTTATTGCTCACTCGCCCTTCAACACAGAGGCACAGCATTTCACACACAGAGCTTGGCTCACCCAAGCATCACATTTCCAAACTAATAGTTCTAAAAGCCACATTTAAAATTCAGATTATTCACACTTGTGACAAGTGACTGTGGCTCTGGATGGCCAGTAAAAAAAAAAAAAACTGAGTTATTATAAAATAAGTTACGAAAAAACAATGTGTTGTTTATGGAATAATCTTTGACATATTTGCTTGCATCGATGGTGGAACGTAGTAGTGATGAATAGGCAGAGGCATCAGCTTTTAAACGAAGCCCTGTAACTGTAGTACCCAGGTTGTGTGTAAATTCATTTAGCAGAAAAGAGGGGCATAGTGGACACACTCACACAGGTATATGTCCCCTCATATAGACCCCTGTCCAGTTGTAAATAAGATTATTTCTTCATTATTACTTGTACAGTATATCCGATGTACAGCACCATCACATCATAAACATGTATAATCATTCAAAGGGAACCTTGAATGCTGAGACCTGATGCCTTAAAACAGTGTACACATCCAAAACTATTAAATATGAACGATGTCAGTGGAAATGTTTTGTGTATTATGAAATAAACATGATGAATTGGACAAATTCTTCTACTAGTGCATCACTGTTGCACTGTGATGATGTCATATGGTTGTAGTAAGGTCCTATGGAAACTAACACAATCAAAAAAGCTTTCCTCTTGAGTAATGTCACATCCTGCCTACGGTTGGTAAGGCTGAATGATAGATTACAGTCAAATTGGATATGTTGTTTCCTGTTCCTCGTTTGATGTGAAGCGACAACAAATATAGCAGACTGTTACACTAATAAGAGGATTTTTATCCTCCTTCATTATTACACAGTGTCAGGCTTTAAATTTAAGTATTTACTGAAGGATTCACTGTAAAGTTAGAATGTCAAATACGTTGCTTGAATGTTTTAAATGCTTCACTGTATGTGTTTAGTCCGTTAACGTCCTCACCAAGAAAATATTTGTTTATTTTTTTGCATTTTCATATGTTTGAGGCAATGATAACAAAGCAAGTAGTCAAATTTTAAGTAGTCATTATTTGGTAATGCATGTTCAAAAATTTCTTTACCAATATTAGACTTTTTTGTTGTATAAATGTACATAAATCTGTTCATCAAAACCTCTGAAGCTATAAATAAAAAAAACACCAAAACTTTTCCACTTCTGGTGGATAACATACCTCTACCGATTGGTAGTGATGGCACAATCAGGTTAAGTTGCATTCCACACCTTCTTCATTAAGGTACAAAGACTGTACGCTGCTTCCCAAACAACAAGCCCTGGATTACCAGTGACGTCAAGGACATCCTCAACCAAAAGAAGAGGGCGTTCAAAGATGGAAACTGGACAGAGCTGAAGCGTGTACAGGGGGAACTCAAGGTTCGACTTAAAGAGGCCAAGGAGTCCTACAGGAAAAAGGTGGAAAAGAAGCTGCAAGACAACAACATGAAGGAGGTCTGGGGAGCAATGAAAACCATCACAGGCTGCAAGAACAACAGAGGCAGCTCAGTAGATAGGGGTGTGGACAGAGCAAACCAGTTTAACACCTTCTACAACAGGTTTGACTGTCCTGCTCCTGCTGCCCCCTCCTCCGACCCGTCTGCAGCATTCACCACCCTGTCTTCACCACCATCACTCTCACCTCCACCATCACCCTCACCTCCACCATCTCAGTCATCACCACCACCAACACCACCATCAGCAGGAAGACAAAGCAACTCCCACAGTTCCCACAGTCCCCCAACCTTCACGGCAGACCAAGTCAGGAGACAGCTGAGGAGACTACACCCCAGGAAGGCGGCCGGCCCAGACAGAGTGTGCCCCAGAATGCTTAAGGCATGCGCTGCCCAACTGGGGGAGCCCCTCCAGCATGTCTTTAACCTGAGTCTACGTCTCGGGAGGGTTCCTGCCACGTGGAAGACAACCTGCCTCATTCCAGTCCCCAAGAAGGCACACCCGAAGGAGCTGAATGACTACAGGCCGGTTGCTTTGACGTCTCATGTGATGAAGACCATGGAGCGACTGCTGCTGAACCACCTCAGACCTCAGGTCCACCATGCTGAGGACCCACTGCAGTTCGCGTACCGGGAGAAGGTGGGAGTGGAAGATGCCATCCTCTATCTGCTACACAGAGCTCACTCTCATCTGGACAAGGGGGGTGGTGCTGTGAGGGTCATGTTCTTTGACTTCTCTAGTGCCTTCAACACCATTCAACCCCTACTACTGAGAGACAAGCTGATGAAGATGGAGGTGGACATGCACCTGGTCACCTGGATCACTGACTACCTCACTGGGAGACCACAACATGTCAGGATCAGGGACTGCTCCTCTGATACGGTGATCAGCAGCACAGGAGCACCACAGGGGACTGTTCTCTCTCCAGTCCTGTTCACCCTGTACACATCGGACTTCAAATACAACTCGGAGTTATGCCACATGCAGAAGTTCTCTGATGACACTGCAATCGTGGGGTGTGTGCGTAATGGTCAGGAGAGGGAGTACAGAAGCCTGGTTGAGGACTTTGTGGAGTGGTGCACTACCAACCATCTGAAGCTGAACATCACCAAAACCAAGGAGATGTGTATAGACTTCAGGAGGTCCAGGCCCTCTCAGCAGCCAATCTCCATCAAGGGGGTTGATGTGGAGGTTGTCAGGTCCTACAGATACCTTGGTGTGCACCTGGACGAGAGGCTGGACTGGTCAGTAAACACTGACATGGTCTACAAGAAAGCACAGAGCAGACTGTACTTCCTCAGGAGGCTGGGGTCCTTCAGGATCTGCCAGAAACTCCTGCTGATGTTCTACCAGTCTGTGGTAGCCAGCGTCCTCTTCTATGCTGTGGTGTGTTGGGGAGGCAGTATCAGCAAGAGGGATGCTGGACGACTCGACAGGCTGGTGAGGAAAGCTGGTTCTGTGCTGGGACTGGAGCTGGAGTCCTTAACACCACTGGCAGAGAGGAGAGCCCTCAGCAAGCTGCTGCACATCATGGACAATGTTCACCATCCTCTGCACAGCACGATCATCAGGCAGAGGAGCTCATTCAGTGGTAGGCTGCTGTCCCAGTCCTGCTCCACAGACAGACTCAGGAAGTCTTTTGTCCCTCAGGCCATAAGACTGTTCAACTCCTCTCAGTACAGCAAATGAAAAACTCTGGACACTCTTTCCTTCCGGTCACTCCAATAGACACACCCCCATCTCTGCACACACTCCCTCCTCTGGACACACCCCCATCTCTGCACACACTCCCTCCTAAATGCCCTATTTCTATTTATTTCTATTTATATTGTATTATTCTACTCCATTCTGTACTGTTTACACATTTTGCACTGATAAATTATTTATATTACTGCGTATTTGCACTGTCTGTATGGCTGACAACAGCCATCTTCTTAATTTGCTTAGCAAATTGTTTACCACTACCTCCATTTATACTTTATACCTTACCCAGACACTAAGGACTCTATTTTTATACTTTCATACTTTATATTGTATCTCTGTCTCTATTTGTACAATCTATCTTGCTTCTGTTGTTACTTCTGTATAGTTTGTATATCTGCTACTGGATGTCTTAAATTTCCCTCTGGGATCAATAAAGTATCTATCTATCTATCTATCTATCAGTGACTCACAATGCTCTACCAAAAAGTTGA
The DNA here is from genome assembly GCA_024036415.1 of Prochilodus magdalenae. NCBI lineage: Eukaryota > Metazoa > Chordata > Actinopteri > Characiformes > Prochilodontidae > Prochilodus > Prochilodus magdalenae. Next base: position 208,130 of record JAMWET010005449.1, on the reverse strand, counting down.
GCAGAACGTTAAAGAGTTAAAGGTAGCGCTGTCTGCCATAAATAATATCAAACTAACTTGGGCTAACATTAACTAGCACTGAATAAAATAAATCAAACATGCTCCTGAGTCGTGCAACCATCTAAGATCACCTGAAGATTGTGAACTCAATCTGTACAGCAGGGGTAAAATAAGAGAGCTCAATAGGCCTTGCTCTTTCTAGTGGGGGTAGAATGTGCTGCCTTCCCTCTATCCTGTCAATCAGCACAATTCTAGCTAATTCTAGCTAATCTAACGCTTTGAGCCTTGATAAAATTGATCCCATTTCACAGGGTATTTAGGGTGACCAGTGTTGATATTCTAGCTGATATGTTTGTGACTTTATCTCTTCTATTTGTCTTAGTTTCCATGCAAGCAATCTCTTATCTCCAGTGGCCTAACCTAGAGAGTATGTGGCTAGCTGAGAATGACAGAGAAGGGATCTTAATATGCAATCCTATCTGCGTTTGCAAACAGTTGTGGGATAGTCTGGAGCTGCAGTCCAGCTCATTAATGACGTGTAATAAGCCTTGGCGACGAACGTATAAGGAAAGTGTGAGAAAGGGGGAATGATATAGTTCTGCTGCCATTTTCATGCGTAGGTTGCTACAGCACATTGACACTAATGAGAGGGCATGCATGCCTGTGTGTCTGTGTGTGAATAGAGCGACAGAGTTTGTCCAGAAAAAGACATGCACATGCACTCACAGGTGTACGTTATTACTGTTAAAATATTAAGCAAACTATTTTCAGAAGAAATTAGAGCTGTCTGTAAAGTCATATTTGTTTTGTCTCGGTGACATAACAAAATAGTTCATAGTCAATATAGAAACTGAACTACAACATCAGTCCGTTATTAACTTGTCACAGTGGTACTTTCAGAACTATGAACCCTTTTGCTTAGCTACCCATTTGGTCTATGGCAGTTTAGCCCACTGTTTTATGCTGAAGTGATGTATTATATTATGTTGCAATATGATTTATTGAGCTTGTTCTGGGTGACCTTACGTATCTCAAAAACAGTGATTGTTGCATGTTTCATGTTTCAAAAAAAAGTACATATATATATATATATATATATATATACACACACACACATATATATATGTATATACACATTTATATTTATAGTTTATTTCAGAATATGTTTGTAATATACATTAGAAATATTATATATTCCAATTTTGTTAAAAAATGAACATATCAATTAAGACAGAGGTATCACAATTTGTTACTCTTGAGAACAATATTCCTCACACGAGTGACATGACTGAGCTCAAATTATAAATAAAGTCATGCCAACCGCACACACATATGCACAACCTCTGTGTTTCAGGCTGAGTTCAACTTGAAGTGCACAAAGCACTTGGCAATTGTATGAAGTGTAAAGCCAATTACATATTCATGATAAAAAAAACACAAGTGCTGCTGCTTCCTGAGTGTACCCAGCGATACCAAGCAAGTACGGCTTTAAACAACAAAGCTTTGTAATTTAATAGGAAAGCTTTGTGACAAAATGAAGGAGACAAATGCTATAGACAGGAAAGAAATTAACAGGAACATGTGTAATGCAATGAATGAATGGTGGATTAAACAAATTGCTGTTTTTAGCACTGTTTACCTAAAAGGGTGAGGCAGATAAAATTAAAAGGCAAGAGTGTACCCCGTTAGCATACAGCAGACCAGAGGGCTTACAGTAAGTTATGCTCATGAGTAATTGAGCATGATTACAGTGGTGAAAGGGCAAAGAACTGAAGTAGAGTAATTACAGCCCCTTCGCTCACACACATACACACACTACAGGCGAAGACCACCCCCTGCTTATTGAGTCAGACTGCCTACGTGAACTCCCTAAGCCCATCAACCCACACATCTGCACTGCTCCACACCCACCCCCCACCACACATACAGATCCACTCACTGTAGAAAAGCTTTTTGTCACATATGGGTAACAGTAACTAATTAGCTGTATAATTGCTCTTTCACCACTGCCTTTAATTCACCATGCACTGTGAGTCTACTGTGTAGTCAGTAAAGCTACTCTGGGTGACTCTAACAATGAATGCATCTTCTCATCTCTCACAGTCTTACCATCTTTATGATGCGGGTATTGTTGTTGCACAATACAATAGTACAAGGCTGCAGCAATAGGTACAGGATATGTGTTTAACAGAATGAAAGTGATTACAGTAATACATATTATACAGTATACCCCAAAGCAGAAATGTGGCAAAGTGCTTCAGTTGTCCTCCAAGACCAAATTTCCAAGATTCTTTCAGATTTTCTTAATTGTTTATAGTTTAGAATCAAGTAATCAAGTAATTGAGAAATAATAATACATATAAATTTGCAAAACCACATTGCCTATGTAATCACCTAGTGTGGGTAGGCAATGTCAACCTTGTAGCTCCAGATTAAATTCAATTTTTCACTGAACTTTTCCTTTAACCCACTCCATGTATAATCTACACATATAGAAGCCTAGTAGCCCAAAAAAATGAATTTTTCTAAAACTCAATTTTCTCACCTTAATGTCTTAAATTAAGGACTTTTGTTACAATAATTGTAATATTTCTCTGTCAATATTAGAGAGTAGTTGGAGCTTAATATCACAGAATAATAACTTTGCATCTTATAATAATTACTTTATTTTAGCAAATAATTCCTTATTTTCTCAAGATACTGGCTTACTATAATGACCTGCTATGCCTAAGTTATTGCTTTTTTTCCATTTCCTGGCAGGAATGGACTTTCATACACACCAGTATGTTCAATGTGAAGCAATACTGCCAACTCACCACACACTAGCTCAGTCAAGGTCGTATCACACACTTCTAGTGCTAGTCTCATTACTCAAAATTTGCTCAAACTCTGATGAGTGTATCATTACAGCTTTATGGATTACACTTACAGTACAGGGCTGACTTGTATAAGGGTGAGAGCTGGCCAGGATGAAAACAACCCTACTACTGAACCTACAAAAGGCCATACATAAAAATGGGCTGAGACACATACCACACACCCTGATGACCAAGCCTCAGTAGTCACAGAAGAGCTGACGGATGTCTTTCTCTGCGTCAGCATGCTGATGTAGCCTATTGATCTCCTAATGAATTGCGCTGCACCACAGTTCTATCCTCCAGGTCACTACTATCACTGCTGTCCTAACTCTGCTATGGCATCTGTCCTTACTTCCTTACTCCAACTGAGTTACTGCTAATATCAGTAACTTTGTTATTCCTATGCCATAGACTTATTATTCCTTGTAGTTACATAGACTACAATCATAACTGACTGGGCTATTCTTGGGTTATAGTAGTAGAGGGGTTTTAAGGGGTTCAGTTACATTAGCTTACAAAGAATGGGAGCATCACTTGTTAGCTACGTTAGCAATAAAGCAAAGTTTGGGCAGTAGGGATGCAGCTATACAACACTGTATCGGTACTGATCTGTAATTAGCCAAAAGGCCTGAACTGGACTGTGAAAAACTATTTTTTTACTCGGATATGATCCATTAGCCTGCTTAACTACTTGCTTAGTTAAGCATTTGAATAAAGTTATTTACACGGCTTTGTTAAAATACATAATGCATGCAGAAAAAAAACATTAATAACGGCTTAGACGGAAAAGAGGACAGTCTGCTATTACTATCAGCAGATACTGAATGCTGTGGTATCAGTATCACTATTGCAAATGAAAAAGTGGTATTGAGCCACCTCTACCAAACAGTAGGGCTGTGTGTTGGCAGGAAGATTACCATTCAATATATTGCAATATATTGTCATACCGTAAGCAAGGCAATATTATGCAATTTTTAAATCTAGTTTCATTGCTAATGCTAACTTTAGCGGTGCACCTTTATGCTGCTAGTTTAGGTGGAAGAGTCAGGGTCAAAACACAATTGACTATCCATCTGCCACCAAGTTTTGCATGTAATTGAAAATTATAATTATAAACCAAATTCAGCAGTTTTGTAAAACCATATAGTATCACATAACATAATATTGCAAAACTCGGGTATATCAATATTTTCTTCCATCCCTGCCGAACAGGTCCTAGCTGATCGAATACATTTGAAGTTATATAAAATGTATCTTATATTAATTTCAAATGATAATTTAACTCCAAACTTTGCATGTCCAATCATTCAAACCACTGCATAAGAACTTTCATGCACAATTCAAATAATACACTGGAAGTCATAGCAATAACTCATTCACCATTCTGATTTAATTTACAACCAACATGTCTAAATTCCAATCCTTGCCTGTTCTTTATGCCTTTAAAACATCCTGCAATGCAGGATAAATCATGAGCTGTCCCTCAGCCCTTTCAAGGGATTACAGAAGCTTTAAGTGGGGCTTTCCCTTCCCCTCTTTCTGTGGGTTTTTTGTCTGTGCTGACAGCGAGTCAGCAGTATTCTTCCTCGCAGAGTATGAGGAGTAGTTGGATTCCAGCCAAACAGGGTGTGAACATACTGAGGCCAACAGAAGGTTGAGTCAGGCCAACAAATGTGAATAAACCCAAAACCCACTTAAGAAGTTGATGAATCAGTGGAATGAAAAGGTGTTACAGCTCAGCCACCACACTTAACATAGGTTTGAGTGTTTCTTTTTTTTTTTTTTGGATGAGTTTATGATATTCACAGCGTCTCAGAGATTGTGCATCACCATTTGAGAGAGTTCTTTTGCTCCAACATGAATGGCTACGTGTTTGGACAACGTCAGGCTGTCACGCCCCCCATTAAACCATATCTGATGTCTCAAAGGCAGTCTGGAGAATCCAAAGCAAGCTTTGACTTCAAATAGAACCAGGGATTCTATTGTCACCATTCGTCTGAACAGGAAAGACTGGGGGGTTATAAGTATGTTATGAGTGGAATAGTCCTCTCTGTCTTCCAGGGTGATCAGATCGAGATCACCACTGTCTTCCTTTTGGACATCTGTGCTCTGCCACACCCGGCTCTGATCTGTGCCGTAACCATTATTCAGTGTGTCTGACAACTGAAAGCCCAGCCAACCCAAATGAGTCACTTCGTGCTCACGTCTGCTCTCCTCTCCCTTCGTCTCTTCCATTCACCAGAATGTTCGAGAGTGTTTCACTACAGCACCACTCCACACTACTTGCACACTAGATATTTTAGATGATTTTTGTGGGGGAGAGTTTGGAGGAGTAGCTCACATTCTCAAAGAAAAAATTAAAAAGATGAAACAATATAGAGAACATTGGACTCTTAAACTGAGCAAGACCTAGCCTCCAAAGCTCTCACCATTACAAGGCTCAGCAAAAATGTATTTATTCAGTATTTTAATGATTCTCCGATGTCCACAAAGAAGGTGTGTGACTTTGGTTGAGGTAATAAAAATGCCAAGATGTGCTTTTTTATACACCCATTTACACCATATGATTTATTATGATTTGGTTCTATACTAAAACAAGCTGTTTCCCATCTTTGATGAGCTCATGGCCAATATTTATTGAGCTACACATAGCCATAGCTAGTGGTTATACAAGTAGTGGTAGTACGGTATGATGGCTGTCATGTTTGGTAATGCAATATGCATACAACAGGCCTTCTGAATGTGTACATCTTGTTACTGACCATGTTGCTTCTACACAGATTTGTTGGTCGTCTCCACCAAGACAAAAGCAGGAGTTGTTACTGAAGATGATAAGATGCCATTCTGAGTCATTCCTTGACAGTACTATTTAAATAGCAATGCTAATGTTAGTTATTTGCCTATACTAGTTACTTTGTTTTAATCCCAGTGTCAAAAAACAAAGTACATGAAAGTTGTTACTGACTATGAAGCTTTCAGTAGATTTCTACACATAGTCATTTTCATTGCACTGTAAAATACCAACATATAATCCAACCCTGATAATACATCCTAAATGAAGCCTGTGTAGGTGTCATTGTTTAGTGATTGAAAGAGTTTATTTACTTGATTGTATGTTGTATTGTTGTGTTGAAACAGGTTACAGCATGTTGCAGAGAAAACATTTTGCCAGTAAGCATCTTTCACATATGTTCCTGGTGATTTTAGAATTAAACTAAGGTCAAGGCTGAGATGATGAGGGAATATCTGGCTCTATGTAGCCTCTTTTGTGGCTTGTTTTCGCACCTTGTATCCATAAACCTGTTTTAGTATTGGTATTGTGCTGTACTCTTCATGGAAGCAAGTTTGTTGACAATAGGGTCCCTACCAATATTTTGGGAGGAGAGAACCGTCCCTAGCAATGTTTGAACTAACTTGTTCGCATTATTTTCAGATTGGATCATTCTGATGTGACTCCCAGATGCACTGATTTCCAGCAGAACCTTAAGGCAAGCTAGTATTTGATTGGCTACCCCATTATATGTTTCATTACATGTTTGTATTAATCAATGCATCATTTTATTACACATAGTATACTCAAGGTAGGATGCTGCAGGACAGGTTGAGGGAGACGCAGTTGGACCTTCTAACTTCAGTTAATGTCTTAAAATAATACTTTACATTATACTCGTCCTATTATTTTCATTCTTGACATCTGCATTGTATACAGGCCCAGGGGATGTAGGAGGTAGGGAGGTTGTGTCCCTACCCACCTTGAGACTAAACCTGCACCCTGGCTAATCTTGGCTACACAAAGTCCCAAAATCCATATGTAATTTTTTCCAAGTCAGCAACCAGTGAGTTCTTAGACATTGTAGGACGGTCCTCTTTTCAGCAAAAAGTGTTGCGGAAGAAGAGAACAAGCCCAAAACATCTTTTAGAACTGAAGCCCCCTCACAACAAGTAAGCCGTCTTCATCTCGAAAGCGAAGCTAGTCTCAGTTAAATGACCTACTACAACGATGGAAACCTGCTCCACTCTCCATTCCTCATGATGCTGATGATGCTAGACGGGGGAGGGGGTCGCCATGGTAACAGTGACGTTGCTCCCCTTGCTCTAATTGGAGGAAACCCCGTGTACTCACGGTCGCGGCCTTCAGGCCAATCGAACTTGAGCACTCGGTCCCGCCCCCAGGCCCCGCGCTGAAATCCTATTGGACGATATTTTGAACAATAACGGGTGACAGGGCGGGATCGCGAGCGATGATTGGCCAGGGCGGTGAGCGTAGCGACGACCTACAGCAACACTTTCGGTGCATTTTTATCATCCATCCAGGTCTAAAGAGGATCAATCGGGCGGAGCGGATATCATCACATCTGAGGTTAGGAGCTATTTATGCTGTTATATCTTATGCACGTGTCTTCTGAACGATTGTTATCTAGTTATATGGTAGTACTGAGTATTTGTGTTAACGGGCCGGAGAGCTGGGTTTGCTAGTTAAGAGGCAAACGGGGCGCTTGCTTTGCTAACTCGCTCCTCAACAATGAAACAGAAGGAGGCTGCCATCGAGTACACAGCTTAGCGAGGCTGAGAGCTCGATACTAATGCAAATAGTTCGCTTTTCAGCAAAGGTTATTACTGGCCAACATTAGCTGGCACTGTTTGTAGTAAACTTAGCCGAGTATTAGCCCTGTTAGCTACCGGGCTAGCTAGCTGTGCGAGTCAGCAAACCAGGGCTCGTCGTAAGTACAATCAGTGTAGCGGGCTAGTCCGTTTTCTTGTTGCTGTCGCGAGGAGACCTACTGCTCCAGGCTAACTGGTCGAAAACGGTGACATATTAGGATTTTCGCTTAAAACGTTTTGGGTCACGTCTTCAGACTCCTTCAACAACATAATTCTCCTATTTAACTGGAGTCCGATGACTTATATCGTTGGAGGCTTGTATAAAAGTTGTTTTGTGGGTTAACGTCTGTTACGTGTGAAGAAAATGGATCGTTAGCCTGGCAAGTGAGTGAAAGTGGTTTTTAGAACGAATTAATAAAGACCGCGGTCTTCACTGTCTCCAGCACTGAAGGTGAATATTTCACCTGTGTGAGAGAAGGGGAGGGGTAAGGGCCGAAAGGTTGGGTTGGGTTTCTGCTGGATTTACTAGAAGGGTCCTTCACTTACCATGCTGCAGCTCACCTACTTTTAGGATAACTGTTTAACTGGTCGAATCCAGGCACAGTCGTTTACCATAGCTGATCTGAACATAACCGATTTGGTACTGTAGTTTGTAGGAAAGACTTGGTTAATGGCTAATGGTTAATGCAGCAATCCTAAATCTTCTGCCAGCCTTTGCTGACTCCAATAACTGCATCTTTTTGCTGGCTTTAATGAAAGTGAATAAGCAGCGGCGTAATCATCCAAATCCTTTGGCCAAAACCTTTTGCCCATTAAACATGTTGACATTCTTGGTCTTTGTAAGGAGTAAGCACTTTAATGGTATTTGTGATCTGAACAGAAATAGCCTAGAAACTTGGGCCGTGTTCATACCGCCTGCCCAAATCCTATTTTGGCATATCCACATTGTTTTGGAGCTTAACAAAAAAAATTCAAATCAGAATTTTAAAGACGATTCACCACCATCTCTTCTGCATCCGCGCTTGAAATCCACGTCACCAGCATAGTTCTCCAACTACTAACGCCTACGTTGTTATCAAAGCAAGGCGATATGTTGGTGATATCTGGACACGTGAATCCAATCTGATCACTTGCAAATGACTTTGCAGCTTGATGCAAACAAATCTGATTTGCCTGCGATCTGAACACAGATTTAAAACACATTGCAACATATATTCTCAAGGCCAGATGTGTACAGTTATTACTAGAGCTGAACTGAATTGCAGGGCAGTATAGATGTCCAGGTGCAGTGCAGAGTGTTCCCAATACATTTCTGTCGTTCAAGGCTGCAGATTGATCCTCATTGTGTTATTTGAGCTGTACCAAGTGCACTATGTGGTGTTCAATTAATCATAGTCCAGTGCACCTGTATTTTCATTTAACTTAGTCATCCAGCTTAATTTTCTGCTTTTATGGGGTCTTTTTTTTTTTTTATATCCCAGGAGCTATTTTACTGGGTAGCACCATGCACATGTTTAGTTCATCGTTAGGTTGGAAGGAAACTTGGTTACTAACTTGAACTTATTTTTTCACCCCCAGCTTCTTTGAAGACTAAGAAGAAACCCTGTCCACTCCAGTCATCTGGTTACCCAACTGTCAGACCACTTCTACTCTCACCAAACAGCTGTTAGGCTTTCGTGGCCCATAGACTTTTGTTGCTCAAGCACAAGTAAATTAAGAAAGCGAACACAGAATGGATAGAACAGAGCTTATTCAGAAGGCCAAATTGGCAGAGCAAGCAGAGCGTTACGACGACATGGCGGCTTGCATGAAGGAGGTGACTGAGGCTGGGACTGAGCTGTCGAATGAGGAGAGGAACCTGCTGTCTGTCGCCTACAAGAATGTGGTAGGTGCCCGAAGATCAGCCTGGAGGGTTATATCCAGCATTGAGCAGAAGACTGAAGGGAGTGACAAGAAGCTTCAGATGGTCAAAGAATACAGGGAGAAAGTGGAGTCTGAGCTCAGAGACATCTGCAATGATGTACTGGTGAGTAAATTATGTAAATATTCTTCATTGAAATGTATGTGCTTAGATCAACAGAACCAAGCATTTGTCCTTTGATTAAAATGTAATATTGCTAAGCATTTTTACTTGCTGTCATTTTTTTTCAAAGGCCCTTCCTTTTATTAGCCTACGTGGATATGTATTACAAAAGAAGTGTCCTCTTTTTTTTTTTTGTGATGTAAGAGCAGCCTAATTTTTTCCCTCTCACTTGAGAGCAATGCCTAAATTAAGTGGAGCTTGTCCTTTCTTGCCGTGGGGGAGTCATTTAGCAGTATTGTGATGTGTGGTATATTTAGTATTTTGGGCCTACTTTAGGTCGCCTGAATGCTTACAACACAATCATTACAAAAAAGATCTTGTTCTTACAGTAAGCACTTCCCCACTGGGTATTATATTCCTGGCATTTGTATCGATTGTACTAAGTGAGAGGTCAAATGTCAGATTCCAGGTTTCCTGTATGTTGTTCTATATATAGGGCCTCTTTCCCATGCGAGGAAGTGTCTACCTATATGGAGATGTATGTGAAACACTATTTTGAGATGCATGTGAAACGCATTGTTCTCTGGAAGTCTGATTAGGTGTTGCTGTCAGTAAGTGTCTAAAGGTCATTTTTATGGGTGTGTTCAGGCGAGAGCAATGATGACAAAATGGGTGTTGGTTTAAACCAAGTGTTGTAGTACCAGGTCACTTTGATCTTTTATCAGCAAGTGATTTTGCTCCGTATATGTCACAGTGTACTGGATCTTGTAATATAGTCTTATGTACAGTGGGGAAAATAAGTATTTAGTCAGTCACCAATTGTGCAAGTTGTCCCACTTAAAAAGATGAGAGAGGCCTGTAATTGACATCATAGGTAGACCTCAACTATGAGAGACAAAATGTGGAAAAAAATTGAGAAAGTGATTTTGTCTGATTTTTAAAGAATTTATTTGCAAATAATGGTGGAAAATAAGTATTTGGTCAATAACAAACAAGCAAGATTTCTGGCTGTCACAGACCTGTAACTTCTTTTTTAAGAGGCTCCTCTTTCCCCCACTCATTACCTGTATTAATGGCACCTGTTTGAAGTCGTTAACAGTATAAAAGACACCTGCCTACAACCTCAAACACTCACACTCCAAACTCCACTATGGTGAAGACGAAAGAGCTGTCGGAGGACACCAGAAACCGAATTGTAGACCTGCACCAGGCTGGGAAGACTGAATCTGCAATAGGCAAGCAGCTTGATGTGAAGAAATCTACTGTGGGAGCAATAATCAGAAAATGGAAGACCTACAAGACCACTACTAATCTCCCTCGATCTGGGGCTCCACGCAAGATCTCAGCCCGTGGGGGGGTCAAAATGATCACAAGAACGTAAGGAAAAATCCCAGAACCACAAGGGGGGATCTAGTGAATGACCTGCAGGAAGCTGGGACCAACGTTTACAAAGGCTACCATCAGCAAAAAACTACGACGCCAAGGACTCAGATCTTGCAGTGCCAGACGTGTCCCCCTGCTTAAGCCATTCAATATCAAGGCACGTCTGAAGTTTGCTAGAGAGCATTTGGATGTTCCAGAAGAGTATTGGAGAATGTCATATGGTCAGATGAAACCAAAGTAGAACTATTTGGTAAAAACACAACTCGTCGTGTTTGGAGGAAAGTGAATGCGGAGTTGCATCCAAAGAACACCATACCAACTGTGAAGCATGGGGGGTGGCAACATCATGCTTTGGGGCTGTTTCTCTGCAAAGGGACCAGGACGAACTGGTCCGAGTGTACATGAAAGAATGAATGGGGCCATGTATTGTGAGATTTTGGGTGCAAACCTCCTTCCATCAGCAAGGGCAATGAAGATGAAACGTGGCTGGGTCTTTCAGCATGACAATGATCCCAAGCACACTGCCAGGGCAACAAAGGAGTGGCTTCGTAAGAAACATTTCAAAGTCCTGGAGTGGCCTAGCCAGTCTCCCGATCTCAACCCCATCGAAAACCTTTGGAGGGAGTTGAAAGTCCGTGTTGCCCGCCGACAGCCCCAAAACATCACTGCTCTAGAGGAGATCTGCATGGAGGAATGGGCCAACATACCAGCAACAGTGTGTGCCAACCTTGTGAAGACTTACAGAAAACGTTTGACCTCTGTCATTGCCAACAAAGGATATACAACAAAGTATTGAGATGAACTTTTGTTATTGACCAAATACTTATTTTCCACCATTATTTGCAAATAAATTCTTTAAAAATCAGACAAAATGACTTTCTCAATTTTTTTCCACATTTTGTCTCTCATAGTTGAGGTCTACCTATGATGTCAATTACAGGCCTCTCTCATCTTTTTAAGTGGGACAACTTGCACAATTGGTGACTGACTAAATACTTATTTTCCCCACTGTATGCTGCAGAAAAACTCCTGATTCTGAAAAAATGATCAGGAATGTTCCCAAAGCCTGATCTGAATTGTGTTCCATTAGGCTACTAGAGTGCATGTGGCTGTGCAAAATTAAAGCCAGTAGACATTGTGTGTGGTGCGTCAGAGGTATATCCCTATAGATTCATTTTATCAATAAGGGTCACTATTACTCTTGAGTCATGTAATTTAAGAGCCATTAAGAAAGTGGAAGTAAATTATTGACAGTTTGAAGGTCGGCAGTAAAATGATCTCTCTTAAATGCGCCATGAGGTTTGAGATGATTGTAGATGGTATTTTTAAACTACTTTTCCTTACGCTTTGTAATCTTCATTGACTTTAGAAGGACTAAATTTGTTCCTCATTGTTCTGCATAGCTTTGATGAGCGCTCATGCTCATGTACTTCCTGGCTGCTGGTCTGTGAGGCCTGAAGGGTGTGTCACTGACTCATCCTCAGTGTTGGCTCTGGGAGCCGGCCAGTCCACACCCTCCTCCTGTCCAGACAGCCTGCCACATGCCTTCAGTTTTTGCTCGCCCTTAAGAGCAGGACAAGGAGAGCTTCAGGGCTTTTCACCTAATGCTGCAGTCTTCGGTAATGCGTATTAGTAGTTGATTTGTATGTCAGCATTTATATGCTTGTTGCCAATTATAGGATCTTTGCCCTTGGAACTGTGTCCTGTGGAATAGCCGGAGATTCAACCCATAATGTTCTAGGTCAAAGCCAAGATCTCTGAACTTAGTTAAATTGAATTAGAAAATATAAACTTGAAGCATAACCGGTAATTCAGGTGAAGTTTAATTAAGTTTCTTTTCGTTTTAAAGCAATGTAATATGTAACCTTCTTAAGCATTGGCTAGATAAGATGACAAACAAGTTAAAGCACAAGCTGAAAACTAAGCTGAAGTAGCGTTGACTGGTTTTGCCTTTTTCTTCTGCAAACATGACATTTTAATGTGTTTTAGCTGGTTATTCTGTACTTTAACTGAAAGTGAAACGTTATTGACATTTAATGCTTAATAAGGCATACGATACCATGATGATATGAGACGCAATAAATAACTATTCAAATTAGGGGTGCACCGAACCGATATTAGGTTTGGATATTGGTTCCATTATTAACAAAACTGGCTGGATTGGATAATTAGGCCAATCCCCACTTAAATTAATTTGCGATCTGTGCTATGCCGTCAATAGCATGTTTGTGGCGTGCCTGTAGATGTGACGAGAGACGGTTGCATCTCAGTGAGGTTTGAACTGTGGACGATGTGATCACAGACCAGTGCACTATGAGGTGAGGAAACAGTTCCCCAGCAGAGTGGACTCAATCTGCAGAGCAAAACTTCCAATTGGGGAACAAACAAATCAAGGCTGCCAGGAGAGAAAACTGGCATGGTCAACGGTGCAAAACAAAACGATTTCCTCAAACAAAAAGGAAGCTCACCCCCCTAACGCCCGACTCAAATAAATATATATATATTCTCACACACACACACACACACACTATACCTGTCACTTTCATAAAGAAAAAGAAAATTGTTTTTTTTATTTATGAAGCAATATGCCACCTAGCATTTAGTACTTGCTTTTACTGTCTGCATGTTGTGAACCAACCCTTCCATGAAAAAACTGCTTTGCCATTTTACATGACAGTCAGATTCTTGACAATGCAGAAGAAGTTTATTTATTTTTATTGGTAACTTGACTAACTTAAGCAGCCTAGCATGCTATTATTGCTGAGAAAAAAGCTATGACCATGTTTACTAGCTAGCTATCCCAGTAATTTCACATTTCTATATGATCATGGTTCCTAATTTAGTGAGTTATGTTGAAAAGCCTAAAATAAATAAATAATTTGTTAAAAAGCAACATAGTATGATCTGGGCATTGGGCAAACTAATGAACTGTAAAAATGCAATAGACATTATTGATATTAATCATTAATAGTTTTGTTCTTAGGCCTACCAAGTGAAACAGTTTCAGTTGATTAGGTGCAGAGTCACATTTTAAGTGGCTAGGAGAATGTGCAGAGGCAGCACACACTGAATCGCAGCAGAACTACTCTTAAGGTGATGCTTGGACTTTCCTCTAGAATGGTTAGATGTTATCTCTGAAGTGAGTATGTTCCTCTCTCTACCATGGCTGCCTGAGACGGCCATCTCAGTTTCCTGAGAATCCCATGAATGTGAAGAATGAAGACAGGCTTATGGCAAACCTCCTGAACTCCACTGTGCGAGATGGAACAGGCCTGAATATGCAAGAACCTTTTCCCCCTCCTTAAATGCTCCTGGTTCTTTGTGTGCATGTGGTTTGACACTTGGGCTTATTTCTAAGGCTCATCATTCTGTAGGATTTCCATAATTTCAGCAGGTTGTTAAAATCATAGGCCAGCACATTGAAGATAATTTAGCTATGGTGATTAAGTTTCTGATCCAAAACTTGCATTATTGCCATGTTTGTCCTGTGGTCTTTATATAAAAGTAAAGATTTTGATGTTTCTTAAACTTGGTTATCCATTACCACCAAATTGTGCATGTGTGTTGTAGAGCTGCAGCAAATTATGTATTCGTCCTGCACAGTCATGGTTCAGATGTTATGGTTTATGATACATGTCCAGAGGTGAATTTAGAACACATGAAGATTGAATGTAGCCAAATTTCACTCAGAAACGTGAAGCTGTAAGCCTTTGACAAGTTAGCAACATGCCATGCTAAGCTTATCTCAAACTGAGTCTGAAGGCCCCTGCACACTAGATGTGCTGTGTTACGTCACATAGGTAAGCACTGCTATAGAATGTTAGCAAGGGAACCGATAAAAGTTAGTTCCGAGTTTATTTACACTCTACACGTATAAATTCAAGGACAAAACTTTCAGCATCATTTGCTATGCTTAGCATCTGTTTATGACCTCATCACAAACCGGCTGTTGTTGAACTGAAAAGGCTAGCGTAGTAACACTTAACATTCATGTATAGGCTTTAAGCTACATGTGATGTAGCTTTGTATAGCCTCACTATGGCTTTATTATAATGTAGTAATGGCAGAATGCTGAGTGGCATTCAGTCACACTTTGCTGAGGTCAAGTAATTCACAGGAGCTGAAAAATCCATGTACATCTTTTTAAATCGGCTGTGTAGGCATTACAACAGCAGTGGAAAGTGTGTGGTGGCTTGGACAAAGATGACTGTGTTGGTGTTTGACTGTTGTAGGGTATGTGTGCAGTAACACTGAAAATGTTTTGGGAATAGTAGGTGGAACAAACTGTAGCTTGCACTACTGTCTGTTCAAATTAAACACAAGGAAGCCCCACTTTTTGCACCTGTTTTGTTTGTATTCCCCCTGTTGCAAACTCATATTTAACAATTATAACCAAACCCCTCTAGTTAGCAGTGTTGGGCATTTTGTTCTATGATTCCTACTTTCTCACCCACCACACATCACTTAATCAAAATGTTCTATTTTTTCTTGATTGTTGTCCCGCCAGTAGCAGCTGAAAAAAAATCAAATTTGCACCTTTTCCCTGATCTCAAATGTCATGCATCTGCCAAGACATGTTTTCTTGCTCAAGTTTTGTTGAAAGTGAAAGCTTATGTCACATCATTTATCATCATGCATACCTAAATGAAATACTTGCCTTAAACTGTGTTGAGGTGTAGGTAACCATTATATAGTGTAATATCGTTTACGTTGTGTCTGATGCTTGGAAGTAGACGAGCCATGTAGTCACGGCTGTCCTGAAGCCTTTTTATTTTGTCTTTTGGTTTTGTAGATTTTCTTTCATAGATAATTGCATTTTACAAACTCTTTGAAAGACAAGGCGAAGAGTACAAAGCACCTTAATCCAGGCTTTGTATGATCTTTTACCTTGTCATTTACTCCTCTTTTAAGAAAACATTAATTAGTAACTGTTGGTTTTGTGTGCTAATAAGCGCTGTTCTTGTTGATCGGAACAGTTGAGGGAACAGGATAGGCTTTGTATAGGACAGTTTAACAACGATTGTATAATGAGACCACTAGGTGGTTAATGGTGGGGAGGGGGTGTAATACACAACAGATAAGCAAATTATTAGTACTTTTTACACAAACAAATGCTCTAGTGTCAACTATGACTGCAGTGACAACAGATTCTGATTAAACAGGACTAATTATACGCTCTTAATAATGAGACTTTTTGAGGCAAGGAGACCGAAGTCCAGGATGGAAAGCTTTTAAATTGTTTGTTTAGCAGTGTGTTTCATCAGTTAATTTTTGAATAAATAGATAGAAACAGTCATGTACTACATTTAGACTAGTTCTGCTTCAGTCTAGCTTTTAGAACTACAGCTTAGGTTTCTGTGTAAGAGCAGTATCCCTGCAGTGTATGCTGTAATAAAGAAATGTCACAAACTGCTGGAGGATCTCTTGATGGAGCATTGTCTACTAATTTGTCTACTAATTGAATGCAGCACCGAAATAAGTATCACTCACATCGTTGTTGTTGTCTGTTAATCTTGAGATTAACAGTGCCTTAAAGCTGCTGTCCTCACTCTTGTCTTGTTGCAGAGCTGGTTTATATCTGTATAGATCTAGCAGTGGGCAGCAGGGACAAAAACTTGTCAGTGTATAAGTTTTTTCCTTTTTCTTTGTTTGTTCATTCATTCCTTCATTCATTCATTCCTTCATGTTTAAACACTCATTGTCATAAATTAGTTCCACAGATAGTAGCACCCAGAATTAATCAACATGGATGAATGAAACTTAATGTGTAGGTTTGCCTTCCTGAGACAAGCGAATGATTCAGGTTTCATGTTCGAGAGTTCTTCCAATGTCGTAAGAACAGGCTTTATTACTGTACCTGACTGACCCTGCAACCATGATTGCAGACATTGAGCTTGCAATGATTACCTCCACACGTCATGCCAGTGCCATTTCTGACGACTGCACCACACAGGACTACATGCTGTCTATGTAGCTGTCTCTCTACAGTTGCCCTTAACACCATGTCAGCATCGCCAAAGACTACAGTGTTGTTGTGCCAGACTCTCTTGGAGTGACTTAGAATGACACTGTGTCATCTTCAGTAACAAGTCCCGTATTTGTCTTCATGGAGACAACCAGCGAGTCTGTGTGTGGAGGCACCATGGTCAGCACCAAGATGAATGATGGACTGGTTTATGTTTGAGCTGCATAGGATGGATTATTGCAGGACACCCTTAGGAACATCTGTAAATCCATGCCAAGATGTCTGGCAGGTTGCATTAGCAACATAAACATGGTGGTCTAACACCATACTGAGAGACACCACTTTTGTATGTGTAGCTCAATAAAAATCGCCCACATCAGTCTTAATATTGATCACTTATTGTTTTCTGGTGACTTTCATCTTCTTTCATAGCATTGCAATCTAACACTTCCTTCTAGGTGCAAATTGATGATGTCTGTGTTAATGTTTAACAATTTAATGTGTTAAGTACAATATTTAATGAGTGGCGTAGTGGAGTTCTCCCTGACAGGTTTCAGTATAGAACATTAAACAAAAGCTATCCTGTAGGGTAGCAGAGTATCGTATTCGTGTAGGTGACAGGTAATGTGTATATTTATCGACATTGGATTAATTCCCAGATTTCTTTGCCACAGTTACATTAATAAGCAGAATAAAATGCAACATGCTAGAATATACATATGCAAACTGTTTTACATATGGCATGTGTAGTGGTCTAGGTTTTCTCTCTCTGTCTCAAGTTTGTTTAGACTCTGACTTCCCTCAGTCTCAGGCTACAGCGGACTTGGAAATTTGTTGAGACCAAGCAAGTCTCTGAGGTCTCTGGAAGCTAAATTATTGCTGAATATCAACTAAATCAGAATAAAAAAAAAAGAATAAAACGACCCTTTCTCTGTGTACAGACTCGTGATCCCTCCTGTGTGTCTCATGTGTCGCTCCTTGTGCTGCGTTGCCGTTACGCACACACTGACGTTTTGCTCAACAGAATCAGCCGGAGCTGGAAGCCAAAAGAAACTGAAAGTTTCTGTTTAAAACAGCAATAACAAAGACTACTTTATTTATTCTGTCACCTGCTGTGTTCCTGTGACACCGTGGATATTCGCTTGTTTCAATTATTGATTTATAACTTGGTAACACAGAATATACAGTTCAGCTTGCCCAGTATTAGTCATTTATTTGTGTATAAGAGTCAGCACTATCTGGTGCTTTGATGAACTGTGCTAACACTGTGCTAATGTTGGCTGGGTCATATTACACTGTATACAAATCATTATGAATATTAAATTATCCTTGCTATAGCCTTAGTTACCGTAATTAATCATGAGCAATTCTATAGACTTGTTTTTCTGTTTTGTGTTGTTGCCCATTGTATTTTTTGTAGAATACTTTACTTTATTTATTGGGAATGTTTAACTCTGAATCTGGTCTCTGTGTTGACTCTGACTCTACTACTGAAAGCTGTGGTTTTTACTTGGACTCGATCTGCCATGTTCTTGACTCTTATTTGGATATAGAGGTCTTGACTACAACACCACCAGGTCATGCACATACAACCTTTCTTTAGGATAAGCACTTATCCTGATTTACCCGTTAACCATTATTGTCACTCCCCAAGAAATGCACAGTGCCTTGCTTTAATGACTGCAGGCCAGTTGCACTGACTGTGTTTGCAATGAAGTGCTTGGTCATTTGGGAAGTGCTCATATATAGAACATGATACCGAACACCCACTGGACCCCTTTCAGTTTACATGACAACCAAACAGATCCACAGGAGATGCCATCTGCATTGCCATCCATAAAGCTCTGTAACACCTGAGGAGCAAAGCCAGTTATGTGAGACAGCTGTTCTTTCCAAGATCACTGAAAAGCTCCACACTCCTGGGCCTTCCATGTGCACATGGGCGCTGGGTTTCCTGAGGGGCAGACCACAGTCTGTCAAGATCGTACCCCTCACCACCAGTACATGCATCTTAAACACACAGACCCCTCCTATCCTTTATGCCCTGTTCACTCCTGACAGTGTTGCCTCCCGTAACAACACCACCATCATGAGATTTGCTCAGTACCACAAAAATTTTGCAGAGCGTTGCCAGGACAGCACAAACAATCTCAGGAACAGCCCTTTCATAACTAGAAGATATTTACTGCAGGGTCCTCACAACTCTTTGGCAGACAATACAGAAGCGTGTAATCAAGAACCACCAGATTATAGAACAGATCCTATCCCCAGGCCATCAGGGAGCTGAACACCTTACACCCACTGTCTCTCACCAATCACCTTATCACATTATGCTCCACTGACGTGAGCATCTAACCAGCAATATGGTCCCTTGATCATTACCCCTCTCCCACAAGATGACTACTAAAACGTTTCTGTACAGATACACTGCTGCTTTCAGTGCATCACATCTATATTATATAACTAATATTTATTATACTGCATTATGTACACTATACGAAACATGTACTTGTGTAGTTTTAAAGGCTTTTTTAAAAGTCTTTTTAGCTGCTGTTGCACAGAATTGCATAGCATGATCATAATGGTTGCCAGTGCTCTGCAGACTCAATAACTGCAGAGTTCCCAACCTCCTCTGGCAATAACATTAGCATTGAAAGCTTTATGGCACGGGTATCCAGGGCCGATCAGCTGCATGTAAGCCTTACATCACCAAGCACAATGCCAAATGCAGAATGCATTACACTGTGGAGTTTTGGTGAATGCCAGGTGCACGTTACCTGACCTGACTGCATAGTGCAAGCTTGGAAGTTTGGTGGAGGAGGGATAATGCTGTGTGGGGTTATATATATATATATATATATATATATATATATATATTAATGCCTATGGATTTAGAATGGGGTGTCAAAAGCTCCTGTATGTGCTGCGTATAGTTGTTTTAAAACTTTTGTCCATGTAGTGTATTTTGTGTATTTCAGAAATATGCGTCTTGTATCATATCTATATATTGTGCTTTCTTTACTTAGTACTTGGTATTTATATTTTATTTTTTTAGTAACTTCTCCAGGAGGTAGTGCAGAGTGAGAATTTCATTGTGCAATTGCACCCTTCTCTGTGCATTGACAAACTTTTGAATCTTGAAATAAGCTGAATGATGGCATATGGTTGACTTTTTATGCTAGCTGCATACCATACGTGTTAATGACTCTATGCAGTGATTTGTAGTATAGAACCATGTCTGTTTTTAATGCAGTCTTGTCTGAGAGCCCAAAGATCACAGGCATCCAATATTGAGCCTTGTCCCTTGTGCACAGCGATTTTACGTTTACATACGCATTTTTTCAGATTGATGAACCTTCTTTTTTTTATATTTTTCTTTTTATTAGTACCACTTACTTTTCCAGCCTTTTGTTTCCCCTTTGAGATGCATTGCTGCAATCAAGTTCTAAATAAGTTTAACATTTTCATGAACATTCATTCAACATCTGATATGTATTTAGTAATGTGTTATAAATAAAATATAGGTCTATGAGATTTGGTAGTTGTTACGTTCTGTTTGAATTACATTTTACAGTATCAACTTTTTCAAGATTTGCTTTTCACAGTATTTAAAGCAGCACGGCTGTTATGCAGAACACAACAGAATGCTCTCAGGTTAGCAAGCAGGTTTGCGTGTTCTTTGTGAAGCTTTAGAAGGACATGGTGTTTCTAGATCTGGGGCAAAAGCTGGGTCAAGCGCTCAGGAGGGCTGTAACTGCAAAGAGCTTAAAACAGAAGTACAGTGATTTGTGTTTACATTGTACATTGTTGTAATAGTCTATTTTCATCAGATTAATTTTTAATTTATTTTCTTCTTCTGCAGGAGCTGCTGAACAAATATTTAATTGAGAATTCCTCAAATCCTGAAAGCAAGGTCTTCTACCTGAAGATGAAGGGAGACTACTACAGATACCTTGCTGAAGTTGCCTCTGGGGATGACAAGAAATGTAAGAATGTTAATGTTGTATTTTTCTTAATCTGCAATGTAGCTGATCAGTCCTCAAGATACTATAGGTTTTATAGGCCCTCTTGTTTTGTTTGTGTGACTAGACTGTGGCCTAGCAATAAGGATAATATTGGAGTCATATTGGTATTTGCTTTAAAAAAAAAAAAAAAAGTCTACTGCATTGGACAGCTGTTTAGATTTGACCAATATTAAAAACGAATATTTGTATTTATTGTATCCTGGGAGAGCAAAATATCTTGGCTGGGGGTTCTCAAACCAGGGACACCAAGACAGTCTGCTTATCCCTGTTCTAGCCCTATGTTGGCACAAAATTCAAACCAACTCTGGATCCCTGCAGACAGGTTCAGATGGTGCATGGCCACTGCGCTTCATTGCCTGCATATAAAATGTATTGATTAATGAATTATGTATTAGTATAAGCAAATATGTATATGACAAACATATATATATATGGATAAATACTTCAGTCCCCAAATCCCATATTGGTATGTCCCTATTAAACAAGACAACTAGTCCTGAACAACAAAAATAAGGGGAAAGCACTAAAGTCTCTAAAAACTTACAATGGACATTAATAGGTCAACCTGGAGATACCAGAACGTCAGTAACACATACTAGACACAATGTAATTACTGTGGAAATGAACAAGTTATGCCCCCTTTTTTTCCGCCCAGTTTCTTTCTCATTTTCTTTAAAAATAAGTCACTCTTTCCATACCCTGGTCTTGAAGAGTTTTTAGCCTCGATTGGCTATAAAGGCTCTAAACATTTTGAGCTTTGTGCTCAGAATAGTACTTTTCAAGTGTGCTATGTCCTTATGTGTTTCTTCCCCTTTACACATTAAAAGCCAAAAGTCAGCAGACTTTAACATTGTAATGTTGGGTCACTGTGCCAGTACCTATGAGTGAGACATTGTGTCTCATCCAGGCACCAAAAGGAAAGGCGACACTGCTAATTTTATCTTGGGTAAATGCCTTGAGTAAATTTGTGTGATATGACTCATGACTCTTCCCGACACTGTTTAATAGAAATAGGTCATGACCTGTGTTTTTACAGTACATTTTTCACAGCTTCTTTTCCTGTCCTTTCATTGTAAATGGTCAGTAGTTCACTACAGCTTTCTTTTTTTGCTCCCTAGCCACCATAGACAACTCTCAGGATGCGTACCAAAAAGCATTCGATATCAGCAAGACAGAGATGCAGCCAACACACCCCATTCGCTTAGGTCTGGCTCTGAACTTCTCCGTCTTCTTCTACGAGATCCTGAACTCCCCAGAGAAGGCCTGCTCCCTTGCCAAACAGGTAGACTAAACTTAGCCTTAGCCTTTAAAAAAAGATGTCTGTTTTCCGTTTGAGCAGCTATTTAGGGTGTGGTTTGCTTACAGGCGTTTGATGAAGCCATAGCAGAGCTTGATACACTGAATGAAGAGTCTTACAAAGACAGCACCCTCATCATGCAGCTGCTAAGAGACAACCTCACAGTGAGTGGCTTTTTGTTTTTCTTCCTCCTTTCTTTTTTCTGTGCATGAATGATCTGACTCTCCAAAATTGACCGGTAGGAGTTGGATGTCACAGATTAGTTTTTGTTTACATCAATAATTGCTATTTTGACTGATAAAAATTGTTAACTGCTTTCAATGGATACAGACAAACATGCAGTAACATATCATAGCAACTAAGACCTGAGTATGTAAAAAACACAATTACTGAACACAATAACAGAAACAGGGCAGTGGGTTTCTCTTTGGTCATTTTCGCAATATGTAGCGATCATATGCATATGCATATTGTCAGTATCTAAACAAACCTCCAAAATGATACTCTTATAAAAATAAGAGGGGGAAAAAGACGTTTTTGTTGAGCGTGTTTTGTCGACTTCTTTGACCAAGTGGTTGTGTGTATGGGTGGGTGTGGGGAGATATGTTAAACTCAGCAAAAACATTGCAAGTTTTGCATCACAATTTGTATAAATGGCATACAAGTTTGTTTTCAAGTGAGTTAAGACCAACTTGGGGGATCACGAGAGTGGTGCTCTAAGACGCAGCACAGGGATATTGAGTTTGTGTGCACCCAAGCTCTGTGGAATGGCTCCACCTACAGGCCATGGAAGATGGGTTAATGTCAATGATGTAAATTTCTATTGGGTGTGCTCCTTACTGAGGAAGAGTCTTAACTGACTGCTGAACATGAAGCATTTTAAGTGCCAGGCTGGCCCAGGAAAGCAAGAGTAGTGTTCAGTTATTCTGCAGTTTCTTTAATGTACCAGTGGGTGGGCTGAGCATCATAAGAAGGCGTGCCTATAAACAACAGGTTTACTAATTTACTTAGAAAATGAATGAAATGTCTCACTTGTTGAATAAAGTATCTTAAACTTTGATGTGTCTGTTGATTAACACCGTTTCCCCTTTTTTTTTTACCCACCTTCCTAGTTATGGACATCTGACAACGCAGCGGACGAGGGAGAGGGAGGCGAAGGAGGAGAAAACTAAGGGTTCATGAGGAGGAAAAAAACAAAACCTTTTTACACATCTCCATTCCTTATTACTCTACCTTAATTCTTCTAGTAATGAAAAACCCGTCATCATTCAAAAGCTGTTTATGGAGAAAAATCCAATCATGTAGTCCTTTCACAGTGCAGCTTTTGGATGAGGAAAGATATTAATTGGGGCGCAAGACCTTCCATTCCTTGGTTTGTGTTTGTTTGTCCTGGCCTTCTGCCGCGTGCCGTCTCTGCTGTAGAAAAGTATGACTAGCTTTGTTTTATACCAACATCCTAACATCTACATCAACTTAAAAAAAAAAAAAAAAAGAAAAGAGAAAAAAAAAGAAAAATACATGCGTTTCATTAGATTTTGTTCCAGTTGATTATGTTTGACTTGTTGCAGGGATATTTAAAACTTAGATGACAGTTCTCTCACACACATACTGTTCTTATATCACCTCTGACGGTCATCTTTTGCACCTCAGTACTGCCGTGTTATGGGTCATGCCACTGAAATCCATCACGAGTCTCACTTCTTCTAATTCTGGGTGGACTCTCAAGACTGCCACGTACACAAAATTGAGGTTTCTAATTTAAACCAGTAAGATTCTTGTGTGTAGTTTGTCGATGCCATCAGATAATGTATTTGCTCAGTGTGTTTGGTAAAATATTTACTCACTGTCATTTTCATAATGCTGTTAACATTGGCGTGGTCACTTTGGCTTGTGTCTGTTCTTAATAGGGAGGAATCAGGAGCACTAATTTGGTTGTTGCATTGTGTACTGAATTGAACTGAGAATTAGAACTTAAAGTAGAATACTGAGAAGCTGTAGAACGGTTTTTGTAGTGATGCTGTCCCCACTGATACTCCTAATTAATTTGTCCCTAAAACTGGCAGCACCCAACCTTTCGGTACTTCGGCGTGTTCAGCAGGGCATAATACCGCACAACACTTAGTTAAAACCAAGTTTTATAGTTTGAACTTGCTTATTTAGTGTATGTGAGCATGTGCAACCTGTTATTAAATATCACTGCAGCGTTTCACTACTGAACATGGCCAAATCAACTGACGTCTCACAGTTTAGTGACATTATTATTATTATTATTATTATTTGTTTTTTAATTGCTTTGATAGCTGCTTGATTTCAAAGCTTACATCCCGCTGTGGTTATGATGCACATTACATCTAAAGCATGAAGTGAAAAGGAAGCAGAAACAGCAGTTTGGCACTCAAGAGATCAAATGAACTGATGAAAGTCGAATAAGGTATGAACCCATGCATGTCCTTGTTTAAGCATACTGGAACGGAAATCGGCATACATGCCAAGACCAGGGTCCAGTTTAAGTACTTTTCGTTGCAGATCTGTGCACGTTTGAGGGTGCGTGGTTGTCCAGTGCGTGTTAAAATAGATTTGGACCACTTATTGTGTTTTGCTAATCATCAATTGTAGTCTCCAAAAGCCTTGTGGACATGTTTTACTCCCTGTGTAACACTTATGTAACATGAATAAAAAGGACATTTTATAAACCATACTGGCATGATGTTTGTGATTTTGTTTGCAACTATTTTAAGAAAACAAGTGTGATAAAAAAAAATATATATATATCTATAATATATCTAAAATATATATATATAATTTCTTGTATATGAAATTGTGTGTGGTCAGTAAAGCAATTAATAGGATTTTGCATTTTACCTAAATGGCAAAGGGTCACAGTGATTTGTGTACTTTAGTGCCACCTGTTGGCCAGTGTCAATGGTGACAAAGGGACAAACGGAGTTGATGTGTTATCTCCTTAATTTATTTGAGTTGACTGCAGTGGTAGTTGAACAAAGTAATCATCAGACTGTATTTATGGTTGCATATGGATAGAATTGTATGAATAAATGATAGCCCTGAAAGAAAAACCAGCATAGACCAGCACAGCAGATCACCAGCAAAATCAGCATATCACTGCTGTATGAATACATCCTTATATTTTTAAAATTATAACTTTACAGAAGAAGGAAAAACACTTAAATATAACTCAACATAACCCAATATAATTAACTCCCCTGGAAGCTAATATGCTACTATGGCCAATATCTGATGACAAAGCATGTATTTGCTCAGAACATTAATAATATTAGAATAAATATACCATTCAAACATTAAAAGCATTAAAAGTCCTAATTTTTTAAGGAATATTTTTAAGCTTGGTATTACGTGTGGTTATCAGCAGATGATTGGTTTAGTTAATCAATACTAAATGGCAATGTTAAATGTGAGAAGCCTGAGATCAAACTTTATTATTCAAACTAGCTCACAAGATATTAATGCTTTATACTGTATTTAAGTATATTTACATTGATTCTAATGATGCACGGTGTTTTTAACAGAGTAAAATATACTTACTGCTGAGAGTGGTAAACACCTTGCTGTAGTTTTGGGGAAAGGCACGTCTTTATGAAGCATAAAGCAAACAAACTTTGCAAGTGAACAAGAAACTCAACTCCAAATTGGATCAGATGTTTTCCCAGTTCGTATAGCCCTATGTTTTCAGTCATAATATTGAGGTACATATAGAGAAAGCATTACATCTTGTGGGTACCTATATACTTATATCCACTGCTTGTTAGATTTATATCTGCTGCTTGTGGAAACATAAAACTAACATGGACGGGAAGTGCCTGAGGTCACCAAACGGTCAGAGCAAGTGAAGTATAGGAGAACGCTAAGTGCCCGAGGTCACAGTTAAGAGGGTCACCATCTGTAAAGTGAGTGAGTTTAAGATAAGATAAGCAAGACATACCTATGTAATCATTGCAACAGGGGGAAATCGTTGTATGCGCAGCCATACATTAAAACAGATAAACCAATTAAACTAGGGAGTGTATAGAGGAAGAACCAATACATACACCCTTAAGAGGGAAGGGACTGAATTTACTATAAAAAATATACATTTTAAAACGAAGACTGCATGCGGTACAGCCTCGTGTGCACATGTAGTCTCTGTGAATAAACTACTTATCCAGACTGTCTCCTGACTAACATCAACGAGCTCGCTGAGGCGGCGGATAGACAAAATATCAGACTCACTAATGGCTAAAGCTAATTTAGACATTAATCTTTTAACCAAAGGAAGTATACTCTCTCGAAGATGGCCTGTAGGACTGAACTGAGGTTATTACGTACATTTGAAGAAAGATCCCTATTGACCCTTATAATTTTTGAGAGATAAATCTTTAGTCATTTCAGCATATGTGGCAGTAACACCAGGCCTTCTGGACGTTCATTTTGATGCTGACCACGGTGTCTCCACACATGGATCCGATGGTCGTCTCCACCAAGACAAAGCAGAACTAGCCACTGAAGATGACCCGCCGCCATGACAGTCTGGCACGACACTATTGCAGTCTTTGGTGAACCGCTCTTGTTAATTGTCTGAACTTTACAGTATTACTTACCTGTGGTCACTGAGGCCCACTGGCCTGCACATTTCAATGTTTTTCCTGATTTAATAGAGCAATCTGATGCGGGCTGGTGTAATGAGCGCTTGCCCTTTAACAGCCGTTGCGTCATATGGTTGATTTAACCTTCCCATCTTAACTTAACTCCTTTAAGGAGCTAAAAACGTGCGAGGCAGTGAGTCTCCAGGATCAGGGTTAAGAACACTACTCTGAACAGAATCACTGTTTAAATGTTTACACATCTATTAATAACAAAAGGCCGTGCACATATACGAGATATGAAATATTAGCCCGTCTCAATAACTGTCATATCCAACAGTAAGGCTGATTCAGGCCGAATATTTTCCAGTTAAAATAAAATCAGCTCTGATTTTCCAGCAGGAGACCGGAGGTGACTTTTATTTTGAAGTTCCGGTCCGTGATCATGACTCGGAAGTGGAACATTGCTGTCCACAGCGCTGTTTTTATGTTCAAACTGGAAGCAACATGTTCAACAAGAAAACAAGGAGGAATTTTAGACAGCGCCGAGAGGAGTCCAGTGAAGAGGATGAAGGAGGAGACCGTGGAGACAGTACGAAAGCAGACTCGTCGTTCCACAGCGAGAAAAACTTAAACGTGCAACGAAGAGGGATTTCATGTAGCTCCAATCCGAACGCAACACCTCCTCACCAGAGAGCCGGATCAGACTCCAGCGGAGCTGAAGACTCAGAGGAACCTTCAGCTTTAGCACGGAGGACTAAAGAGCAGCCCAGCAGTAAAACTCTTAGCTTCAGAGAAGATAAAGACGGTGAGAGTCAGTGAGCTTTAGCCTCCAAGGCTGATCTAACTAGCTACTTTTATACAGAAGCTTTCACAAACCTCTTGACTTAAACACTGTTAGGAGAGGTCTTTTCGTGAACTCGGTTTACTGTCATATTAACTGTAAATCTGCAAAATTCACGGGCTCAAACTGCACATGCGTTTGTGGGAGCTCCGCCATAACTTTATCCTTGACTTCCTTAACATAAACAAGGCATCTTAGAAGTAATTAAAGCATCTAGAGCTGGACAGTATAATAGTACTTAGAGGTATCGAGGTAAGTTACATTGTTGTATGTCACAATGTGCTTTTCTTGACCACCTCTTAAAGGTACACTGGTCAGGACCACTTCAGAGCAGGTGTTCTGTGGGTGATCATTTTCAGCACTGCAGTGGTGTTAGTGTGGTGTGCTGGTGACTGGATCAGACACAGCAGTGCTGCTGGAGTGTTTAAACACTGTCCAGTCTATGTCCGCTCTATTAGATACTACACTTATGCTGTTCCATCTTTAGATATGAAGTCAGCAACAGCAGGATAGCTGTTGTCGCACAGTTCTTGTTCGTTATGAAGTGGTGTTACCTCAGGGGATGGCTTTTGAATGCTCACACCTCTAGGTTTTGAGGTTTTCCTTGTGAGTAAAGCTGAACACTGGCCAGCGTGTTCATGGCATGGTGACATGAATTAACGTATAATATTGGAATGCCATGATTGGGCTTATGTTGAGCAAATGTGCAGGCCACACCATTCATCATAACGTTCCAGAATGCCCTTCGAACTAATTAGTGCGTTATGCTCCTGGAATATCCCATTATTATGGGGGTACACAAAGTCCATGAAGGGCACTTGTCAGTGATGTGTTTAGACAGACCAGTGGACCCAACCAATACTATGAGAACACACCCCACACCAGAATGGAACAACCACAAACCTGCACAGTGTCTTATTGACAGCTGGGGTTCATGACTTTATGGGGTCTGCACCACACACAAACCCTATCAGCCTGACACGAGTGCTCTTGGGAATCACTGAACCATGGCTCATGTTGCCAGTCCTCTAGGGTCTTGTTAAAATTCTCATCAGGTAAGATGCTTTGTCTGGTGTCATGGTGTTAAAAGAGGCCCTGTGGTGGGTCTTCTGCTCCCATGGATGCTGAAGACCTGCAGAGTAAGTGTGTGGGGCCTCCTGTATTCAATATGGATGCGAATTCTGCCAGGGTTGCTTGTCTGTTTGTTGTCTGCACTGACAGTTCTAGCCAGTGGTCATGATCCGTAAGCATCCATGGGCGGCCACTGTGGGTGGTAATGCTTTCTACTGCATATTACTGGGACACACTTGACACTCTGGATCAAAGAATGTTAAATGTCCCATCCATCTGGTGCCCACTATCATGTCTCGTGAGCAGTACCAATATCCATGTTTATAAATATGATTCTTGTATACATTTATTTCTATATGTTTTCTAGAATTATGATATGGCAGTTGCCATACTAAAAAAGTTTGTTAATTCCCATCAAAAGTTCAAAGGCCACTCCAGCTCCAGCATGCAATCCAATCAACTGATCATCATGCTCTGTTCAAGAGATTTAGCTTTCTGAGGTTCAGAAAAAAAAGGTTTTGGTGCTTTGGTCTGTCTGTTTAGTTTTGTTCATTTTTGCCATCTAATCACACTTTTACAGCCTAAGCGTGTTTCACAACACACAGTGAGCTCTATATAGCTTCGATGTAAGACATTTAGATTGATGATCTTACAAAATTGAGTTTTGAGGAATTGTTTCAGCACTAGTTTGTTCTCCTAATGGAGAGAGTTGTGGTTTTATTGTGTGTTGCTAAAATGTTCAGCAGGTACTGAGGAATGTGACTTCAAGGTAAAAAGGTCCATCAATAAAGCTGTGATTTTCCAAGCTCGCAAAAAGGAAGAATCGCCTGTCAAGCTAACACCTCCACAGCAAGGTATAGCATGGTTTCTTTCTCTACAGTTCTTCAACAAAACAGGCCTGTGTTTGATTTTTGTACCCTGTACTCATCTGTTTTTCATAGGCTCTAAAAATGCAGATCTCAATGAGTGCTCGGCTAGCAGTGCTGGCAGTTCTGCTGAGGAAATCCCTCCAGACAGTGACAGCGAAACTAAGTCTACATCCTCCAGCTCTTCCAAATCTTCTTCAAAGGCACAGACAGGTACTGAAGCCAGTCCTAGTTTTGGCACTTCAGTAATTACTAAGTAAGCAAATGACATAGTGATCCATGGTGTGTCCTCCGCAGTTAACATCCCTGATGCCAAGAAGATACGTGTAGCTAGAGAGCAAAGGAGGAAAGCCAGAACCCAGCGTGATTACATTCCTCTGGATGGGGATCGGGAAAGCTCTCCGGGGTCTGTAGACAGAGAGGAGGAACAGAGCGACAGGGAACATGACAGTGATGATGAACCAGATGATCATGAACGCAGAATCCAGTTTGCACCCAAATCCAAAACACTTAGAGAACGGATGGCGGAGAAAATGGGTAAGAAATTGTGTTAGGTGAGGTGTTAGTTTTCATAGCACAACCATAGAGCTCTGGAAAGTGCGGCTATCCATACCTTTTAATAAAAGTATTAAAAAGTATTACCTTTTTTTGTTTGTTTTTTGTGTAGGCGAGAGTGGGAGTGAAGTGAGTGACTCTGATAGCCAGGTTGAAGAAGACCAACACCTTTGGGAGGAGCAGCAGATAGGAAAAGGAGTTAAAAGACATCAGGTGAAGATCTTTATAAGAAACCATAACACCAGATGCTACTATAAAGTGATATATATTAAATAGTTTTATTTGTTGATTTATTTTTTTTTCTCCCCTGGTTTTTTAGAAGCAAAACAGAAGTCATTTTAGGCCTCTTAGACAAAAGAAAATGATTGACATCCCTGAAACCCTCCCACCAGTCAGCACTGATATTATAAAGAAAAGAATCACTGGGAAGTACGTCTCTCTAAATTCTTGCTTGAGGAATGTAATGATGCTTATTAATCTATGGGCCGTATCATCCATAACCTACTGACCCTCCTATCATGTCTTTGTACTTCTGTAGACTGGAATCTCTGAAGGAAGTCCACAGAGCACGAGAGGCTGAGCTCAGGAGGATGCAGCTGGACATAGAGAGTGCCAAAAGCTCTGTAGAGAACCTGGAGAACCACCCTGCTGATGAACAGCTCTGCTTTTACCGCAGCATGAACATCTTTTCTCAGAACCTGCTGGAGTGCCTGTCTGAGAAGGTCAGGAGAAGTATCCTTAACTCCAAACTTAGGAGTCTATTTAAGCACTATGTGGCAGCCATCACAGGGTTGTTTGGCTGTATGTGCATGTAAAAAGCACTAAAAAGTTTTGAAAGTTTTTCACAGACAGAATTGTTTAGTAATTGTATCGTATTTGAAAATCTGTGCATTAATGGCAATTCACAATTCATATAAGGCCAAAAATACTAATGCTTATTGCTCATCATCTTTATCAAAGTGTTAGGTATGAGTAATGTGATGTACTGTGGTCTTCCAGATTGCCTTAATCAATTCAGTGGAACTGGACATGCACAGTCTGTATATTGACCAGGCAGAGTCACTGTTTTCTCAAAGGAGACAAGCCATACATCAGGAGTCCACACGCCTTCAGCAGTTAACCTGTAAGTAGACTCTTACCTCATTTATCTGTTTCATCTGGCATAAGCAAAATAATTTTAAGGATGTCACATAGCTAACAAATAAATGCTGCATGCTAAAGTCATGCTGCCTTTTAAACATGTTAATAAACCCAGTTTGAAGTTAGAACCGTTTTTGTTTTCATATGGAAAATGTTCTCTATAATTTCTTCTCTATAATCTTTTATTTGTTATAGACAGCACTAATACAAGCAGTAACGGGGAAGCATTGCACCAAACTAGCCCACAGGACAGGTGAGTTTGCCTTTTGTTCAGCTGATGTACAAAACTAGCTTGTGAAACGTTGTTTATTATGTCCCCATTTCTGTTCATGTTCCAGTTTGCTTTTAGCGGATGATTGTGGGAGTGTCCCAACAGATATGGAACCAACAGCAGAGCAGGAGGCAGAGCTGCAGAGCAAAAGAGGTGGAGCTTTTAATTCATATTTTCACATTTCCAGACAAGGATCATAAATAGAATTTGAAAGAGCAGGATGTTTATGCTGGGTTAAATATTAAGTAAATGATTTTAAATCTTTTTACAATTTGTAAAATTGTACTGCATTTATAGCTATAGTATCAGCTCACCTTTTCCATATTCGCATATGTATGCAAGGGTTAGGGGAAACCTGGTTAAATGCCTTTGTTTTTTTTGTTTTTTTTCTAAGGGAAATGAACAAATCCCCTATAACAAGAACAAACACCTGCTCTTTTTATTGCACATTTTTTAAATTTACTGTTTATTTGCTAAATATGAATATGGGAAAACATGGCCTGTGTAAAAGTTACAGCACATTTAATATGTATTACGAGATATTAAATTATAAAACTGTTGAAAAGGTTGCTGAAAATGCCTTACTGAATTCCCTGTAGAGGAAGTGTTGGCTTATTTTCACCTAGACAGTCAAAAACACATGGTTTTTCTAAGGGATTGAAAGCTACAGCTGTTTGTCCTGGAAGGAATCGCAAATGATGCATTATCGTTTTATACTGAAACTGAATGAAAGTATACCCTTCGTTGTTGATGGGTTAAACTACAGATGTTGATGCTGAGTTTGTACTGTTTCTCCACAGCCGACATATTAAAAAGATCTCAGCAGATTTTTGCTGATGTTCAGGAAGACTTCTCTGATGTGAAGAAAATCTTGTGCAGGTTTGATGAATGGCGAGTCTCTTTTCCAGAGTCTTACAACAACGCCTACATTAACCTGTGCCTTCCAAAACTCCTAGCTCCTCTGGTACGACACCAGCTTGTTGGTTGGAACCCTCTTAAGGTATCTTAGATCACCATTTTCTTCACTTCTACATTTCAGCTACTTTCCTCACTAGTTTTATTTATTTATTGTCTCCAAAAGCAGAGCTGTTTTTTTGTTAAATACCTTGAGAAATGCACTACTATGTCAGTGCAGTCAGGTTCAAAGATGGCTGATTTCTTATTTTCACATTACTCAACCTTCCTACAGACTTTAGCTCCAATCCTAGGAATGTTTAAATATATATATGATTAATGTGTTTATGTTCAATAATTTCAAACGCATTGTTTGCCATTGTTTGTTATTGTTTGTTCCCCATCTCCCGCTTACCAGTCTGTTTGTTTGTCTAATGTTTCCTTTTTCTAAAATAAAATAGAAAGAGAATACTACTAATACACTTTAAGCAATGGTGTCACAATCATGTAATAGTAATTCAACTTTCTCATTTATCTTACCCATTGTTAATTAGTCATGCTCCCCTAATATAATCTATTTTGTGATTTGCCAGTGCTGGAAATGCTTTGTGAATTCTTCTCTCATAGGCGGAGGGTGAGGATTTTGAAGCATTGCCATGGTACTCTGCCGTGGAAAAGTTTTGCCATGGACATGGTTATGAGGAATCTGAAAATGCTGATAAGAAAACACTGCCTGCTATCGTAGAGAAGACTGTCCTACCCAAAATTCAAGGTAAATACCCAAACTCTCAGAGGAAAATAAGTACCCTAATTATTAGGACATGGTTCGTCACTGTTAATAGATGAGACTCCCTGATTTCTTTCAGATTTTGGGTTTATATGATTGTAGTCTTCTGTCAAAAACTGACATCAGAGGTCTGTTTTCAGATCAGTCTTTTGTCAGAATTCAGAATTTAATTGAAAGTGTTATATGATATATTTGCCACTTTGTCCAGCCCAACTTCCATCACCTTATTAGTTCAACAAATCTTGATGTAACATTTTTATTTGCTACTGCAGTAATTTAATTTTGCTTTGTATACCCCAAAGGTTTTGTGGAACTTGTATGGGACCCTTTGTCTTTGCAACAGTCCCGATGTCTTACCATACTTTGCCAAAGGATACAAGAGGATTACTCTGTTTTTGATGGTGAACAAAGCAAGCCTGTCAAGGTATATTTCTGCAGTATGTTGCTGGTCCAAATGACCTCTATTGGAAAGTCTAACACGGTTTATACAATGTCTTCAGGCCTTTATGGAAGCTGTTATTCAGAGACTGAGGAGTGCTGTGGATAATGATGTCTTCATCCCTCTTTACCCAAAAACGTAAGCATGCAAAAGGGCTATGTTTTTTTGGTATAGTAAGATTCAGTTTTGAGAATGAGGAGGGTGTTGTTGTCATTGTTGTTGTTCTTGTTAGTTTGTATTGTAATTATTATTTTGTGTAAATAAGATTCTTGAAGTTGCTACTACAGCAGATTTGCCTTCCTACACTAATTATTTTCTAATGCAGTAGAGGAGGGTTAGTGATAAACGAAGTGATACATTAAAAGGTTTGTCCAAATGAGTCAATTCTGTGGGTAATTTATATTAGCAGACGTTTGAGGAAAATGGGAATTGGGCTAATGTAAAATGTTGTTGCTTTACATTTTATGTAATATCTTTTAAAAATATATTTTGTATTGCCATTAATATTTTATTTGCATATTTCAGCTATTTGGATGACAAGTCTTCACCACAGTTTCAATTTCAGAACCAACAGTTTTGGTGCGCTGTTAAGGTACATGGCTTCTTCTTGTTGTTTTTTATTTTTATTTTTTGCACTACTGCAGCTGCACTTCATGAATTATTACCCAAACAGGAGACATTTAGGTGATTAGCAGTGTGA
Organism: Prochilodus magdalenae; assembly: GCA_024036415.1. NCBI lineage: Eukaryota > Metazoa > Chordata > Actinopteri > Characiformes > Prochilodontidae > Prochilodus > Prochilodus magdalenae. The sequence goes on along the minus strand of JAMWET010005449.1, from coordinate 173,815 downwards.
TCATTTGCCTTCCTTATTTCAGCCTGATTCTGATTGCGTAAGTTTATGGTACAGATCAGTATTTACCAAGTTGACATCTATTACAGACTTTTGTACTTTGATGTGATATTAGAAATTACGCTTCTGTTTATTTTTTTTTTGTTTGTTTGTTTTTTCCAGCTGCTTGGAAACATGGCATTATGGGATGGTTTGATTGGTCAGAGTGTACTGAAAGAGCTGATGTTGGACAAACTTCTCAATCGTTACTTGATGATGACCCTTCTCAACGAGTCAAGTCCAAAGCATGTTATCCAGAAATGCAAAAAGGTACTTGTGTTGCATGTAACTGGAAACCGATGAACCTGTCATGAGCGTATTAGTTCTTCTTATTGATAATTAGATTGGTAAAGTGAGTGAATATATTTCCCACAGGTCACGGATTGTTTTCCAGAGTCATGGTTTATGGATCTCCGTGCTGGATCATCTCTACCTCAGCTTCAAAACTTCACCAAGCACCTTGTGCAGACGACACATTTGTTATGTAAAGACGGCAAGGACACAACCAGCAGCAGGTCTTGTGGAAAAAGATTTTTTCATACATTAAGCAAAACATGTTTTGAACAGGTCTAAAACTATGAACGAAATGCAGACTTTTGTTTTAGAATGACTTGTAACACACTGAAATGGTAGATTTCTGAGGAACCCTAGCATTCACATTGTGTTCCCTCACAATAATTTTGCTTTCGCTTATAAAAAAAACAAAAAAAACAAAAAGGACTTATTCCCAAAATGAAAGCTTTCTGCTCTTTTCAGTAAATGCTGATGCTCAAAACCAAAACTTGTCTGCTGCAAGTAATTCTGCATTAAAATGTATCGTAGCTCAAGTAACAAAGCAGGGTAAAAATATAAGTTACAACCCGCCCAGAATTGCTTTAAGCTTTGTTAAAGTTTTGGTGCCAGGGTAATCAGGAATAGTCAAGTATAATGACCAGGGCTACAACAGTTATGTGACCTCTATGATGTTGAGCTTGAAAAAATGTTGTTCTTCCGTTGCTTATTTTTAATGTAGCTTAAAATATGGTCATTTGGTAAACATGGTTCTTATCTACTAATGCTGGAAAGCTAATTATGTACTAGTACACTAACATGCTAAACTGGTTAGATGCTGCTGAAGTGGTCTTTAAAATGACTTAAGACACAAAATTAAATAGGACATGGAAGGAACGCAAACATATTGAGAGAAAATGTCATGTCATCTATTACACTGCCTTTTTAACTCATCTTTTCCCACATGATGGAGTTCTCACTCTGTGATTGTTTTTTTCCTACAGGACTGTTCTGTCAGATGTGATGACTCTTCTTGGGACCATCAAGGCGTTTGAGAGCATGAAGGCTATTGCACACTCTTACAATTGTCAAGATTTACTGGAGTCATATCACAAGTCATAGTTGTCTTGACTTTGTGATGTGACATATATTTTTAATAACCAAGAAATAAATGTATTTTGTGATGAATGAATTTTTCAGTGTGAATTGTGAAACGTTTTCTTCTTCTCTTTGGAAGAACTTTATTAGAACGTGCTTAGATATCTCACTTGTCTCCATAGCTCTTTGGCTTTATGTGAGCTAACTAAGCTGGTTGTAAAATGGTACGGGTATATCCTCTCATGCAGCAGCATTACGTTAACACAGAGAAGCTCCCTGGAGAAAAGATGAATCGCCTTGTTGTGTTTAAGGTGATAGTAATTTCCATTTTTTGTCCAGTGAGCAGCTGAATATATACACTAATGTAGTGGCACTGGTCATTGACGTGTTTAGGCAGACCAGTGTACCCAACTGATGCTATGAAAACACGCCCCATACCAGGCTGGAATAACAGTCAACCTGCGCAGTGCCTTGCTAACAACTGAGATCAATTTGCTGCCAGCCCTCTAGTATACAGGTAGCTTCCTCATATGCCCAGGTGAGGCATTGTGTCTGATGTTTTGTTAACAGAGGCATTTGGGTCTTTACTAACAAAAGCTAACAAAAACGCTGCACTGACCTGCGGTACATGCGTGTGGGGTCTTTTATCTTTTCAATGTGGATGTGATTTCTGACTAGAGTTCTCTTTACACTAACAATTCTAGCCAGATGCCATTGGTCACCATTATAAAGCACCCATGGACGGCCACTGCACTATCCACTGTGGATGCTATTGCTGTCTGCGATGTATTCCAGTGATACTGTGGATCCACGAATGTTACATACCCATGTAACTTTGGAAATTGAATGTTCTGTTCATCTGCCACCCACCACCATGCCTCGTACAAAGTGATAATTCACCTTACTGTGTCCTGATAATACTGGCCAGTGTTTAATCTCAGTGCAAACTCATGCAAACACCCGTCTTATTTGTCTCATTGTTTAACTGGGGTTTTTCTTCTATTTTTAGGACTTATATACATATATGACGGACAGCATGTTACCTGCCCCACCAGGGAGAGTAACACTATAGATCACCGCTACATTGTATTAAAGGATGCATTTTGCTCTGTCTCCCTTGGTGGTCTAAGCCACTCTGACTACAGACCTGTTGCACTGACATCTGTAGTCATGAAAAGCTTTGAGAGACTGGTCCTCAGTCACTTGAAGGGCATCACTAACCCTCTTCTAAACCCAGTGCAGTACATACCGGGCCAACAGGTCAGTGGATAACACAGTGAATATGGGACTTCGTCACATCCTTCATCACCTCGACCATCCAAACACTTATGCAAGAATTCTATTCTTGGATTTCAGCTCAGCCTTCAATATTATAATTCCAGGACAGCTACACAGCACACTGACCCAACTCAGTGTGCCATCCTCCACCTGCCAGTGGATCACAAACTCCCTCACTGGCAGAGAGCAGCAGGTGAGGTTAGGAAAAATCATCAATCAGCTCCATCATCAAGAAAGCCCAACAGAGAATGCACCTCCTGTGACAGCTGAGGAAGTTTAACCTGTCCCAGGAGCTGATGGTACAGTTCTACACTGCCACCATAGAATCTGTTATCACTTCGCTCATCACAGTGTGGGGCAGCTCAGCCACCAAACACTCACAGACTGCAGCACATCATCAGGTCTGCTGGGAAGACTACTGGAGTCAAACTACCCACACTGTTGGATCAGAGAAGATCAGCACTTATCCATCACACCATGGCCATCTCCTGTTCCAGCGTCTTCCCTCAGTATTGTGTGTGTGTATGTGTGTGTGTGGGTGTGTGCGTGCATTAGGAGTGCATATTTGTTTTGTGTGTACTGTTGTCACGCTCTGTGCACTGTGAGCTAATGTTACCAAAGACAAATTCCTTGTATGTTTGACCATACTTGGCATATAAAGCTTGATTCTGATATAAACATAAACACCCTTCAGGGTCCACAAGTGTACTTGCACATGTTCGAGTTCTGAATTGTTGATGCGTGATACGTAGTCTGTGCTGGTAACAGAATGAAAAATAGCTGTGGTGAACATTGTTTTGGCTTCATCCTTGAATTTTTCATTTCCACAACCTCTTTACTCACTTCATACCCAACACTGAAACAAACCCAGTAAAACTGTGAAGGTCACATTACTTCACTGTCACATGTTGTTTTATCTGTGGTCTGTACGAGAACTGTTTTAGTTGATGTCCATCTGTAAGCTGGGGGTCACAGTGTTCACTTTAGCTACTCTGAAAGAGGCATCTAGCAGGGTTGCCAGAGTTGTCAAGTCCATGACAAGGAGCTTCACGTCTCTGGAGTGGAATCTCGCTGAGAAACCTCTGAGACAACCTCTTTGGATTCATGAGTGTCTTCAATCATGGACACATCAGGATAGCACAGCAGACAGAGAAACCAGTGCAGCCACAACAGCTACACATTCAGTCCAGTCATGGTCCAGGGGTTAACATTTTTGACTCTGCACCTGTGTTTATAGGCTTAGGACCTGGTATTATGATTCGATGACATCACAGTGCCGGTTTTTGTAAATGATGATGTCATGACCCAACATTACATTTAGCATTCTTTTTTAGTCATCCAGTTTTTAATAGTTGGGCTAATATTGTATTTCCATTATTTTGCCCCTCCTTATACATCTAAACATTTCTTTAGCGTCTGTGGTGATCGGTAATAAAAATTTTGTTAGTATAAAGTATGTAGGGAAACTTTGTTATGCTGTTTTTGGGATGCTATTTCAGACCTATAAAAAAGTACCGCACCCTTAAACTGGCACCATACACATTATGTTAGTATAACTGCTGTGCTAAGAATGATCCACCATCCAGTATTATCTGGTCAGCAGTGGTCAAGTGATGGTCGTTTCAACTGACAGGCAGCCCAAAGCAGGTCCTGGAGCGCCACAGTGCAACACACACCTAATTCAGCCCATGTGTTAATTGTTGGGGTTCGCAGGTGTGTTGGACTGGAGAAGCACTGAGCTGTTGGACCGGAGTCCTCCAGGAGCAGGAGTGGAAACCCCAGGCCTAGAAGGTGGATAATAAATTGTGCAGCAACAGATGGGCTGTAGCGGTGTTTCTCAACCCTGGTCCTGGAGGAACCCTGCCCTGCATATTTTAGTGGATCCCCTTCATTAACACACCCATGCAGCACTAAGCTGGCTTGTTAATGAGCTGAAGTATACCTCAAAGAAGAGATTGAAAGCAATCCTAGCAGTTAGACAAGTTGAAGAGGGAATGCACCTTGGGGCTCTGGAATATGGATATGAGGGCACACAGCAGCTACACAGATAAACAAACTGGAAGACCTACACAAACCATGGAGCGAGAGAGAACCAACGCATTGTCTAAGATGTATGGAGTAACCCAACAGCCATGACTGGGGATGTTTAGCAAGCAATGATGCCTTTTGAGTCATCCTGTTAGTGCCAGCACCATTGTCAAACAGCTGCACGACGCAGGACTACATGCATGCAGACCTTTATAATGACTGCACTTAGCACCACATCAAAGTCTCCAAAAGCTGCATTGGTGCCGTGCCAGACTGTCATGGAGTGACACAGAAGGGCAGCAGGACATCTTCAGAGAGGAGTACCCCTTTTGTTGTTGTGGGGACAACCAACAAATCGGTGTGTGAAGGCACCGCGGCCAACGGCAAGATGAGCGGTTTGTTGTCATGCATCACCAAAGGCCTGGTGTCGCTCCACCTCCACCCCTACCGCAAACTCTGCAGGAACTGTGCGAGAATAGTCAAGCTGCATGGGATGGATTATCAGAGGACGCCATTAGAAACCTCTACAGCTCTATGCAGAGACATCTGGCATGTTACTTTACTGAGAGACACTTCTGTATGTGAAGCTTGATAAATATTGGCCATATCAGTCTAAATTTATTATCACTTATTGTTCCTGGTAACCTTTACCTTCCTTCACAACAGCACTGCAATGGGACACTTCCTTCTGGGTGCAACTATATTTTGGATGATGAGTGTATTTCTTGTATTCTATTCTTTTTGAAAATCTGCAAAAGAATCCGCGTAGCTCAAATAGACCCCATATAAACTGCTACATTCTTCATTTGTTTAAGGTGAAAGAAAAAATTGCAGACGAAACTCTTCTAGTTTACAACAATATGTTCCAATTAGAATACATGCAAATGCTTTTCTGTCAGATTTACAGAAGCTTTCTGTGATCTTCATGAAGACAGCTTCTAGAACTCCTGTTGCAATGGTGCCGGCTCATGTGTTCGTTTATTCCTTGCTCTTTTTTTGTCTGTGTACAAATCATTCACTTTGTCCAGATACCTGTAATTCCTAAACTGACCCATTAGCAAGGAAATCCATAAAACTACAAGCCTTCCATGGAATGATCCAGAGCAGAGCATGTAATAATGCCACTAGTTGAAATAGCACAGGCAAACTACCACATTTGCAGGGTGTTTTAATGATATGAACCAAAAATAGAATCATAATTTCATTTATTGCATTATACTATAAACCGAAACAGTGTGCTGTATGTCTGTGTCTGTACTGAACTGTAGAAACCCTTTGCCAGCAGGAGATGATCTAATCCTTGTCCATCTGCTTCTTCTCCCTCTAGATTCCACACTAGCATGGGGCATGTGTTGCTGTTATCAGCACAATCTGGATGAAGCTCAGTTGCACCAAATCTTGCAGATCGGTAGTGAGTTCCCAGCAGTGCTACTCCTCCTCTCCACTCTGTGTTGTGGTATTCTCTGGAATGGGACTGTGGGATGAAAGAGTTTAGCGATGATAGAAATCTACTTTCTCTGTATTTGTATTGGTGTCGGATTCCCTTTATCACTAGGAAACTGTACAGGTACACTCTCCTCCTCAAACACACTCATTCCTAACTTGTCACTTTGGCTATATAAGGGAACAAACCTCAAACAAATATTATATACGCATCGTCTAAAGATTATTTGCACCCAGAAGAAGGTGTGGGAATGTAATGCTATTGGGAAGGAAGATAAAGCTCACCAAGAACAATAAATGACACCTTTAGACTCTAACACAACCACAGCTGTACTTCTCTTTGTGTTCTCGTCGTAGTGAAAAATTAGGTTGCCAGTGCATGAAAATTTTAACTAGTCTCCGAGCTGCTGCTGATATGGTCATAATACGGCTCTTTATGCAATAACGGGAATGTGAAGCACATAATGAATAATGGATAGATACAGAGAAAGTGTTTTGTTGATTTGAAATGTTCTTTAAAGAGTTGTCCCTTTCTGTAAAGCCTTCAAGAGATTTCACAGATACCAGCGTCAACTTACAACTTTACAGACACGATCCACACAGTAGCACTTTATTTTCTACAACTACACAACCAGGGATAGATTTTTTTAAACAATCCAGAGCATCAACAACGTTCCCAAAAATAGGAAAAGGTCAAATTACACCTAACCTATATAGAAGTCTATCAATAAATGATGACAGTAACTTGATCTTCACACAAATGTCTAATTAGTGTTGTTCAACACTAGAGACTAGTTCATTTAGCTTGCTAATGTATAAATACAGCAATGTAGTAAATGTCCCCGGTCCTGTATTTTAAGGGGACAATAAACATGACTAGGAGGAGGAGGAGGAGGAATCCTCTTCCACTGGGCGAAGAGCGTGACGTTTCAGGAGTGCCTTTAAAAACTCCATCTCACGTTCTGCTTCCTTGAGCTTCCGCCGGAGGCCTTCATTGGTCTTCAGAAGAGACTGATTCTCCTGAGAACACAAAGGAACATCTTAAAAATGGTTATCCAGTGCAAGTTCACTCGTTCAACAAGGTGTTTGGTAAAATCGAGAGTTGTAGATAAAAGTGAAAGCAGGAACACACGCTCAGAAAAGAAATCCCACACTTTATTTATATCCAATGTGTTTTGGCTCACAGGCTTTCAACGGAGCATGCTGAGACGCACTGGTTATAAATGAAGTGTGGAATTCTCCAGTCATTGTTGCAGGTTTCACATAACAGGGATGTGACTAGCAGCACTAATAAGCTAAAAAAAACAAAAAAAGTTATTTTAAATAGGGTAATATTATCAGATCCATGTCAAACGTCCAAAACACCCAGGCCCATCTGCAATTAAATGACCACTGAGAAAGAGAGTTCTATTTAGGAATATGCTGGTGAAACATTTATAGACCTCACAATAAGAGAAAGTATGTGACAGAGTATGTACTTTGTTATACAACTGGTATTTGTATATTTATGTTTGTTCTACATTTAATGCCTGTAACACATTCCAAACTGTTGGGACAGGGGCATGTTCACTTCACCACCAATTAAAAAAACTTGCAGTTTTGAGGGATATTTTTATTTTTCTACTTGCCTTAAAACAGCCATATGTAAGATTTTTAGTTTAAAGCATTTCATATAAACTAAAACCATCCACAGAATGTGAAGGTATGGGTGTTGACAGTATGTAAGAGATATCTATGTATCATGTTGCAGAGATATCCACTGAAGTCATCCCCTTCCATCCTCTCTGTCCTGCCTTGTTATGTCACTTTGTAAGTCGACACAAGAGTCGACAGTGAGGCACTGTAACGTTGAGTCTAATCAGTCCAACATGACAGAAGGAATAAGTGGTGCTGACTTTACAGCATTTTCTAATGTCCTGTCAGTCATGTTGAAGGTCCTGCTCCCAGTTAGATCATTTAATATGGAGAGGTAGCCAATGTAAACAAGAGTAAGCACAATGATAGCCAAAGCTCCTACCCAAAAGTGGCAGATGAAATACACAAACCATGTGCTTCAGTAAAAGTACTGAAGTATTTACCTTGAAATGTACTTAAGTATGGAGAGTAACAGTACCATGATTTATAATGGCTCTGATGTCCCATTATCATTCCTAGAACAAGCCTCTGAATCAACTAAGTTTAGGTAAAGAGACTCCAGTGTCTCTCAGTCCACCAGTCTTTAATAGAAGGTTATTAATTAGTCTGATACTGATGTCTGTCCAAATGATCATAAGCACGGAACACTGAAGGAGAACAGGTTCCATTAGCTAGAACTATAAAATAACTTCTGGCAAACAAGTAAAGTTTTAGTTTAAGATTTATTTGAAACTTTAGTTAATATTTAATAAACACTTGCTTTAAACAGGATCACTAATGAGTTTTCCATTACTATACTGCATCTGTAGGTCTCTGTTCATAAACATAAATTAGCCAAATTTATAATAAAGGAATTTGTGTTTGTATAACTGGAGACAAAAACACTCGAGTGCATGTCTACATATTTCTATATTGTGCTCTATTTACCCACAAAGTCAGGAACAATATGTTTTGTCTGTTTACTAACCCCACCCTGCTTTATTAACCTTCCTCCAGGTGGTCCTTGATGTAATACAGGCCTAAAATGGACATTGCCATGGATGCCAATAATCAATCAATAAGCTTGTTTTGTTTTGACATGTTATATTTGAGTGCCACATTTAAGCCGAGAGGGACTACAAATTTCTCAGTTTTAGTGGAATAAAAAGTGAGATATTTGAGTTTGAAATGTAGTGAAGTTAAAGTACAAAGTCATCCAAAATGGAAATACTTCAGTAAAGTACAGATACACGGAAAAATGACTCAAGTGTGTGTGTGTTTTTTTTTAAGACTGCTAGGGCTAACACTGTGTGTTTCTTACAAAACTATAACTCCTTTAAAGTTTTCAGCAGTGCAGCTGTACAGGGACTTTAGTTTTGCTTGTTGTAATTCATAATGTGCCACACAGTTTTAATAGAAGAGCCTGGACTGCAGGCTTATAAACAATCTGAAAGGGTGGCTCATCAAACCATAATACATTAACTATGCATCAGTTAGCTGGAGCTCAGAGAAGTTGGCAGAATCATGGTGTTGACAAATGGCTTGCTCTGGGCCTAGTACAGTCTTGTATAGTACATGTGTGTGAATGCAGTGAAGAATGGTGTTTATTAACAATGGTATTCCTGAGTCTGTGCCATGATATCCACCACAGAGGCATGCCAGTTTTTATAGAGAGCCATCTGGGACATCGAAGGCCAAGGTCTAGCTAATACTGACAAAGCAAGTATGCATGCAATGTAGATTCACTAGGTTATGTTACCAACCTTCTCCAGAGACTCATAGGTTGATTTGTTCTCCTCTCCAGGGTTCAGGGTGGTGGATGTCTTTTGGGCAGCTCGTTTACGCTGAGGTACAGGGCTAGGGCAGGGGGTGAGTGATGTTGGGCTGGGGGACAGCATGGTGGGCTGCAGTAGGCTGGGTGTCGCAGTGGTCTCTGTCTGGGTACTTCTGTGCGCCGTGAAGGTCCTTAGTTTGTTGCAGACGTTTGTTACAGGCAAACTGTTATAGGACGCAGAAGTCGGGCTTAACTGTTTGTGCCGGTCAGCACTGTGCCGGTCAGCACTGTCTGTGGGAGCATTGCAGGTGTATATGAACTGCGTTTCATCTAAAACAAACAAACAACAAAAAAAAATCAGTAGACGCAGGTATAGAACAGGCTACCATCTGCAGACGATGAACTTTAATTCAAATACTAGATGCTTTTTCTCCTGTACATTGCTTCAGACCTCACCATCATGGCCTCCAGGCGCTGTAATATCTGTGGCATTAGATGGGGGGCTCCAGTCTGCATTGCTGCTGGTTTTGGCATTCTTATTACACTCAAACGCCACTTGATCTTTGCAGGACTTATGGCAGTTCATTCCACAGTCTGCAAAACCGCAATCAAGAGGTGAGGAGAAGACAGGACATGAAACAGGTTAGGACTTCTGAATTGGCCTCCTGCTGTTACATCTGATAAGCACTCAAACTGTGTTTTCTATGGCAGGGGTAGATGATTTACCATGATAAGTTCTAAGCCATTTTCAAGAAATACATTTAATATATCACTTTCCCAGTGTTCAGGCCAAGGTCACACAAATGCTACCATAATGTCTTTCAGCAGCACTAAAGGATAAAAGCACAGGTAAAAACTACTGCAGTATAAAACAGGGTAAACTGTGCCATATGTATAAGCTACATTGTTCCTGTGCTGAAATAAGGTATAGGTATAATTAGATGTGTCTTAGGAGTAAGCCAGTAAATCATTTTAATTAGTAAATAAAATTGAATACATCGGCAGCCAATCTAGCACAGTGCCTGCAACAACATATTCAACTAAATCATTTATTTTTAGACCTAGTCATTCATTTGTCTTTTTGTCCTTTGTAATATTGGTTAAAAATTGTCCAGTTTGGGCTCTTTAACAAACTCATAATTCAGTAAAATCTGAAATTTTCAGAAGAAAAATATGTGTATGGCAAAGCATATCAAGTTTGGACATGACACATATAGACATTGCTAATATGGACATGAAGCCCTCTAACAGCTTTTCACACTGTTCAATCCAGATTCCACACTTCACAATTCATGTATTCAGTTTAAGAAAATTATTTCCCGTTCCTAAACTCCACAAGTACCGTATACATCAACACAAACTCTGCTGCGTATTGCTCTAAAAGCTTGTCAGAGGTGCCCAGTCCTAGTTCCAGATGCTAAGCTATGATTGGTATTAGTGAAGGGTCAGTAGTGCTACATCTACTGTTTTAACTGTCTAGTTATCAGTAATTTGGAGGAATAGTAACAGATTCAGTATTCACCTCTGCATCTGTATCCTTGTTTAATGACACCCCACAGCTATAAAAGGAAAAAGAAACACATTACAGCCTGACTAAGCAGGATTGTATATTAGGCTGCTTCATGACCACTGAGTGTAAACGTGACTTACAAATCCAGAGCAATTATCACAGAAGGTAGGTCTCATGTATGTAGTCTCTTGGAAGTTGTGAGAGAAGCCCAGGCCAAGTTTGGAACAGATAACACTGGCCCGCATGAAATAGGCCGTGATCTCCTCTCTGCTGATGAGCCCATCTCTGTGGTGAAGATAGTTTGAGGTAAAAAACAAAAAAGGTGGTAACAGCAGCCTTTCTTAGGGTCTCGGTGCATCCATGTGGCAAACCCTCTGTACAGGTGAAAGCCCCGCTGCCGTTTTAGCATGTATGACCTCTATTGAGTTTAGATCTAAATTTGATTGGTTCTGAGAAATCTGTACAGGTTTTGTGGCATGAACCTACTTTAAACTTGTGTAGAATGTAATTCTAATTACAATGATGCTGATGGTCACTTTACTAGGTAAACAGATTAATGTTTAACATCTATGACCTATGACCTAAATTACTGCGTGTAATGAAATCCTATTCTTGAAAACACATAGTTTAATCAGAAATGATGGTATTTTAATGCTCAAGCAGGGAATTAATTTTAAATGTGCCTATGTAATAAACATGGGCTTTTTTACTTTACACTACTTATTAGTCCAGTATTTTCTGATAATAGTCCTGAGTACCCATGCCCTGCTCTACACCCCCACTTTTTAAATTAATTTTTAATTTTTAATGAGCAAATACATTAGAAAAGGTGCATACAATCAGGAAAACAGAAAATGCAGGCTGTGTCCAAACCGCATACCATACTAAACATGCAATACTCATTTAGGCACTGCAAGCTAATGTTTTATCTAGCTAGGTAACATTTGCCAGACAAGTATTCAGTATAAGGCATTTTAACATGGTCCATTTCAGTGTCAAACTGATCTAACCTCATTTCTGCACCTAGACCGAATTTCTAGCAAACCCTGATTTCTGATCCTTGCGTATATAAGCTGTCTTGTCAGACATTGTTTAGATCGCTGCATTATCAGCAGCAAAAAAGCAATAAAGTTCTCATAACTACACATAGTTCCACAGTGTTGTCTAGATGCTCTAATGGTCAGCTATGTAAATTACAAATTATTGTACAGTTGATGCATCCTTATATAAAGTGTTTGTTGACAAGCTTTTAGCATTTATCATTTTAAAGATTCCACAAAATAGAAAACTTTTTTTTACACTGGCACAGCTACCGTGACCCAGCTTCTTAAAGGAATGTTCTTAAATGCTACAGCTTGTACAGTCATCAGAATGTAACTGCAGCTCCATTTCAGGTGGAACAGAAAATTCGGCTGGTGAACAAGAGGCCAACATCAGCATTTAACCATATCCTGGACACGGTTATTAGCATCTTACCCTTAACTGCAACCTGAAAGTAGCCATGCTGTGCGATTTAATCCACTTAAACAAAACATTTTAAAGTGAGAAAGAACTATTAGCATAGCTAGCTTAAACAACTAATTACTGTAGTACAAGGACCTAGCTCATATAAACAGAGGTTAATTCTGTTTTCCTGACTGTGTCTGCTTGACATGTTGCTTCTATGTGATCAGTGAAGTGTCTTACTGGAATTAGCCAATCAGAGCAGAGTTTATCAATATTCATGAGCCCATCAAAATAGATAAAGAACTCGTTTTAGTGTAGGTCCAGTGTAGAGCCAAATTGTATGGTGTATAACCTCATTTGGCCAGTAGCATACCCTCTATGTAGACTAATCAAAAATGCTGAATAAATGCATTCTATGGTGCCTTTAAACATTATACTTGTTTCTGCAAATGCTTTTTTGAGTATTATAGATTTCATGACCATATGCAAACCATGCAGCAGTTGTATTTGACACTCACTTGTCCTTGTCCACAACACAAAATGAAAATGGAAAGCTTGCAGCAATTTTTTCAAAGTCTTCCTGGGAAATGAAGCCTCTTCCATCATGATCATAGTTTGTAAATACAGACTGCCAGGAAAGAGAGAAAGACCAAAGACAACACTTGATTAATAAACGAGCCTCCTTTTGACCCCACACAGGGTCCTCTGCTCTGGAAACAGTAAAAGAACAGACTATTGTGGGTAATAAACCACATACATCGACCATTCTTTGAACATGCTTGCTAATGGTCTTGGGATCAGGCTTGGGAGCCACACCTGAAGCCCAGTCCACAACCACTGGAGGCCTGTAGGGTGTCGCTGGCTGGTAGAGTACCAAAGAAAACAGAGGAATCAAGCAATACACGATATGAATGTGTATATATATATATATTTCTCTAAAACACTACAGAGTTATACTGGCTTCAGCTTTACTCACTGGAGCTCTGTAGTTCCTTGGCTCTCTTGCATATGACAGCTCATAGATTTCATCCTCAGTGTAATACAGGTCAAGAGACAGCTGCATAAGAGAACAAACAAATGTTCTTGGTCTTAATGTCATCAATTATCTAAGGGAAACACTGTACATCCGTTGTAGAGGGGTTATGAATATAATATAATATACATAATATAAAGATGTAGTTCTTTTTAAATTCTAAAGTTCTCTGTACTGGGGTATGTGAAATACACTGCCTGGTCAAAAGAAAGCTATGGTTTTATTGGACCACCTTTTGCTTTCATTACAAGGTATGTATGATGTGTTGTTTCAACTTCCTTATGTATATTGGGGATGATAATCTGGCACTGGAGTACATTCAGGTGGTCAGATTTTATTCCTACATAAACTTGCTGAGCTTTGACCTGACCGACTGACCGGCCCCAGATCATAACACTGCCTCCATGACAGGCACATTGCCTAATGAACTTCTTATCCTGATGTACCCTGAAATCTGGAACAGGGCTGATTCCCTAACGAGTGTTACTTCCACACAGCTGTTTAGTCTCAGTCCTGTGGGTTTGTATCACATTCTATGCATGGAAATGTTCACTGTTAAACACAGCAGTGAGTCCTACTGTCCACTTGTACTGTTTTTTATTTGTTGAATGCAGTCAAATAATTTGATGCTTTTCCCCCTTTGACTCCACAAGGTTCTGCATATGGTTGTTTAAGAAATGAGAAGTTACTCACTGCATCAGTTAGGGGCAAAATAATAATTGCCAGCTGTAACATATCAATCACAAATCATAAGTATTTGCTTATTTAAATGTAAACAGGGACATTTTTGACCAGACGGTATATGTCACACTGCCTCAAATAACAAGAACAGGTTTGTATGAACATTGTCAGATTATCAGAATGCTTCAGAATTTACTTTACACTGCCTTACACTGGCTTAAAGTGTTTAGTTTATTTTGGTTTAAAAGACATGATCTATCCATCTAGACCTCGAAAACAAAATGAAACCCAGGTTATAACTGTTCACTGTGAGCTCTAACGATTGCAGACAGTACTGACAGTGAGTAGGTGAACTAGGTCTTTGTTTGCATCCAGGAGAGGCGGGTTCTGCTGTAGCTGGACAAGCTCATTGATGTGATTATAGAGTGCTTGAAGCTTCTGCACATTGATCTTGCCGTTTTCCACATAGTCAGTCATGGCCTCGTTCACAGCAATCAGGTCTTTGAGATGGACACCTAAGATGGGGATCTTGAAGCCTGTGCACTTGCTGTACATCTGTCTGTAATTCTCATAATTTCTAGATGATGAGAGGAGATCAGTCATTTCATTCAGAACCTGTGGAAAGCAACAACATCAACAATTTTAGGTAAATCATTCAATCATTACTTTATTAATTCATTCATTCATTCATCCACTTTTACTGGACCGTATCCAACACTCACTGGGTGGAAGGCAGAAAATACCCCGGACAGGGTGCCAGTCCATCGCAGGGCAGACACACACATTCACTGACACACTTACACTTAGGGGCAATTTAGCTTCTCCAGTTCACCTGACTGCATCCCAAAATAAACCCACACAGACAAACATGCGAACTCAGAAAGAAAGGACGCCCAAAGCCCCTGCTGGGATTTTTATGCTTTGACTTGTTTATTCCTAAATACATCAACTGTGCTGGTAGTGCTGGTAGTGGCTGGTAGTGGCTGGTAGTGCTTTGTTCTCAAATGTGTTTAACACATTTAAAGTATTCAGAATCCAGATTAAACAAACAGCAGTTGGCTTTAACAATAGTTCAACTGTAGCAAGACATTACATCTCCTGGTGTAAATCTCTTGACATCAATTCAGTTATGAATTATAAAATGCATTATGATTCGATTTTACCATGATTCGATTTGTTTTGCTATGATTCAGAATAATTTATAAATATGAATTTGGAGAGTACAAACAATAAAAACCAAAAAAAGTTACCAAAAGTATCACAAACTCAATTCAACATTGCAAAAAGCAAATAATGGAGAGAAGAAATGATTATCATCATCATCTTCATCATCATCATCAAGAGAGTCTGGCCTTCTAGTTTAAAGCAGAAGCCACTCAGATCTCCAGCCCAAGGGCTCAGAGTTTTCTCCCCTCCTGCATATTGAACTAGCAAAGGGTGTGTGTGTAAAAAAGTCAAACTACTGTACATGGATGCAACATTATGGGTACCTTCATACTGATATATCACAATGCCCCCCTAGTTGTAGTCTTTAAGATATTAGAATATCCACCTGTCAATGAAAATCTTACAGCGAGAACCATTACAATATCACTAGTTTGCTAAAACAAATACGTACCTTGGTGGTGTCATTGGGCACATATGTACAAGTGTCTTTCAGTCTGGAGATGGAGCTGTGACAGAGGCCTCCCACCACGGCCATTAGAGTGTTAAAGTTCTGCATCTGCTGGAGGTTCTACAACAAAAATCTCAGGGTCAGCTGGTAAAATAAACTAGACGAAATGGAATAAGACTGCAACACAAACTATAAAGACAGTGAGTTGGTATTTATATGGTGTTTTTTCAGTGTTTAGTGCTGTCTGGTAGTGAACACTGCCTAAAACTCTTAGAGTAAAACAGCTTTGTGTAAATTACCTGTGTACAAATAGTAGGACAAAAAATGATGTAATGATGAAAGAATGTAACTAATAATGAGTGAGACAGAACATCAATAGCTATGGATGCTGAGCGTACTACATTATACTGCACTATGTAAGCTCATTGGATAAACAGTTAGACACCTTGCATGTGTAGGGTGGTAGTAACTTTCTGCAGCTGGCGTTGAATGAGGATGATGGGGTTTTAAAATCCTGCTGGATGTACAACAGGATTCATAGACTGTGAAGAGGTGGTACAGGGCAGTAAATGTCTCGTTCGATGTGTGGAAAATGGGTCCAAAGCAGATGTTAATGATTAGCTAAAAGGGGTTTAGGGATTGTATTTGGCTGTGCTGCAGGACAAAGTGTGAAAGAAGTAGCTGAATTAGCAGGTATATGGAAGTGTACTGTCATATGGGTCTACCAGCAGTAGCAAAAATTTCACAGTGATTTTCAGTTACATTTCAGTCACAGGTGAGCTTATTATATTATATTATATTATATTATATTATATTATATTATATTATATTATATTATATTATATTATATTATATTATATTGTTAAATTATTGTTAATATATATATATATATATATATATATATATATATATATATATATATATATATATATATATACTTACTTCATTAATGGAGCAGCATTCAGGACCACTACGCTTTCTAATAACCAATTTAAAGAATGACTTATTGGCTTAAAGAGCTTATCAGTTCTTTATCAGTAGCATTTTTCCAGTGCTTTAGTGATGGGTGAATGCAGATATTAAGTGCTAAAGGGAAATATTCATGAACAGTAGGAATGCACCAGAGTGGCATCAACCCAAAGAACCTAATTCCCAATTACTGTACATGCTGATCAAAAGGGAACCTGTACAGTCTAAGGGGGAGAAGACGGGGGTTCAAGCCTCCTTGGTGGTTGTAGGTGCTCTAAAACATCCACTTCACTTCACCTTGCTCATTGGTTGGTTCACGGATGTTGGCAGAGGGGCAAAGTCTAAAGTGTTCAGGTCAGCAGTGCTACAGGAACAGGACTGAAAGGCACTGGATAAATAACCTGTGCAACATAGATGAACTTTGTGAAAACTTCAGCTCGGAGCTGAGCAGTTGGTCGACTGAGCACCATGAGTTGTACCCACTGGGAGATACCATTACACAACGCAATGGAACGTTCCATTGCAGGGTTCTCTGTCAAACACTCGTTCCGGATGTACTTCTGGTAATCTGCAAACTGCAATAAAAAGTCCACAAAATAATTTATTATTTCAACAGTAATAATGCAAACAGGTTCTATTTAGGCTATGATAAAAATGTACAGCACTCGTCTTTCAGGTGTAATAACCCAGGTCATTTAAAAGCTTTGTATGTCTCTTTTCTTCATGCAGTGTATTTGACTTCTAGTTTCTGATTTCTCTGAGACAGGATGAGGAAAAATATGGCTTGAAAAAGGTTTTTCACCCAGCTTTATAGTAATTAGCCTTTTGGAGTGCCGGTAAACCATATAGAAATTAACAATGCTTCACTTCAAAGAAGGACAAATCAGCTTGACTCCATCCTCCTCCCAGTCACTGCAATCATCTGTTTGAGGAAAACAATAATTATGGCCACTCCTTGTGAAGGTGCTGTGAAACAATAGTCCACTCACAGATATTCTGCAGAAAGATTTGAACTCCAAGAAGGTAAGATGTTCTGCTAGCTCCACCGGCTCCAGATGGTCAAAAAGCAGAGACACTTTTCTCTTCTTACTGCTGGCCTTGATTTTCTGACTGGCTTTGCGAGACCATTCCCTGTCACCCCTAAGTCACACCAGAGTTTAGAAGTAGATACAAAGAGGCTGCAGTGAAATAAGATGACACATTTCACACAGAGTGCCCTGCAAAATGATTCAGCCACCTCAAAAGTCTTTAGAGTCATCTGCACAGTTACACAGATTCTTCCAGTCAGTATATTTATTTTTGCAATCCAATGTGTCAAAAGTTTAAACTTATTATTTGTCAGCAGACCTTGTAACAAACAAAAACATGGGAAATTCTGTTTACATGAGTATTCAACCCTAGTGCCTGGTAGAACCACCCTTCACTGTAGTGGGCTAGTATGTATTTGTAGCATATCAGCTGATTGGTGGAAGATAACATCTTCCACCAGTTTATTACTAGCTAGCCACCATCTTAGTTTAGCAAGTAACTAATAAATGAGCATAATGAATAAAGAAGATGAAAATGCACAGATTTTAGAAAATGTTATTTGGCAGAGTGTGTGTGTGTGTATGTGTGTGTGTGTGTGTGTGTGTAGCAGAAAAAGTATAGATAGGAGTTGGTATAGGCTGGTCTGCATCCCAGTCTGCATCTTTGTTAGGAAAAAAGAAAGCTTCCACAGCACAGGGGTTGAAAACTTATGCAAACAGCATTTTTCAGTTTCATTTTTGATACTGATTTTTTTTCAGTAACTACAATATGACAGCACAAAATATCTGTGTGGTTCAAAGGTCATTTTTTCAAAACGAGTTTTGATCCAGAAATCTTCAGTTCAGTAGCCCTTACGTTTTCTGAATTACAAAGTGAAAACATGAGAAATCTAAAATATGTCAGCAAAATAAAACAATTTTAAGCCTGACCTTATACACTATTTATATTTCTGTTTTTAAAATGTATGCAAATTTGCACATATTTAAGTAGATAATGCCTAATTTGCATATTTAAACCTAAAATGTAATCTTTATTAATTTACAATAATTATTCTAATGCAAGTAATCAACTGCAACAGTTCCATAGTGACATCCAGTAGTTAATATATATATTTTTTTTTTACCTTTAATGTCTCGTCCTCAGAAGGTTGAATACTTTTTGAAGCCACTATATTTAAATATCTTAGACATACTCAAAGGATTACTTTAATCCCCTTTAACATCATTTTTTGTATCATCACTGTTTTTATCTTTGTCTTTATAACTAGCATATATACCACACAGAACAATTAAGCAACAATGTAAACTAAAAATATGAACATATACCATGATGACCCAGATATACATTTTTCATTTTAGATTTTTCAGGTCTTAAACACATCACTGATAAACTTTTTTACAGAAAATAAAAGTTATACATTTATAATACATGGAACAGGAAAAGGTTTGACATCATTATGCTTACATCCATTTGGTTTGCAGTAACGGACACAGCTTCTCTTGCCCATGTTCTCTCATAAGCTCCTTGAACTGCTCTAATGACTCTGCCAGACAGCTGTGCAACCTGAACATAGTCCAGAACTCACTTATCCAGTACCTGCAGAGAAAAGACATACACAGCAAGCTGACAGGCATGATATACATACAGTGCTAATGATGATCTGGCTCTGTTTTCTTCAGAGCTGCTTTTGGCATTGAACTTTCAGACAGGGCCATCCTCATATATTCATGTCAGACAACTGTTGAACCCAGAATTCAGGGTGCTCACCGATGCCTGCAGTTTGTGGATGTGAATTCATATCCAGACTATTCTTGCTTGAACTCAGTCACCTAAACCTGCAGTAACTAAGTAAGTCATGTATTTTGCAGTATTTGTGCATCAGGTGAGGCAATGCACAGTACAAATACATCTGTTAACTATACACCAAGCAACATTTCATTCTGCAGTGTTCTGCTTTAAATGTGGGTGGCTAAGTGAAACGTAGTTCAAGCTGTTAGCTAGTCAGTGCAGTTTGGTTTAAGTTAACACTTCTGCACTAATCATGCCAGTTGTTATTTTACATGAATTGAATATTTGCCCTTTACATACAGTAAGTGTACATAAGCAGCTTATTACAGTGCTATTTTCTGAATATTTTGTCTTCTTGGAAAGGAGAGGAACACTCACCTAATGAAGTAGCACATTTTCAGACACTCTGCAGACTTGTCATCCTCCAGTGTACTTTTGAATGTAAAGAATGCAGGATAAGAAAAACAGCCAAGAAATTGAGAACAGGTACAAACACTAATAAAGGTCATATATAATAATGTTCAAGAAGTTCTCCTTCTCCTCTGACACAGTGATGTGTTTTACTGTTGAAGCTGAATTAAGATATCTTTTCTTTGGTCTTATTGTACAGCTTGAATTGCAGTGCATTGTTTATTTGCATTCTCCATACCGTCCCGGCTGATTTAGGGCTTGTATATATGATATGTGTAGCCTGTTATTATTTTTTAACAATCTACCCTGGTAATCATTTGACCTGCAGGACCACCACATAGCAGGCATTGATAGACTACAGTTATTAATAGTTATTAATATGTTAGAAGAGTTAGATTAAAAAAGACAGGTTTGGTTTTGGACTCCAGCCAATATTTTTGAACAAATTTTTAATGTCCAGATAAATAGTCTAGCATCACATTGTCAGATCAAGACACTTGCGCAGTATTTATTGTGCTATTTATTCACACATAAATATGATTGCAATTAAAAAGAAAGGACAAACTTTAATGGCTGAAAGGATATAGGACCACCAGCTTGTTCAGCAGCTCTTTGGAGGACAATAATAGCCTATGCATGGTGAGAGTGATGTTCAGCAAATGGCTGCTGTGGCAAACGTTACCATCAGCATCTGTAGAGGGAAAAGTACATGAATGAAACATAACGATTTTTCAATATATAGGCATGTATGCGTATATGACAAATGGTATCAAGAAGGAAGTGTCAGATATTGAAGCTAGGGGTACACTGCTTATTCTGTTTGCACTACATTTAAAGTGGAATTCCACTGATTTTACAAAAAATCTCCAGATCCCATCAGCTGAGATATAAACAGAGTAATTTGGAGTAGGTTTAATGTGGAGTCACCAGGTTTACAACACAAATCTAGCAGTGTTTTACTATGCACATCAACCAGCAAACCTATACTTATCTCCTTATGTGGTGATATAGTAAACAGTAAGTTTCCCTTGGGGACTAATTTGCCTTACAATGCCCTACAAGCACTTTTATCTGTTTATAAAAAGTATCACACATCACTCCATCCTCCGGACTGACTGTCTCAGACTGGTATGCCTCTACATCCACACTGTTGCACTATACACTTTAATATACATATACAGCTACACATAGTGTAAGGTTTACAGGTATGTAAGGTATTGTGTGTGTCTGTGTGGTTGTGTGTGTTAGGATGTGTGTGTGTGTGCTGTGTGTTATGTTGTTACTCTGTGCACTGTGAGCTACTGGAACCAAAGACATGTACTTGTAGTTTTATGTGTACTTGGCAAATATAGCTTTAAATTCTGATTCTGATTTTGAAATGTACATTTAGGCCAAAGTCTAATCCCCTGGACGTCTGGTTCCATTCAGCATCCCTGTGAACAATTCTAACTCAGCAAGTTTCTCTAAAATAGAAGATTTCACATCAAACCACTCTGAGTGACTTTGCCTGCATCTCTGTGAGTCAGGCCACCTATGTGTCAGCGTGCACGTATTGTTTTGTGTTGGTTTAATTCACTTTTGTCTGCAGTCGGTTTGTGAAGTGTGGGTTGGGGGGAAGGGAATGTCGTCACTCTGTATTGATCTGGCCCCCTGAGAGACTCAAAGACTGACCATCATCTGAGGGGGCCCCATTTGGGGAAGTGACCTTTCTGAACGGAGTGGCATCCAGGTAATCCTTCATATGGCCCTGATGTATTCTGTCACATTTCAAAAGGGGCTCTGAACCACAGGGGCTCTAGCGTAACTCTCTGATGTGAGAAAGAATCAGCCAGACCTACCATTACACAGTCTGAAACCAATGACAATGCTATCCACAATGTCTGTATGTGCTACTGGAATACAAGCGCTGTAATAGCCTTTCGTCTGACCTCTTTTGAATGTATTCCGTCAGTATCTCTCTCAATCTCTCTCTCTCCCTCTCTTTCTCTCTCTCTAGGCACAAACGATCAACTCCTACAATAATTCAGTACAAGTGTTTCCACAACTGGAGTTTAAAAGAATGGGTTTTCAACCCACAAATTCAAGACCTCATAGACCACCATATGATAAACAGCACCTAAAGCTTTTATCTCGGAGAAAGTGGAGAAAGTCAAGTTCCACTCCAGCTTCAGATCTAAAAAAACACACACAGCTGTTTCTGTCCATCCTTTCACTGTGAGAAGACACCTTAAGGCTTGGAGAAACATTACTGAGACAAAACAGAACACACCTTTCATACAACACAAAGAACGAAGCTGCAGAACAATGACCACCACAGAGTCTAGACTTATTTGAATCACAAGAAGCCGAAGCTATCTATAGCTGAAGTTAGGAGGTGTAGAAAAATATCTCTGTAGCTTTCTTGAAAGTACATCTCCAACAAAGAATGGAAGCTGTACCAAAGACGGAAGGTGGACACATTAAATACTGATTGATGAAGAAATGAATAACAGTACAGTATATAGACTGTAAAACATCTCATGTTGCCTATGCTTATTTATGGGGCTATAAAGCTTATCTGAAGAACAGTATTCTGTTCTCCTTAAGAAAAGCAACAGCAGCAGTGAGCATTTCTGTCAGCTTATTTCTTTCCTTCATTTTCAGTGGTAAAATAAATTCAGCAGAGGCGGAAAAGGCTAGCTGTAGCTGTAGCTGTAAAGGCTACATATAGCCACTATAATGCTTCCATGATAAAAATGCATAATATGATAAAACTCTAATGTAAAATACAAAACAAGTCAAACCACACAACCTTGAATACAGGATATATGTGATCAGATTCCACTCAGAGCTCCTGTTACTCTGTTTAATAGAGTTTAGGTGAAGGTGCGTCTCCTTCGTCTAAATGGAGTACATTAAAGCAGTATTATTAACAGCAATGAAATGCAACAGCAACACAAAAACAGAAATTACTAAACTTACCAAAAGACTGGATGCATGCCTGAATGAGTTCCTCCCAGGAAGCTCCCTTGGTAAACTGGCCCAAAGCCGTCATGATGTAGCCCTCTGAGACCTGGGCTTGACTGGGTAAGGTTGGATCCAGTAGCTGGTTGTATGTTGAGCCTCCAACAGAGATCCATTCAATAGACCCTTCCAGTTGAGTGAATGTGAGAGAGAGGGAAAGGTGTCACACTGTGTGTGTGCGTGCGCTAGTGCATCCGAGTGATTGACGGAACAAGTCAATAACCTGCTGGTTATAAATTATATAATACTCACAAAAATGTCTTAAAAATGATGCAACTGAAGCAAACAAAGCTCCAGCAAACATTATAACAATGTGGTTACACAACTTGCAGTCACAGAAACAGGAAGAACTACATACTTTCATCAATAACTAAAAATGTATAAATAGTAACATATGCAGAAATCAAAGTAATTTTTTTTTTTTTAGCAACTCTATGGTATAACAAGGTTTCCAGGCGGAGCATCACACGTATGTCAACCTTAGAAATTTACAAGGATAATGTTATAATCAAGTTAAATGAAATGCATGAACTGAGATAGTAATGAGTTTAATATACAGTATCATTATTTATTGGGTACTTAGTGGGAGTCGTCTGTCCCAAATTCTAACCCTTAAATTATCCCTAAACAAATTAATATGTATATACACTCATCATCAAATAGCCACACCCAAAAGGAAGTGATAGACTGCAGTGCTATTGGGAAGGAAGATAAAGGATATCAGGAAGAATAAGTGATGATAAATTTAGACTGATATGAGCAATACTTATTGTGCTACACATACAGCCTCTCAGCATGGTGTTGGGCCGCCATGTTTGCTAACACATCATGCACCTGCCTCGGTATGGAGTTGTAGAGGTTCCTAATGGTGTCCTGTGATAATCTTGAATATTTTCACACAGAGGATGATGGTTCTATAAAAACCTGCAGAGCCAAAAATAGTCATACCTGTATTGAATATGTATTTTTAGAATGCGCTGATCAGTTCTCT
The DNA here is from genome assembly GCA_024036415.1 of Prochilodus magdalenae. NCBI lineage: Eukaryota > Metazoa > Chordata > Actinopteri > Characiformes > Prochilodontidae > Prochilodus > Prochilodus magdalenae. The sequence continues at coordinate 149,798 of JAMWET010005449.1, read as the reverse complement.
GCTACACACAGGAAACTGGGGCCGCACACTGTACAGCTTGCACCCTAGAACAGGAAGTTGGAGATACAAGACAAGAACGATCTTCTTTAGTCTGAATGTGGTGATACCCTGACTATATACAGGTAGAGAAAAAACTAGGAGGACATCACGTCAAACGTTTAGGAGAATTTGGACATTCAAAAACACAGTCCTTTTAAATATATAAAGTACAACCCCAATTCCATGATAGTTGGGATGCTATGTAAAATGCAAACAAAGGTAAATAAAAACAGAATGTAATGATTTGCAAATCTCATAGATCCATATTATATTCACATTAGAACACATATCAGATGTTGAAAGGGGGACATTTTACCATTTCATGAAAATTATTATGATGGCAGCAATGCATCTTAAAAAAGTGCCATGTCTGGCATTGTGCAGCATCCCCTCTTCTTTTAACAACAGTCTGTAAATGTCTGGGAAGTAAGAAGACAGATTGCTGGGAGTTTTGGGAGAGGAATGTTGTCCCATTCTAGTTAGGATTCTAGCTGCTCGACAGTCCTGGGATTTCTTTGCTGGAGAGGTCGAGACTGCAGACAGGCCAGTTCAGCACCCGGACTGTTCTTCTGAGAAGCTATGCTGTCATCGTAATGGTCTGTGTGCATGGTGCAGTCAGCAGGGTGATTGATGGACGGCATCGCTGCTGAATGTGCACTGGCTGTAGGGTCACTCCACACATGTTGGGCAATCTTGCCAGTTCTCTCTTCGTAGTTTGTGTAGGTCTCCCAGAACACTGTCGCTGGTTCATGCCTCTTTCTAGACACTGCATGCACAACAGGATGACTTTATATAGTCAGTCAGATAGAGCGTCAGTGGTATGTCTCACAATGTCAGTCTACCCACCAAGTTTCATTCCTGTCGGTTGGTGCCTTCTGTGCATATTTTTTTGACGATGAGAATACAAAAGTATTTATAACTGTAACAGCCCACACGACAGCTACACTTCACATCTTAAACCTGTAACAGCTTGAAAGGTCTTATTATTTTGACCATTTTACAGGTTATTCTTGAAACAATTTTTTTTTCTATAACATATGAAAACTTTGCAGTTTAGACATCGACATCCCATTGGTCACATTTTCCTTAATGACGCAGTTTGCTGAGTATGAGATGAAGAAAAGTGATTATCTTTAGTCTTAGCTTCTTTATTTCCTGTGGTAGTGCTATTGAGTGACAAGATCAACCACAATCTTGTTACCCAATTTGTGGTTTGTTCATTCATTCATTCATTCTCTAACTTGCTTACTCTCACTAGAGAGACGGAAGGCAGGAAACACCCTGGACAAGGTACATTAATTTGTAAAATTCTTATGCGATCAGTATAGATGATGGTTAATCACACTGAATGTATTTGCTAATTACCTGATTAAAAAAAGTGTTCAACCTCATTAAAGCTACAGTCAGCCAGGAATCCTGACACCGTTCCTGAGATTAGCATCTCCTTGAGTGGTTAAAAGCATGTTTTCTTAGTGTTGAAAAACGATTTTAAAAATCAATATTTGTTAAGCACCCGACCATGTAATTAACCTTGTAGAGAGACAGCAATGCCTGATTGTGATTCGCCCTCTATGCTAGCAAAGCAAACTGAATTATAATGATCCATTAGCTGTACTTGCTGACTCACAAACAGTGAAATTACACAATGTGTGTGTGAACATGCCTGTTATCAACAATACAAAACAGTAACGGAAATAATCAGGTGTAATTTTGTTCTAAGCACCTTAGGAACCTTAAAGAACACAAGAATGCAAATGTTACAATTCTGGTTACAATCTGCAAACTGATCAGTTTATTTCTACTGTTTCTGAGCCCTGGTGCCTGACATGTACTGCAACACTAAAGCATAGTTGCTCAGCAGTGACCATTGCTAATAAAACAGAATAATGTTTAGAACATTATGTATATATATTATTCATTCTTTTTTGGAGAGTCAGTTCCACCGTGTACTGCAGGATAAACCTCTGGCCTTCAAAACTGCAGGAAAAGTAGGGGGAAAGAAAATGCCAGGTTTCCAAGCAGAACTTAGGTTTGTAGAAGAGTTTCTGGTATATTTGTACTAACAAACAACACCATATGCCAATGCTTTCCACAGAAGTACTCAATCATGAGCCCCTTGTGGCAGCTACAGCACTAAATCAAGCAATTAGCAGTCTCGCTAACTACAGGTAGCACTTAAATGATAAACCTCTTACCCTGAACCAATGCCATGACACGTTTACAAAACACTCACACTGTACTTCACAGCAGCATTGAACATCATCAGCAGTAACGTGAGTAGGCCCTGTTAGCATGGTGCAAACTCTTAAGGTGGAAATGATAGGAAATTAGCATCACTGCAATGGTGTCAATTGGACAATTGCAGACACCTTATGGAGCCAATCAAGACATTTCTGCATTAAACATAGCCATGCAATGACAGTCTCACAATCTGACTGTATCTGACAGATAGGGATAGTGACTCTAGGAGGCACCCTGTTTTGCACATTTCAGTGTTTTCCCTGCTCCCAACACACTTGATTCACCTTATCAGCCCATTAACAAGCCCGTTCAGAGTTGCCAGGGGTGTGTTAAAGCAGGGAACCCACTAAACTGTTCAGGGCAGTGTACCTCCAGGATCAGGGTTGAGAAACACTGCTCTAGGAGACCTCTCAATCCATCTAATACATCACATCACACTTGACACCAAATCACAGACAGGGTGAGTGAATCTACAGCTTGGGCTATATGTAGGTCAGCTCCATCTTAACCAATAATTTTTTTTATTAATAACCTTATGATAGTTCTCTCGTCTCTCTCGTAGTCCAAAAGAGTCGGTCTCTAGTGAATTAATAACATTAGATACAATGTGGAGAGCACTAGCTTTTTTTTTTTTTTAAATCATTGAATAAGAAGGAAGCCTAAGGTCCACTAGCCACCCTGGTAAACAGCACAAAAGACACTGGCTGTATTCAAAATGGCATACTAGATACTACTCTCATACTAAGTCTACCTAAAAGTAGTATGCAGTCTGCAGCATGCAGTATGCCACCAAATTGTAAATCTGTAGTGCACTGAAAATACCTGGATGGTGTTCTACTCCATTAAGGTTCTCTAGAATACAGAGGGAGCCATCTTCATGTTGTACAGCATCATATTATGCACCGCTCCCAGGCTGTATACGAAATGGCGTGTATAGAAAAAGTATGTAGTCTGCTGTATGCAGCCAAACCAAAGATCTGAAGTGCACTGAAGATCCCCGGCTGGTGTACTACTAGGGTGGCCACACTTTCGATTTCCGGAAACCCCCCCCGAGTCCTCTGGCAAAATACCTGGACAGACACCTATTAGTCCTCTTCTCGGGATGCACTATTTTATATGTTCACTTGCAAACAATATTATGTCTCATGTCAGTGTCAAAATGCAAGCCTTGCACCCCCACCCCTCAATTGTGACTGTATAAGTATGTGACACTGAAGGTCAAAAACTTTTACTGTACTGTATAAATAATCAAGTAATAAAATAAATAGCTTTCTGCAGTATTACAATTTATTGTGCATATACAGTGGGGTGCGAAAGTTTGGGCAGTGTTTTTAATTTTCCTGATTCACCTTTATAAAGCATTGATTTTTTGGATTAAAAAATTGCGATAAATATATCATATGGGGGACAAACACAGTGATGTTTGAGAAGTGAAATGAAGTTTATATGATTTACAGAAAGTGTGCAATAATTGGTTAAACAAAAGTAGGCAGGTGCATAAATTTGGGCACTGTTGTCATTTTATTGATTTCAAAACCTTTAGAACTAATTATTGGAACTCAAATTTGGTTTGGTAAGTTCAGTGACCCTTGACCTCCATACACAGGTGACTACAATTATGAGAAAGGGTATTTAAGGGGGGCAACTGTAAGTTTTTCTCCTCTTTGCATCTTCTCTGAAGAGTTGCAGCATGAGAGTCTCAAAACAACTTTCAAATGACCTGAAAACAAAGATTGTTCACCGTCATGGTTTAGGGGAAGGATACAGAAAGCTATCTCAGAGATTTCAGCTTTCAGTCTCCACTGTGAGAAACATTGTGAGAAAATGGAAGACCACAGGCACAGTTCAAGTCAAGGCTCGAAGTGGCAGACCAAGAAAAATCTGGAATAAACAGAAGCGAAGGATGTTGAGAACAGTCAGAGTCAACCCACAGACCAGCACCAAAGACCTACAACATGATCTTGCTGCTGATGGAGTCACTGTGCATCGTTCAACTATTCGGTGCACTTTACACAAGGAGATGCTGTATGGGAGAGTGATGCAGAGGAAGGCTTTTCTCCGCCCACATCACAAACAGAGCCGCTTGAGGTATGCTAAAGCACATTTGGACAAGCCAGCTTCATTTTGGAATAAGGTGCTGTGGACTGATGAAACTAAAATAGAGTTATTTGGGCATAACAAGGGCCGTTATGCATGGAGGAAAAAGAACACAGCACTCCAAGAAAAACACCTGCTACCTACAGTAAAATTTGGTGGTGGTTCCATCATGCTGTGGGGCTGTGTGGCCAGTACAGGGACTGGGAATCTTGTTAAAGTTGAGGGACGCATGGATTCCAATCAATATCAGCAGATTCTGGAGACCAATGTCCAGGAATCAGTGACAAAGCTGAAGCTGCGCCGGGGCTGGATCTTCCAACAAGGCAATGACCCTAAACACTGCTCAAAATCTACTAATGCATTCATGCAGAGGAACAAGTACAACGTTCTGGAATGGCCATCTCAGTCCCCAGACCTGAATATTATTGAAAATCTGTGGTGTCACTTAAAGAGAGCTGTCCATGCTCAGAATCCATCAAACCTGAATGAACTAGAGATGTTTTGTAAAGAAGAATGGTCTAAAATACCTTCAGCCACAATCCAGACTCTCATTAGAAGCTATAGGAAGCATTTAGAGGCTGTTATTTCTGTGAAAGGAGGATCTACTAAAGGTTTTTTTTTTGGTGCCCAAATTTATGCATCTGCCTACTTTTGTTTAGACAATTATTGCACACTTTCTGTAAATCATATAAACTTCATTTCACTTCTCAAATATCACTGTGTTTGTCCCCTATATGATATATTTAACAGAATTTTTTATCCAAACAATCAATGCTTTATAAAGGTAAATCAGGAAAATTAACAACGCTGCCCAAACTTTCGCACCCCACTGCATTTAAATCCATGGGCACTAGCTATTGTGCTAATTTCAGTTACAGTTAGAATCAAAATGGATCGTATGAGCTTTGATGATTATTTTCTAATGTAGGTTTGACTGTGAAATAACAATCATACAAATTCTAATAGGTCCTCTGTTACTGTCTACAGACCCATTAGAAGATTAATTCATTATTAAAGATGTAAGGTTACCATAAGATACCACCTTTAGAGTGTGACCATGGACCATACAGAATTTAATTTTAATCATAGCACGTTTATGTGTTTCAGAGACTGAACACCTCATAAAAGTGCTATGATTAAAATGAGCAAAGTTAGCTTTTAAACGACAAAAAAGCAAACAAATTCAAATCAGTACTTCAGTTCAGGCATAAGCATCTCACAATTCGAATCTCTGCAATTTTAAGAGGGTTACAGTTACATTTCTTTGGCAACACAGAGGCAGAACATTACATCCACACAACTCTAAAAGCTCACGGTTGTCTCATTCTTTAATTCCTTTTGTCACAATAAAAATAACCACTAACAAAGACTTCATTTGGATTACAATATTTACAGATGCAGACAAAATAATCAGTTACTCCTTCACCTCACATTGGCTCGTTTCAACCCCAGGAATGCACAAAAACATGGACCTATTGCTGTCGTTAACTTTTCTGAGGTATAGAGGCTACTTCGAAGTATTAGTAGACACGATCAGTTAAAGTTCATCTTCATGATCATAACCCCACAAGAGGAGCAATAGTTGTTCAAAAAAGTGCACAAGATCCATTGACCGGAAGAACTCATCAGCAAATGCACACCATCCTCTTAAAGTCAGTAGAATCCATGATGAGCTTCCACAGATTCCAGTGAAGAAGCCAGCCTGACAAGAAGCGTGTTTCTTATATTCCAGAAAGTCGACATGAGTGTCCATATGCTTTAGTTTTATTTGTGGATATGGTCCCTGAGGGGATTATTCTGAAAGTGAGTCAGTTATTGTATATGCATGTATTTGTGTCCTGATGAAGAAAGCGCAGGTTTGCTTGCCAGTCCAGGTTTGTATGCAGTCATATACAGTACCCATTGTGTCATTCATTGTACCATTATATTAACTAGTAATCATTTGCAGGTGTGAAAACACATCATTAACATTGTAGGGTATCATAAGCTAGCTACATGTACAGTAGATGAAGCCAAAAAAAAAAAGGTCTCAAAAGGAATAAAAAAAAGGCAATTGAAACGTACATCACAGCTTGTAACCCTGCATCGCATACAGCATACACTACTGTACTCTAGCGTTTAAATCAGCTGCATTTCTTCTGTCCAGAACCAGTGAGTGTGGAAACACAGTTCACATTTTAGAAAAGTGAAAAATAAAGGATGGCACTTGCAGTCTTTTTTGGTCTCGATGTTTAACCTCTTTGCTGCCTAGAGCCAGAGACTCTACGGTCATGCACTTGTAAGTGTAAACCTTTCCAGTTGCCACAACACTGGGTGTAGCAACAAAACACAAAAAACTGCATGTAGAAAACCACCTATCTGCTCATCTGGTGTTTTCCTCTTATTTTTCCATCTTCTGAAATGGGAAATCCAAAGTGGAATAAAGTAACTGTAGATAACATGGTGCATGAGTGGGTGACAGATGTTCCACAAAAGCAGTCCACCACCCTGACCCGGCAATGTCTACAAGCTTGGTGATCTGGATGTAAAGAGGGTCCAGATCGGCACTGGCCTGAGGTCACAGTCACTTTTACAGTGAAAGTCTCACATTCTGCTCTCAAATCTATTTAGTGCACTACCCAGTTGTTTTGCACTACAAGAAAAGCAAGATTGAAAAAGCTCCTACAGTTTCAGACACATTTTAGTGGTTAAGTATGTTTTAACTATTATCTAGAGGAAAACAAATCATACATTTTCACCAATAAATACAATGTTTTTATTAAAATGACCTTTAGCGAATAAAATTCCTATTTTGTACGTGGTTTATACGATGAAGTAGGGATGTGCACAGGTACTCGGTTAACGGTTTGTACATTCGGGTACTCTATTTCATCGCACAAAGAAAGAGAATGTACACACATGAACAATTCAACAGAACGCTGATTCAATGTTTTAACAGGACTGTATAATGCTATGGTTTGCTCATTTTTAATAAGGCTTACTACGCTACCTTACTGTTCACTGACGGGAAAATATCTCCAGGGGATTTGTAGAGAGCAGAACTGCCCCTCAATAATGTCTTTCAAAATGGTCAGATGCTAGAGTGCGCTCCCGAGCAAGTCCAAGATGCATGGGCTAATACTGAGCAAAATCATAGTTTGTACATGCTTAAAAAAATTGTATGTAGCAGAATGCATTCATGTCCTGAACAAAGAACAGCGTAAAACATTAACACTGCTGTTGTATACGCCAGTTATAGTTCAAAACCACTTTATCAGTAAGTGCAAACTGCTTTCAGCCAATCATGTCAACCAATGTTGTCAAACAATAGCTGTAATGCTAACCAACCTGCTCTCAGTAGCAGTTATGCTAACCAATCAGCACTGTTAGAAACTAGTTGAACTGTTCATTTTTAGCCTTTTTACTCAATACTCCCCTATTCATTGAGTACTCGCTCAATCGTACCATCTGGCATTTTGCAGTCGTTTTTTTATCTAGCAGGAGAAACAGAAAGAGGCATGGTTCCCTTTAAACCGGCTGGTTCCTCCAGTTTTACCAGTCAGCGGTGGATTTAGCTGAAGAGCAGCCTTCATTCCTCTTTCAACATGCAAACCTACTTCCCCCAGTCTTTTCTACATAATATGTTTTCAAATGTGTTCCACTGTGTGCTGTTGAATTTTTTTTTGTGCTAGTGATCTTTTAGCCTCTTAAAAACTAGGGTTAGGGTTAGGTCACTGAACAGAGTAACATCCACCAATTAACTCTTGCGAATACACAAATAAATGTAGGTTGGTCAGAGTGCACATCCCTACTATAAAGCTGATTAAACACACACTGCATTTAAATAATTTGCTGTGATTCCACATCTTCGCAGTGTGTGATTACCTCTTGTTTTAGTCATTGCGTTGCATCATAAATCATCAAATGCATCATAAGGCCTACTGTATGGCTCACTACATATTCAACTGCCTGAAGCAACCAACTGCATGGGAGAAACAGTTTTTTTCCCCCCCAAAGAAAAAGCCTGAGTAGGTACTGAGGTTCAAATACAGAGGGGAACTCAAAGAGCCCGAATGTAAATCAGCAGAAATAAATCAGATTTTCTTAACGTAGGTATCAAAACTGCCACTGGCCGAGGATCTACAATATTGACATTTGGAAGATTTTAAGAGTGGCATGCTTTTAGATATGGCTGTCAGGATCGGCTTCCCCTGAGAGACTGGGTTAAACACAGTGATTGCAGTGTCATCGACCGTGTTACTTCAGATTATTAGAACCCATTATAATATAAATTTAGTGCAGCAGGGCCAAGGAAAAAAAGCTAAATAAAAGATCACCACTCTGCCCCTTAAGTTCAGACAACTGCAGAAAAACTTCCATCACTGGACTTTTCAAAGTGCTATGCCCCACTAATCATGATGGCACATTTTGAAAAATGAGTGTAAAAAGCTGCTTTGCAAAGGGCAGTGATTGAAGAGGGATGCCAACCATGAAATCAGGGACAAGAACACTCGTAAAGCGCCACATCATCCTACCAATAAGAATAAAGGAGGGGGGGGCATATGGTTGTGGCTGTGGTCAACAGGTTACCTATTGGCTGCATGGCTTTGCAATCTCACTTGCGATAGCTAGAGGACCTTGCGTATCCACTTCTGGTAGCAGCAGCTCATTGCTTCTCAAATGTGTGAACACAGCATCACACAATCAATGGACCACACCTCCATGTTCATGTTTCACTGAAATTGTACAGTGTCTTTATATCCGGTTTCATTTAGATCCTATAAAGTCTTTGTTTTACCCTTAAAGTGATGGTTCAACCCTGCCAGCGGTGGCTGACACCATAAAGCTATGACAAATATTTCTCCTAGAACTGTGAGACACTTCTCCAGGACAGGGAAGGAAGGTTTCCATATGGCTCTAATCACTTAATCACAGTCTCAGTTTCTGGCTGTAGACCACCAGCAGGTGAGCAGCAGCAGTCTAAGAAGGGAGGACCAGGGAGGACCAGGGAAAGAAAAGAAAAAAAAAAAATATATAAAAATCAATACTTGTCCTAGAGTCTAAAACAGGGTCTGGTGGTCGTCTCACTGAATTAAGGGTTCCTCAGGTTTACTGGGTCGGACATTCAGAAGACTTGAACGGTGAATTCTGATTTGTGAACCACCTCCTATTTTCCAACAGCAGCACAGCTCTCCTGCCCCCTTCTTTGCAGTAACCTCTGCTGTGGAGAGAACAATTAAGCACCATTAGAAACATCAACAAGAAAACAGGTTCAGTACAACAGCCTGCAAATGCTACACATAACCTGAACATACAGCAGAAGCCAGAAAGCGCCCTTATTTATTTCATCTCCATTCAAAATAAAGATTTTTGTAAAAATTAGGTAACTTTTGAGGCATGATTAACAAGTGTCCCAAACTGAATGGAAGCTGTAATAAAAGGCGGACAAAACCATAGGTAATTTTTGAAGCTTCTGTTAAATATAAATTTCTAAAAATAAAATAATAGTAATATCAGCACATAGTGTCTTGAAGTAATTTGAAAAGTCCTGCAGCATTTTATGTATACTCATCAAAGAAAACGTTGCACCCATAAGGATTCAACTGACAGGAATGAAACTTGGTGGGTTTGACATCATGAGACATGCAAATGATTCATGATTCACGCTCTGCCGCACATGTGAAGTAAGCAAGGATGGGCCCTAGCGCTGTACCTGATAAACTATATAAGGTCGTTCTGCTGTGCATGCTTTCCATTCTGACTTGAGCTGCTGTGTTGGTAGTATTACTGGCAAGAAACGTATGCCTCAAAGAAGAGTTCGAAAGCAATTCAAGCACCTGAAAATGTTGGAGAGGTTTCGAATTGTGGGGCTCTGGTAAGAGGGATGGTCTTATTGCTGTATTGTGAGCCATACCGGACATTGTAAACTACAACAGCACACTGTTGGTGGCAGTGAATAGAAGGAGGCCTGCTCCAGCGGCATGAAGGATCTGGGAGACCTAAATGAACCCCGGAAAGGGAGAACTGACAGATTGTCAGACATGCCACAATTGACCCAAAAGTCACGCTTGTGGATATTTATCAAGCAGTGATGCCCTCCATGAATCAGCCTTTTAGTGCCAGCACTATTGGCAGACTGCTGCACAATGCAGAACCACGTGCATGCCAGATAGTCCTAGAGTGACTCAGAATGGGCCATCTTCAGTGATGAGTCCCACTTCTGTCTTGGAGAAGACCACTGAATCCGTGTGGCAAGATGAATGGTTTGTAGTCACGCATCTCATGTCCAGAAGCCCTGGTGTCACTCTACATCCACCCCTACCACACAATCTGCAGGAACTCTGTGCAAATATTCAAGCTGTATGGGACGGATTATCGCAGGACACCATTAGAAACTGCAAGCAATGACCTATGCATGTTGCATTAGCAAACATGGTGACCCGACGCCATACTGGGAGACACTACTTTGGTATGCATAGCTCAAAAAATGTTGCCCATAATTAGTCTAAATATATCATCAATTTATCATTTATTATTCTTGGAAACAGTCATCTTCCTTCAATATCGCACTGAATTCAGATACCTCCCTCTGGGTGCAACTATTCTTTTAATGATTAATATATTTCACAATGAACAGGTCGAAGGAAATGTGCCAAAATTACTGGGAAAATAGTCTGCTTTCATTCCCTTACGTTAAAAGTTATTGTAGGCAAGTTACATCTCCAGTAAAGTTATCAATTTGGGGACACAAGGTTTTGTTCCGAGAGCAGCGATACGCAAAAAGCTGCCATGCACGACTGGTAGTTGTTGGTGCATAAGATCCAACATGGAACAACTTTTTGGATAAGAAACCAAAAATATAAAATAAACAAACATCTGAGCACTGGCAGAGCACCAGCATTACCAACAAGCCCAAAACAAGCCAAAATAAAGTAAGACATATTGGGAACAGTGACTCCTACCTTCATGTCTCTGGCGTCGCAACCTTCTACAGTTGATTTAGACCATCTCAACAACTTCTTAACTGAGCAGGATGACAGACAGTACAAAAGCTACTCCTCTCCATAAATGTTATCCCAAGTCCTTTTTGGCGCAGTAATAATCCACACAACAAAGCATGGAGTTGACTTATTCAAAAGTTCTTCGATGCATTCCTTGGCAATTCCAGTGACAAAATCGCTACGAAACATTTTTAAGTTGACTTCTGATCTTCACTGATTTTTACTTCTTGCTGTAATCAAGCTACGTATTAAGATGTTTTTGTACTGTTTAGTTTTAACTGGAGTTCATTTTCCTGGAATTCCAGAAATAAATCTGAAAGTCATATCCGTCCGTCCCAGCATTTGAAATGTCCGATAATTTCCCTTCAAGGGAAAAAAATAAAAATGAGTTTCTTAAGAATTAAAATGTCTGTTCCTATCTGCTCTCAAAGTTTAAATAATAATGATAATAATAATAATAATAATAATAATAACAACAACAACAACAACACATCCATAACTTATAAATGGTGTAAGCTGTCCAAGAAAGGTAACACTTTCATCTATCTTTTTTTTGATATAATGACTTGTGCTTTCCAATAAAGGGAAAAACAATCAAACAAACAAACAAACAAACAAACAAACAAACAAAAACTTTAAAAAGTAAAAAGAAGCAGCAGAATTTTTGCAGGGGTGGGGGGGTGCGCTGTTTGTTAAATAAGAGATTAAAAAGACCACCAAATTATTTTCTATCTGCATTTTGGGGAGGTTTCACTGCCATTGGACAAAGGCTCATCCAATTCATCCTCCTCAAAGCCATGAAATGTGGAAGTGTCGCTCTCTGAGGTTGTACCAAATAGCTCATCAGCTCCAGCAAAAGTTTTCGGATCCTTCTCTCCATCACGAACACCTAGCAAAAAAACATCATAGAAATGTTTGATACAAACAAGTTACAATGCTGTTTATTTATATACTGTATAATCTTTTAATATTACATTTTTATTATGAAATTCCACAGGAACATATTATTCACATGTCTCACAACACTGGCAACTATTACAACTGATTCCGTAAGCAGACAAAACTCCTTAGAAATAGCAAAGGATGAAGGGAAGAGATCTACTGATATGAGATCTACTTAGTATTGACTTGTAGCTGAAAACAGTGACAGCAGAAACTGAGAAAGCAGAGTAAGTCAATACTGGCGAATCTGAAAATAGAGAACAGCACCTGTGGTTTCTTCAATAAAGCCATATTTTAGATGGCTAGAAAGTTATCAAGTAATGCAATCATGAAACCTGGACATGTAGATTGTGCTACTTATCACTGCTGGAGTAAAAAAAATCTTAGCATTAATGCTTAGATTAACACAAGGAATTTGACATGCTGGGTCCAAGAGACAGAAACAGAAGTATGCTGGTATTATTAAAAAGCACACATACCTGAGCAACCACACTTGAGGCACTTGCCTTCTTTCAGTTTGGAGCCTGGATTTACTTGACAAACATCACAGAAGTTGTTGCGTGTTTGATCTGAATCAAGACTCTTTTGATCTACCAGGGTAGAATAAAACAATTAGAGGAAAGCATTTAAACAAAACAAAGACAACAGACACAATAGACATTCCGTTTACCAGAAGACGTTACTACAATAACATGTGCATTTACACAGCTCAATAACACCTCAACTGGCCCAGTTCTGTTCTTCATCATATAAAAGGGATATGTACATATGGACATTAAAGAAAACCCTTTCTGACAACATACGCTTGCGACTGTGAGGACGGTGGTTGATGGGTGGAGACTGTGACGGCTCAGAGTCCCTGGCCTGGGGTTCCTCCTTTTCAGCAATATGGGTGTGGCCATAATGGTAGCTTAAGCCAGTGCGATTTCTATAACGCTTCCCACATACTGAAACACAACAGAAAAGATTAATTACAATAATTAGCATTATATGCAAAACCTGTAAGCTATTTCTTAAAACCAATGTTTGTTTTGTCTGGACTATGTCTTTGCGCAATGTTTGACATGCCGCTTACATTTCATTGAAGAAATTTCACAATCTTATTAGGGTGAGCAGAGAAAAGCTATCTTTACGCTATCTAATCCTTTCTTAGAGTTCAGCTTCTTAGACTGAAAACAATCCACATACCTGAAGCTCCAGCTTTTGAATTATGCTTTTGTTTGTATCTGCCTGAAACAAAGAAAAAAACAAGAAAAAAACATAAAACAAAATCCTAATCTCAACAAAAATGAGAAGAAATAATGTTAAATAATTATCTGGTTCTAAATTTGATTCCTTTTCAGATAGGACTTCCAGTATATGACTGAATGTGAATTGGCCTCTTCTGCACCAATTTGCTTCGCTGCCAGCCACCAGGGTCCCAAAATACTTTTGACTGCATAATGCTTTCACTTTCCTAATGGTTACGTACTTTCATAGACGTATGGCTTGTCCTGGTCATCTAAGTCTGCCTTCCGACGCCCTGAACCTCGACCCTATGAAGACAGAGGAGCAAAACAAAAGATTCAATCAGTATAAGTAATACAATAATACTGTACTGTAATACACAGGATAGGCTCCACTGTAGGGACTACTGCTGAGCATAATGCAATATATATAATTATATATATATAAATAAAGCGTTGCAACAGCCCTGCTTCCAATGACCCACCAAATGGAAAAAAAAAATATATATATATATATACACACACACACACACATACACCATATATACCATTTGGTGGGTCTTTAGGAGCACGGCTGTTGCAAGGCTTTGCCTTCATTATTAGTTCTCGTAGAGCACACACACACACACTGCCACTACATTAAGTAAACCTTTATGTATCCACATTCTTTGTCCATTTAATCAGGCAGTGAAGGCACACTTTGTAGTTCCATAGCTACAGACTATTCTTAGCTCTGCAGTGTCACTGACATGGTGATGGTATGTTAGTGTGTGTTGCGCTGATGCGAGTAGAACAGACATAGCAGTGCTGCTGGAGTGTAAACACTGTGTCCACTCACTGTTCACGCAATTAGACTCTCCTAATTTGTTGGTCCACCATGTAGATATAAGGTCGGAGATGATAGCTCATCTGCTGTTGCACAGTTTGTGTCATCTAGTCCCATCTGATGGTCACAGGATGCTTTACGCTTGATAGTTTTAGTTGGACTATTCTCAGTTCAGCAGTGACACTGGTGTGTTTAAACACTACAGCAGCACTGTAGTCTGATCCACTCACACTGAAAATAAACCACCATGCAAATAATAACTGCTTTGTGGTGCTCCTGTGGGGATCGTGTGTGTGTTTATTCTATTTTAGAAAGTAAGCAAAACAAATAAACGACTAAAGGAATATAAGAGTGACCAGCCACTCACTCTGCCTTTGCCCCGATGTTTCCTTTTTGGTATGTCCACTTCAAAGTCCTCATCGTCATGGTAACCATCTTCATTGGCATCAGCCTCTAAAACTCTCTGTAGTCGATAATGAGGTGAGGGACAGAATGAGACAGAAAAGGAATAAAAGTATGAGCTTGGATTTAAGAGACACAAGAGAAGCATTTTGCCCCAAACAAACATGCAAACATGGGATTTATTTGAACTATTTACTTAAGACATTCACCACCTTCAAACATGGCTAAAAACAACTAAAAGCCAGTGTCCCAGCAAACAAAAAGAAAACAAAACTTAGTTGTGGTTCTGTAAGCACTATACAGGTTTGCCATTTACTGCTTGTGAGAGCAGCTCCCTACCTGAATCTCCAGCAGGCTCTCTTCATCTCTGGAGTTGTTCCTCTTGTCCAGGCCATCTCCTCTTAGTAAAGCCTCCAGTGCAGTACTTGGTGTAGGCAAAGACTCCTTACCTGTGATATCCACACAGGATTAAATCACGCACACATGCACACAGGTAACACGCGCAGACACGCACATGGTGTTATATTATTAACACAATAATAATCAGTTATTCTGTTTTTCTGTGTAAACCTACATTTGTTGGTTCTCATGATTCTGGAATATCCCTTCACTTTTAATAAACCTGAAAATTATTCATTATGCAAAATGGCATAATGGCTATAACAAAACTATACAATATATAGATAAACATTTAAAAACTGCTTTCTAACACTAGCCTTATTTCACACATCAATAACCACAAGGTTTATGTTGGCTTCTTATTTTTATTTTTATTCCACCTTAAATGGTTTTGCATTCACACCGCTGGCAAAAACATCAATCTGTGTTACACACTTAGCATTCAGCTGGTCACTGGTAGGTGTTTTGAAGAGTAAATAAGCATGGCTTGTTACTGGCAAGGGGGCCAGTGTAGGCAATAAATATTAACTAACATCACAAAACCAAGATAATCAAAATAAATTCCTAATCTTTCTCTACTTTGCATATTTCTTCCAGTTTATCCTCTGCTAAGCAGAAACACTCAGTAGGTAAACATTTTGCTCATATTGTTAACATCTGATCACAAATGACCTGCATTTATCTCAAAATAGCTGATTATATTTGTCTTTTAATGTTCATTAAACAAATGGTTTACATGGCCAATACAATAAGCTCACAATGAGGCTATGCTAAGCTACTGCTCCAGTAAAGCTTAATTGTTATGGTCATCTTCAGAAAATCAGAATAATCTATTACCACACCTCGCTTTCGCAATCTCTATACAGAAACTCAAACTCCATACATCATGGTAAACACCGCTGCAGTCTGCTTTCTTGGAAAACAACTCGTAAGTGGGAACCAGCGTTTTCCATGGGATTTGAGAATCAGTCTGATTGGATACCACTTTCGTTATAGGCTGCACACAGAGTTACATTCTGGCACATACAGAGGGGCCTTAATGCAGAAAGGTGGAACAAGAAATTAAAATATAAAGTCAATTTCAGCTCCAGCTAATTTCTCAAACCAGTTATCTCATCCCACACATATTCAGATACTGCTGGCTAGGCTACTGCTAACCCACAAAAGATAAACCATTCCTTTATGTACACTGCTTTCAAAAAAACAGAATGCATTACTTTAGATGCAACAGACTATCCAGCGGGGCTTGACTGATGATTGGCTGATTTAATTTAATTTGAAATGTGGTTAAAACATCCCTGGCTCAGTCATTCAGCCAGGCAGAAAGAAGTAGTGTGATTTGAACTCTTTGGCTTGAAATGCAATTCCAGTATGATTTTACAGATGCATCTCAGTTTGAGTACTCTGGCAAACGCAAAACTGATTTCAAAGTGCATTTTGCGTCACTTACAATGTGACAACT
This sequence comes from Prochilodus magdalenae, assembly GCA_024036415.1. Taxonomy (NCBI): domain Eukaryota; kingdom Metazoa; phylum Chordata; class Actinopteri; order Characiformes; family Prochilodontidae; genus Prochilodus; species Prochilodus magdalenae. The sequence continues at coordinate 133,184 of JAMWET010005449.1, read as the reverse complement.
AATGACAATGTGCAGAGCGACAGGCAAAAATTGCACAAAAACCTAAAGCATGGACCCTTTATAGATTTACTGAAACATGTGGAATCAATGAACTATTGTTTTTTGCAACCATACATGTCCTAGGCTTCAGTCTAATACCTAAAACTGAAATCTATTTATTTAATAGACCCAAACAACAGTGAGTTGCGTTGCAAGTAGTGTTGCAGTATTATGCGGGTTTCATGGTACCATGTTATGCTTATCATACCATGTACATTTGTTTATTACTGGCATTGAAAAAAAAAACGCTACAAAACAGAGACTCTCATCTGCATGTGTGCATCTCTTTTTCTCTTTAACGGCCTAACTCTGCAAGACTCATGTATCTGGCACCAAACACACATGCAGGTAGAGTTAAGACTGATATTACCAATTTCCTACCCTGAAAAAGAAATTAAAATCAGCAGTGTGTGATTACAATATTCACAAACCGAATGTAGGGTTGTTCCCGAGAAACGACATTCAATTAAAAAAAAAAAAAAAAAAAAAACATTCCAGCTCCTGGCTAAACCTGCATTGTCTGTCTGCTTGCTCGCTCGCTCGCTCACTCACACTCACACACACCCAATCTGATCCCATAAAGTAACACACATACACAAACCTTTGGGGGACTGACATACAATAAATAGGCAACTTTTCAGAATCACACTTGTGATGGCATTTCTTAATATTTTCAGAATTTTAGAGAAAGTAATCAATAGATTAATTCATAATGAAAATAATAATTAGATAGATTCAAAACAATTAAAAAGGGCTTCATCTCATATATATATATATATTAATTAGTCACAGGACATATTTTTTTTACTTACTTATACCTTTATTACTTTTTCAAATATAATTAAGCATTTGTTTAACCATGAAAAAAAAAACCTTCTGTTTTCATAACTTGAAAGGTCATTGTAGCTGACAAGAACACTAATATTATTTGGTTGGTGCAGCTCAGCAGATAACACCACTACTAGGGGTGTAAATTACAAGATTCATCACGATACGATCTTGCATCGATTCTTTTAGCCAACGATACGATCATTTTCGATCGTCTGAAACTTGTACTGAAATTATTTGGTTTGGTAGTTGTTTGTTTTAATACGATTCTACTACTAATAATACTAATAATGATAATACTAACATTAACTGATATTAAATAATACTAACTGATAATACTACTACTAATAATAAATAATAATTTTCCAACTGTCCATTAATAAAAAATAAAAAATAATAAAAAATAATAATTTACATGACCAAGGCTTTGCAACCACCTTTGACATAAATAGAAACTGTCCATCAAATACTAGATAATTTTATGACAGTGTCACAGTTTTACCACAACTTATTAATTTATCTAATAGTTCCAGGCCTACTAATAGTCCCAATTGTTAACTGAAGTTTTCAAGCTAGATTGCTTGATTTACCCCACTGAAGACTGAATCACTGCAATTACAGAGGAGGACTTGTGATGTGTGATGACAGGAAGCTCTCACCTATATGTAGACCACAAAGATAAAGGTTCGAATCCATGGAAGTGTGCAATCTCCTCTTCTTTCTCCAGCAGCGGGCTGGGTATGTGTACATCTGGCCAGCTGCCAAACCTTAGCACCCAACCACAAAAAAGCAGAAGGAAGCAATCATGAAATACAGTAATCTATGAACAGTTGACAAAAAGAGGAGAAAAAGAATCAACTGGATTCTCTACAAATATTCCCCAAGACAAAATACAAAATACAGTACAAACCTGAAGGGGCTGGATTCTGATTTCTACTTTTATTAATACCCACCTGGTCCACGATGGTGGCGCTCCATCCAGATGTAGCAGTTGTTCTGGGCAACACCAGTCTGCGAGTCAAGGAAGGGTAAGCGAACACTGCGCTCAGCACACAATCGAGCATTATAGCTGCGACAGTGCTCAATGGCCTCTCTGTAAAACTGGTCACCCAACCTAAAAAAGAAAAAAAATTACAATAACTAACTACATAAATAAATGTGTATATAACAATAAAACAAAAACAATCATTTAAAAATATATATAATAATAAAATAATGTCTTGCTTTGTCTTTTGATATGTACTATATGCAGCCTGAGTTTTAAAATGGCTTGGAGTTTGGATATTCAATTATTCCCCCATATATACCCATATACACTGTTCTCTCTCACTTCTGTTGTCTATTTATGTGATCGAGCTGTTTATAGAGAGAGCAAATGAAAAAGAAGTCAGGTGTCCTCCTACTCATTTGAACTGAAAAAATATCTGTGTGTGTGGATGGGGCTTAATGGGGCATCACTGCTATTTAAAATACATACACAGGTGGGCAATATGGCAAAGATATGACATTCACATACTTCCAGAATGTTTCAAAATACACAACTTCACAAAATATTTACTTTAAAAAATATTTACTGATCAGTTTGTAACTGAGAAAAAATATACATTGAAACAAATACTATAAAACCTATAAATGTATTTATTCCATTTTTGATATCCTGTGTTACACTACACCCAGTTAAAAGGGACTAATTTTACTAAATTTAAACTTGTATAATTATATACACTGTCATATTGCCCAGCCCTGTTTACATTCATCACATTTCCACATAATCCACATGTTCCAACAAGTTAGACACTAACATTGCAATGCATGATACAGACTTGCAACAGAATCTATCTAATCTATTATAACATAAAGCACAAAATAAATACAAAAAAAAGATTAAACATATTCACAATCGATTTTATCCAAATTTTTATCAGTGCTTCAAGTTTTACAGCGGTGCCAATTAATGTGCAAAACACAGAATCAATTTGCAGTGCCAAATTCTGCAGCAACATTATTCACAAACCAATGACATGCAACATGAAATAAAGAGCAGACGATTAGGGTAATGAAAGGAAACCTGTGAAATTCAAAGACAGAAAACACTATTCTGTGCACTGCTGTCAGTCTCCAAAATACCTGCGCAAGCCAAAGGAAACCTCTTTAATAATAGAAGCTTGGCCAGCTGAAGGGCAGACACTGTCCATTAATCTTTTCTACTGGCCCTCCTTTCAAGAGCCACACTCACTTTAATGCCTGAAAGATCTCTCTCATTGCTCCTTGAAGAAGCTGTGCGACAGCTACTCAGCTTAGTATGCTGTCTCCTAGAAGTGAACTGTGATAGACAGGCTACATGAGTGAGAGAGGCATACTGAATGAATCTGGTGATTGGCTGGGACCTCCGCTTGCAGAACAGCCTTGTCAACTGTCTACTGCGTCACATGTCAGAGTCCACTCTCTCAGCGTGGGGTTACATAAATTTGTTTTGCATGTTTGAAGACGCACACATACGTGCTCGCACACACCCCTTCGGACCATCCGTTTCCAACCACAGAACCACAAAAGGACCAGTAGATAACGATTTCCTTGAACAAACACTCTCTAACGTGTTTATCCTTTTATTAAACTATTCCTAGAAACAAACTGTCTAATTATGAGAAAAGGGGTCAGAATGAAAAGAGCATCAATGAGTGTGAAAGCACTGAACAGACAATGAAAGCACAGCTTAATCACACGAGAAACTGACACTTTCTGTATCAATGCTGGCACACCTCCCACCAGTGAATTCAGTCTGGGCTGTGAGACTCTGCTTGTGAGGCTGTATCTCTTGAGACCGTGCAGGTGCATTCTGGCGCTTTAACAGGAAGTCAGCCTAGCTGCAGCAATGCAAGCCGAGGGATAACGCACAAAACGTCTCCGAATGTGTACACAAAAGAACTCAGGGCAACCGAAAAAACTGCAAAACAAAAAATGAACACAACCTGGAGAAATAATGCAAAACCTGACGACACAAGAAAGTTTAAACGTTCAAAGCTTGCTATTTGCCATTAAGCCATGCAGACCACAGTGCAACCTTGGTAGCACTGCAACCAGTGATTGTGATATGACTCAGCCAAACCCAGTGTCTCAGGGTGTTAAGACAACGTAACCAGCTTCAATCTGATGTTAACTCCATACCCCACTCATACAAAAATAGACAATAAACAAACCTTCATAAGCATCCACTACTTCATATGCACTGCTAATTAAATATGTGGTGTACATCTTGTATCTGTACTAAGAATCGAACTTAAGTGCAAGTGGATGTGCCTACCAGCAGATCTGGCTTTCTGAAGCACATGCTGTGCGAGAAAAAGATCATGCAGCCCTTCTATTTCTACGGCGGTTACTTAAGCGAGGCTGGAAGATAAATGAGAAAACAAAGCTCTGAATGCTAGAGGCCACTGCTAAAGTGCTTTCAAGCTGGGGCTGACATGAAGGGAGATAAGCACGAAAACGTGTGACAGTTAGGGTACAACTGGTGCCTGTGTGAACTGCAGACTGCAAATGCAACTGCCCACTGCTCACCTCTTTCTCTCTCCTGCTGACTGCCATTTTGAAAGTTGTTCCCACCGCTACAATTCACAGGTTTCCAATCACTGCTTAAATCTGGATTACCTGACCTGGTCAATATGGTGGCCACAGGATCACAGTGCAAGAACCTAAAACAACAGACTCGTCCTACCAGAGCAGATGTCAATATGAACTGACTTTTCTGAATTATCTGAGCCAAACTTTCTGCATGCCTGAACAGTGAGTGTCTCTTTTCCCATTAAATGGAAAACAAGTCACCAAACTTAAGAAAGAAAGAACAGCTCATTTGTATTTCTGTGATGATGCACTAGTCAAATCTACATGCAGGCTTGTAATTTGAACCAATACTGACCCTATTTCATAGATCAGATCCACACTATATACTGTCTCTTAGTCATGGTTATTACTAAATTATTACTGCAATTTTAGGTACCTTCGAAACAATGATAGACAAATCCAGTGTTTTACCCACGCCAATCCAAACTGTACACCACGTATCAGCCAATACAATAGACAGTCCAGCCTCACGATAAAGACATGGTAAAGTCTTTTAATTCTTACAGTGCGTAGTGAAACTTTCCGGATTGATAATATCTTCCCTTTTTTCCATTGTATATGATCATTTTGTATTCATGATCCTGACGGACCAACCTCCTTACTAATAATTTTAAAATTGGTATAAAATGAATTATATAAACTGTAACCTCAGAATTTACTGAAATATTGTTTCCGATAGTAAATATGGTAAATATGGTAACACATGCACAGCAGTCTTACTGTTAAGGTCAGTTTTCAGAATCTAGCGAACCAGCGAAGCCAGAAATTGCATGGCCTCGTAATAACGTAATAACATATCTATTAGTTTATATTTGATACATGGTTCATACTTCCATAAAAGCTGGATGACTTGCACACAGTCGAAACATTGGCACTGAAAATTTGACATGTTTACATTTGCTTCTACAGACAGTCAGACCACTGCGTTAGCAACTAAAAATGTCTCACTTCTGCAGGTTGGTGGCACCGCTGTGCTAGTCCCATAAATAGTATGCAAAATAAAAACAAAGCATCAGAAGTGGGCAGGACTTAGCATAACGGATACCTGATCCAGTAAAACATACCAGAATCGGCTCTGGAGATTCCTATAGCAATCCTCAACAACTTTGCACACATATAAAAAGGATTTTTGTGTATCAGCGCATTTCTGCGCCCTTTGCAATGTCTGTGCAAACAAATGCTTAAGTTAAGCGCCAACCTTATCCTATTATCTGGAATTTCCTATTGTCTAACCATTTTAAATAAATTCCTTCCAATGCAACCAAGCTTTCAGATACCACATACTCTCTTTCACCATTCTAGAGCTTACAGGGTTAAAACTACACATCTTTCCATTCCCTCTGTTACCCCTTATCTTTTTACTACAAGAGCCGTTTACTTCCCTATCCTAAGGTCACATGACCACTACTTCACAGCTCTCATTCCATCCAGCTACAGAGTGCCTGGGGAATGCTGGCTAAATTCCAAACGTCTACACGTTTAAGAAGCACACTGAATTATGGACTTTGTGTGGAAGACTTTCCTATAAGCTAGAGCCACCAAACTTGGTAAACATCTTTACGAGCAGCTATCTCCTCAAATTTAGCACTGAATTTTTTAAAGTAGATTACTCTTTATTATTTGCAATATAAAACATGGTTGCTTAACATAAAGGCAGTCTGAAAGGGTAAATACTAGAAGCAGTCAGAACAACAGGAACAGGAAGGAGGAAAAAAAACAGTTATTCAGCCCCTTATTACAAAACCCTTTAAAGCCTAGCTCTTTCCATCAACCAACCCTTTACTAACTTTGGCCTTGTCCAAAAACTCCTATGCAAACGTTGTATCTCTGCTGAACATAATGGGGAGAAGTGCAAATATTTACACAATTATAAAGCTGTTTGGAACACAATAGTCGGAATGAGAAACTCCCTCTGGAGCATGCCACTGGCTGGAGTGTTACTTTGCCTTATTCTGCCTTGCCAAATAAATTGTCTGAATTATCCTGTTAATGTGATAACCTTTCCCATCTCTGTGTGAAGGGTATTACATTCAAAGAGGACCCTGCCTTCACTTCGAGGAGCACATCAAATGAATCAAGTGCTGGCCTTGTTTATCTGAGCCAGGTTGGAAGAGGTTTAGTATGTGTATAATGGCTGATAGGGAATTTTAACAGATGGACCTCCTGCCTGCTCTCTGCATCTCCATCTAGCAGTCCAATGACGACCACAGCTAACGATAATCTAGCCAAGATCTCTCTTCCTAAATGTTATTCCCTGGCCTGTCTGTGGCAATAATCTCATCACGGCAGTTCAATGATCACATTAGTGCTGAGTAAACGACAACCCATGGCACAAAGCATATCAGTCTTATTCTCGTCCATAGGTAAAACAGATCCAAATGAGACTCCCCGGCTGCGAGGCAGTCTGCCCTTCTGAAACCACACAAGCTACACCACGTCGGTATTCCGTATTCAGGTATTCAGTTAATGCCCGGCATGCAATTTAAGCAAGTTTCAGACTGTAGCTGCATTTCAGCAGTCAGAGATTATAAGAGGCAAACTAAGACTATCATAAAAGCTTTAATAAACCGCCCAGTCTTTGTGGACTAATAAGACATAACACAACGTCGACTGCAAGCTAGCGAGCTAGCTATATAGCTAGCTAGCCGTGCTCGCTAGCCATGAACTTCATTCCGAAGGGAAAACCAGACCAAAACGTACGACTGTCTGCAAATGTACATCAACCAAGCGCCACATTAGACCCGTAAATGCATGCGAAGGCAATTCCTCACAGCAGCAGTTTGTGGATGTATCGCCGGGGGGTGCCAATACTTCCATTAAGTCCTAAAATCACTCTCTGAAAATGTCATTCCTCAAAAATAAAGCCGCTGACGTTGTTCTACCAGGTTAACTACGACGGCGTTCGTTTAAACGGAGGTAGGCTCGAGTTGTGTAAGTGCTGGATAAATATATTTAAAGCTGAAAACTGCCGAACAGCCACCAGACACCGACTCGACCACCAGCGATAAAGAGGCTAGTACACGAAAAACTGCACGGAGCACAGTTGCAGTGTCGAAAGCAGACGACGACAAGGGCTTGCCCTTTTGCGCCGTCATTGCTTTACTTCTTTCGCACGGACTGCCCTGAGCTGTGCTGAGGTCTGGAGACGCTGCTCTGGTAAATAATTTCTGAATTACTTACGCGTTTAGTGGATTCTGAATGACAGCCGCCATTTTGCCACACTGTAACGGAATAGCAGCTTTGGAAAGTCTCGCAGCGCTGGGGGGGGGGATCTCTAGGCTCGCAGCCAATCAACAACCCCGTGGAGAATTTTCAGCCAATCCGCGAGCGGCATTTGTGAGCGGGGCGTGGCCCTCGGAGTGAACTGTCAGCCACAAAGCACCGTTTCTGAGAGGCATTTTTAAAGGGAATCGCTTGTGTGCAGTGAAACTGACTAAATGTGTGCAGCAATTTACTGAACTGCGCTCTCAACGTTGTAGCTCTAGAAATGACTGCTCAGACAGCGTACCCACAGAGCACCTTCCCATAATACCGTGCGCAGGACAACTCACTAGGTATTTCAAAGAGGAGATTCTGTGCATTTCTCAGCCTAACCAATCTTAACTGTACAACTCCAATCAAACTCACCACTGGATATTATTATTTACTGTACGTATTTTATATATTTCGTGTAGTTTTATTTAAATCTAAACCTACAGGGAGAAAAAAAAATGAATTTGAGATGTAACCAAAGTCATTCAGAGTGGTTTGATGTGAAATGGTTCACTAGAGAAACTTGCACTCTAATTTTATTACAATGGTGACAGTAATTAGGGCTTAGAACATACATCGGGCTCACAATATGCAAATATTTCCACTTTATCTGTTCATCAGCTAAGCCACGTATCCTCCTGGTGCTGGATCCTGCCCCAGTGCTTATTGGGCAGAAGGCAGGATACACCCTGGACAGGTTGCTAGTCCATCACAGGGCAGATATATTCACAGACACCTATGGACCATTTACCATTTTCAGTTTACCTCACTACATGTCTTTGGACCACTGAAGGAAACACACAGAGAACATACAAAGTCCACACTAAAAGAACCCTGGCTGCTTGGTTGGGAAAACCGAACCCTAGCCCTCCTTACCGTGAGATGACAGTGCTACCCACAGCACCACCTTATTCATTTTACTGTATTTACTACCTCAAACTGGCAGCGAAGCCACATGCTCTGAGTTTCTGTGTAATGTTGATAATGGCAAAACAATGCGTTTGGTTACTGTTTTGTCCTGCAACACACGGCATTTAGCCTTTTAGCAGGAATCATAACACAGCGTCTGAAGCATCGTTCTGCCACAAAAACCCAGCGTATCGTCACTGTCCGAAGAATAAACAGTATCTCCAGGGCAAAAAAATATCTATTTTATTTTAATGTAAGTCAATGTAACCAGACCTTTTCCAGAGCAGTTTTGGACCATTTCAGTTGGTCCATTCATCATGAAACTTTCACAGTGTAAACAGCAGCTGTTGTGTTCAAACAATGCATAGAACTAAAACTCAACCAAAATGGAGATACGTACGACATCAACGATACGTGTGTTCTGGATGTGTTCTGGATGTGTTCTGGGGTATCCAGCAAAACTAGCACTAGACTGGCTTAAACCAGTGTAGACCAACTCAGACCAGTATGAAATGCATGTTGGTCTGTGCTGTTATTTAATTGATGTATTTATTTTCCTCAGCAGGGCTGGCAGCATATTCATAATGGTTTACTGTAACAACTTTCTGTTAGAGAAATAATTAAATAGTTATTGAATGGGCGGTCATTCAGACCTTTATTAATGAAACAGACTCATTGTGTGAATCGGTTTACTAAGAAGCACTTCAAGGGCCTTCTTACAAGAGTATATCAGTTCATTCAGATAATTAACAACATGACAATGTTTATTCAGATATACCATTTACAATGTAACAAATCCCAACTGCTTTTTAAATGAGAACATCCTTCTATACTCACTTCACATGTAACCAACATTTTAAACAACACAACACAGGCAGTATATATTTGATATTAGACAACACATATGGACAAACACTATATGTCCAGACATTTGTAGACACCTGCTCATGCATTGTTTCCTGTGAAATCAAGAGTATTAATATGGACTTCGTGCCTCTTTGCTACAGTATCAGTCTTTTCCCTTCTGGAAAGTCTTTACACCAGCATATCATACATTTCTCTGAAGATATGACTGCATTCAAAGCATTACTGAGCTCAGGTTCTGGTGATTACTTTTGGTTCACAATAGCAGCTACTCCCAAAGATACAGGATAGAGCCCCCTATTTCCAGAGAGGACAGATGCTCCTCAGCCCAGTCTTGTGGAGGGGGACTTTACGCCCCTACTGTCAATGCTCGGTGAGCTTAGGCTCATGTGTGGCTATTCCAGAACGTCTTATTTCATCTGCAATGCTTTGCATGCACAATTAAATGCCTGTGTCAGCAACAACACTTTAAAGTAGCTGAAGTCACTAATTAGAGGGTCTACAAAAATTAAAAACATTCATTCATTTAAAACACAGAATAATGTGCAATAAAACAGCACTGGGTTATACTGACAGCAAGACCATCAGACATCCTGCAGAACAAGCTTATAATCAAAATATATCATTTTTGGCTGGAAATATGTTAAATACGCATATGTAAATATGCTGAATTCACCCTAGATAAAAAGTGACAGAGTTGCAGCGAGGGCGAGGAGCTGAATGATGCATTCTCTCCTCAGGGAAAACATGGATGACAGGAGAACAGTGAGAAAATTCTCAAGAGAGGAGGCACTGGGGGGGAATCGTCTGGAACGACAGAGAAGACAGCAGTACTCCCTCCTCTCTATCTGGTGACTCGTCTGTGGCTGGTCCAGTGACAGGGAAGCTACAGCAGCTGATACTTAATCCTCTTCTGTTAAAAGTATGAGCAAAAAGAGCAAATAGAAGTGGTAGTGCAATGAGACTGGGATTAATGACATCCTCTAGATCAGTGTTTCTCAACCCTGGTCCTGGAGGCCCCCTGACCTGCACGTTTTACTGGCTTTCCTGCTTTAACACACCCCCTGCACCTATTAATTGGCCTGTCAATGAGCTGATAAGTTGAATAAGGTGTGTTGGTAGCAGGGAAAGCACTAAAGTGTGCAGGGCAGAGAGCCTCCAGGACCATGGGTGGAAACCACTGGTCTAGAAGAATAACTGACTAAACTGACTAGAAATGAAGAACTGAAAAACAGAATAGCCCACACATCTTCCAGACCAAGAGTGAGAGGGTTGCTATGCAATTGTACACTCATTTTACATTCGTCTGTTAAGTGGGTGTGATCTCCCTCAACCCATGTTGCACTATATGTCCAAAGGTTTGTAGATACTCCCCGCTCATCCAACATTTATAGTGAAATCAAGGGTATTAATATTGTGCTTGCCTCTTCTTTACTGCAGTCTCTACTCTTCTGTGAAGGCTCCACTAGGTGTTGGAACTTTGCTGTGAGGACATGACTGCATTCAGTCACAAGAGAATTAGTGAGGTCTGGTACTGATTCTGGATGATTAGTTCTAGAGAAAACTATTTTCCAGGATCCCTGGCTTAGTGCATGGTGATCTTAGAGTCATGTGCAGCTGCTCTGTTTGTTTTAATGAGGATTTTATGGCAATCATATCTCAGCCAAAAGCCTTTTCTGAGTACAAGCTGTATCTCAGAAAAGGGTGCACCTTAAAGGAGCTGAACTCACAAGTTACCAGTATCTGGATACTTTTAGACATGTGCATGTCTGTAAATGGATTGCGACAGCAGAGTCAATCAGAGCCTAATCATTTTACACTACCATATATCGCCAAAAGTGTGTAGACCTCCTTCTTAATTATTGAGTCCAGGTCCTTCACCCACATAAAATCAAGCACATAACCAGGCAGTGTCCTTAGACAGACACTGGCAGCAACTTCAGCTGTAGAAGTCACTGAATATCAGCTTTGCCACAAATCACTTTGGGAAATGTCAGCCTTTGAAGACCAGCTTTGGTCCGGCGTTAACGTTAGTATTGTGAAATGGAAGCATCGATGAGCAGCAACAGCTCAGCCAGGACTCAGTAGACCATGCAAACTTACAGAAGTGCTGCAGTACCTCTTGCATAAAAATCCTTTCTCTGTTTTGTCACTCACTCTAGACTATCTCTGGAAGCAACACTAGCACATGATCCGTGAGACAGGAGGCTTATGACTGATGATATGATATAGGTTTCTATCGCTGAGCAGCTGCACAAAAGATCTCTTTGCACAATGCCAAATATCAGCTGGAGTGGTGTAAAGCACACCATGACTGAACTCTGGGTAACTGTGTTCTCTGGAGTGATGAATCATGCTTCACCGTATGGAAGTCTGACTGATGCATTAGGGGTTCAACAGATTGCAGAAGAATGTTACCTACTGAAAATTTGGTGGAAGGCTTTGGTGGATGGTCTGGAGCTGTTTTTCAAGGGCTTGGCTTGGCCCCCGTATTTCCAGTGAAGGACAACAATGAAGTTATACATTTGAAGTATACAAGGACATTTTTGATAAATACACGCTTCCAACTTTGGCCTAGTTTGTAGAGGACCCGTTCCTGTTGCAGCATTACTGTGCCCCTGTGCACAAATCAGGGACTATAAAGTTTGAGGAGGGTTGATGCGGTCTGGCGTTTGTGCTCCCGAACTACAGTATTTATCAAATCAGTAGCTGACCTCTTTAATGCTCTTGCTACTAAATGAAATCAATCTTCACAGCAATGTTCCAACATCTAGTGCTACCTAGATGTTGGAAAAAAGATAGAGACTCTTACTGTAGCGAATGCAGAACTAGGGAGTTTGTTCCGCGCTCGCTACTGCAAGGGTCTGTACTTTTTTTTTTTTTAAATGCACTTAATTTCAGAAGAAATGTTGGGTAAGCAGGTGTCCACACTTTTCGACATATACCAAAGCCATAGAGTTTAAATTACTGGGCCTTCCATTGTAAAAATAATAATGATAATTTTATTTAAAGAGCACCTTTCAGATTATTGGCAGCTCAAAGGGTTTTACAGATAACTGACATCAGAAATAGCCAAAATGATATGTTTTAACAAGCCACAAACCAGTGGCACATTAAAACATATAATTTTGGCAATTACAAATGTCAATTATCTGTAAAGCCCTTTGAGCTGCCAGTAATGCCAAGTCCAGTGTATAAATTCCATAATGTTGTAGTTTTCACTGGACGCAAAGTTAAAGAGAAACATTTTTACATGTTTCTTGACTGTCTAGTACAAGTTGAAATTTTGAAAGTATGTATTTGTATTTTCCTGAATGCCAGTATCTGTACATTCAAGATCACGAGCTGGAACATAGACATTGTGTGATATAAGCAGGTGCTAGGTTATTTAGAGCTTTAATAACCTAGTAGCAAAACCTTTCTAGAGTATTCTAATAGATATAGGCAGCCAAAGCGGCTCTTTTAGAAACGAGTGATATGAGCTGTCATGGTTTTGTGTGAGTTGTAGGGGACAGATTATTTTCTTAGGAACACCGGTATGGAGAGCATTACAGTGATCAGTGCTGCTCAAAAGAAAAACATGACCAAGTTTATTGTTTGTCACTCTGAGAGCAATATTTTCTAAAATATCTACTTTAGTGATGGCATTAACATGTGGGATAAAACGAGTCTAAGATCACGCACAGGGTTTGTATTTAAGGTTTTGATATTAGTAGCCATAGAACCAGGTTGCAGAAAATTCTGTGATGTACCAAACAGGTTCCATAATACAGTAATATATTGAGTTTATGTTCATAAGTTTCTTTGCATATGAAACTTTGCCACCCTTGCATATTTTCAACTAGTTATGGAAAGCAATAAAACAGGTTGAAACCAGCAAAAGTGTTCAGCACTGAAGACACAAGTCCTGAAGAAAGCACATGAAAATGCCCAAAATAGTTTTTAATGGAATAAATGTCTTTACACGTTAAAAGGTCAAGGGAAATATTACAACATGCTACAGCACGTCAAAGAAGAAGTTTCCAACAGGAAAGAGGATCCAGTCATGTCTGTAGAGAGTACGGAAGATTCCAGACAACAGAAAATGAGCTCCAGAAGGAGAGCAACACAAAATCAAAAATCAAAAGACCACTTTAAAAGAAATGTGAACCGTATCTCATTTCTACAAGCACAATAACAAACGAGTTAACTTCCATGAATTAAAGTCATCTTCTTGGCGTTTTGGAGAGTTGCAACCTGGTTACAATAAAAATGAAGCAGAAGACGGGAGACATTTTTGGGTATTGTACAAATAATACAAAACTCCAGTTATGAAGGATCGTGGTTCTTATAGTTCAGCTCATGTGGCATTTTTAACAGACTGCAATGCTATGCACATACACAAATCAATAGAAAAGGGTGGAAAAAAACAAAAACAAACAATGAACAAAATAAAACCTTCCAGTTCAGTATTAATATTACTTACAGAGCTCTGCTGTATCTCCACTGTCCGTACACCTTACAATGATGTAACATATTTGAAAATGACTGTAACCAATAAATAAAGCTTTTTAAAATAGGTTTTCTTTTTGTATGGCAAATGTACAAGGGATGCCGTTTATTTGTAGTTATACACACTCGATATAAATATTCACCGTATGGCACCAAAGCTCTTTTTTCTTTCCCATTTTCAGTAATATCTTTCTTCACATCAAATACCACAAATAATATACAGAAGGGCATCTTACACGTAAAGTTAGTGATCAAATGTTTATTCTTGTAATTCCTTTAGAGTTTTCCACAGTGGTCAACTCAAACAGTCAGTGGACTCTGGAGCATTACAGAGTCTCACTGAGCACAGGTACCTCCATGTTGATAATGTCCTTGTTTTCACCTCCACACCTCCACACCGAAACAAGTAAACTTTCTTAGACATCAAATCTCCAGCCACTCCCCGCCATCATCAGAATGTGGAGAGTTTGGCTTAGACAGAGAATATCTGAGGGACTGCAGTTAATCCTTTGCAGATGGAGAAAGAAGGACTCGTCCCTGAACAATCATATATCTTCCAGTAGGACTCAACAGCAAGACAGTTCCCTTTCTCGACCTTTAAGAAGCCAACGCAACAGTCAGCAAAGCAGCCGGTGGCCAACTACTTAACAAGTAGTCACATGAATGTACATGCATAGTTCCCTGTCTGGGACTAAATTTCTGGTGCCTAAAATAGGGTCACTGTAACAGGGTGTGATCCACAATGACTGTTATTGGCATAAATTTAAGTCCCAACCAACTGGTTCCCTCAGTCAGGTCATCAATAAAATAGTCTGTAAACAAAGAGCTCAGATCTATATATAGATATATAGCTCAGATCTGTTCGACCTACAAAATAAATTCTCCATGAACCCATCAGCTTGTAGATGAAAGCTTGTAGGCCTGTTACAAGTATTTACAAGTAATTATTACTTATTCACTATTAATTAAGCTGATCATACTTCTTATTTATCACAGCTGTTAGCTTTTACATGTGAAATGGATGCATTTCTGTCAGCTGGCCTGAGACAAACACAGAAAGCTTTTTTTTAAGTCTTTAAGTTCTTAATCCCTTTTCTCCTCCCACAATTTACCAACTTTACCAATCACATTTCCTCAGTCACACAATGCCACCAAGCTGAGAGGGTGACTGTGGTAGCAGGTGAAACACTTCCTCCAGGATATCACTGCTTCTTTTCAATCTGCCACTAGTAGGCTTAAAACACTTGTTGGAGAACACCGTTTGCCAATTCAGCTCCATTACCGTATGGAGAGCTATGTTGATCGCCATCGTGCTACATGATGGGGGAGAGAAGGGCTCTAACTAAACACTCTTGGCCACAGATGGCTCCGACACTGTCTGGGATGCCCTGGTGTCAGAGCAGACAGCTGCACCATTTGGGGGCTCCAAGAAATTCTAACTTATGATGCTGTAGCATGCCTAGCAAACATCAAATGGACAAACATTGCTCACTGTTGCCACCTAATAACATTCTTAAAGGGCAGTGTTAGGTCATGTTTGTTTATTTGAGCTGAAGGAGCTGAAGCCATGTCTCTTGTCAACTGGAATCTACGAAAAAGCAAAAGAACTCATCAGCTGATTAAGACAATTAAGGCTTGAACTTAAATAGTCTGTACCAAAATCTGAACATTGTTAATGGCAAGTAACTGTTAGCTACAATTTCAGGATCGTCACAGGCCTAGAGGCTTGTTTGACTCAAAAAACACCTACACAATATTGCAATTCTGGGCCAACGATTGATTCAGAATTGCATCCTCTAGTGGCCATGTGTTTCTAAGCCCACTGTAATAAATCGGCCTCTGGAGAGGAGTGGAAAATTCAGAGATGGGACGATGTAATGACTTCCAAAAAATGACCCACACAACAGCAGGTCTTATGATACAAAAGGAACCATACTGTTAATCTAGCTGGATTTGGCACCATGGAAAATAGGGCCCCTGGGTGACTAGAACACCGAGGCATGCATTTCAGGAGACAAGGAGGACATGCAGGTCTCTCGTCTTGATTCAGAACATTTCAGGTAAAATGCTGCATCAAGTCCTGTTGCATCACAAACACTGTGATTCGTTACTCCTCTCTTATTAAGATTACTCATTTTGAATCATAACGCGTTGTGGGTATTGAGTCAGTTCATGTCGATGGTGTTGAAAACCCACTCTGTGAACTTCTTGAGTTTGGCCGAAGCATTGTGAGATTCCTCCTGTAGACGCTGATTGTCCTCCCTCAGGCTCTGAATCTGGGCCTGCAAGGAGGCCTTGGCATCTTTCTCCTGAAAAAGCAATCAAGGTAGGAAAATATATGAAATTAAACTTTCAGCCCACCATATGCCCATTGTCCTCCATGCAGAGAGATTATAAAGTACTCCTGGAATGCATAGAAGATTTCTATATCATAGCCTGAGCTGAATTAGTCACCATGGCAGCAAAACTGAATGATGCATCAGGTATAACATGGAATAATCCCAACATTTTCTTTCACCTTTTTGAGGTCCTCCTGTAACAGTTTTACCATTGACTCCAGCTGAGTGACCTTTCCAATTAGACAGGTAGGGTTCTCACTGTACAAGAGCAGAAGGAGATGAGGAAATTAAAATAAGACAACACCTTTAATTTTTTTTTCAAAATAAACTAGCAGTCTGGGCTGGAGAATTTCTTATAACGTACATGTTATTTAAAACTTTTAACTTTTTTTTTTGCAGCCAGGTTTTCATATATGGACTGATAAGGGAACAGTATATATACGCCACTCCAAACTCTCATTTAAAAAAAGTGAGCATATAGACCTTTTAAAGATACAGATTCAGTAATTTTAAGATAACCAAAATGTAAAAAGCAAAACAAAGAAACATATACATTAACACATAAATATATACATGGTTATAGATACAGTAAAAAGTGCACCAGAACATTAATAAAAAAAAATTCAGAGGGTTATAAGAACAAAGGCCTGGTTTCCTTTTTAAGATTGGCTAAAGCACATACTGGATAATAACTATAACTATCAAACAAAAGTCTGGGAGAGATATGAAAATGGTTAACTTGTTAACAGAGACATAAAACTACAATGTAATATGTAAATGGATACTTGTATTTATTGCTAATGCTAATGTCCACAGCAAATGAATGCCCACTGCCCACACTTAAGGTTTTCTAAACCAAAGAGAGAATAAAAGAAGACCAAACTTTAAGATGTATAAACCAAACTTTGCTAAGACTGTGAGATATGATGCATACACAGTGTAAGGTGCAAGGCAGGCATGTACCTGGGAGACACGTGCTGCTGAGGGGCAGTCTGTAGTTCTGCCTTCTGGGAGCTGGGGGCAACCGCCTCTGACCTCGAGCTGGCATCTTTGGCCGCCAGGAACGTGGCCCTCTGAACTACAGCCACCAACAGAAAAATAAAAAGCAACTTCAGCTGCTGTGACAGTTCTTTAGAATTCTCAGCCTCCGCAACTGTCACCCTGTGAGGAGGACATCTCTTCACATCCGCTCTGGAGGCTGAGGGAACTTCAACTCTATGCAAAGGTAATTCTTTTGTCGGCATGCCAGCAAACCCCGAAGCAGCATGAGCAGCAAAGGTACACTTGAAAATTACACCTTTTTAATAAATATGTTTATTTTAATTAATGTTAATAACATTCCCACTATTACAACAGACAAACCATATTCCAGCTGATAGAAAAGGTTAACAAATATATGGGGTAGGATTGAACATGTTGACGTCTTAATGTAAGATAGATATAGACTGAAAAAATGTTCATGGTTTATTACATTGCCAAATATGTGTTTTTTAGATTTTAAATGTCTTTAATTCATAAAGTACAATGCATTATGAGAAAACATTCAGAGTCGACTCGTCTCCAGGCTGAATTTTGGTTGTTTAAATAAAGCAGTCAAACAAGCCATGATTACCTTCAAAGGCCTTGGCAGCATCCACCAGGTCAGACCAGTCGAGGCCACTGTCCGCACTGGCATCTGGAAGGGGGATGAGAGGGGGTTCCTGCAGGGGCTGTCTTCGTGGCTCTGACTCAAATACATTGTTGTCTGTGGATGTGAGGTCTCCTGGAGACAAAGAACAGGAAAACCACCATCAGACTGCCTAACCTACAGCTCCTACAACACACAGTATGTGTGTTCACTGCAGTATGTGGTCACGATATGTGGCTTAAAGCTACTCTACGCAGATCTTGTGCACTGCCTTGTACTCTCTATGAGTTGAAATTGTGAAATTGCATGCAGTGTGTGCTTGGATGAACCTGATGATTGTGAGTGTGTTGGAAGAGTATTCAAAGAGAACTCTAGTCAAAACTTGTCTTCCAGGGACATAAGTACAGTATTGTCTGCTACTGTCATTATATCTTTATCAGTGCGATGCAGAGTTTGAATTTAAACCTAAACATCAAACCAGACCCTCATTTCTGGCTTGTGCATGTGATGTGTTAACACATTATGATGTGGCCTTAAAAAATCTCGCAAAATCCAATCTGACCTGTTTTATAGGGTCTCTTGGCAGTGCACTTACACCACATTTTAGTGTGTCCTCCCTATCAAAAAAGGGGTATATAATAATATACACAATCGTTTGGGCAGCCTTTTAACTGACCGGGAGTGATATCACATAACAGAAGTAATCCAAAAAAAAAAAGGGGACACCAGTTTTGCAAGAGGGTGTGGGGTAAGGGTCAGGGCAGGGTGGGTAGCTGGGATCCCCTTACATCCACCTTAAATCAAGCTCTGGCAAAACCATATGTTAAAGAGGAATCAGAAGTTGAGTAGTCAGGCTTCCAAAACATTTGCCCTTGCTTTGATGGTTCTAGAAGCACAAGGAAATATGATTTCTCTAATTTACTGAAACACTGTGCTCTTTTCCAAGGCACACAGGGCAATCAGGAATATGTGAAGGAGTGCTCCCAGAAGATATGGACTGAGCTACCTTTAACCCACATAATCATATCTATGAGAGTGTACTGCACTAAATCTCACAGTTTGACACTGAGCTTGTAAATCCCAAGACTGATATAAACCCAGTGAGCTGGTTTCTTATCTAATACAATTCATTCAGCAAGTAAACACTTAAGAGTTATATGTAAACGTTTACCAGTCCGTTGATTTTCTAAGTGGAAATAAGTTGTATATATCTCTGTTCTCCACAGAGAAACTTTTTTTTTGCCTGTTTTAGTGCACAATTTCTTGGGTGAGCTTAACAAACTTGGAACAAAATTAAATCCAGTATGTAACTTTTGCACAAGCCATATTTCATGTATTATCATGTAAATTCAGCTAATGAACAGTAACTGTGCTGTAAACTGTGGGAAGTGTGCTTTCTGTAGAGGCTTATTTTATCTGCACACAGAACATCAACTTTTGCATATGACTGTAGGGTAAAGAAATTCAATGAACCCACAAAACAATACCAAAATCAATGGCCATTTTAAAGCTTTGTCCTGCAGCTCACCCAGAGACTTTGCTCCTTGTGTGTAGGAGTTTTTCCGCAGTGGGGCACCGCGTGTGGTGGGCGAGCGCGGCATGGTGGAGCGGCCGAACAAGCTGTCGCTCTGTATGCCAGACACAGGCTCCCTCTGGACACTGAAGATGCTCTCGTCAGAGAAGGTGCGCTGCAGGGAGCGAGGATACGGGGTGGACGCTGAGAACAAAGGCTGTGGAGAGATGCCAGCAAAAGAGTGTCAGAAAAGAGCTGCTGTATGTGCAATACTGTATGAGGTCTGAATGATGCATGTATGATGATGTGTATATGATAATACTGCCTTTAAAAAACCAAGAAAGTTTCCAAAGCAGTTTTCCAAACTGAAGTTTGAAAGATAATTCAAAAATTGGAAAAGACCTGTAAGATTCACGCAAGATCTGGTAGACCACCAAAACAGTCAGCATCAAAAAACTATACTTCAATTTGTTATCTTTGAGAGTAAGGAGAGAAGCAAGCTCCACTCTGCCTTTAGACTTGTTTCTGTCCATCCTTCTACTGTGAGAATACAACTCCACACTATGGGTCTGCAAGGAGGTGAAGCTGTTATTAAAGCTGTTACTGAGGAAAGAAAACAGATATAAAGGACGAACATTTGAAAATCAAACAAAGCAGCTGCTGCTGGTGGTCTCAGAACAATTGACTGACCACACAGGAGTCCAGACATCAACATTGCTGAAAGTGCCCAGGATTATTTAGATATGGAGGATTATTTATTTATGAGCAGCAGAAAATGCACTAAACTTTGGAAGTGTGGGGGAAAGACTAACTGACATTACGTGTGTGTGTGTGTGGGTGGTTGGGTGTGTGCGTCTTTCTCTCTGTCTCTCTCACTCTCTCTCTCTCTCTTCAAAGAAAGACAAGCAACTTTACAGGAGAGGGCAATAACCTGATTGAATTTGCATTTAAGTCATTAAGACTATTTAATAAATATATTAAATTATTAAAAATAAAAGGTATATTTGCTTCACTCAAAAATATATGTGCTTCTGAAGCAACAAGAAGTTACCAAATACTGATATATATAAACTCTGAGGATGTTGCAATAAACCGCTTAATGCCCAGTAGATGGTTATAGCTGGTTATATGGATCACATCCAAACATGAGGATTTCCTCCAGACAGGCTCTTAAGTTCAAACACAACACATATGCACTGCTTTTACAGAAACATACAATTAGAACCCAGGTTCTCAACGTTTGGGCAGTTGAACCATGATGAGCTCTAAATACGCACCCTCAGGTCGCTTCCTAAAATGTTTGACATGTGTTTTAGAGAAAAGTACTTTTAGCACAACATCAAACAGATGATAAATTATTTCCCCTTAGAAAACCTGGAGGATTTTTATTTACCAGACTTCACTAACAGTAACGTAAAGCAAAGCCTGGAGCACACATGCACTAATTTTATACACCATAATTGTGTAATTTTGTCAATGTTCTACACACTGTATAATAAATACAGTCAGGCTATACCGTATTTCCTTACTATAAGAGATTGAATAAGCTTTGAATTAATAAATATTTCTATTTAATATTCAAACAAATGTAACTTTATACCACAGTATGTGACACATATGGTGTGTGTACTAAGTAATTATAATTCTGATATCAGGCAACCTACATTAAATACATCTATACTGACCCATCAAGTGCTGTATTATCCACTTCACACATGTGACTCCAGTGAAGGTAATGGGGTGAGTTACTCGTGTCTGCTGCAGTACCTTAGGTTTATTGCAGATGGGTGGAGGGCTGTCCAGAGCGATGAGTTTCTTTAGATCCTCCTCCACAGTGGATTTGGGAACATGCTGAGGGGACTGGGTCACTCTCATTGTGGCCCGCAGCTGGGGCTGCCCACCCAAATGGCCATCACTTTGATGCCGCCTGAATCAGAGAGGATGAAAACAAAGAAAAAGGCCACCTACTTACTGCAATGCATGCTTTTATTTTATGATGCTGATAAAGAGCAAGGAAAAACATTACTAGCACAGAGGAGGGTTCTGGAAGGTACCAAAGTGCCCTCATCAATAATCCCAATGTTGTGTCTGGCTGCTGTACCAGGAACAGCAGAGTAAGACAGCAGGTCTGTAGTTTATTTCAGTATATGGAGAAACAGTTGATCATTTCATTACTTACAAACTTCCTTTTCACTATTTCATTATTCCTAACTGTTACATTCATCCCCTCCGAGGAATATAATTAGTTAAGGCAGCCCCCTGCAGATGGCACTGCATGAGAATGATCAGGCTGTAAATACCCGAGGGGTGTGTGACAGGATTCATAGACTGAGAAGAGTGGTACAGTGTAGTGAATGTCTCGCTCCATGTGTGGAAAGCAGGTCTACCAGCAGTGGCTAAAATCCCAGTCTACAGGACATTATCTTCAGAACTGTCAGGGAGGACTTCCACCAAATCTGCCTGAACTAAACAAGGCATTAATGCAAAAGTGGCTGAACATGTTGGCTTCATCCAAAACTTGTCCAGTCCATGCCAAATCAAATGCCAGCTGTTATTCGTGTTTGTGGAGGTGTTACATGGTATTAGATATTTTATATATATCATTTTTTTATATTAGATATATTAGTTTCAGTCACAGGTGACAATTTTTTTTTGTCTGGTGAGTTTATAATACAGTCTCTTTCTAATGTCTGCAGGAGCCACACACTATTTTAATCAATGCTTCATTTTCAGTGCAACTTGACAACTTCATAACACAAGCAGTTTCAAATGCACAGTGGGAAATAGTAAGTAGAGGGGTAGGATGGCTCTGAGCCAGAATCACGGATATGTTGTATGAGACATTTGAACGTTCAGCAGCCCCAGCATTATATCTGTACCTATAGTAAGATAGCTAATTGAGGAGCCGTGCTTCTGAAACTAAGCTCACACAAGCTTCCATTATGAGCTGGCACTATCATATCTGCATACCCTGTGGAGAAATATCTGACTAGCGTTCCCGGAAAGCACAACTGTGGGTAAAAACTGAGAGTCCAGATGTTGATGGTATAATTTTTTTCTCCTACAGTTAAGGTGGGCTGCTAACTGTCACACTCTCGTAAACTCCCACTTCTATTAGGATCCTCCAAGAGGTGGCTAACGCTACTAGGAAGTAGAATCTACTTGCTCTACAAACAACATTGTAATAAACCCTTATAACAAGCACCCTTAAGAAATTTAGGAAAGCTTAATCGACTTGCTAAGAGTTTTGGCTGGGATTCAGCAGTTGAAGCTGCAGGAGAGAAGCCACTTTAGGTGAGGGTGTACCTGAAGTACGCATGCTGCTAGGTCTGACTGGTAGTTGGGACAGATCTGGTGCCAAATTTAGTCCCACCCAACTTTAAATCCGCTGAAGAAAACAGTACAAAAAGAAAGTAACTGAAAATGGCTGTACATCAACAATCTGGCTGATCTAGTTCATCCAGAGTGAGCGGAGAGAGCAGAGAGTGCACCATTAAACCATAATGACAGCTTTCAGGAGAAATCTTCAGTATATTTGTCACTGAAAAGATTAGATTTAAGCCATTCAGTTGTGGATAATGAAGCCTGTAATGCAATGCTGGCTCAGGTGTTCAAAGCCTGCATTAATACACTTTACGCTGACTGAGAAATAATGATTATAAATTATCACTGTCCAAAAAAAGATAAGTATCTCCAAAATGGCAACTTTACAGCAGAGTTTACAGTCAGCGAAAAAAAAGTAAACAGATATTTTTTCAAGTCATGTTTTGGATAATTCTGGTGATTCATTCATCATGAAATGTCCACCAACTGTAAACAACAGCTCAGTGGTTTTCACTGTGACGAAATAAATGATTAAATCATAATAAATATATAGCAGGCGTAACAGCTGAACACTAGCAACTTTGTATCTAAACTCCAAGACTAAGTTAAATAACCATATTAAAAGATGTTGTGGCAACTATGCAGTTACCCATCTGGCCACTAGATGGAAACATGGCCGCTTTAGTTGAACTTAAACCTAAAATAATCCTGTTCATAAATGGATGCTGATGCCCACCAGGGGCTCCTCCTCACACGTAAAGCCTGGTCATTTAACCACTATTAGGCTAGTTTACTCCACAAGTCAGGCAACAGACTGTATACAGTGTTACTCATCTGCTACCTCTGAGGCCGGATTCTCATCTGTGAGAGGACTGAAGCAGCTGCAGTTTTCCTAAATCCATTTCCTAAAGCACACCTCGATGATATTGCACCACTCTAAGTAAATTCTCGAGACAGTTGGGTGTGGAGATTGCAGGAGATCAGCAGTTACAGAAAAACTCAAAGCAGCCCGACTGGCACAGTCAAAACCTGCGATCGCATTTTCACCCCATTCTGATGGTTTATGTGAACATTACCTGAAGCTGCTGGCCCATTTCTGCACAATGTTATGCACTGCACTGCACAACTGGAGGACAACTGCATGAATGAGTAGGTGTACAGGTGTCCCTAATAAAGTGCTCAGTGAGCGTATGTGCTCACACTGTATAAAAAACACTTGGCCTGACTAACATGCTGCAACATGGGCCCTCACGCTGCATATGAAACGCAGTCCCCACAGGCTGCTCAGTCTATGGACAATTTCCAAAAAAGCTGTTTCATTCATAACAACACACTGCGCGTCCAAGCAACAGAGCAAAAACATTGGCTGATTCTCAAACGATCTCTACATAGTGCACTACGCAGGAATTCAAACACTGGCATAGTGAATAACAAGCCTAATATAATGTCATTTGTGCCATGTGTGCACAGTCCCATACAGCAGACGCAGCCATTCCAGTACATCACGCACTATATAGGAAGGAGGGAGCTATATAGAGACTGTATTGTCCATCATCACCTGGTCTTCGTTTAATTGCTCACTTGTGCCACACGGTGCAATGAAACAAATACCAGGTGATGGTGGACAAAACGATCTCTATATAGCGATCACAAGGCACAGGTGGAGTCTGTGCACTAGGCAAAGGTAGGCAGCCACCTATGGTCAGGTGCCCCGTGAAATTGAATACTACAGGTGCTTAAATCGCCTGTTCTAAAATACATACATGCTACAAAAGTGGCTTTGCAAATATAGTCATTCTTTTCAGTCATTTTCAGTATTTTAGAACAGGCGATTTAAGCACCTGTAGTATTCAATTTCACGGGGCACCTGACCATAGGTGGCTGCCTACCTTTGCCTAGTGCACAGACTACACCTGTGTCTTGTGATCGCTATATAGAGACTTTCTTGTGCTGTCTTGTATCTGGTGTTGACCCGAGGAGGATGGGTTCCCACTTTGAGTCTTGGTTCCTCTTGAGGTTTCTTCCTTCCTAACTAAGGGAGTTTTTCCTTGCCACTGTCGCCCTCGGCTTGCTCATTGGGGGCTCGAACACCAGATTCTTTGTAAAGATTCTTTGTAAAGCTGCTTTGTGATGACGTCTGTTGTAAAAAGCACTATAACAATAAATGTTGATTGATTTTTAATGCAAACCCCTCCCCAGTCATGGTCAAAATGGACTATTCCATATCGTTGACAAAGCTGCATACAGACGGACTAGCATGAATAACACAATACAGCAGGAATCTTTATGTTGAGAGAATAAACTAGAAGTGCAGCTTTTAGTGTTTCCAGTCAGGACAAAGCAGCCCTTACATAACCCGAGCGTCAAACTGTGTCAGGTGCCAATCACTAAGGTTATGTTCAGACTGCAGCCAAACCGGATTTGTTTCTCAAATCAGATCTTCTGAGATCACTGGTATTTGCAAGTGATCAGATCAGACTTGCGCATCCAGACATCATTAACCTATACGTATGGGTTGCTGTGAAACTTCCTTGGGCAGTAAAACGCTAAACACATTGTTATGCTCCTCACATTGCACATCAAACGACGTCTGACGAAGCCGAAATCCGATTATGAAATGCACCCAGCTACAACCAAATCAGGCTTAGGAACAGGCTAACAGGCACGATGAATGCCTGGCTTATGGCAGGCTTGATGGAATAAGCCTATAAAGCTAAATGAAGGTTACATTAGGAGTCAGACGGGTTGTGTGGGTGTCGGTAGTCTTACGAACACCACCCTGCAGTAGTATTATCTACTCATGACTACTAGATATAATGCAGATAATGCTATAATGAAGAGTCAGATAAGCTCCACCCTCTGGTTTATAATGGCAGAAGTAAGCGGTTTACTTTGAAAATGTTTAGAAAGGAATAGATTAAAGGTCTCCAGCACACAGCTGAGGGCTACATACATAACACTGATTTATCGGCAGCAACTAAAAGGGTAAAGATACAGTAAATAGCAATCCACGTAGATTACAGGAAATAAAAGAGCAGAGGTGTTACTGAGGGACAGACACATGTATAATTATATGAATTTTTAAGGATAACATATATTAAGGCTTATTTAAACGCTTCAGTTAGTTGAGCTGGCTAGTGCACAGTACTACAGTGATCCTGCCCGGGAAATGAATCCAGCTTTTTCTTGAATTGGCTGTATGTTCAGAATTTGATTTATCTATGGTTGTGGTTAGCTGAGCAGTTTTGCTAGTTAGCACACCTTGCAGGCATGTTCCTTACGTCTTCTGATGAAAATGTCAGAGGTGCCTGGTTACAGCCGCTAAGATATGTTTGGAGTAATTATGCTGTAGCTAAGGGTCAACTGAGCAACCACGTGACTGCATAACAACAAACAACAATGATTATTATGATGCAGCTTTTGAAAAAAAATGTTTTTACTTCAGGACACAAACTAACACACTAAAGTCGCAATATGAATTCGGGATGAATGTCAGTTTTAATATTTCTCACTGGTACAGTGCTATACTAATGTTGCTGTCAAAAACACCTTGCTTGATGCACAGCTTTCAAGCATTTTTGTTGGTTTGGTTCGGTTTGGCATGTGAACACTCTTGTGCTCTTCTCAGCACTGTACTAGAGGTGTTACTAGGAAGGCATCTTTGCATGAGTATTCCAATTGCTGGGTGGGCAACAAAGGGGTGATCTATTTATTATCTAAATAATTTCTCAGTGCAGTAATATATATGGGAAGCTAGGATGCCAGTTTACATAGAAATATTCACATTATGGAACTGATATACAGGACCAGTCTGTGGCTTACGTCATGCACCATTCTGTAGTGTCTTTTTGTGAACATATTTGCTACTCCAGATCTAACCTCCATTTCTCTATGGCCAAACTGAATGGGTTTTTCGCTAAATGTGGCTAAATGTAAGCTAATGCTACTGTGCAGCAATTTAATCTCCATTATAAATAGATTTAGATTTTTCATGGTTGTCTTGTCCTTGCAAAATGTCCGACGGATAAACTAACGCCCCACAGTCAGAAGTCTAGCTGCATTTGGTCACTCAGCCAGCATTTCTTTGGAAACAACAAGCTTTCCCCACCACTGGTCTGGGCGTGGCACCACCCCTGCAAGCTCTTTTTCTTTATTTAATTGTGTATTAGCATTATTTAGCAGTTGCAGACCAGAACAACTCTTACAGAAAAGGATGCTGCAGCACCCTCAAGAAGCCCACACCCCAGACTCCGGCTCTAACACCTCTGATTCAACTCTTTAGGTCATTTTCTAGCTGTTCATGACCTGGGTCAGCTGTGGAAGTGCAGGAAACCACAGAAATGCACAGCACACTGGGTTCTCACGACTCTGAGAACCACTGCCCTACAGGGAGATTCCAAATTGCAGTCTCACTCTGACTAGGCCTGGCTACTCATTTCAGACTTACTTGCGACTGTTCCCAAAATCGACAGAGTTGATTGTGCTCCCAGGCTTCTTCCAGCCAATGAGGTACTTGCTGGTGGCTCCCTGGCGAGGGTAGAAGCTCTTGGGTCCAGGAGACAGAGAGGGATGGGTGGGGGACGAGCAGGAGGGGGTTGACTCCTCCTGGGTGGAGCTCAGCGGACTGCCAGAGTGAGCTGAACTCAGAGTGCTTTCAGAGATAAAGAGAAAGACAAAGAGGGTGACTAAGCACATCAATACATTCATTCTCAATCCTTCTCTAAAGTACACAGAGCACAGCAACTGTTTATAAGCCGAACTCTCAGAGCTTCAAAAGAAAGATCAGAAGGACGGGACAAAAAGAGACAACAACATTACAGCACAATAAACAAACTGGTAAATGGGTAATTAGATAATAGTTAAAACTGCCTGAAAGTACTGGGCACAGGTCAGACACCATCGTTTCATGTTTTTAATTCCCAATATACGCAGATATTAAATGGAAGTTACTCCTTTTTCAGCACCAGGAGAAAAGAAGCAAACATGTTTAGCAGAACATTACACAGGAGACATCAACACAAGTATAGCTGCATAAGCAGTTGCACCCAGAAGGAATCAACTGACTGGATCGAAACGTTGTGGGATGGTCTGACATTGTGAGCATGTAAATGATTCAAGTTTCACACTCGGCCACACATGTGACGTAAGCAAGGACAGGCCTCATCGCTATACCTGACTGATCCAACAGACACAACTGCAGACATTCAGTGAGCAGTGATGTCTCCATGAGTCATTCTGTTAGTGCCAGGTAATTTATATTGCCACTCATCACATGTCCAGAAGGGCCTTGTGTCACTCCACCTCCACCCCTACCACACAATCTGCAGGAACTGTGTGAGAATATTCAAGCTGCATGGGATGGATTATCACAGGACACCATTAGGAACCTCTACAACTCCATGCTGAGGCGTCTGGCATGTTGCGTTAGCAAACACAGAGACCCAGTGCTATAAAGACACACCTTCTTTATTTGTACCTCAATAAATATTGGCCATGTCAGTCTAAATTTATCATCAATTATTGTTCCTGGTAACCTTTATCTTCCTTCCCAATAGCACTGAGATCTGACACTCATCTTCTGAAGAGGAGTGTAGAATATCAAAGTTATCAGCAACTACTATGTTCACTCCTTTCACAAAAAACTCAACGTCTGAAATGATATGGCACTGTCAAGAAGTTGTTACCGACATGAAGCATGGTGGAGGACCAGGGCACCTTTGGAGATGTATAACTGTATATCTCATATAGGTGAGTTGATTTTGAAGGAATCTTAAATGAAAGACCCCCTGAATAACGTTTAATCAGGAAGAAATTCATTCTACAGCAAGATAAACCCAAGCACATGGGTGAAAAGTTCAAGACGTACATATCCAACATAGACATTGGAGTTTTCTCAGACCTCATCACTAAAGGATTACTGACAAGCAACAATGCCACCAGCTTCTAAGACTGAACTTCAGAGGTGTGGAAAAAGAACCCAGCAGATTTCTTTGAAAATACTGAAAGTAAATCTCTAATGGACACAGTAATAAAGGTAACGGCAAGTTGTGAAATACAGGGGGTGCTGGGAGGGGTCCACCTGGTAAATTCATTTTGGATCCCCTAAATGCCTCAAACTCAAAATTCTGGGGGCCCCTAAAAACAAATATATCATGACATTACAGATATTATATATACACTACTTTAGCCACAACTGAAAAGCTTCTGACAGACACTCTTAACTACAGATGCTTCCGAATTGTAGCAAGCTGGTATACCTAGCCGGTCTTTCGTAGCCAGGCAACTGCAACAAAGACCAGGACACCAGGACAATATGTTTTATCATATTTGTAAATCTAAAGACTTAGAGAATTTCACAAGGATTTGGCACGAAGAGGGAATTGATACTCATTTATCAGACCGAAGGGAAAAGAGGAAATGTGTATAATGTTCACCAATGGTAAACAATTAAAATATTGAAAAAGAAGTAAAAGGATGTTCACTTTCGGAGTGATTTTCTATTAAAATGCATTTTCAGCTTTTTTTCCTGACATTAAACAATATATAGCATTCACCAAACAGCTTTGATGGGGCATGAAATACAGTAAAGGTGGTGGGCTAAGCCTATGGTTGGCCAAGATGCTCAAAGCATAAACATAACACCAAAACAATAAAACAACGCTTTGTTAAAGGGCTGTTTGAGTATTGCAAATACTGTGATACATACAAACAAACAATGGACTGCACATGCACAAAGGTCAATGATCGAAGATGGAACGCATCTCGCTAAGCTTCAAACACAAAACATAAAAGTGAAACCACTGTTGACCCTTAAACCCTCAAACAGCACTGCTCCATTTTCAGCTGACAGAAGCACAGCTTCTGGGGTCACCGAAGTTCAGGAGATTTTCCGAAGATGAGCTTTTCTCATGCTGCACATTCCTGAGCGATTTGTGCGGTCTATCCTCTCTCGGAGACAGAGGAAGCGTGCACATCCTGCCAAGAGCAAGCTAGTGCTTGTTGAGCATAAAAATGTCCTCACCACAGCGCCCGTGTCGCATGGCGGGTGATACAAATAAACTGTTGGCATCACTTCCTACGTAAGTCCTCATTTAGAAGCTCGTTAAATATTAATGGAGTACTGGATCCTTAAACTGGATCAGCAGTTCTGACTGCTCGTGTCTGGTGCAGTCAAAAATGACCACACTACCAAGTCACAAGTCTTACACTCCTATTGGTACTGCTGATTAACTTTTACATATATGGTGTCATTTATTTTGCAGGGACACGTAACAGGCCAGCCTAGAAGAGGCACTTTCGCTTGTTGGAACAGGCGCTTGTCACAAAGCTGCAGAGACTAGAGGTAACCTTAGGTTGGCTAAAGTCACGTCATTCATGTGGTTTTGTGTCTTTGCATGAAATCCACTGAAATCCACTTTAAAAAACTGTAGCCTGAAGCTAGTATTATTCTGGTTCACGACAAAAAGCAAACTCAACTAAAGTACCTATGTTAGCTTGATGCAACCCAAGTATCTGGTTCACGACCGTATTCAAAAAGAGGATGAAGCTGAGACTTTACTCGCTCAGCGGAAATAAGCCGCTCCACCTTAAACGACCCTGCAGTTACAATACAGAGGCAGCACACCATTAAAGGGAAGCCTGGCTCTTAAGACTTATAGGCTCCAATGTGGTGTTAAAATATACCCTTATTACCAAAAAAAAAATACTTTACTTATTATTAAAAAAAAGTCTAAATCATTTTACTAATAGGCTAATATTGTTTTGTTCTCTCTCATAAACATTTAAATAATATGAATCACTGAGTAAATATATAACTGAGATTCAACAACAACAACAACAACAACAACCACACGCTGATATGCAGGCGTTATGAACATGTCCAAATCCTGCCGAATGATAAAGAAATGAATGCTTTACTAATTTTACACTAAAACAACCTCACCAACCCTTTATAAATACAATTTTGTGATCCATTTTTGTCAGCGATACATTTGTTAGTTCTGCCCTACCTACCCTTCAAACAACGGTATACTAAACGTAAGGTGAATATATGAAGGAGTTATGGATTAAAGACGGCTAATTACAAAGGCTATGCATTTTGGACCCTGCCTGCCCAGCGTGGAAATGCCAGAGACACCTGTATGACAAATGCTGCACCAGAAGTAAGGAAGTTTCATTCTTCCAAAAGAATTCCAAAGGAAATTTGTTCTTCCCAAAGATATTCCCTTAACTGACTTTCTGATGACGTTGATGGAGAGTACAGTCTACTACATCAGCCCTAAATCTCCCATGGTTAAAAGGCCATAGCATAACATTTTCATCAAACCATTGAAGGACCCATCCTCCTAAAAGACCACCTGATGACATTTCATAAAAGGACCCATTAAACAGCAATTAATTATTATTTGGTAGTCACTGGAAGTGACTGTTAATAATTACACAGGTTACATACATGTAACTATGTGGTACCATTTTAATTATTTCTCCTTTACTATAATGTAATTTAAAAAATCAATCAATCAAGTATTCTTAATTAGTGAAACCTGATACTTAGGTAGTTATTTGATGTACTTTACTCCTAAATTATATTACGTTATTATTATTATTATTATTATTATTATACATTACTTCTAAATTATATAATTTTATATACTGAGCATGCATTTAGCTATACAAACTACTTATAATAACTCTCCATAATAAATCATTAAACTGATCTATTTATCTATACACATACCTACATACATACACACATACAATACCTACATACATACATACATTGCACTGCACTGCAATATCATATGTACCTGGAGTGGGAGGCCACATCGCTGAGCGTTTGGGAGCAGGTATCTGGGGGGCTTTTAGCCTGGTTCTCAGTAATGTCAGTAGGAACAGGAGACTCAGACGGAGTTTGGGTAGGAACCTCTTGAGCCCGATCAGCGATATCACCCCAGTGAGCGGAGGCTTTCTCTTTGGGCTTGCAGGTGATGCTGACTGGAACAGAGTCTGAGCTTCTGGTTGTGGGTGCGTAAGGCGACGCGTCAATGCCACTGTCAGTGGATGCTCCTTGTAGGTAACCTACTGCAAACCCGTTCAGGTCCAAATCTGGCTGCGCAGCAGGCCTTCCACCAATATCGTACCACTTCTCCTCACTGTGGGCAGAGCTGGAAGCGTTGCTGGAGAGCGTGTTGCTGCTAGATTGGCCGGTGGACGCAACATCACTCTATAGCGTTAGGGAGGGAGAGGACAGGTGTCAGAAATGGGCAGTGTGGAACGTAATTAGTTGAAACACGTACGTAAATGCTTCACAAACCCACCTTAGAGCCGTTGGGGTACAAAGCCATGTCAGTGCTCGTTAAGACTGGCTTTGCTTTTGTTGGAGGTGGGTCTAGATCACAGGACAGAGGAACAGGCACACACAGAACTGATTATAGGTGCTGTTATCACTGTACTTTGTCTCATTGTTCTGGTATATATGTACTCACAATGCACACACCTTGTAAATACAGTGTACTACAACAGCATTCACAGCCTATAGAGTCAGACTTACAGATTACAGACGACACTTCTACAGACTGTTCCAGCCACTTACTGTATTTTTCATGTCATGATTTCAAGTCATGATTTGTCAGGAGATCATTAAACATCTTCAATATTTAACTCCTTCAGACTAATACCTGGTTGCAGTAACAGCTTTTGGTCTGTTGGATTAAGTTCAGTAACTTCAAACTCCATACACACTTTGATGCTCTTCAGCAATGGCTTCCTTTTAGCCACTCTTTTTACAGGCCAGCGGTATGCAGATCTCTTAA
This sequence comes from Prochilodus magdalenae, assembly GCA_024036415.1. Taxonomy (NCBI): domain Eukaryota; kingdom Metazoa; phylum Chordata; class Actinopteri; order Characiformes; family Prochilodontidae; genus Prochilodus; species Prochilodus magdalenae. The sequence continues at coordinate 100,568 of JAMWET010005449.1, read as the reverse complement.
TATTAATGGCTGGTGCACCTTCATTCCAGTCTCAGCGATCTGAACTCTTACTTTTTAAAGCCTTACTTTTTTTTCCCAAGTGCTTGTGTGTTACTTTATCTTTAATTTCCTTATTTAATTTCCTCATTTTATGTCTTTAATTGTCCTTGCATTCACAAACTACAGAGACATAAGGTGATCTACAGGTAGAGGCTGCTGTAAGCCAACTGTATCCTCATTGGGGCAATATCTTTCATCCGTGCAAAGGGAGCTAAATATTTATGCAAACAGTATTTTTTAGGTAGTCATATTTTCTCTATATTACTAATATCACTTTAAATCAATGCTGAGGGTCAGTCTTGTGAGGTGAAACACACAAAAAGCCATTGGCAATCCAGACAAATCTGATAGTTTTGCAAAGCACTGTATGTTACAGCTAAGGCTAGGTATGAGAATGTCAGAATATATAGGACATTTGAAACATACAGAACCGCCTTAACACAAACAATATAACAGAATATCCAATATTTTAATGAATAAACAGATGATTAAAACAAAAGATGTATTCTGGATGGAAAGCATACATTATTTCTAATTACCTGATCTATCAGAGCTCCTACTGGATCCTTCTCCCTCCACCACTCTGGCCCAGCTTGGAGGGACGCGTACACCATCTTTCTGACGCTCTGTAACTAGTGGGGAGCTGCGGTTGGTGTTGAACCTAAGAGGGAATGAAAAGCAGAGAGAGCAGACTTTAAGAAGCATCAGGGCCTCTTCTTCAGGAAACTTTCCTAAGCACAAAGGTGGGCTTCATCAGCTGAACGCTGTTCTTTATCTTGGATCATTTTCACATGCACGCCAGTAAATTCCAACCAATTTTAATGATTATGTAACCGCACATAAAATAGCATGCATCGTGCATCGTGACATGCAATGCGAGATTCTGATGTTGATATGGTTTCCCAGAATAAAACTGCGTTTTCAGATACTTTGATGGCCTCTCTTTGCTCTCCTTTATGTTTAATGATCCTCTTACAAGAAAACCCATTTAAAACTCATTTTGGTCTCTACTCACGCTCTGTTCTTACTCCCATATATAAAACAATAGCCCTTCATTAAAGGCAGGAATAACAACAAAACACTGAAAAATTCTTGGCATATTTGCTACTGCTCCGTCCCAAATAAAAAAACAAAACGCATTTAAAATCCAGAACTACTTCAGAAAAATATGTTACCTAACTTCTATATACACACCTATAAATTAATAATGAAGAAACCTTTTTCCAGTAAGTCTGGTATGAGTTTTATTTGTAAATTATTACAAATAGTGTAACAGATTTAAGTTGATTGTAGTTGCCTTTTTCAAGTTTGCTAAAGACCACCTGGACAGATCAGGCAAAATGTAAACTCAAAATGTATATAGTAATATTTGAGAAAACAAAACCCTGCCTAGAACTACCAAAATCACATCTACTGTGAAGCATGGGGGAGGTGGTATAATGAACAGTCTAATTTTATTGGGGCTTCAGGCCTTGGAGAGTTTACAGTCAACACATTTGTATTTCACAGTGACCAAGTCAGAGTCTTTGCAGCAAACCCCATTAAAATTCTACTGCATATGGACAGAAAACAAACTCACTGAGTTTAGATTTTTAGGAGAAATATTCAAAAACACTTCAAAATTTCTATGCAGGACTAATCAGTAAAACTGAAAGCATTTGGCTGAGGTCACTGTCAATGAAGCAGAGTCCACTAATCCTCAGTCCAGGTATGATTTTTTAAAAACCATTTGGTCAATAAAGATATCATGGCTTGGCTGAAGTAGCCTGCCAGTAAGTTGGCCTTAGGATGCCGGATCATACAGCAGCCTGCTTGCTTCTAACTGGTGTAATTAATTTACAGCCAGTTAACAAGCTCTAATGTAAAGAGGATGTTCTCCACTTCGAAAGGATTTTGATGAAACAGGTGTTTACGATTTCAATAAATAATAGATTAATCTTTCAGCACTACTGTGTACAAGACGGCTTGGTTAAACTGAATTCATCTCTTATATACTCTACCAAGGTCCAAATAGTAAACAATCTAACCAGAGGCTGATCTTATCTGTGATAAAAATGCCATTAGAGATCCGCTACTCTGATCCACTTTGTACAGTTGAACTCCCTTCTGGCAATCTATATTTGACTACTTTTCATCAGTAATGGACAAGCTTATTGAACACTGTCCATTAGTCACTCTGTTTGGTCTGTACCCAAAGAACCCTTTGGTCTCAATGCTGTGGCTGATTCCTTAGCCGTCCACACACTTTCACTTAGATGTCTATTTTGATGGAAGTACATGAAGCACTGTGTTATGATCACCAGCAGAAGGAAGGGATCAGCTTGACATGTTTTAAGGTGGTCATACAAAAACCTCTTATTCTTACCATTTTTCAGCTGTATATATCACACAGTATGCCTGTATGCATGCCTTATTCTTGACAGTATTGGCATTTACAGTATTTTCTAAATATCTTCTCTTATGATGGATTTATATGAATAGTTACCATTACTTTTTCAACTGAGCGTATATGCACTCTATGTGCAAGTTATAAGCTTGATGCAAGTCTATACAAGTCTATAAATATATTTGACATCAGTCTATACAACTAAATGCAACTATTAAAAAAAATAAGAAAATAGCATAAATGCTTCCCTACACAACTGATGCAATTCATTCCAGAGGTGGTCTGCAGGGTAGAGGTCTTTAAGAACCTTTGTAAAGCTTTGTGTCTGAACTGTTGTTGCTACTTTCACCCACAGTTGACTGTGGTGTATCATGGCAAAACTTGACAAGCAGACTGGCAAAAGTGGCATCCTACGACAGAGGCATGTTTCAATGTCACTGAGGGCAGCATGACTGGTTAAACACTCAGTGTTTGTCTATATACATTGTTTGGCTGTGAGCTATATTTTAAGAACCTATAGCCACCAATGGATGTGACTGAAACACCTGAACGTCCACATAATTTTGGCCTCATAGTGTATATACATTATACATTAATATATCGTCGCTGTCCGATGAAAAACATGTATCTCCATTTTTGTCCATTTTGACTTTTATGCATCATTTGCAGCCACAGCCACTGCCATTTTCACACAGTGAGATTTGCATGATGAACGGACCAACTGAAATGGCCCAGAAGTGCTCAGAAGGACCTCTGGTTCCATTGACTTACATTAAAATCGGATGAGATTTTTGGCCTCTTCCGTAAAGTTGCCATTTTGGAGATACTTGTTTTTCTTTGGACAGCGGCGATATGTACACGCACACACGCGCACACACACACACACACGTCTCTAGTAGATCAGTCTGTTGTAGAAGGGGAAAAAGTGGCATCCTTAGTACTTACCCCTCTGGAACAGACTTCTGACGCCAGTGGCTGGAGCTTGTGTCACTGGCGTATAGCTGGTTGTTGGGAGAGTTGCGAGTATGCGGGGAACGGCCCATCACAATAGAACAAGCCAGGGCATAGTTATCAGAGCCTGGAGAATACCTAAGAGGACAGGACCACATCAGACACCACAGATACACAACGTACAGAGATTATTACAGTAGGGCTCAAGACAACAGGAATAAACTTTGAATATCAGTCTTTAAGATTCATGATACTTGGTCCTAATACTACTAATACTCATGCTTAGTATTAGTATTTTAAAAAAAAATTGACTAGGTTTACAAGTCATTTCGAAACTCCAGAACACTAGTATAACACAGCTGAAACTGAAGAGGCCTCATATGCTTTAAACATGACAGGACAGAAATATTCATGAGCCCATAACTGAACTGAATTCTCTGTATTTAGTCATAAGGCTTTGGGAGCTACCTCTTAGGGTTCAGCGGGCGTCCGTCACTGGACACGCTGCGTGGTATGAGTGAACCCCTGTTTGCGTAGTCTGAAGGCTGGGGTTTGCTGAGCGTCATCCCCAGGCTTACATTGCGGTTCTGGGAAGCTGAGGCTGCAGTCTGGGGAGCAGCGGTGGGCCGAGGCCACTTGTTATTGTTGCGAAAGGGGAACTTGTACTCGTAGGGCATCCCCTCCTTGTGGTTTTTATAGTCCACCAGAGGCATGTGGTATATCTCTGAACATCCTCTTTAAAACAAAGGCAAGAATCATTCAACCACACAGTACACATGAATGAGTTCCAGAAAAACCGCAGACAGACAGTCAGGAAATATTGCAATTACCAGGCAAATCAGACAATCTCATTCAAAACGCAAAGCAAACATAATTCTCTATATAAAGCTCGTCTTAAACACACAGCCACGTTTTAACATGCCTTTTCATACACTCTTTAGTAACTTTTGTGATTTTGTTTCTCAAATTGATTCCCTGCCATTTACTGGAGCAAAATATAAGACTTACAACAATAGTAAAATTTACATTAATTCCATCCTTTCCTCACATTAGCAACTTTTAAATAAATGGAATAACAGTTCAGATTTTTCAGCTGAAAAGAAAAAATATATAATATATAATTTATATAGAATTTAATATATATATATATATATATATATATATATATATATATATATATATATATATATATATATATATATATATATGTATATATATATATATATATTATTTATTTATTTATTACCTCTAATATTTTGTTTTTCTAAAGAAAATAAACACTATTTTTCTCAGGTGTCAAAGACTTTTGCATAGTAAACTATTATGTGCCTCAAACTTGCTTCTTATAATTTTGGAACTATACTAACTTCTGGAAGTAATATATGCTTATATACTACCAGTTAATGCCATTCAAACCTTAGCACACCTGCACTGACCAAACGATTTAGTAGAGATAGTAGAGATGCACTGATACCACTTTTTCCCCTTCCGATACCGATATCTGCTTCTTTAGAATAGGCTGACACTAACTCTATATAAATCTAACAACCTAAGTTCTAATAATTCTACAATTCCATTAGAATGTGTTATTTTAGTAAAATCTATTTTCAAATACTCAGTTTGACTGACTAGTTTTTATAAAGATTATATAGATTAGATGCTTAATACAGATTCTATATATTGATAGTGAATGTAAAAGATCTTTATTGTGCAAAATAGTTAAAACAGAGCTGAGTGATATATCCATAAACTTGTGGTGTGTACATGTAAACACCTAGCAGCTTCTCTGTCTGTGTAAAAGATGAAAATATACGAAATTCTTTTACTCACACCCCACCAACTGCGCACCAGAGTTTAGTGAATAGCACAGTCATTTAGTCAGTAGCAGCTACTTTCAACTATTTAAGCATAGTGCCATTAGATGCCACTGCCGAGTGATACAACTGACTACTGGAGGCGGACCACAGGCGGTGCTAGCGGACACAGATATACTTGGCTGATCGGTCTGATGTGAAGAGACAATCATATGAACCTGATTTCTTGGCCAAATGCCAGCTTTAATATTGAATAGTCTCCAAAGGCTCACCTGCGTGGTGTGGAGTCCTCATGCGGAGGTATGATGACCACTCGAACCGTGACTGAGGTGCGCAGAAGGTCGATCATCTGCTCGTGAGAGAGGGTTGCCACGGCTACCTTGCAAATCTCCACCAATCGGCTGCCTTGCCTCAGGCCTGCCTGCCAGGCATACCCGTACGGCTCCACCTCAGCCACAATGCCCTCAAAGTTCACGTGGAAGCCCAGCTGGCCCAGAGCGTTCCTCCTTAGGGTCATCTCCTTCGTCTGACTGCCTTTGGTCACCATCTGAGAAACAAAAGGAAAGAGGTCAGAAACAAAACATTGGGTTTGGCTACTGGCGCGAGATTTCCCTCCTGGAAATGTTGGAATATTAACAAATTGTTAATATTTATAACTCAAGCTTATTTGTTTTGACCTTCTAGGCAAGTTATGGTATGAAAAGCGTTCCTAAATGAGGAAGCATACTGACATTACTCTGAGCATCGATTTTGCTTTGAAATAGAAAGTTGTTTAGATATTTATTTTGAAATATTAAGATTAAGATTAATACCAATATCTACACCTTAATACTGGTTCTTAAACAATTTCGTCTTTCCAACCGGAAGTGGTTATAGACTGCTATACCCCCTGGTTCCCATCACCACCACTAAATAACTATAAGCTGGTCAGTTTCTCTACAATGATGCACTTCACACCAAACCACTTGGAACTACTCATTTCAGATTGGACATTTTGGGTAAAATCCCCCCTTTTTTGGAACATCAGTTAAAGACAAGTCTCTACTAGGCTGCTTGCCCAGCCTTATTTCTCTACAAAGTTTTTTTTTTTTGTGAAAAAGTAATAAAACCTCCAATACTGCTCTGTGTAAGAAAACTGACCAATAACACACAAAATTAATTCTACTCTAAGTGATTCTCATTGACTAGTAACTGTTTTGTAATTCAAATCCATTTGATATGCACGTTCAGTAAAAACTGCACAGCCTGATTGTATTTCATACATAAGGGACAGCATGTACACTTGTTCATTTAAACCAGTGCCACTATGGTACTGTTGGGCAAAACTGAGCAATACAGCCTTTAATTAAAAGGTCTGTGTAGACGGGCATTAAATGACACCACAGAGCCATTAAGCTTCTCCACCACGAGACTGCTGATAGAACACATTGCACGCGTGTGTATATATTTATCAACCACACTATTACTGTTCTGCTGCACACAGCAATCAAACCTGCCCAGCAGCCGCAGCAGCACTGGACTCTGTTTAAACACACAATGACAGATATTATGTCTGCATGTGCGTGTGTGAGACAGGTGAACGTAACTGAACATCACAGCACGACAGATGGGCGACTATTCTGAAACCACTACAGATGAAACCACAACATGTAATTTTCCAAAGGACATGGTCATCAGTACCTTACAAAACACCGGCATGGGAAATTGCATCATAAACAGCGTTCATGTAGCAGCTGGCTCAGTCACTCTCAAAGACACAGACACTAGGTAACGACCCATTCTGCTAAAAACACTGTGTGGCAGTGTTAAAAAAACTGTCCAGTATATATAGAATATGTTATCTGAAATACATGTAGTATCATATTATGAAAAAAAAATTTTTTGTGATACAACAAAGTATCTTCAGCTGAAACTAAACTAATCTTCTGGATACGTCGGCACAACAAATATAAATAAATAAATAAATAAATAAATAAAACAGATACATAAACTTAAATACAGTATGTTTCTTATTTTTATTATCATTAGACATTGACATTTAATTGTATATCTATTTACTCTTTCTTTTGACACAATTCTGGTGAATTCATTCACAATGGACATTTGAACTGACTCTAAAATTTCACCACGCCTTGTTTCGAATATTGTGGAGTTATTATTAAAAACAGGAATATGACAGAGCCATGTGGAAAACCTTTTTAAAGATTTCTGTATTGGCAAATAACCTTTTCATTTTACTTTTGCCAGAAAATTCTACCAAATTTGACTATATATCTCTATATATAATCTATATCTATACATCTATAAATATCTATCGGATGTTATGAATAATTATCTTACAACCCTGTCAGATGTAGTTAAGCTGATTTAGTTAAGTCACTCTCTTTCAGTTCCAACACGTGTATCTTGTTGACTGACCTCCAGGCGTTTGACCACCTCGCTGAAATCCTCAGTGTTGTTGTTGATGGACCGCAGTGAGACACTTTCGCCGCGTTCATAATAAATCTTCATGGAGGCAGGGCTGCCCAGTGACCAGCCAATCACGTCCCTCACAGAGCAGTTGAATACCAGAGCTTTGGCCTCCTGGTCTAGTATGATGACAAACTCGTTGGAGATGGCCAGAAGCCCCTCCCTCTCTGCTCCTGCGGTCTGGTCCTCCACATGCACTGCCCATGTAATCGCACCCAGACTACGGAGCTCCGCCCCACCGTAGGGTCGACTCCTTTCCTTCCGCTTGTGTGCCAGATTGATGAAGGGGAACTTTCCGGAAGGCTCTACAGGGGTGCTGGTGACGTGGCGCTCTGCCAGATCTCGCAAGTACTCCTGGCGCGTACGTGTTGCCATGGCACCAAATTTATCCGATTTGTGAGCTGCGTTCTCTGCGTTGATGACCTTCGTTAAGAGGAAATCTCTGAAGATGGTCGATTTGGGTAAGGTCACGTCTTTTGGGATGGGAGGACCAAAAGAGGGCACATCGCTCGAGCGACTGACTGCCACACTGCAGGCAAGAAGGACAGATTTTGTACATGTTAATATAAATGGGCAGCAAGCAAGCTTACACAAGCACTGCAACATGTTCATGTACTGTTAAAGGAAACAATGAACATACAAAACAGTCAAACTTATGTAATCATGGCCATCACAAAATTGAGGTAACACACATAAAATTTAAATATTTAACTGAAAAGAAGAATAAGGATATAACGGGAGATGGCATGTTTCACATGAGAATATATTTAGTGTTGGAAACAGTAAATACAGACATAGGCATGCAGATAACAGCAGGTATTCAGTCATTCATCTGGGAGCCAGAGTGAGGCCCATTAGGCAGTCTATTCTATATAGACTATACTCTATATAGAAGTAATCTTAGACTGGTAAAAGTCAACTCAAGAGTTCAACTTGGAGCCATCTTTGAAGTCTTGTTCAAGATGGGTTCATTGTAAACGGGGACATGTATTTTTAAGTGTTTAGTGTGATTTTAAGCCATCAAGGCTTTACAAGGCCGCTAGTTTCTACAGGCATTAATACCAGTGCAAATTACCTTCTGTAATTTAATAAACCCAACGCTGCATTGGTAATAAGAGTTCTATTTAAACTGACCTCATGGCACCCCTGTTATTTTTTAACAGCCAAAACATCTTCAAAATAAGTCTCACAATATTCAAACTGTTACATGACGTTTTTGATATTTTACCCTTCAGGAATTTTCCAGTCTAATTCCTTAGTGATGACACGACTGGACAACATCCTGTGAAACTAATCCAACCAAAAGAGAACTTCAGCTTATATAGTTTGGTTAATTAAGTGCAGTCAATTAAGCCTGAAGCAGCACAAAGGAACTCAAATGACTGTTCCAGTTTGTGACTGTATTCAAGTACTGAAAACGGAACTCAGTTCTTATTCTATTCCATCACAGGAGGACAGAAAATATAGGGAGTATGTAACCAGTTAATGAAATGCCACTTTGTGTTTAACAAAAGTGTAAAGCATCATAAATTTGCTTGTATTTGTGAGCATGTATGTATGAAACACGAGGGGCTCAGTGTCAGTTTTGGGTATGGACGTGACGAAGAAAGCAGGTATAGTGCGGTTTATTACTAACAAGACTAACTACTAGTTGAACTGACTCCTTCCAGGTTCAAGTCCTTTAATGCTTCTGTTTCTGATCCAACACACAACCGGCTGCTACCCATGGCCTGTTCTGGAAAATAAACCTTGCCTACAGCTGTATTTCTCTTATGGTTCATGGTTAGTAGATTACATGGATAAACTCGCACAAATTAAAGAGATTTTAAGGCAATTTTGACAAATACTGGGGAATTACATGCTGCTTGAGGTGCTTACATCATTATTACAACTGTAGCAGAGTAATATAAAAGTTCCCCTCAGAAAAAAAGAAATTGAAAAACAGCAAGATCAATGTGGAGGCCAGTTCTTAATTTACCCATCCTGAAACCCTTAAACACTGGAACATTAATCTGGCAGAATGTCTATGTAATGCTGATTAGCTACTTTAAACACACACACACACACAGAAAACCGTGTGCCCAACTGTGTGGCATGCTTAGCAGTGGGACAAAAGAAGTAGGTTGAGTGGATTCTCCCTCAGGACAGCTGGAAAGAAGTACTATGGAGGTCAGAGTGAGGGAGAGCAAGAAATCTCATATACTTAAGTGGAGACTTTTCCTTTAGCCATTGTTCTTGCTAAGCCCTTTCTCGATCAGAACACAAAAGGAGGGTGTGAGCTCTCCAGTGGCCAGGGTTCATCTTAGGTTACAAACGGTTCCATCTCGGTTCAGCTACTGGCCTCGGGGAGCAAAAAAACTGAGACAGAGCAAAAGTATACTCGTCAGGTTTCGCAATACAGCCAAATCCCCACTGCAATTAGACAAATAAGATTACAAAGCATTTACAGCTGTGGTCCCTGGTCTTAACCCTGAGAACTCAATGATCTGCATTGCTTTATATATTTTTCAACTTCAGGAGAAGTAATTCAACTCATGCAAGGTTAGGACTAAACCACTGGGCCCCCCCGTGCATGAGCCTAATTAGACGTTACATGCAGATAGAACACAATACTATGCAGGTCAGTGGGTCCCCAGCACTAAACCTGTAGTACAAAAAGATAAGTGCGCTATGGGAAGCTGACTTCATAAGACTTGACAAGGCAAGGGTAACTTGCTATAACGTAATATGAAAAGTGCGACCTACTACCAATGACACTCTTCTTGGTCCATGAAGCCAAGTCAGCCATTCACGAACTTTACTGTTACTGACATGTGAACCCAAATCAGCGATAGTCATCTGCAAGCAAGCTAGCCCAGCACTGCAGAGAGAGATCCAGTGCAGCACACCCTGAATAATGTCCCGATTATCTGTCAGGACAGTCATGCTGAATCAACATCCAGCACTGCTGCTAGCATCACAAGGCAATCGAGTCATCGATATATCCAAGATCATTCCTGAAACATCACAGATTTTGCATAACGGTAATAGCATTATTGGGATGGAACCGCATGGAACAGAATAAAAACCTAAACAGATAACAGGAGGGTGTCATGTCACAACAAATATCCAATAAGGTTCAACATATTTAAGAACTGAAGATTAAACACTGAAATACGGACCTATTTGAATAACAGACACGTTTATTATTATTGTTATTATTTACTACATCTACTACTATTATGTAATTATCAAGCCAAATATGGGCCTATTATTAATAGTAACAGGATCTGGTTACTGGGATGTTGCACGGCTGGTGAAAGTCTATTGCAATTTTAGATGACATTTTAAATTAGCTCCAAACGTTCTTATATTTTAAATGCACAGAATCTGGGCCAGCTGTCCAGAGCAGATTCCACTAAAAGTAGTCAAGTTTAGTGCATGCTTTGTCTTTCAGCCCTAATGTCGGAAACACCTGTCAGAGCATTGTGAACATTTAACTGTAAATGATTAACGTGTATGGCTCACAACAGCCATCTTCCTAATTTGCTCAGCAAATGGCATACTACTACCTCCATCTATACTCTACACTGTACTTTACACAGACACTAAGGACTCTATTTGTATACTTTCATACTTTATATTGTATCTCTGGTTCTATCTGTACAACTCTATCTTGTGCTTCTGTTGTTACTTCTATCTATCTATCTATCTATAGGTGACTTAGGCACTACAATATCCTACCTACAGTTGATTGTACAAAGCTATAAATACGTATGTGCAACAGCATGTAGGACACCGAGCGGAGGAACCAAGGGGGTTGTATGACTTTCAGACTGAAACTATGTCATTAAATATATGAATTGCATTGTGCAAGTAAATGGTTACTGTAAATTTGAGAGAGAATTTCATTTCAATTAAATCCAAAGAAGCTGCACCAAAAAAGCCTTACTCTGCGCACTGACTGCAGTGTATCCGACTGAATGGAAATGCGTTGCATAATTGAATTCACACCAGTGTGTGTGTGCGAGCATGTGTGTGTGCGTGTGTGTGTATATATATAAAGTAATATTGATAGGTTGAAACATTAAGCATTCCCTGTTCACTAACACGAGTTGACCAAAAAGTGATTTGGATTTTAAAGAGGGTTTTCACTGCTTTCCTGCACTACAGGACTCATTGCTGTTAAAGCCGAGCCAGCATCCTGTTCAGGACTGTCAGATCAGCCAGGACCACTGCTTTAGGATTTAAACAACTAAAAGCTTAATAATAATACTAATAAAAACAACAACAACAACAATAATTATAATAATAATAATAATAATAATAATAATAACAATAACAATAACAATAACAATAATAATAATAATAAATGTAGTTATCCAAGTTAAACATGTTTTTTTTGTTCTTATAGAGCATTTTGGCATTCATGCTAATATTCAACCGTGCTTTAAAAGATGAAAATAGCTGCTTACTTAATTTGTTAACTTAATTGCCACAAATGCATAGAGTGCAGGATTCTGATCCGACCCCATCCTCCATTTCACATTAAGACTTTCCTGATAAGATAATAGGACAGTTTGGAGAGACTGCTTGGAGAGGGGGCAGCTGAAACAAAAAGTGTGTGCCAACACAATAAACAAGGAATAAAGAGGGTTTCTAATCCAGTTGCAGGTTAATCCACACCTCCAGGAAGAGCCAAGTGATGGTTCAGAGGGACAAGTGACGCCTCAGGGAGAACAGTGTGCAGCTACGGGACTGAAGCCACGCCAAGGACGATTGTAGCTGGCAGGCGATCACAATTGTTTTCCTTTGTGCTAAAGCTGACTCCTGGGTTATTTCAGAACATGCTTCCTTCTCTCCTCTCCTTCATTCCAGGCAGGAACAAATTAATCGTAACGCGCCAAACGGACAACTGTAGTGAAGCGATGGGAGGGGAAGCTGATTGTCTTTCCAAGAATAGTGGGGTCAAGAAATGAGAAAAATAAATGAAAGACTTTAAAAGGTCTCCTGTCCCTTTATGAGAATCCAATTAGGTCCATTGTGTCCATGGGGCCCCTATGAAATCCAGACTTCTTTCTGGCAGTGTGCTCCTCAGGACCTACACGCAAGAAGAAGAAAAAAAAAGAAAAAAAAGAAAAGCTTCCAAAAGATCGACTGTAGCCGAAGAAGCCTCTCTTTGTGCAAGTCTCAGTCTCGAAGAGGAAAAGAAGGGGTGCTCCCAAATAACACAACCCTGTTAAAGTGTGATGAGGGCCAAAGCACAGTCTCAAAAGCAGGTGTATGTGCAGCGTGGGAGAGAGCTGAGCAGTAATGTGAGCAGCGAGCCCGATGCACTGGTGAAAAACTGTACTGAGCGTGTGCGTGTATGTGTTAGAAGGTTGGCGGGGGAGGGCTGCTCCTAGACAGTCCTGCCACACTAACTTCTTCAGACCATTCCATCTCAGCAGCCTGCAGGCAAATGAGGCAAAGCAAAGGAGTGGTGCTTGTGCGCACGCTTACATGTGTACATGCACATGTGTTGAATCCATTTTTGATTTATTTGCAGAAATCTGCTCTGAGACTCACCCCCTTTTTTATATACCTCCAGCCTTTAGGACAAATAGAGGGGGAATAGGGGAGGGGGGGGAAGCATTAGGATTTTAGAAAATGTGAAGAACTGTGAAGCAGAACACGCTGGCTAGAACCAGCGCCTCCATCACATCAAGCAGCAACTCAAGGGGCAATCTCTCAGTCAAGCATTATCAGAACAGCACATATATAACCACTGCACTGTACCGCCTATAGAGTCCTTCTGAACTGCCAACAAACTAACTCATAGTGACACGTGTACGTGACCTGCACAGCGTTTCACTAGCAGTGGGATTAAGATCTCAAACAGACCTTCCAATGACACAGTTTGAAGGCACAACAAGTAACTGTGAAACTGTAACTCCAACACTAAAGCTTTTAAAGCACTGAGGGGTGTGGTTTACTGTGAGGATGCTGGATATGGATGCTACTGTTATTGTAATTTCATTCCCAGTGTTTTCCTGCTTTCTCAAATCATCATTGACTTTGAAGCTCAGATATATTTTTTTACAGCTTCCTAACTGTACTCCCTACCAAGTTAGACTCGGTGAACAAATTGTGCATTAGGTCATTTCATTTATGTGTTACACTTTTTTTTTTTGTTACTGAAAACACGGGTTCCAAACTGTTGCACCCAGGTGTGAATGAATTTGGTAGAGAAAAAATTCATCCCTAAGCACATCAAGCCACTGTTTAATCATTGTAGTCTCAAGACATTTGTAGCACCATATGTTGTAATAGAATAGCAATTTTAGCCTTTCATGCACACTTATCCAGAACTTGTGACAGCCTAAACACAGCCATACCATTTGTAAAGTGATAACTGTTGCTATTCGGGATTATTACTTCTGTGTAAATCCCTCTATGTCTTACAAATATCATTAAAACCTTCAATATAGTATAACATATAATAATATATTGTAAATTGACTATTCCTACTGTAGTACCTGTCTTAGTACACACACAATGAGCAATTTATCAGGTACACCTTCTTGTATCTACACTCACTGTCCATTTAATTAGCTGCACTTTCCATATAGGAGCAATGCTAGAGGCGTTCTAGAAGAGTATTGGGGGAGAATGTCATATCTCAGACTAGCAGTCCATCTTTTTGGAGGAAAGTGAATGCAGCATACTTTGAAGCATGGGGGTGGCCCAGTTCTGCTTTGGGGCGCTTATCAGGGCCCATCACACTAACATATCACCATCACGTCGGTGTCTCTGTAGCGCCAAGGAAATGATCCCCACACACCCACATAATAAAGGAGTCCGTCTGTGGAGTGGCCTCCTGTGGGGGAGTTGTTCTTATCGCTGAAGAAGAGGGAGATCTGCATGGAGGAATGGGCAGGGGCATAAAATATACATATACAGAGAAACAGATGGGCTACAGTCGACAATGGACAATGAGTGTAGATCCAAGGAGGTGGACCTTATAAAGTGTCCTGCGAGCGTATACTAAGGCTGAATAGTCCGGGAGGAAAAGTCATTTTACAATATATATTAGCTTATTGTCTTTTAGTGTGAAACAGCAACTGAAAAATCCTTTAGTGCACTAAGAGCATATGTTAAAATCTCAGACTGCAGTCCATCTTTTAATCAGCATACTTTGTTACCCAGTTCTTCGCTTATCAGGACCCACCACACTAACATATCACCATCACGTCGGTGTCTCTGTAGCGCCAAGGAATGATTCACCACCCACATAATGCCTCCTCTGTGGTGGTCCTGTGGGGGTTCTTATCGCTGAAGAAGAGGGTGAACAGGGGATAAAATATACATATACAGAGAAACAGATGGGCTACAGTCGACAATGGACAATGAGTGTAGATCCAAGGAGGTGGGCCTTATAAAGTGTTCTGCGAGCGTATACTAAGGCTGAATAGTCCGTCATTTTACAGAGTCTTTTAGTGGGAAACAGCAACTGAAAAATCCTTTAGTTAAGAGCATAATTAAACCAGCACATCCTAGATGGGGCTTTACCTGTAACAGGTATTGTCAGAGCAGGGGTTGTGGACACGAACGATGATAAAGACATGCTGGAAATGTGAGCGAATGTTCTTCGGGGTAAAGGGATGAGCTCCTGGCTCCTGGAAAACGATGGTCACGATATCGTTTCCAATGTGTCTTTTCCTTAACAACTGCACACACAAAAAAAATAGATAAGTGAAACCTGGACCGTGACAATGACTAGCCAATAAACACACGCACACATATACACACACACATACACACACACACACACACACACACACACACACATATATACACACATACACATACATACATACACACACACACACACACACATACACATACACACACATACACACACACACACACACACACACACACACATACACATACATACACACACACACATACACACACACACATACATACACACACACACACACACATACATACATACACACATACATACACACATACACACACACACCCATACATACATACACACACACACACACACACACACACACACACACACACACACACACACAGGCAGAGAAGCTTCTTGACCTGCTGTTTGTTGTTTGGAGTGTAGGGCAGCATGGTCGACACATGAAACATGAGCTCATAGTCCTTGTATGCCGTGTACAGGGAGTGTGTTCCAGTGGAATCCGCTGCAAGAAGAGTAGCAGTGTGAGTGTTAACCATTGTCATACAGTCATAACACTGTTTATTCACTTCTAATACGGCCTTAAATAACCCAAAGACCTCAAATGTCTTACAAAGCATTCAGATTTTTGCTTAAAAGTCACAACAACAAAAAACATCTAAAAGAATATCAATACAGAAGCCCCCATTGGGCAAAATTTTTAGTAATGAATGTGCCAGCCCTTCTTTACCTTTTAGCTTCTGTTCTTTTTGGGAGACTTGCTTTTAGATTTTCAAAGAGAGCTGCTGGTGTATCTTTCCACACCACACCTTGCTAAGTTGGTTGCAATTTCTGATTCCCATAACACAAGCAACTCCAAACACATTCACTGATGTGTCAACTCTGGTAGTGTGTGTGGGGGGGGGGCACCACTAAGACCACCAGCAGGTTCTCTGGTTCATCTGAAACTTATTAAAGGATTCCTGAAAGCTACACATCCTTTCAGAACCACATTGTTGAGTTGACTTATCACAGTTCAGAGATGGACTGAAACACCTGTGGAGTTTTCAGACCTGAAGCAATAGTGGAGCTTGATTTTCTCCTCTCTCTTCAAGAAGGAGAGAACCTTAAGTTAACCTGTTTATCTGATGGTGACAGTTTTGGTGGTCTCTCAGGTCTCTAAACGATGTTAGGCGCCCCATTTTCTCTGGGTCTTTTAATAAAACCTTTAACTCCATTTTTGGAACCTTTTATTTTTCCACATTTCCTTTGTTTTTTTACTTTCTTATGCAAGCGGATTACCTTAAATCTAATCTCCTCACACATCTTTCCTGAATAATGAGTAATCGGCCATGTGACTGGAAATTAAATAAGTGAAGCGTAGCATCTGCCTTTTGCCCTATTTTGGACATTCAGAAAATTCTAATTTTTTATATGAATAAAATTTAGTCTTATTATATTATTTATACATATCAAATAATACTTCCTATAGTTTAGTTCTTTTGCTCCATCTACCATCTATATCTTTTGAGAGCCAAAAATCCAAAGTATTTGCATTGACTAACTGGTTCTGGCTCTCTGGCGCTGTTTGAGGTAAAAGACTATTTAGCCGGAGAGGGTAAAGTCAGGTTATGAAACATAGGATGAACTATTTCAAAGGACGGACACAGACCTATAATTACGTGCATGGTTAGAATTAGCTGCCATTTCTTGTTTTCATTAGGAGCATAAAAGGTTCATTCAGTCAACTAAACCATGTGTACATGTGGGCACGGGGACCCATCTGTACTACTGAGGCTTATTTAAGGCCTGTTGGGCAAAAAGGAGAGAGAGAAATGCAGCTGCAGAGGAAGAAACACATTAGAGAGAAAGAATGCAGGGTTGAGGGAAAGGACAATGACAGTTGAGAGAACTCATCTTATAAGAACAGAAAAAGAAAAAATAAAGTAAAATTGGGAAGATGGACTGGAAATGCCCATTTAGTTTTCAGTACATGAAGACCCCAGACACATTAGTTTTGCCAGTTTTTCTGGCTTTCTGCAAGCAGTAATATGCTTGTTTGTAGACACATGATCAGGGTCATTAGAACTTCAGACATTTACAAGATTGAAAAAATAGCTGTTAACAAAAAATCCATAAACTGTAATAAAAATATTTCAAAAACAGAAAAAACTAAACCAAAAATGTCCACTACAAAACTAAACGTCGAAGTGGAAATGATTGAGAAAGAACCTTGAGTTTTAGTTTAGAAGTGAGGATTTAGAGTTTCTCTATATAGTCTGAGTTTAAGAAAAGCTGGAGTGGAGCTGAGTTCAATCTATTATTAATTTCATTCTTATGAACTGCATGAATGTCGGAGTGTTCACTGTAACACTAAATACTAAATAAAAGCTAAACTAAACCTACTACTATACAGTAAACCTAAAACTATTTATGCACACTGGAAACCGTCACTGAAACTGGGAGAATATATATGAATCTATTCAAGAACTTGTTTCAGATGTATTATATAATGATCATTATCTGGCTGTTTGTTTTTATACGGTCTTTGTCATACACTGTATGTCACCATCCTACCTTTCAGCTCCCCCTCACCCTCCTCCTCCACACCCCTCCTAAAATACAGCCCTACCGGACACTAAACTGCAATCAAAATCCCATATGAAAACTAAACAAAAAGAAAAACTAATGAAATTATATTAATGCTGCACATAACTCCACAGAAACATGATGTAACCTGCAGCACTGGTCCAACAACTCTACAATAGAAAGCAACGAAGGCTGCAGCAGCTTATCAACATGACTGATAAAGCTGACTCAAGAACGTTTGTGCCTCATGTTCCCCTCACACTGCTGTATGAAGATATAAAGACAGTGGAGACAGGAGTAAAGGGTTAAAACAAAAAAGTAAATCTAAAACTATAAACCCTGTCTCTTCATCTGAAAAGACATGTGATCAGTTTTATTTGGGGAGGTTCAGTAACACAATTTGTATGTGATTTGACTGGCCGAGTCATACAGGATAAACGACCTGTTTCATTTTCCCACATAGCCTGGATCCAAACATCACCACACAGACGGTTGCCTCACCATTGGATGCCAAAAATAACCCCAAAACGTGACACTTGATGACCATTAATATGAGCAACTACTGGTGCATAATCATAGAGCGTCCTCTGGATGATGGATCAAAGTGCTTTCAAACTCGACAATTACAAAATGCTGCCTAACACGACAGAAAACACTCCGTCTCGAAAAAGGTACTTCTGAAATATTTCATTTCCCTCCTTTCATTTCACCACCAAAAATATAGAGGGTTGTGGTAGTCTTGTCATAAACTAGGGGATTTATGAATTGGCTCGATTCAAGCAGAGCTACCATTTCTATGAGAGGGCCATGTTCTGTGAATTATGGAAGGTAATACACTCTGGAATTATTACTCAGCCGACTTGTAAAAACTAAGGACATGACAGATTTGTACTGGATTAAAATGCCGGATCTTATCAGTCTTGTCAGGTAAAATGAATACAGCTAGAGCAGGGCTTCGGACAGGGTAGGGGTTTTATATTATCTATTATGCATAGTACTGGGGATAAGATTAGTTATGTAATGTTTTATACTAAAATCTGCATGGCATGAATTTCACAAGCTTTACATCTTCTGTCTTTCATAGCCTCACAGTTGTGATCTGTAGCAAAATGCTGGCTAGCTAGGGTTAAGCTTAATAAGTCTGTCGCTCATCACACACACACACACACACACACAAAAACAATCAACCCAGATGAATAGCAATGTTCCCACACAGCAGTGCAGACAGTCAGAATGAGCCTAACCTAATTCTGACGTTTGGGGCAGTTTTAGTGTGCAGTATATCAGACTCTGGACTAGTTATCCCAGCTCTGTGCTTACTCTTGGTGTCCAGCTGGGCACGGTACTTGGTGAATCCTTTTAATCGCACTTTCTCTCCCAAGAGCTGCAGGAACTCTTCAAAGGCAGGACCGGCTGTCTCATTGTTGTACATCTCCTCCTCTGTACTCTGACCTGCCCGGCAGTACATTATCCCCACCTTCACCTGGAAGCTGAGCTGAGGAGAGGAAAAAGACCAGAGGAAAGGCTGCGGATTAGTCAGGCTACAAGGACCAGATGCACTGTGCAGCAGTGGTAGAAATACAAGCAATTACTTTCAAGCCATTCAATCAGGTTCTTGCTGAGAACCGAGGATGAAGTACCGGAACGAACGCTAATGCAGGTAACAGCAAAAGAAAACTAATGCTGTCAGACGACGATTAGATGTCATCAGCTTTTTAAATTAAGGACGACGACAGTGTTTATTTAGCTTACATACCCCCTGTTCATCCAGCTTCATCAGCTGCTCAGTGACCTTGGGGGTATTGAGGGCAAGACGCAGGCAGGAAATGTCCAACTCTGGCAGCAGGTACTCCAGCACCTCCTTTAAGGGCAGCCCTCGAGTGGTACCATGCTTAGCACTGGAAGGCACTGCATCTTCAAGTATAGCGCCACGCAAGGTGGTGAGCTAAACCAAGAAAAAAGAGGGGATTCATTAGCTCACTGTGTTTGATCAGCTATTAAACAGTGCGGATAAGGAACATAGGTTAGGTGCATTTAATAGAGGTCCAACAGATTCATCACCCAGTACTGGTTTTGTGGCTAACACCAGCAAAAAAGGCTCGACTTGATATCAAAAGAAAATAAAGAACAAACCTATTGTTTTATTCAGTGACTGAGACAATCAATCAAATCAAATCAAACTATTTTTATTGTCATGTCACATTTTCACAGGTGTGGAGGTGAGTGAAAAACTTAGGTGCGTAGCCCCTTACAGTACTTAAATACAAAAATATAAATTAGACAATAAATATTTATAATACTAAGCACAAAATCTCTGTTTACACTAATTTAAAGTTATGAATAAAAACTATGATATATGCAGATGTACACATTACCATATAGCACTATGGTAAGGCTGAGGTAGATGAGAGATGCAGGGTATATACAGGGCATGGAATATTGATGTATATATGTATACACACATGCACTACAGGTATACAATATGATTGGAGGATAACAGTAGGTCAGTCTATATGCAAGTATAAATATGCTAATGTAAAGTGCAGAGTGATAACTGTCCATGGAGATTGCCATTTAGATGGTTTTGGTGAGATGTGCTGAAGCAGGTCTATTACAGGAGGACAGGAGGTAACATGCAATATTGGTTCACACCAATCCACCTCCTAATCCACATGGCACAAACTAACAAAAACATTTTAAACCCATTACAATTTGTAATAACACTTTGGCCTTTTAAATACTGTTATAATATGAAGTACTGTATTATTGGTTAAAGTTTAAGGTAATGCTCAAGATCAGCATTAGTATCAGTAAAAAACAAGTAAAGTGATGTTGTGCCACTTGATGGGCCAGATGACGATGAAACCTTTAGCAGACATTCAAGCATGCCTGAGGCTATGTCCAAAGCTGGAAGTCTAAATCCATAGGTGCCCTGAGGTAAAACTTCTATGGATTTAGACTTCCTTCCTAATTTCAGAATAAGGAAAAGTTCATTTCTGTCGATACGAACCCTAAATGCCCTAGAGAGTTGTATAGGCCTTATAGCACATACCAGGTTTTTTGGAGTCTGTCGGAACAACTATCAGCTTATTTAAGACCCACTTGCCTTGGCCATTGTGGTCTAATACACTATATGGTATGAAGTATGTAGACACCAGCCCATCACACCTATTTGATCTGATTGGACATCTCATTCCAAAACCTAGAAGTTGCAGTTGGCTACTGAGACAGCTTTCCAAAATATTTTGGGAAGTGTTTGCAGCAATTTGGTCAAAGGACCATTTGTGAGGGCAGGCTCTGATGTAGGCCGGGTCTTGGCTTGCATGTGATGTTACATTTCATTCCAAAGGTGTTTGGTGGGTTTGAGGTCAGACCAAACTTAGCAAACTATGTCCTCATGGACCTTACTCTCAACATAGGGGCCCAGTCATGCTGGAAAAGGCTTTCCCAAACTGTTACTACAAAGTTGGAAGCCTTTAATTGTAAAAACTGTCTTTGTATGCCCAAACCCTCAAACACAGTCCCAGACACTTATCCCTTCTCCACCAAACTTACTGGCACTGGTACTGCTGGCACCATGTATTCCAGAAGGTAGTGTTCTCCTGGCATCCACCATGCAGATTCATTCAATAGACTGCCAGATAGTACAGCATGATTCATCACTCCAGAGAACTCGTTTCCACTGCCGAGTCCAGAGGCATTGCATTGTGCACAGTGATCTTAGACTTGTGCGCAGCTGGTCTGCCATAAAAACCCATGGAGCTACTGACTTGTGCTGATGTGGCTTCCAGAGGCGGTGTGGAACTCTGTAGTAAGCAATGCAACAGAAGACAGGCTATTTTTCAGTGCTGGGTGCTTCAGCACTCTGTGGCACCTGTCTGCGAGTTTGCGTGGTCCGGGCTAATTTTGGCTGCCAGATGCTTCCATTTCACAACAGCAGCACTTACAGTTGACCGGGGCAGATCTAGCAGAACAGAAAGTTCCAAAACTGGCAACGATGTCTTTCTAGCACAGTGCTCCGTTTAAAGTCTCTGAGCTCTTCAATATGACCCATTGTCCTGGCTTTGTCGGTCTAGGAAGACTGGATGGTTATGTATTTTATTTTATACACCTGTTAGGCAGGGGAGCGGCTGAAACACCTGAACACAATAATGAGGAGTGGTGTCCACATGCTTTTGACACAAGACGCAATTTTAAAAACTCTCAAACTGCAGCACCATCTACGTCAATAACTCAAAACACATTTGCAGTATTTCTGGTCATTCCAGATCCTTAAATATGCAAATATTTATAATACTTACAGGACATTTGTTTAGTTTCTGAAGGTGTTTGTGATGCATTTCATGCAGATACAAGCCATTTCTGGTCCTCACGATTATAAAATACTTGTTACAAATCATAGAGAAGATATTAAATGGTAGTGAACACAATTTACTCAAAGCAAAATACAAATGTGCAGAACAGAAGATTATGTGAAATTATTCAGAGCTGAAATTCACTAGCTTTGTCTTTTCTTGTTTTCATGTTGTTATTCTACTGTGAAAAGCAGCTTGAGAGCATTTAGATTTATTATGCAACAGCGCCGAGTGTTGAGTATGACTGTTGGACTCCACCTCCTGCTCATGTTACTCTCCGCCTGCCTTGCCAGGAGAGATAAACGCCCTGGAAAAGTTGCTTTACCAAACAGATCTGACAGCATCCCACAGGAGCTGTACTGGATACATTCCTGGGACAGGAGTCAATAAGCAGGGCATTAAGACTACGGAAGCAAAGATAGTGTCTAATTAAGTAGGAATGTAAGGGATTCTGGTTTATAGGTCATGAGGTGACACTCAAATTCCAGCAATATAAATGTCAGCATCTCAGTTTCTTTTCACTGTTGACTCTGGAGCAACACACACTCCGACTGAAAGGCACTCCTCTAGTCTGCACAACGTGCTTCGTGGCTTTAAAAAAGGGCCAATTTCATGGAAAACTAAATTTCCACCCATTTTTTTATAATAAAGGAGTTTGCTGTAATATGCTAACATTCTGAAACATACCATTTGCTCTCTATAGTTCATATTTGCAAATTAAGCTGTTAAAACAGCCTATTTCTAACTGAAGTCACCAACAACATAACATTTCATCCATCCAGTATATATCCTCACTGAAGGACAGTTTCAGACCACAATGCTTTCTGAAAAACATGGTTTCAAAAACACAGGTCAGCTGGTGAAAACAGAGTAACAGATTTACATAGGACTATTCTTAAAGGGACTGTAAGAAAAACAGCCTGTACATCACTATGGAAAATAAAGAGAGGTTAATAAACACTCTCTCTTACATACACTCATCCGATTAACACACTCAATCCTAATCCTGAAGGGTTGCGGTGGGTGCTGGGGCCTATCCCAGCTCACCAAGGGGGAAGGCAAGACACCCTGGACAGGCCGCCAGTACATCAAAGGGCAGACACAGGCATGCACACGCATTTAGCGCTACCCACTGTGCCGCTCAACCAGTCATATAAAAAATAAATGAGCTGAATAAGTGAAGAACGGTCCAAAGCTGCACCACGCAAGACATGGCGGGTTTCCGTCTCACTGGTGGATGATGCAATTGCATGGAGTGTGAAGAGCATTTTGTCTGCACTTTAGACTGCAAGTGGATGAATCAAAAATGAAGAAATATTCAGAGAAAAAATGTGGCGAAAGAGAAACCCTGCTCAATAAATTCAAAGTCTTCTGGGGATGTGAGTGAACGATCTACTATTCATATCATCATCTTCAGTTAAATTTTGGGCATTTAAGACCTATTGAGCATTGAGCTGGATCTTCTTTTTGAGTCCGTGTCTGTGACGTTAATATGTAAAAGACATAGACCTAAAAACTAGCCCGAAATACTACCCAACACTTCTTTTAAAACCAAACAGACTTCCGGCTTTGCAGAGCAACTCGCAGCAGCTGAGCTGAATGCCCTATAAGCAAACACCCTAGAAACATTAACACTGCATCAAAAAAATCAAATGTCAAACAGCATACAGAAATTTTAAACTAGATTGCCAAGCAGGCTTATATGACTGGGCTTTTTTTGTTCTAAAGTCACATATAAATCTTTGGGTTGGGATTTATGGTACTGGGACCTTTGCCTCCTAAGAGGGCAGCACAGCAAATCATGAAAAGCTTCATTTAGAGAAACTGAATTTATATCTGAACCACCACAACCTGTGCAGTATATGATTAGAGCTCTGGCCTCAGACTCAAATACTGTGAAGAATACACATCATCAGATCCTAATGTAACTGCAGTTAAATGTGTGGGAGGAATAAGCTCACCTCACTGGTTCTGAAGATAGTGCGGTAGTTGTATTGCTGGCCATGCTCCTTGTGGTCATCCAGCTTCTCTCTCCTTATGCTTACTGCCACAGGGCCCAATGCTTCATCCAAGCCAAAATAGTTCCAGTGTTCTGAAATGGTAAAGAATGATGGACACACCATTTAAATAGGAAGGATAGAGAAAGAGTGAGAAATTCTTCAACACCCTTTACAGATCCCCCTAAAGCTTGTATAGGAAATGGCTTACCTCTAAGGTAAAAGAACTTCCTGTAGTAATACGCCCCAAGATCCACATGTTCAACAACGTACTGCTTGTCCCTGTCGTTGAGTAAGCTGGATGCATCTTTGGGACCTTCTACAACAGCAACTCCTGCATTGTTGCAGTGTAGGTTCAGTGTAGGCTCTTCACCTCCATGTAACCTAGAGCTCCCACTACCCACCTCACTTGGTAAAGAGAGAGGAAACCTGTTTCTGAGGTCGCCCCCAGTTTCAGTACGGAAACATGGACAATTCAGAACCAGTCCATTGCCCTCATCTTCAGCTAGATCCAAAGAGGGACTGTCTCGAGCGCTTAATTCTTCCTGGCTGCCACCAGGGGAACTGTAGGGTAGGCTGTGGGTTGAAGATAGAGTGGAGGTTGCTGAGGCAGAAAAAGCTGAAGCAGCGGAGGCACCAGATGTAGTGTTTTTGCGAGTGGCTGCAGAGCTCTGTCTGTTCTGGATCACCTCATTTAGGTTAAAGAACATGCTCTGCACATCATAGTGCGCAAAGCCTTTCTGACACATCCAGGGCTTTAAAGGAGGCTTGGAGTCCTCCAGACGTCCGTCCTCCACATCAGAACCAACTTTCGGAGAATCCACATCTGCCCTCACACTGCGAAGTTTCCTGAAAATAGACTCACCCCCCGTCTCCGATTTGGACCGTCTCTTTGGGTGTTTGTCTCTCAGCCGATTAGGTGGTGGTCCATCTTTCACGTCTTCTCCAGAGTCTAGAAGTTCCTGCTTATGATTGACTGTTAGCAGCTCTGCCAGTCTTTCGGGGGCAGGACTACGCTGGTCTTGCTTCTCTCCTTGATAGCTCATCAGCATCTCAAAGAAACTGTTCCCTGAGACTGCAGAGCAGGAGACACCATGCTGATCAATAGACGAGGTGCTGCCATACTCCCGGTGCAGTGGGGACCACTTAGTCCCCACAGAGCTCCAGTCTTCCCCACTTTCCCCACTACCATCAAGCTCACTTAAGGTCATGTCGCTGTTGCTTCGCTGTCGAATGCGCCTAGTGCTCCTTTGCGCAGTACCTCTGTGGTCGCTAACAGTGAGCAAATGCGCTTCTGTAGAGCTCCCAGAATTGGCTGGATGCAACTTGCTCTGTAGAGTCCTGTGGATGTTGTGAAGCATAGAGGAATCCTCAGGACTCAATAAGGGCCCGAGTTTGGGGTGACCACCTGGGCCACCTCCCACATGGCTTGTAGTCTCAGAATCTGAACTACCATGCCGCAAAGTTCCTCCATCTTTCCGAGGAGGCCAATCAGCGACCCGAGCTCGGACTCCCATTTTTGGTACACCAGGCATGCCCCCTGTTTGATAAGGGTTATCTGGCCGTAGCCCAGGTGCTCCTCCATTGGAAAGGCGCAAGGAGCGATTGTAATAGTCGTCAGAGGCATTGACCGTCCCCACAACAGGCCGATCAGAAGGTGGATGCTTAAGGCTCGTCATGGTGACTCTTCACCAGGCGAGCATCTCATGTATGGCACATTTTTGCAGAAGGGAGAGAGATTGCAGGCTTTCATCCAACTGAGAGCAGCAAAAATGTCTTAATCCTTTGGTTCCACAGCCGACAGCCATTAGAGCACTAGGCTTCATGCCTGCATGGTGGTCCTTTAAAATGATGATGCCTCATCTTACTCCACGGTCCTGCAACAAACAGACTAAAGTTACCACAAGCAAAATGTAAAGCTACTTACAAGTGTTCACACTGTCATACATGAGGCTTTACAGCATCACAGATATACAGCGTTTAAAAAGATAGGCATAAGAGAATGTGTGGAATTAGGACTACATTATTCAAAACATTGATCTGACTGCCTCAAAGATCTCTGCTTAAAAACCAATCAAAGAATCATTAACTATTACACAGAAATGAAAAATTGCATCTTTCATTTTTAAAGGCCAGTGTCAGTGTCTTATTCTGACCTTCTACAAGGAAGACTGAAGTGTTCCAGCCTACCTGACACTCTTCCCCATTTAAAACAGAAATTAAGTAACTGTATACAAACACACCCTAAAAAAGGATATGGATATAAATGTAAAGCACTTCTCTCCGGCCCTTTGGCTGAACTTAATCTAACTGCCTCTCTACAAAAATCAGAACTCACATGTTGTCTCCTTTATCAAAAAAAAAATTTGTGACAGGTACGGATACCCTAGATTCAGCATGGAAAGCACAAGCATAGTCATTCCTCTCAGCTTGAAAGGAGTATCAAGGTTATGCAACCCTGTTAGTAATGCTGTATTTGGCCAAGGCTCCCCTATCCCCTTTTCCCCACTACCAAAAAATAGTCTTGTAAACAACAACAACAACAACAACTATAAAAAAAAAAAACAAAAAAAAAAAAAAAACAAAGGTACTGAGATCTTCCTTCCAAGGAAGTTTCAGCAGATGCCTGGGAAGGTGATGTGAGGGTACTCTCAGTAATAGCTAATGAAAATGTATTAAATATCTATTCCACTATTTTCTGATATTTCACTGCATAAGCAAACAAAACCTTCTCATATGTTATACACACAGATTGAGCATGTACGTCCCTGTGCAGATTCAAATCCAGATTCAAACCCTATAGAGAATATTTGGTCTCACATTAAACTCAAAATAGCCGTGCACTGTTTGTTCTTGAAGCCATTAGTGCTGAGTAGATATTGACTCTTCTTTCTAATTTAATTTTATGTATTTAATGGTTTGTTGTTAAGACAATTAAGAGCTTCATGTTATGCCGTTTTGGGCTTGCAGCAGTTTTTCTGCACAAGAGTATGTAATATATGTCAATGTGTTTTAATTCACTCATTATTCCGATTCCTCTGGTTTATATAACTACTAATGCCAGGCCAACAGCAGGTCTCCAGCTTTTAACTGGCTATGACTTTGAACTTGCACCAGTAGCCTCTCTCCAGTCCCTTTTCCCAGAGAGCTGTGGCATGCTCCCATAATCAAAAACACTCTGCCACAGTTTTCTGATATCAGAAGAAGCCCTGCACACATCAGAGCCAGTAACTGCTGTGTGCAGCGCAGCGCTTGGGCTAAGTCAGCACACATGCACACTCCCCAGTCATTAAGACCCTCCCTCAGAACAGCGGCAGCAAGGCTGTCATCAGATTAGTCCAAAGCTGTCAGTGCGTCGCCTTCGGAAGCCTTCACATTTGGCAGTGCAATGCGCCAGACCTGATAGCAGCCAGGAATAATAAACATTGTATGATTCATAATTGGAATAACAAGAACATCCACAGCGGGCCATTAAATGGGGCAGGTCATGGGACTGCCAAAAAAAAAAGATTTAAGAAAGATAGAAAGGAACAAAGGGAGTGAGTAAATAAATAAACAAAAACAAAATTCAGATGAGCGAAAACCCCATTACAGCTGTGTTGCTGTTTACAGGACCTAGGGGTCTTCTTAGTCAGTGTATGGACTCCATTATGAATAAACATTGGTCGCAGTTGTGAGAAAGCTGGTACACATTCGGTGCACTGAGAGGGCAAAAACAAAAGCCACAACAGCATGATCTGATAAGCAAATCTCTGGCTTTGGGGAGCAAATCTGTCAAGACGCCAGCGCACTGTACAGCATCCCTTTCACTGCACTTCTAATTGGATTGTTCAGCCGGTATTCTACGCCCTCACAAGAGATGGAATAGAACGACGGCCAGTCTTCAATGCTAACAGACAAATCATAATGGTGAAACTGTCATGGTTCCCTAAATTAATGTCAAAACAAAAAACAGCTGCTCCATCACCTGAAAAATTACTTCATAAAAGCCCACAGTGCTGAGTCCTGCGCCGGTTCAACAGGCCTGGTGTACAAAATCACATTTAAACAAGAAACCTCTTTACAGCACTTCAAAATGGCCATTAAGTACAAGTGCTTCATTTACATAGACAAATCTGAGATGATTAGATACTAGATAACCATTTACATTTACATTTAAGGCATTTAGCAGATGCTCTTATCCAGAGTGACTTACAACCGTGCTTAGGGCTCCGTTGGATAATGTTTCCCAGCTAGTATGAAAAGGTTAGAGTCTAAAACTTGGCATGAGCTCAGGTGCTGCCCGGGCCAGTGCTGATACCTAGAGAGAGCAATACACAGACATATATGAGGATAAGTGCACTACTTGGCAACCCCAGTCCAGCACTCATGAGATGTTTTATATATATATATAAGATATCTTATTTTATATAGATGAGATCTGATTATATATAATATAATATAATATAATATAATATAATATAATATATAATTAAATAAAACCCTGAGAAGAACATTTCATTCTAGTGCTGACATGCTCTGTAATGCCGAGATCCTATCTGGCCATGCAGATTAGTTGCAGAACATGAAGCCAAAGAGGGCAGGGCACCCACGGAAAGGTTAACTTCATGTAATCAGTTGGCTGACCTCCCAGCATCTCAGCAGCGGCCAGCGGATTGATTATGGAGCTACAGAGCTACAACAGCAGCCCAGAGGATCAGATCCGGATGGTTGCCTCTAGGGGCAATCCTCTTGTGCTGTTGTTGCATCAGTCATAGAGGCGTACAGAACCGAGTGTACCACACTCGGAGGGTCCCAGGTGCTTTTTAGCAGCATAATCAGGGGAACGTGCACAAGGTTGCCAGGCAACAAACATCATGGAGTCATAGGTGCTGAGGGACTAAAAGCAAAAGTGCAAAGTGTTATTTATTCCAGGGCTCTGTGTTCGGTATCTATTAAAAGTCCCGGGGTGAGGTTCAGATTTTCATTCAGTTACCTGTTCAGGTGAAGTATCTACTTCTGGACACCCTCATTTATGAATGGCGTGCGGTTCTATAGCTACAGTTACAGCTCTTTAACCAATGTAGCAATAGCTGTGCTCGATATTCTGCCGCCCTAAGGATGCAATTAATAAACACACAGAAGCCCAGTTACATCAAAGGTCTTCCTCATGAATGTCCAAATAAACAGGCTAACAAAAACAAATAAAACTGAAAAAAAAAACCAGAAGTGTAGAATAATACCCACCCTAGGACACACACAGTTCTAGTTAAGTTGACCTGCCTTAATTTAGCTTGTCCAAGCTTAGAAACGTAGAAGTAGACCCATAAATAGAGAGAGGTAGGGGTGGGCAACCCAGAAAACACATTGTATCATTATACAGTATTTTAGCTCATTTCCATGAAAAACAATATCCACCAGGATACTTTTTTTTTCAAGATTTAATAAGTTGGAAAAGACACCACAGAACTAGTAATCAGTGTATTAACGATATCCACAATATGCTCAGAAAAGGATATCGTGACACAAAGTATACTGATTACAATAAAGCATCATCATTTTGCCCACCCCTACAGAGAAACCTGTAATCACTCCAAACCACCTTATTTACTAAACAGAGACTTCAGTGTTTCCACACTGTGGACGTTGGACTAGTAATCGCTGTGGACTGGATTTTGTATTTAATGTTACGTAATATCACAAACATCACGACATGAAAGACTTACACAGCCAATCAATATGGCACTCAGGACAACAAATAATCCACTGTCCGACAGTGGGTACACAAAGGAGCATTCTCATATCTGGAATTTGGTATCTAAATATAAAAGATTCCACTATTTTTCAATATCAGTGCAGAATTTAAACAAAGTAATTCCAGGGAAGGTTCAGTGTGAAATGGTGCAGACTGGTGCAAGTTCAGATTGCTTTGGCATGGTGGCGATAAAAATTAGGAGTCATAATCCACAGCGCAAACACGTCCATTCCCCATTTAAAATGCCCAGTGAACCATCTGAGTGTTTTTATATGTGATGTGGATGACAATAAAATTTTGCCATATATAAAAAGGCATTTGGCAGCTGATTTGGCACCCAGCATGTACCTCTGTGCCCTGAACGCATTTTAAAAATATTCTCAAAAGTGTCATAAAGCAACGCCCCATATATACAGCCACATATTCACTTTTAATGTAATGACTTCCTGTGAGGGAGGACCACTGTGAACAACTCTAACTAGGCAATAGGGCATTTCACACCCTGAACGACTGTTAATTTAACCATATAATTATGCAGGAACCATGACATAATCAGATCTTATAAAAGTTTTCTCCTGTACCAAAGAGAGCTTCGATTGCACTGTATACACACACAGGCCATTAACAAGTGCAGACTGTACTTGTCTCTCAATCAATTATTGATCCTCATCCTGCTTGTTTCCCAGTACTCACTTGCTTACTTTGTGCACTTATCCTCTTTCACTATTGACAGCAGTAATGAACAAACTCAATACAGTACTCCTGCTACCAGTATCGGCACTGCCCACTTAAAACATCAGCTGTGTAAAGGAATACACACAGGGTCTAGAAATGACTTGGTCCTGTTCCAGTTCAGGTTACTGAAACAAGCAGCTTAGTGACTAATTTCCAGCCTTTGCAACAGAGTAAGGGACAACGCTGTCAAAGAAGGGGGAAAAAAAGGACATTGATTTGGAAGCTGTCCTTTGGAAGCTGGCCAACATCACTACAGGCTATGGTGTGAACATCAAGGCTAGGGCTGCACAGAACTGGCTACACTGCTTCAGTCAGCAGACATGCAGCCGTTACACACCGAGAGGGGAGTGAAACAGGCAGGCACCAAAATAAGGACCCAAAATGTGACAATAAGCTTAAAATACATGTGACAATAGACTGTGACAAGGGAGAGAAATGATAAGAAAACATTCTCACCTGAAAAAACATTTTTAGAAATGAAAATATGTGGAACTAAACTAAGGACATACATGACTCACCATACATAAGCATGAAAAGAGTCAAGTAGTTCACAAGTGACCTCAATCTGCTTCCATTTACTACACAAACTGACTGATACATGCCAATCGACTAATATGGAATTATAGACAATAACATTACATAAACAATAAATACTGGATCATAATTACAATGATACCTGCACTTCTCTTAAGTAGTTCCTTAAACTATACTTCACTTGCCCTCACCATCCCACCATGTTGCTGCCAGGCAACATACATATTTAATAGGAGTGGGGGAAATATATACAGCATAGTACTGGAAAGTTCTGCCTAGAATTTTAATAATTTGCCAAATTATTGATATGTTATTATATAAAACTAAAGTAAGGTTTCTGATAGTGTATGTCCGTCTGGCTTCATGACAATCTCATTTTGCTGCAATAAAAATTAAAGTGAAAGAAGGAGGCTAAAAATGTAATAAATCGCAATATGTGTTATCATAGTACACAGCATACTGCAATTAATTTAAAATCACAGTCATACTGTATCATTATAGCATACTGGTGTTGTTTGGTGATTCTCATCCCAAATATTTAAATGTCTAATAACAAACATTATTCATAATTTACTTTTCATTCAAACAGATGCAAGTTATATTTTTGGATGGATGAATAAATAACAGGCTTATTATTGATTTACTCAGTCGTTCCTTCATTATTAACCTTTTCATTGTTGTGTATCAATTCAGTGTAAAGTGTGGAAAATAGGTTTGTTTGCAACGGAGGATTAAATATGAAGAATATACCCAATAGTATTTAAACAAACATAAATAAATAAATATTACAATCTAATCTGCATCTCAGGAACGTTGTGGAAACAGCTTTTTACCAGTTCGCAGGGCATGGAACATCTTGTATCCATTAGCTTTGATTGTGTTAGTCTGCCTCTGGTGAAGTATGTGCTGTTACCAGGTATGATAGAGTGCTGTGGAGATGTGTTGGTCTATGAGCTGGGAAAATACCTTGCTTTGCTAATCTACTGAGACCTGGCTGAGAATAGAGGTTTCTTCCTGTTTCTAGCAATGTGGCTGGCAACAAGCCATCAAGCCAGCAATTTACAAGCAGCTGTAGGTGTTACTTGTAAATGAAACCATTCCTGAAGGCACTGTGTAAAAAAATGTGTCAAACCGGCTATAAAATAATAAAAAATACACCAGGTCAACTTTTTAAAATGCACTTCCGAAAAATACCTTACACCTTCTTTTCCTCCATGACTTCATCCATGATGTAATTTCGCATGTACGCACAATACAGACCTACAAAAGCTTCTGTGAAGATATACAGCAGGACCGTGTCAAACAAAGACACCAAAAAGGGTTAAATATTCTGAAGGCAAATGTACAGCTGTCTGTCTGAGCAAACTGTGAATGTGACACCTCCTGGGGAACACATGTGCCCCCCGGCGAGTAAACGAAGCCAGGGTGCAACTGAGTGGAATCTGGATGTCAGAGGAAGTAACGGGGATGAGTAAGAGGAGGCGGAGTCTGCAGGCCCAAACAAACTCGGCAAACTTCATGAGTAGAAAGATGCAGATGGTCTCACTCTGTCTGTCTTAGTAGAATACAAAGCAAACAGACCTTTAATCCAGAGGAATGTCTCATATAACAGGGGGTAGCTTTATTGTGACATCTGAAATCTCACCTTTAGAGTGGACAATTTACAGGAACACCTCAGCACTTTAACCTCATCCCTATCACCTGCAACCACAGCATGTGGCGGATTAGCATAGACACCTAGTAAAAGAACTGAAACTTCTTCATTACCTGTCAGAAACGTAGCTGTAACATATTCCAGATTAGTGCTCCTTTTAAAGTCATATAAAGACATTAATCATTTCAACAAGACTTTTCTACAAGAATCAAACAAGAAAGCTGCACAGTCTCTAGAAAGGCAATTAGCGAATGTATAATATTTGCTTAGAAATAATTATTGGCTTTGAGACAGATGTCAGATTGCTGATAAGTGAAAGCAATGTTTCATGGTGTATTTATCATACTCCGGAAGAGCAGGAAATCTGGGCAATGCTTGGCTATTGTGCCATAAATTATCATTGAAATATTGCATTCATAACCCCACAGAAATAAATGTTACTTTCTAATAAAATCTAAATCCACACATGTCCCAGTTTTCCACATTTTACATACATTAGCATATCAAAATCAGCATAGGCAGATCTATAGTACTCTCCAGAAGTCAGAGACCACCCCGAATTTACGTAATTCCCAGTCAAAGCAGCAATTTTACAAATCAGGAACAAAATACAGAAAACATGTTATTAAAATTACACAGACCAGCTAAACTACTAAACTAAATCTAAGATATTTATATATTTAGGATATAGCAATAGCAAAATATAGATATTTTAAAAAGTTATACGTTTGTATAAATGTGTGTATATATATATATATACATATATACATACACACACACACACACACACACACACACACACACACACACACACACACACACACACACACACACACACACACACACACACACACACACACACACACACACACACACACACATACATACATACATACATACATACATACATATATATATATATATATATATATATATATATATATATATATATATATATATATACATATATATATATATAATATAAAAAGATAAGATACAGCTTGAGTTTACCGTTATTACAGCTACTATTCCTTTAAGGAGCATTGCCAAAGAAGTTACTGGGTTGAGCCTTCAAAGCTGCTTTCGTTTCCTGCTCATGGTCCGTGTAATCCCTGAAAACATTCAGTGATGTTGAGGTCTGGACTCTGGAAGTCAGTCTATTGTCATGAGGACACCAGCAGCTTGTTGTGAATTGTTTTCTTTTCTCAGTAACATCTGTTTCACAGCTACACGCCCTTTCATACCCATAGCGCTGAGTTTCTTTTCACAGTGGAATATTATAAAGCTTCATTTTCACCCAACCCAGTTTTGACTTTCCGCTTTCTTATCCACGTGAATTCTTCTATTTAACCTCCTCCTGAAAAATTAACAACTTGCACAAGGCCATTTTGGCTGGAAATGAAATAAATGGAGGATGGTCTCTGACTTTTGCACAGTACTATATGTACAAAACAGCCACAGTTCCCATATATGTGCATCCCTATTGCCACTGTAACGACTCTTTGTGCTCTACTTTAACACTGAAAAGTATTCCTTTAACAATAAACATGACAGGTTATCTACCACAGCAGCACACTAGCATACAGCTGTGTCTGCACACTGCGAGGCTCAGTTTGATAGTAGTAATACAACACCACTCCTCTCAATTAAAAGCATCTGCACGTGTGTCACTGCTGTCTAATGTGCTGCATTTATTTTCAGTATCAGCTTCTGCAGTTAGTGACAGACCGCTGCCTGTGGCTAAAAGGATAGAGTGGCCAGTCGCTTCACTGACTCCCATGAGAAAAGAGCTCTACACTGGACCACTGCCAAGCAAACAGTACTCTCCGTCTCTCTCCGCCTCCCTCCCGGTGACCTAGGTTCTTGTTAATACAGCCGAGTGGTAACTAACCGTATTTACTCTGGGGCTGTATGCAGGTTGGGATGCTTTCAATTTTGGACAAAACATCAACAAAGAAATGGAAAACTAAAAACGGCACATTGAATGGAAAAGAACAGGAATAGCCCAATAACCAACACTACCTAGACAACAGCTTCCTGTGGGCAGCGTCCTGTGACCACTGATGAAAGACTAGAGGATGACTGACACTCCGCACAGCAGCAGATGAGCCATTGTCTCTGATTTTACATCTACTAGATGGACCAGCAAAGTAGGAGCATCTAATAGAGTGGTCAGTGAGCGGACACAGTGTGTAAACACTCCAGCAGCACTGCTGTGTCTGATCCACTCACACCAGCTGAACACACACTAACACACTACAACATATCAGTGTCACTGCAGTGCTGAGAATGACCCACCACCCACATAATACCTTGTAGGGGTCCTGACCACTGAAGGACAAGGTAAAATGGGGTTAAGAAAGCATCCTGAGAAACAGAACAGCATCAGCATTGCCCTGCCGTTCAGGCAGATGCTGTAAGAAGCGTTTCAGCCTGGTCTGCAGTTCATCCAATAAAGACTATCTGCATATATTAGTCATTAAAGCACAATGAGAAAAAAGGTCATGTCTAAAGGACAGAGGGGATAGAAAACAAAGACAAAGAAGGTTCTGACTGGTCTTAGTTAACATAAAGCCACAGCACAATAACGGGAAAAGCAAGGCAAACTCTAGACACAAGCTCAAGCTGCTATAAAGGTATTTTAGGATGTATGTATTTTAAGAGAAAATCAGTTTAGATCATTAATAACTACACATGCACTTCACGCCAGCTCAGAGTCTGCAGTGCAGCCACAGGACGTGGCTCAGCAATCTCCACGTCTGAAAAGGGATATGACTAGTACAACGTACACGCCCATTTGAGATCAGTCACTTCTACCGAAGCTTTAGGAAAACGCAGGTGTGGGTACTAAAATAATTCAGTGCCATGAGAATTCCCAAGTATACTACCATATCACAGAATCGGGTGACATTTAACGAGGACCTGCTATGATTTTCCAGCTTTTCCACTTTTCTTTCGTGCATGCAAACGGTCTGCAAAAGTATAAAGCCCAAAGTACACGCCAGAGAGAGAAACTCACACACAGAAACCACTTTAAGCACCTCGTTGGAATTCCAGCCCTCTCCTCTGTTACAAGGTGCTGTCATCTCATAACACAATCCTTATTCCACCCGCCTATCTGTAAGCTTATCCGTAAGCTTGACCCGCCTATCTGTAAGCCACACAACACACACAGCAATCAAAAAAAAGAAAAGTGTGTTACACATGTACTGCACATCCGCACAATGCAATGTTGATGCTAAATTGATATTTTGTGCAGCCCTACATTACACTGATAGATAGATAGATAGATAGATAGATAGATAGATAGATAGATAGATAGATAGATAGATAGATAGATAGATAGATGACTGAGGAAGATATGTGGACAATAGCAGAGAACTTACTTACATCCTTTACCAAGTTTCAACTGAGACCGCTTAGAGTACTCAGCCAACGTTGCAATCAAAAGATTACCCCACCCAGGAAAGGGGTCCACAGCCACTGGAAATTTTCTTCCACATGCTGGATGCAGTTTCCACCAGCAAGATCCTCCAATATCTTGCATACTGCAGCTTTACGTTTTCACTGATTTCATTAATTAATACACGCTTCCTGCGTGCTGCTCCTCAGTGCTAAAAGAATGTCTCAGAAGTCTGAAAACATTTCCTAAATTCTCTTCTGCCTTTCGTAACTGTATAACAGCAGAAAGAAGCTTGTAAAGTACTGAACCTTTAATCAGACAGAAAGCAGATTTCCAGAATGGAAACGTACTGTTTGAACTGTTCTTTCAAATCACTCAAAAACACTTGGGGGCGGGGGGGCTTGAAAGAGGACCCTATCTAATGTTCTACTGCCTGACTACTGTCCAGACATATAAGCCTTCACACAAGATTCACAGGACTGGTTCAGCTTTTAACTTTAATGTGCCGTACAGCTGGAATGAATTCCAGACAAACACTAAAATGTAGTCATTACTTCTGCTAGAAGATTCGAACTCTGGTAGAGGACCACTTCACAGAGCACTGTAAATCCCGTTTATAAGATTGCACTTGTTTATAGTGTGTTTAATAGATCTGTACTTGTTTACTCTCTGTGTTTTGTTTATTACTTGTTTATACTGTTTGCATGAGGCTTTACACTTGCCCATTGCTACAGCTGCATCTGGGTTCCAGGCATAAGGAACATGTGTGATTTCAGCTTCACCCATCCGATAGCTGGCAATCTCCTCTCAACTCTCAGCTGATACGCTCTAGAAAAAAAGCAGACCATTCATTCTTTCACGTTTAAGCAGTCACCTGCCAGTCTGGCTGAACTTCAGTCCATTCTGCGGTTCAGTTGACATGCAACGCTCGGATGCCTTCTATTCGGCTTCCTGTTTTCCTGCATAAAGTGTAGCAAGTGGCAACACAGCCATGTGAGTTAAAGCAGAACCACATGCCTAGCTCTGTAATTAAGCTGGTGAGTGAGAAGATGAATGACTGCGCGTACATGTGTAGCTTCCCATAAAAACTGTACATATTTCAGATACTAAGCGCTGATGGCTGTTGAAGTGCCATCGCACCGCAAAGAGGCAGCTATCAAATCTTCTTTGAGGATTTCTCAAAGAGCAAAACAACAGACGCTCAGCGACCAACACTAGAACTCCTCCTTTCGTGCCACATTAGTCAGCATACGAGCAAGCTAAAAAATAAATAAATAAATGGAGCCATGGCAGAGCGGGGAAGGCCAGAACGACCACTGTATGACTAACACAGGCCTAATAATAAAAGGTCTTACGTGACATTTTTTCCACAGATTATTTTGAAGCCAGAACAGATGTTTCAAACAAATGAGTTTGTTTTGCTTTAACTGAGGGGGCCAGGTGATCGCTGGTGATAAACTGACCCCAGAGCCAGAAGGTCACACACATGGACGGTCAGAGTGGTGCAGCGTTGAGAACACCCAGAAGCCCCCTGGTCTGCTCAACAGTAGTTTTGGGGCAGACTCCAGTGGACAATGTTTTGAGAGGCTCAAAGCGAAGGAGGCGAAAAAGGCCAACAAATAAAGCAAATCTGTTCTCCCTTAGGAACCAAAGGAAAGGTTTCACTAACCTGGCAAGCCAGACCACACTATACGAGTTCAGACAGTGCGGGAAATCAGGACCTCACACAGAATCCCGTCATGAAACTAAATATGCCTGCAGGTGCACAGCGATTGGTTTACACAATGCCTTACCTGAAGAGGCTTATTCTGGCTTTCAGCACAGTACAATGCGCAGACAATGGACAACTAGAATTCAGGAGCCGCAGCAGGAACGCGACAAAGACGGCTGAATATTCAGATATTGTGACGACCAAACAAAAGACTGCAACTTGATCCAACTTGAAACCAACACTTTGCCAGTTGCCCTGTGACTTAATCATGGTTCAGAAAGGTGAATATGGAGGACTTCAGTACTCTTCAGACAGGATCAGTTTTACATAGGACGGTGGGGTAATGCCAGTGTACCACAGGACATCCACAGGACTCAGCTACTCTGGCTCCAGTGCCTCTACTATTAGAACAGTCATTAACAGTAAGCTTCACCACACAGGGATTCTGAGTTGTACACTCCAGGTAGGACAGTACATATCAGCCTAAACACAACTTGAGTGCATCCATGGTTAAGGACTTCCTTGTCCACAGAATATGAAAAACTACTTCCTAACATATCAATAAGCACAGTATTAATATAAGCTATATTAAGCTATGACCTATATTAATATAACCTATAAATATATGGGTTTCTATACAGTTTGTTTTAAAGGAGATAAGTCATTAGGTACACGTTCATTTTCCAGCATCAAGACACAATCAGGAAACAGTTAACAGAAAATTACAGAGGGCTATCCACTCCACTGCTACTTTAACTACTCCATCCCTCTAGTCTTAAACCAACAAGTTACCGATAGCAACTACCCAAACTCACCTCAGCTGCCTCACAGGCTTCTGTCTCATTGAAATTCTACGACAACCCACTTAAATCAGAAACAGGAAAGTCATAAGAAACTAAATGAAAAAACTGGAGTGCTAAAAATGATTAAAGGATACAGAGAAAATGGGACTTATAATAACTGTGCAAGACCTGGCAGAGCACCGTTAGGTAAACACTACTTTCACTACTTAGCTTTCATCTTTAAGAGGGAGGAGAAATTAAGCTTCACTCTCGCTTCCTCTCTAAAACCATGTTCCGTCTTCCACTATGAGAGACAACTCCACACTACGGGCCTGAAACTTCTACGTCTGAAGTTTGGAGGTGAGAAAAAATATTCCAGCAGATTTCACCAGAAGTCTTCCCAGCAAAAAGAAACCTACAAGCTATAAAAGTCAAAAATGAGAGGACACACTAAACACACACTAATCTATATAATTAGTTTAAGGCATTATTTATGAATATATTTGTTAAGTGTATTTATTACCCATTTCCCAATGCTAAAATATTACAGTAATGATTAAAATGTTTTTAAAAAATTACAATAAATCTATCTATCTATCTATCTATCTATCTATCTATCTATCTATCTATCTATCTATCTATCTATCTAATCTATCCTATCTATCTATGCATGCCCCTGCTTGATTCCTTGTAGAGTCTTGTATGGTCCCATAGGATGGTTGGTGTGAAGATACTACACAAACATGTTGGGACACATCTACACAGAGGAAAGCGCACTGCTCTGAAGTGACGCGTACAGAGGCCCTCTTTTTCTTCTTCTAAGCCCCATGACACTTGTCTGGCTAGGCAGAGGTCTGCCAAGAGCTAACTATTTTCAGATATGGTAGGGTTCAGAAAAGCGACCAGGACGAGAAACAACATGTTCTGTCTGGTCATGCTGCGGTTCTGGGTTTAGCCACACTGTCCATTCTTTCCCCCGCGTCCACATGGTTGAGATTACCATCAGAATGCCTCGTTCTCGGGTCAATGAAGATATGAAAACAATCCGTATCCTTTGTGATGGAAAGTTCTGCCCATCTCTGTTTCCATTTGTCTCCATGAGATTGCGCTTCGTTAACAACAAGGCAATTGGGACTAAAATAAGCAGAGTCAGACGCAGCTGCGCATCAGGGCTCTCGTAATTTAACACTTCAGCACCTACTTAACTCCTTTCTGAAGTCTGGTGGCAATTAATTATATGGAGCAAAAAAGGTCATGCCAGGCTCTGGAGCTGCATGTGCTGCTTTTTCCCCCGCATGAAACAAATAAGCAAATTACCAGATAACCACTTATCATCACAGCCTGGCAAATCAATGGAGAAACAAGGCTCTTCCCATCGATTTACCTCATCCGGATTCTCGGGGCAGACACAAAGACGATAATGGCTTGACTACACTGCCGGAGAGCGGGAAAAGGTTTTAACTGGGTTTTTGATGCACGAATCGGCTTCGCGAATGGCCGCAAACTGTTTTGTAATCGCGGGTGAAAAGCGACAGAGGAGGCAGTTTTCATTGTTCATGTGCTTTTCCTTCCACACAGTGCACTAAAAAAGATGACATCACCTCCAGTGAGATCACAAGGCTCTGCTCCCTCACTCCATTGGCTGCTGCACAGCAGTTCTAGGTACACAAAGCTTTACCATTCCCAACAGTCTAACAGGAAGCACAGTCACAGGCGTTATTAAAGAACGCAGGCAAATTAATCAAACAATGGCCAGAGAGAGCACAGCCAGGCCACGCTACAGAAGGGCACATTGACTTGCAAATCCACTCTGCCACAGCCCCGGAACTGGCAGTCCTGCTTTTTCCTAAAAGGCAAAATTGCTGAGTCTGTGTGTAAGCACCTGATCCAAAGCACCACACGGTATATTGTAGGACTATTATCATCCCGGTATTAATCTTTACCGTATGAAAACTGTATTAGGCTAATTCAGTATATCTATTGCATTTGACTTAGCAAGGCTAATTAGGTATGCACTAGCACTAGTTGTGAGCGACACCACATGCACATCTGCTTTTCAGAAATGAGGTGAGACTGATGTGATGCCAGACCACAGCATTAGCAGAAAGGATTGGATATCTAAGGGAATACAATCACCAACCTGATCCAATTCTGTAACAAATCCAACCTGAAATAGTGAAATAGTGCACATTCACTCCATGTGATGTCATGCTGTTATCAGTACACTTCTTCCTGTGGGGTAGTAGACTCTTGATAGCCTACCTTAAATAATCTATCATCTATTACGCTCTTCCCTCAGTATGTTTTCAGAAGGTGATAGCGGGATCCTGCTACAGGCCCTACCCCTACAAGCAGACAATATGGACCCCTAGAGTGTGTTATGTAGCTTTTTGTGCATGTAAACGGTCTACAGAGTTATAAAACCTAAAGTACACATCAGACAGAGAAACACTCTCCCACAGAAACCGGTTCTCTCAGAGGCTGAAACTGGAATTCCAGCCCTTTCCTCTGTTATAAGGTGACATCATCTTGTAACAAAGCCCTTATTTCACGCCCACTAAGAAGCTGGCCACACCCCCGCACAATGCAGAGAGCTTACGAAGTAAATGCTTACCACTCTGAAGCATCCTGCCCCAGTCTAGCTTGTGAAGGTGGATCGGGTCCACCAGTTAGTTCAACCTCACTTTTAGGAACAGGCTCTGACTTAAACTAACATGGCAGCCATGGACGCCACTGTAAGAACAGCCGCAGCGGGGATGCCACTCTGGCAGCTGACCAGTCAGAAAATAGTGGGAGAGCTAACCAATCACAGCACGTTAGGCTCATCTATTCTAGTAGACCCCATTAAAAATGAGCCCAGTTTTTTTTCCGAAAGTGATAGCGGGATCCTGCTACAAGCTCTACCCCTACAAGCAGACAATATGGACTGTGTTATGAGATGACGTCACCTCGTAACAGAGGACAGGCCTGAAATGAGGTGTTTCAGGCAGCTGAGCAAAGTGAATTCTGTGGGAGAGATTTTCGTGTGTAGTATGAGCTTGATAACATTACAGACTGTTCACATGCCCAGACATCTACATACCACACTAAAGAAAAGAGAAGAACAAACAGAAAAGCTAACAGATGCTTAACAGAACATAAGAACAAGAACATAAGAAGTTTAGCGTATTGATCAGTATCATGGCATGTGTATCTAATCATGCCACATTTAATTCATCATTAAAAAACAGAGTTGATTTATTATAAGCTAAAGTAACATCTGGGAACGTTTTGTCTTTGGTTCGTCTTTGTCAGTACTATGCAGATCTTCCAATGGATCATCAAAAAGGGGTCTGCGGTTCAGTCAAAAGCCACAACCCACCTTCTGAAACACTTTCCCCATTCTATTTAAAATTATGCAAAACCATAAAGCGATAAACCATAGAGGCCATATATACTCACCTGTATTCTAGCACTCCCTAATAAACAAAACGTCTATCAGTCATCCCTTAAGGCCAAATTGTTCTTTAACAATAACAATAGTTTAATTGCGGACCAGACAAGTTTGCTGGGCATTCTTTAACATTGCCATATAAAGACATATGCCACAACGGTAATGCTGTTCTCTGTGGGAGTAGCAATGTTATGCTAGTGGCAAGATAACCGTGGCCCATATTCATCGTTCCCCCGGGACTGGGGTTAATACTACTTATGGCAGCTTTAGCTTAAGCATTACAAAAAAGGGCATCTGATGAAGATGGACTCACCATACTTACATTCTCCTTAAAAATTCTGGATTGAAACCTGGACTATTTCCTAAATAACTGTAACAGAACTGAACTGGTGTGTTACAGCTGTAGCCATTTTCGCCAGTAATGAAAGGACAACAATTTGGTAAAAAAAAAAAATAATAATAATCAACAGCCTTGGTAAATTTACACTAGTTTTCTTGAATCATAAGATGTGTGGTGTGCACAGGAAGATTTAGAATTTTTTCCTATTGCATGCACAAATTTTGGTCCCTCCCGAGAAACTCTTGGCCCATTATTCAACATTTAAGATGCCAAAATACCAGAGACAGCTGCAGGTTCAAAAGCTCGAAGCCTTCCTCTGAGCACTGCATCCTTGGTCTATCAAAAAACACTCCACTTCAGCATAACATCTAATTATCAGCCAAGAGATTACTGCTGCAGGTGAAACTATAGAGCACCGTGCAGCATTTCAAAACTCTTTAGTAGCACTTTTGCACATAAAGCACTTTTTTCCTATTTCTTTTCTTCTTAAAAGAAGTTATTTAAGCATTCTTTAGAAACGGTAATGGTTCTACACAGAACCATACGCACTACAAGAACCACTCACAGGTTTAAACGGTTTTTGGATGGTGAAATGTTTATATATAGAATTTTTTGAAAAATGGTTCTATATAGCACCAAAAAGGTTCTGCTATTCCTTTAATGTAAAGCTTTTAACAACAAGAAACCCATTTGTGGTACAATATAGAGCTCTATACACATACAACACATTCCCATCCATCTGAGAAACCATTTCATGATGAAATAAACTATTTGCGGATGAATAGGTTCTGTACATTTCTTGATAGAACCCTTAAAGAACCATCTTTTGTTAAGAGTGTAGTATTTTCCACAGTGTCTACACAATAACACACACCAGTGGTTATACGTATAAACACACTACTGAAGGAATTAGCAGCTCTTCTGTTTTGGGCAACAATATTACTAAAATGTGATTCCTTTTAACCTAAATTAGGGCTTTTGTGGTCACAAATGTTTTATCTAACCAGCCAAGTGGCGGGCTAATGGAAAATTCACTGATAAATGCATGCACAATTCGGTTCAGTCATGAACTATGTGCAAAAGCATTCCTCTGTATTCATTCCTCTTTACGCCCCAGTCTAAAATGCAGGAAACCCCAAGACGCTCTAGGGATGCAGAAGCAGATTCCTGCCTCTCCAGGCCTTTCCCAGAAGAACGCCTGCCTTTAAATAGAGCGCTACACCTAAATTAGGGACTTTAAAAACAGCACAGAGCCCTGGGAACAATGGATTTTCCCATCGATTCATTGGATGCAGATGTTAGGCCTGCCCTGAAACTTTGTTCTCTCCCAGTGAATGGGAGCCATCATCAGCATGCAAGGCAGGTGCCTGAACCAGGGATGAGTGTAAAGCACTAAAATGCAAGTCATGCTCCTCACACAGGAAGAAGAAGAATACTCAGCCGCAATCTGTTGGCCACTTAACGCTGACTCGAAACCTCTGAGGTAAACGTTTTATCTGTGCTACTACGCAATATGACATGAAAGGTGTTTAACAGCTGGCTCCGATGCGCACACAGTGTTGCTTTGTTCCAAACACGCAGTTAATATAATCCAAACTGAAATCAAGTGGAGATGGTATCAGACTGATTCTGGCTAAAATGAAAAGGTGCTG
This sequence comes from Prochilodus magdalenae, assembly GCA_024036415.1. Taxonomy (NCBI): domain Eukaryota; kingdom Metazoa; phylum Chordata; class Actinopteri; order Characiformes; family Prochilodontidae; genus Prochilodus; species Prochilodus magdalenae. Next base: position 56,324 of record JAMWET010005449.1, on the reverse strand, counting down.
GAGAATCAGCAGGAGGCCCTGAAAGCTGCTGATGCTGCCAATTTTAAAATGACATGCAGTATTTATCCTGAAACTGATCAGGGCTAGCTCTACGTGCGGAGAGCCTGAGCAAGAACCTCAAGCAAAAGGTGTGGAAAAAAGTCGACTGATAGGCCACTTCACTGATATTCAGAGGTGGGTGATACGGCAGGCGAATAATATCACTGCTAGCCATTCTCGCGATATGCATCACCATATTTACCGTTTGAGGTTTGACAAGGTAGAGAAGTTCTACATTCATCATTCATACATCTGCACAGAGCTAAAAACAATTAAAGGAGCAATGTAAAAAACTGACACAACCAAGGTCGGAATCAAACTTCATCCCTTTACTAACCAAGAGCATCTCCAGCGGTGGAAAGCAACACTAATGTTAGCTCTTGTTGTTGTTTTTTTTATTTCCCACCAAATGTACCAATAGCATATGGCCACAGTTGCTTGCCAGGAGCTTTAGACACTGTTGCGTTTACTGTTACTTTCATTAGCTATGTGTCCTTAAATTATCCAACCAGAAGTAGAACCTTCAACATTACAAACAAGAGATTACAAAACACTGTTAAAGCAGAACTACTTCATCCTTTTTTATATTGAACTAATTCAACTCGACACTACTGTGACTCATCATCACCTCGAGATACAAAGTTGTATTTCAGACAGGATGGGCTGGGGCTAGCTGGTTAGCATGCCAACTTCTGTAGACACCTCTGCGACACAATATGCCTTTTTGTCTTTGACATACCATCAAATATTATTTGTTCACATTCTGTTGATGATTTCAGCTAATGTTTTAAACAAAAAATTACATATTGCTCCTTTAAACAGGGCTAATTAAGTCTTTCAAGTGACTGTAGAGAGCACTGGCTGACGTATTTAAAGGTTTTAGCTAAAATATAGAGACTTACATGAATCAATAGTCACATAATATATTATAAATGTCCAATATCATATCAAATATATATTAATAACACTATTACACACTTTGTAAAAGTGTCCAATGCCATCCAATGTATTATACATATTTTGTCCAATAAGAATGTCCCTCAGCTCTTATGTGGACAAGCTTGACTTACGTTATCTGGCTAAACCAAGATTTGTGGAATACCTGCCTGGGTACTGTTTAACCTCAGCTGCCCCTGAACAGACCCTTATCCATAAACTGGCTAATGAAAAAGCCTCAAAAACACTTCCCCTGCAAAAACAAACAAACAAACAAACAAAATTCGAACAACAAAATTCTGATACGTGACTGAAACTGCTTCTTTAAGAAAACAAACACCACCAAATATAACAATAAAAAACTTTTATAAAAACAATCACTAGAGCCCCAGAAGAGACCCCTTAAACCAACTCCTGACAGTTAACCCTAAAGTACTCTTCTGACCCCTCAGACGACCAGGAGTTAACCCCGGGCCATTTGTCTTCCTGAACATATAAGGTGGCCTGTGCTCGGAGGAAGGTAAGAGTGAAAGAGGAGGGTCGTACAGTGAAATAGCCAGAGAGCTAGTAAAGCTCCACAGCAGTACAGAGGGACTGCAGATAGCTTTAGCTCTGTCCAGCTAACCTGGGCTCATTCCCCACAACACGAACACAACCAGGCTCACAGCGAAGCGGCAGAGAGACTATCACTTCAAACTCTCTCCTTCTCTCTCTCTCTCTCAGAGATCAGGCTACCTCAGCACTACGGCGGTGAGGGGAAACTGGGCCCAGGTTAGTCAACAAAACTGGTCACACCTGAAATAACCATTCTCACAGCAACACAACTTGACAACCGTCTGAAACAGCACTTCAGTGGTCTGTGCTGGTGGCAGTGTCTCGAAAACACACCGGACTGAGCAGATCTGGTTAGTCTACTGTCGACGAAACGTTTTCATGCTGGGATTTTTTTTTTTTTTTTTGGAGGGGAAACAGCCGAGCCCTCATTCCGCAGTGGAACTCCCCAACACACACACACACACACACACACACACACACACACACACACACACACACACACACACACACACACACACACACAGGATCTGTGTTCCTCTGGAAGAGAGAAAGCTCGTGTCGGCTCTGGTGAATCTACTCACAGCGTGACTGTTTCCCATAAAACAGCCTCAGTTTGAGAAGCAGCATCAGGGGGAAGGGGGCTGTACTCCACTCACCTTTCCCCGCGCCCCTCTTCTCCTTCTTCAGCCGCTGCCTGCTCGCATGATCAAAATACTAAGCAGCGTTTTCCCCGCCGTTCCGTCTTCCAGCAGGAGAAACCCCGGAGAAGCCAGCGTGCTCCCCCAAGAATGGACCTCCTCCTGCTCCGCCGCCGCCGCACGCGCTCAATCCCGTTATCTCGCTCGGGTGGGAGCTGAAAGTTTGCTTCAAAGTTGCGACTCCGTCCAGCTGCACGGCGCGATCGCTGAAGCGGTGAGATCACTGCGATCCTCTGAATCCTCCCCCTGCCGGAGTCTCGCGAGAAGCGGATCGGACCGTGACATGGGGGAGAGAAAGCGCGATACTATGGAAAAAAGCACGGTACATCATCCGAGGGGCTTGGGTTTCATCAACGACCCTCTAAAACATGCTTTGATTTTTCTCACTTACTTACTTTTAGGAATGCACCCCCCTGCCCCGCCCCCAAAGCCCACCCCGCCGGTGCGGCATGTGATATGCATGAGCGTGTGATCAACTTGCAAATTGCACGGAATGAACACGTCATGCTACGGTGCTGTGCACTTGTTCACCAGTAGTTCACCAGTGGGTGTGGTAGCGATAAGCTTACAACTAATGACAGAACAAGCGCCTCAACCTCCAGCAAATTCGGATCTGCCCATCACTGGATCACTCGCACTAAAGCTAAGGAAGCTATCAGCTGGGAAACTTGGGAAAGTTCCTGTTTCCCTGGACTGGTCCTGGAGCCCATCTATCCTGCACACTTTAGTGCTTTCCTGGCCTTGAATAGCCCATAACTAACAAATCAACAAATTTACTATTCAGTCTGTTTCCTGAGTTCAACAGGATGTGATAGATGGCAACAACACTAAGCTATGCAATAGAGGAGGTAGCTCCTGGACCAGGGTTCAAAACCTGTGCTCTATGGTCCTAGGGGCCTCCTTCAGGGACTTTTACATTGCATAAAATGTCAAGGATTTGGCTTCGTGTTCATGTCCACATTTGCTGTGTTTGTCCCTTACAGGCCGTCTCAGCCCTGTACATGTTCTGGGCACCCGATCAGTAGCTTGATTTTTGACTAAACTGCGGACAGGTAGCTACCTATCTACAGGTACAGGTGGCTGTCATGATTTAAGCAGATTGATGTCAGTTCGGGTATGGAAGTTGATCTTCTCAGTGATCATGTTAAAGCGCTGCCTAGGCATATCAGCAACAGCCCACTTTTCCCAAACTAATGTCAAACCACGGAGGGAAATCTGAATCAATGAAACCTATTTTTGTGTGGAAATAATCTGACAGATGTAATAAAAAAAAAAAAACTCCGATAAGAAACTTGTAAAGGTGGTTAGATTCCTGGACATTATATATGCATTGGAATGAATGGAATTAATTCTCAGAAAACAAAAACACAGACAATCCCGGGAAATTCTGGACAGGGGACAACCCTACTCCTGCCTCCAGTGTCCTTTTCGTGGAAAGCAGTGGGCTCCTAGGAGTGGAGTTATGGAAAAGGGAGTTATGATATCATTGAAATTTGGGAAGAAAGGACCTGGCTTTTTTTATACTCATCTCTACCACCTTCCGTTTCCTGTGACAAAGATTTTCCACCTCGTCTCCTCCCTGTTATCTCTCAGTCCTACCTCTGTTCATCAAAAGCTGGGATGTACCCTGATCTCCAGGCTCTCCGAATTTTAGGTGCCCCCCTAGGTGCCGAGTAGCAGCTTTTAGGCACCATAGTTTGTGTGTACAATATATGAGAATAGGCAGCTCATATCATTTATAATCAAACTATGACTGAGCTGCATTCATCTGAGTGAATATAACCTAATATGCATGTGGGTAATGCTCCTGATTCGGTTCTCATTTTTATCTGTCACGTATTAATAATCAGAGGCTTCTCAAAATCTGACCTAAGTGACGCAGGTTTGTCTGCACTGAGTTTAGGACAAAACCCCGGAAACCAAGGAGACTGCCTAGCAGTCTTCATGACCACTGGAGCATCCATCCAGCCGAGCCAGGAGCTCTAAAGGTGTCTCTAACTGTAAATATAAAAAGCTGATATAGGCAATACGGCTGTTCTGGTTGCTGACCAGACCAGACCCCACAAAAGCAGCACAAACATTTGATTATTAATATCTAACACCAGCAACATGCCTTTAAAGTCAAAGTGTGTAATCTTATATACCCCTCTGAATTTCCTTCTTACGAATATGAATTCTGTTATGAATAGAATGGTCACAGATATGAACACATGCAAATCATTTGTGTTGGAACATAATCTCCAACACTGTACCTTTACGATAAAATCTACAGTGTTCTAAAAGGGTTCCACTTTTTTATGGACCAAAATGATCATAATTGATTCTTGCATGCCCATCCTCCAACCTCTCTTCATCTCTTCATCAAGAGCTCTGTTCTAAATCGGCTGCCCTGTATTATGTCTCATTCAGGAAGCACTTGGAGCAAAAACACTTCGTTGTGAATGGACAGAGCTAAGCAGCAGTGAAGATACATGTCTGAGTGAACAGGTTCGGTTGCCAACACAGAAACAGTGTGTTCAAAGTGGGCTGGATTAGGAGTATCGTTTCCATATATACACTTTGCAGAATGGGTAGTGAATTCCTTTATTATTTTAATAAAAGTGAAGAAATATTCTGGGTGTTTTTTTACCCAACCCAGATCCTTTAACCTTGAATTGAGCTTAATGCAACAGTTACTCATTTTTGACTATTCATCATAGTCCATTCATAGTCCATTCATTATGACGTGCCCATAAAGTGTGAAAAAAAATCAATAAACAAAATTAAAAACAAAGATGCAAAGTTTTATCCTGCATATGCCGTGCTCCGAGCTGAAAGGTCATTAAGGATTTGTAGAAGTGTAGATATGTAGTGTATATAAGTACGTATGAAAGGCCCGAGAGAAGAAGGAAGAGGCCTCATTATTAGTGTTACTATATAATAACCTTTATTGCTCTAACCTTAAAAAAGCCTTTTCGGTTTGACGTGAAAGAGGCTGTCAGTCAGTCCCACATAATCGAGAAGCTCTACTGTGGACCTACTTGTTTTGGAGAGGCAGTGAAGAGACTGAGAAAGATAAGCAAATAGAGAGAGAGTGTGTGAGAGAGAGAGAGAGAGAGGAATGAGGGATGGAATGTGAATCGCAGACAAAGATTAGGTAACCCTGATCATGTGATAGCTTGCTCTGGACAGAAAGGAGACAACAACTATCAGACTGAAAGACAGAGAAAATCCTCAAGATGTTTCTTCAGGTGTCCAGCCAAAAGCGTATCTAAGCACACACTGAGGTCACTCTCTGTCTTTGCCCAGAGACAGAAAAGAGCTCAGACAACGGGTTTCATGTTACGTTATTAACTGATAGGAACTGTGCACCATAACAACTTACTGCAGATCAACAAGCTTTGAGAAATGATATAACCCATACAACAGCAGACTGCCAGCAAAACTACTGGCTGTGAATAACAGAGAAAGAGAAAGTGGGAAATGTGGGCTGAAAGGTGCCGTTAAAGCACTTACCAGCAGTGAAGTGCCTCAGAGAGACAAGAGGGAGGTGAATGTAAATGTAATGAACAGTTCCTCACCTCAGAAAGACTTCCCATTCCTTCAGTCAACAGAAGAAAGGAGAGGCATCAGACATGTCATTTGCACCATGCCTGAGGAAACTAGCCTCAGGAGCGCCCTCTAATGGACAGAACGGATTATCAACCAATGAACTCATTTCGGTTGTTTGGAGAGGTGGCAGGTAACTTCGTTACTGTAAGTGGTTATTTTGGGTGTCTGTACGTCACTTTTTTTTGACACCTAATACTTTTTACTTTTACTCTCTACATTATAAAAGATCATTCTGCACTTTTTACTCACTACATTTTAAAAATCAGTCATATTAATTTTGATTTATTTTTCTCTACATATAATTTAGTATTTTTAAAATCAGGCTATATCAGCATAGAAAGGGGAGCGGAGGGAACTGCTACTTTCACTGTTTGCAGGCTGGGAAATAGACTACAACAGACCGAAAAACTGAGTCTCCAGAGCTGGTGATGCAGGGACAAAGCAGAGGTTAAACCATCCAGTCATATAAGGGTTGATGGAGGGAGTGAATTCAGAGTGATTGAATCAGTGAACTCTTAAAAAAATGAGTGGTTGGCTAAAGTCTTGTTCGTCTTATTAAGAAGTTGATGTTTTCGCTTCATATATACAGTTTATATTCGCCTTTTCCAGTCCACCTTAAGTGATGGAGAAGTTGCCTTAATGGTGCGCCAACAGCAGAATGTATCTGCAGCGTGATGTAAAGTGGAAAGGTCATTCGAAACAACAGTTACTACAAAGGGAGCAAATTTCAGCTTCAGCTGCTCTTCCACAACGTTCTGTAAAAACACAGTATGTTGTGGGTTTTGTTCCTTGTATCGCTTCTTTGAAGGGTTTATGGAGACCCATCTCATGAAGGAAACTGAGAGTGTCCATGCAGGACGTAGAGGAAAGGTTTTGTGAGCAGGTGCTGTCACATCTTTTCTTACTCGCCTCCTTCAAAATGTCGATTACACGTTGAGCATTTGAACTATTTAAGCCATTGGAAAAGAGCTAACTCTTGGTTACCCTTGGTAATGAAGGATGTTGTTTGAACTAAGTACCATTATAAGTAAAAGATGTAAGTTGTGCTTCACTTGGTAGTGAAGAACCTGAGTGTCTCTGCCACCTCTGGTTGTTTAGTAGGTCTGCCTACCACCTACTTTACTAAAGAGGGCCCAGTTACCCAAAATCGCCTTAGTGTTAGGACCATGTTAAGGAAAGTCATCTTTATGCTGAGGTGCTTTTGGAAAGCACAGCTAAATAATTCATGTTAATCTGAACAATTGATCATTTGTAATTTGCAGTGTGGTGCAAATCCCCCTGTGTGCGAAGGATCCCCCTGGTATTTGGAGGGGTCCTCTACTTATTAATTGAGACCCCGATCTCCAGTTCTGCCTTTGGTTTAAGAAACAAGTAACACTTTACTCCTTTCACCAGATTTTGGACAGATTAGGCAGATTTTTGCCAGTTTGCTGGGCATATTTGCAGTTGCCAGACTATGAAGGACCAAACGGGTGAACCAGTCGGCTACAGCACCACCCTGAGGCAGACCAGTGCTGCAGCTCTAGTTAGTAAAAAATACCAAAGACAGAAGCTCATCAGGGACCCCCAGAGCTGGTTGTTCTGTTTCCTGAAGGACCCTCCCTTTCACATTGTTTTTTATTTTTATTTTAAGGGGAATTCCACAGATTCCACCTAATTCTTTGGTTGAGATGTAACCAAGGTCTTCCAGGATGGTTTGTTGTGAAGTGGTTTATTACCCTGATTTCTTTACAGTGCTGGTGTCTTTTTGTATTCGCAACGACCAGTGAGCATGCTCATGTCTTCAGAGTTGTGATGAGTTCACAGGATGCTGAAAATGGTTAAGTAATGGTCAGGCTGTGAAAGAAATGAGTTCACTTGGACCCATTTTTCAAAACTAACATTGAACAGTAGCTGAGTCATCAGGCAGTGTATTTGTAACCTTTTAGCAATAGCTTTCCGTGATACAGCAAAAAGAGGCATTACATCCTCAGACATCTGGTTCCTATTACCACCACTGTGAACAATTCTGACTAGGTAGGTTTCTTCAGAATGGAGCAATGCACAGTAACCCACTCTGAATGACTGTTTCAGTTTTAACAGTGTAATTCTTTAGAAATTCACAACAAGTGGTGTAATTGTCTTTTCAACTCATTACCCACACTCCAGTGCCTGTATGCTCAGTCTATCAGTGTGTTAAAAAATATTCCATCTCAAAGCAAGATCAATGTTGTTGACCTTTTATTTTTCATTAAGCCTTTCAGCAGGTCGCTGTTAGCGTCCTCTACGTTTCTTTTATCTTTACACCATCTCAGTTGATACCCCTTTGAAGTTTAGAGTATCGCCTTCATCAAGTAAAATAAGAGAAGGTAGAGGCTGCCACAGTGGTGCCAACATTAGAGGAAATACACTGTGAGGCAGAGTTTAGACGAGGCGGCTGTTTTGATTAGTTCTTTGTCAGCCTCAGTAACCTTTGAATGTCGGGTTCAATGGCAATGGTCTCAAACTTCTTGCTGTATCTTTTGAACGGCTCGCCTTCAGGACCAATGAGGAACTTCTCAAAGTTCCATGAGATATCAGTCCGACTGACAGGGCTCCAGACGAGGAATTTGGGGTCCTGCATGAAGGAGATCGGGTCATCGTCAGGGTACGGGAGTTTGTCTTTCAAGTAGGCGAAGACAGGATGAGTGTTGGCTCCATTCACGTCGCACTTCTCAAATATGGTGAAGCCGGGCTCGTAGCCTCCCCCTGGGCGCACATGCTTTAAGGAGTTCAGGATTTCTCCATTTGTACAGTTTTCCTGCAGGGTGAGGTCACAGAGAGTAATCATGGAAATGCTTCATCAGGATAAATATTCCATAAACATATGCATAAATACAAAGTCATGTTTTACATAATCTCTCTTGTTCAATAATGGATCTGGTGTGCTTGTGACAGCACGGCCTGTCTACTGATGAGTAAGAGAGCCCCCTCAGAGGTGTAGACTGCTGAATGAGGTTCTAATCAATACTGGTATCACCAACTCTACAATCCTAAACTCCGTACTCTATATCTGGAGTACTTTTGCTTTTTAGCAATACAACTGGCACAGTCCAACTAACACATCTACTAAAGTTTCCTATAGAAGACCTTGATTACATAAATCAGGGCTAGCAATGTACTCCTGCTGGAGCTCTCCGAACACAGAGCTGTAAACCACCCATCACCAAGTAGAACTGACAATTTATTACTTGTCCCACCAACCTGGTAGCCAAACTGGTTACAGGGGAAACCCAGGACCACCAGCCGGTGCGGGTACCTGCTCTGGAGCTGGTTGAGCTGGCTGTAGTCCCGGGAGGTCGTTCCTCAGAGGGATGCCACATTTTCAATAAGCACCACTCGTCCTCGGAAGACATTAAAATCGACTGATTCTCCCTCCAGCGTAGTAGCACGCAGATCATAAAACGTCTTGGCTATGAAGGTCATGGTCCAAGTTTGCCACTGCCTGGATGTGTGTCTTCTTTCCAACGGTCATTCACGTCGTCCTTGTAACCTGGCTTCGACTATAAAGGTTGGGTGTCAAATGACTCCGAAGAAAGCAGATATACAAAGTGATACATGATACATCCATGAGGTGAAACGCCAGAGGTAGGCCATCTCAGGTTTAAATGTGTAAACCTGCACCAGTCTTTACACACCAGCTAGTATTTTCTATGAAAGGAAAATGAAATATGCCTGAAAAGAAGCTGATATTGATCTGAAACTGCTGAAAACTGGTCAGAAATTGTCAGAGCTGGAGCTTACAGCACACAGAATATACCTGAACAACCAGGAAACAATCTGGATGGGAAAATCTCATTTTTATGAAAGTGTACATTATACATCTACTATCATATACAGATACACATACACATATACAATATGTGAGACCATCCTTTATTTATATCACTTCCAGTCAAAGAAGCTAAGCTTTTTCAGCATTAGATGAGCGAAAATGACACAAAAACGTCAATAACTATTAGATTTACTACGATTTTCAGCATTTTGTGACGTTTGCCTCCTACAGCTTGCCATGAGATGTGTGCTTAAAAATGTTCAGGAATATTTTTAGACACATCAAAGTTTAGACTTAGATGTTGGCTCTATTGTGGTTGCAGTAATCCCACACACTTTCAGTGATGTTGAAGTCTGGACTCTGGAGTGGTCAGTCCATTGTTCCGAAAACACCTGCAACTTCACCGCTTGATTTTCAAGATTCCAACTGTATACAACTACACATCCTTTAGGACCCATAGCACAGAGTTGTGGCAGAGAAAGCATAGACAGAACTAAAGACCGTCTCAAAGATGAAGGCATTAAGTATTGTCTACCGGGTTTTGTACGGTTGTTAAGAGGCCACTTTTCTATATATCTTTAAATTCTTTTCATTTGGAAACTCCTGCTTTTGCACTCAGTTTTTTTATTTGACTTATCTTACATTTAATCCATAGGTATCTCTGGAGATCAGGAGTTTCCTGAGATCTCTTGAATGAACTTTTACTTAATGGCAATTTTAATGAATTTAATGAAGTGGTGGTCTCACACTTTCGCATAGTACTGAGACACTGTGTTTGATGTGCGTGATGAAAAGGGGAACGTATTCTTCTTATCTCACCATCTACTTCATTGCAGCAGAAAGTGATGGGAGTACCACTGTATTGAACTCTGTATGAGCATTAGAGACTGCATCCGTCTGTGCGCCATTAAACATTCAGCAAGTCATTACCTATGTTCCCGTGTCATTAAAAATGGATGTCTGTTCAATCTAATCCCCTTCGGCGGAGCTGGCCCGAAACTCTGATTCTGTTACACAGAATCTCTAATTTTACGTCACCACTAATCTGCCAAAGAGCTAAAGCGCAAGCTGTCTAAAACTTGTGCGACACCTGTCTTGTAGGCTAATGATAGTCTGACCACTGATCAAGGCTTCTTGTGGGGCAGCTCATTAGAGGGAGTTTTCACTGTTTCTGATAGGGGTAGTCACTTATCAAAATGAGTTCATACTGAACATTTAATTAACACTGTTACATGTAAACCTCCACATCAATCACAAAATCCAAGACTTATGTTTTTGGTAATAAACGGTGCTTTAATATGTATATACATACATTCATTTAAGCTGACACAAGTATGAACCTTATTTATACAATTTTATCAAAATCCAAAACTTCTGACTACAGCTTCAGCCTGGTTCCTGGTGCTCTGCTGCAGACTCTTCAGAAGTTACAAGTTTAAAAACTGAATCTGCTGTAAATATTTAAGTAAGTGGCATTTACTACATTGAGGTCAAAACACGCCACTCTAGTAACGTTGGTAGTTACAATTATGTCTTTTTTTCTTTATGGGCCTTATGGGTAATTTACTGGATCACAATAATCCACTGAAGTTGTATCATTTCATAGTCATCATCATATTTGTATTATGAGCTCTGGGTCTAAGATGATAGAAATGTTCCTGACCACATATGTGCAGTTTCCCCTGAATATCAGCTGACAATGAATTGTGCAATGACATTGTAAAACTGCCAATATCACACCCAACGCATACCAGCAGGATTTCCCAAATGCAGCAGTTAATTGGAAATTCCAAGGATTTTTGTTAAAGTTACTGCACAAATAATTATTGACAGGTAAACAGGTAAAACAGGTAAAGTTATCCAGGGTCGTCTCATGTGAAATACTCTATTACAGAGAAACCAAATTGTTCACAATGCTGGAGATGGTAACCAGCCATCGGAAAAAAAGCTCCCTCGCAGTTATAAATATGACACTGTTATAAATATGCAGCCCGTCTGTCTGAAACACTGTTTTATGATTGTTTTTGAGATAAAACTGACTTTTCACACGCGCTGTACATAAACAAATGCAGGAAGATGCAGGGAAAAAAAGGAAGGCAAGAGACCCTAAAGAACAACTTCCATCATCAACCTCATCAAGTTAAAAAAAAAAATAGAGCATGCTGAGTAAACCTTTTCATCTTGGATAGTAAATAAAACGACTATATTTGCATCATAGACATTGCAGTTCTTATCAACACTATTGTAAAGTACTTTGGGTTAATTTTGCCCAACAATGTCCAGCACCTCTTTACAATGTAATCACAGAAATATGAAAAAAGTTGTTTATGCAGTCATGGCCTACGGGTTATATCTTTTTCTTGGTATATAACAGTACTGAAGCTTAACAGCAGACTTATTTTTGGATTTCAAATACATTATTTATTTTTCCCATTAGAAAAAACAACTTACACCCAGAGCCCCAACTATTGCCATGATGCCACATAGATAATGACATTCAGTTTCAGGGGCCCATCACAAAATGCAGTTCTAACAGGCTCCAACTGAAAAAGGGAATAAGAAAACTAGACCAAAGCAGCAGGACGCCTTTTCAGCTTGAGGAATTTTCTGCAGCTGTGAAACAAGATATGAATCACTGAGCACTGCCCTCTCCTGGTAATCACCAGAAGTTTCCCAAAGGTAACTTTCGCCCTTTGCTTTTGGGAACGAGCCACTGGGACCTTTAGTTGCAGGGATGCTGGTATGAGGAGGAAAAATAAAAAAAAAATATGTGCAATTAAAGGTAAAGGAGCTTGTCCAAAAGGTAACCATTGCCACCTTATTTCCCATCTTTAAGCCGAATAATAATAATAATAAGAAGAAGAAGAAGAAGAAGAATAAATATCACACTACAGCACGTCCTTTAACATGAGCAGGTAGCATATTTATCCTCCTCTTCCTCTGGTTGAATAACAGCAAGGTCGTCTTCACTGGACGGCAGCATGGTATCCAGATCTTTCCTGTTGGCTTGCAGCACCAACTCGGTCAACCGAGTGAATGACTGGGAATGACACAGCACAAACAGTAACACTAACCCTACATTGATCAAATTACAGTGGAACGATAATGGAACGACATGTACCTGCTACCTACATGCAAGCATGTTAAAAGTAGAGACAAGTATCCAGACAAAGCAGGCTATGAACTGACCTCTGTGATGTTGCAACAGGTGCGGGCACTTGTCTCAAAGAAATCCATCCCATAAGAATTGGCAAGCTGCAGTAAGCAAACAGGTAATGCGTTACACATCTAGCACATGTGCAGCAAAATGCTTTTCCCAGCCAAGATCGCCTCAATCAAACGTAGGCCAGAAACAGCCTAAGGACATGACACATGAAGAGGCCTCGTAAATGTGAACTGCAAAATAAACCATGAAACAGGAGTCTGTGCTAAAAACCTGTTACTAAATTTATGGCTGGCTTTACAGAGTAAACTTTCAGGCAACTTTAGTTGCTTGAAACCTGCATGAAACTAAACTGCACTTGAGTCAAACAAAATAACGCATCCTGCAACTCACTTGTTTCATTTTCTTCTTAATGATTCCCACTAACATACATAGTTTAGATTCCAAAAGATGAGAAGTATTAACAGGTGAAAGTTTCAATGTGAAAACCATGTCAATTAAGTTGCTAGACAACAAATTGAAACTAAGTTGCATTCAAGCATGATGTAACACATAATGTAATACATATGCAATACATTTGAAAATCAATCAAACATTAATTACATACACTTTGCAAAAAAAAAAAATTAATAATGTCCTATAAAGAACCCTGGATCAGTGGAGGTACACTGGCAGTGAAGAAAACTGTCTGGTAGAATGGCAGTGAAAAAAACAACAACATGCAAATAAGTATATTTTGATCTAGTTAACCATACCACCATATAGTGTACAAGTAGAGTGTTAGAAAACAGCTAATTTGGCTAACTTGCAGAGTAACTGAATGAGCTGCATGCAGCTTTGGTTTGAATTACTTCATGTAACTGTCAAGTTTTACAGAAATGAGGTTAAAGTTACCCCATAACATACAACTAGGTACATGAAAGGTTCTCTGTGTAATGTCAGCCTCAGGCTTTGGGACAGACATGAAACTAGCACCTTGTTCCCTTGTTCTGTGGCCACCTGTCTTCTGTGTTCCTCATCACTTTTGTTCCCTATGAGAATCTTCTGCACCGTGTGCGATGCATACTACAACAGAGAAATAAAGGTTGTTTAACCAAAATGTAAAGTTGGAAAACACTGAAGGGGGTATTTGTGAGAACAAGGCTTACCTCATCAATGTCACTAGCCCACTTCACTACATTATGGAAAGAGAGGGCACTGGTAATGTCATAGACTAGAAAGATCCCCTGTGAAGAGAAAGACAGCTAACCACACTGTATCTGGAATTAGATAACCCAGTAGTCTATAAAATCCATACACGGACCTGAGCTCGCCTGTAGTATTGCTTCGTAATGGTTTGGTACCTCTCCTGTCCAGCCGTGTCCCTGTAAAGGTCAGACATACAGTCATAAGCCAAGGTCACGATGTTTGTTCAATTTCCTGTATGAATTAGCATTTAGCATAAAATTTTCAGAAGATATCCTTGAGGAGATCAGATATCAGCGTAGGGAAAATGTAAAAGTTATTAAACCCTATAGGAAAAAATGTCACTCCCAACAACTGTGCTTAAATTTTTTTTTTTTTAAACACAGTGTTTCTATTTACCTTTCACTGTGAGTAGACAACTCAAAACTAAGTATCTATTAAAACGCTGTTACTGAGAAAAGAAAACAGACAAGAAGAAAACTGGCAAATAAAACAAAGATGCTGGTCGTGCTCTCAGAACAATAGACTGACCACCCCAGAGCCCAGGCCTAATTACTGAATGTATCTGGGAATACTTGGATTGCAACCACCCAACCTCTAAGACTGAACTTTTTCTGACTACATGTCTCCTGGACACAGTACTGAAAACAAAAGGTGCTTCTCTGTTATTTCCGTGTTTTCTGCTATTTTCTGTGATCTTAAACTTTACTGAGGTTGGTCTCTGACTTTATCACAGTGCTGTAAAAACAAAATGCATCAAGTAAAGATGTTGTACATCATCCCATCCCTTACACAAAAGGGACATTACACCTTCAAAGTGTCAAAAAGGGTATTCACTAGAAAACACACAAAATGTGTGACCACATGACACGATGCCCTGCTGGAAAAATAAACAGAATGCTGAAACGCCTGCTGGTCTGTACTGTTCCCCAGCTCCAGCAGGGATAGTGATGTGACTGATTATGTGATGGCTCTGGTTTAGGGCACAATTGTGGTTTTCTTAACAGGGGTGAATATGATCATGTGTGAGATATATCACAATTAATCATTGTGTAAGAAAACTGCAAATTAGCAAAAAAAACATAAGAACATACATACATACAAACAAACAAACAAACAAAAAAAAATACAAAAGTGCATCATTAATGAGAGATGTCCACATGCAGTTAAAGAGGAGGTGATATGGTGTCTGTTATTCCAATGTAAGGGATGCCCCGATATTTTAGTGGAACTGTGTTTACTCACCATATCTGTGCTCGTACTTTGATTCCGTCTACTTGCAGAGTTTTCATTTTAAAGTCCACTCCTAGAAAAAAAAACGGTAACAACACGCACATGACAGAAAATCAGATGCTACAACACTGCAAAAGCAGGTCTGTAGTAGGAATCCTAACGTATCACTGCTTTATCTGCAAAGCGGACAGAAGCTGAGCCAATTAAGTCGTGATTCCAGATAAACAGACAACAGAGTAGGAGTAAACAGTACAGGTGATGTGTATCCATATCTACTGGTCTACAGGGTGAACACAGAGTGATCGGTTATATCTGTAGGTCTTCTGGCAGCCCTCTGTTACCTCACACTTCCAAACACACACTTCCTAACTTCACCGCGAACTATCCCTCAGCAGTACTCCCACAAGCAGCAATTAATTCCATTACTCTCGTCCCTGGTAGATAAAAGTGCTCTTACCGACGGTTGAAACGTGTTGTGAGAGGAAGTCGTTGTCTGTGAACCTGCACAACAAGCAGGTTTTCCCGACTCCGGAGTCTCCTAAGAGCAACATCCTGAAGAGCACATCGTACTGCTTCGCCATCACACAGCAAAGCTGTCACGCTTCTGCTAACCGCTAATGCTCCTGTTTAAACCCCTCTCCCCGCCGTCCTCCTTCATCTCTCCTGTGATGAAGCCACCTGGCACTCAGCACACTCAGTCGAACTCTTAGTATCCGTTATTAAAGTGGCCGAGAGGGAGGAAAGGAAGACTCGCCTCTCTCCTCCGTGTGAGGGGAGCAGCATGAAGGCGTCCGTTACTCCTCAGGTCCTCTGGTGTGCGCGAGCAGCTTTACCCACCTGCTCATATTTGACATACATTTCTGCTGTGTGTGTTTGTTTATCTCTACGGCCGAAATATTAGAATTGCTAAAGTAAAGCCGTTTCTGTCTTAATATACGATGACATATGATTTGTTACTTGTCGAGTAGGTCAACTTAAACGGGCCTTGTAATCCTAATGGCCGTTACGGCGACCCTACTTGATCAGATATGATCGCCCTGCAGTGACTAAATTAGACTGACCAGCAACAGAACATGTCCAGATCCTCAAACATCCCAGGAAGCAAAAATGTTCTGACCCAGTCCACTCACCACGCAGATAGACAGCATTTGGATGGATCACTTGTGGCTGCAAGGTGTTTGCCCCATACACACCAGATCAGGGCCACGCATCAGTCAGCAACTCTACCATACCTGGGCCAGAGGTGGAGCAGACCTGTTTTGGGACAGCTAGGCCAAAAGCATCTTTTACTTATGAAGGCTACCCTTAGCTCAATGAAGACGGCCAGTGCCACATCTTTCCCTGATGTGGCCCACATCCGTATTCTGACACAGCAAGACGTGTCTTGGTGGGACTTTATTTTTTGAGAGTAAAGATTTACTACTGGCATTAGATTTTACCAGCAGGTCCCTCTACAACCAAAATTCAGACAGTTTATATACTATTTATTTATTACTTATTTATTGCGTATGTTTCTCACCCGTGTTGCTATGCTGACCACAGATGCACCTGACTTGAGTATTACAGAACAGTGGAATACCACACGGATATCAGGAATCTGAGAGCTATCTTACCAAGCATTAACTAAATCTATAAAATGACCTCACTGTCCATTAAACCTGCACTTTCACTTTGGGATTAAATTGTTTGGCTAGTGAACAGGGGTGATAAGTGTTTTTGTTTTTTTTGGTCTAAACTCAAACACACCCAGACTTTTGGGGGATTAATTTGACACCTCTTAAGTTGTGGAGAATCTGTAGGCCTACATGTAGCCCACATGTAATCTGGATTCTCTCTTTTGGGTGCTCCTGAGAGCTTTTCACGCTTGCATTGTGGACTGTACGTGATTTTGCTGTTGTAGGCTGCTGGGAATTGTAGAGGGCTGCTTTCAAACAAATAGACTCATTGTTAAAAACAATATATGCACTGAAAAGGAAGTGTTGGATCGCAATGCTATTGGGAAGTAAGATAGAAATGACCAGAAACAGTAAAGTAGGAAAAATTGAGACTGATGATATGTGGTATATTTTTTATACTACACAAAGAGAAGTAGTGCCTCTACAACTCCATGCTGAGACGTAGGAACCTCTACAACTCCATGCTGAGACGTAGGAACCTCTACAACTCCATGCTGAGACGTCTGGCATGTCACGTTGGCAAACACGAGTCCTCAACACCATACTGTAAGGCAGTACTGTGTCCTATAGTGTCCTATGATAATCTATTACATACAGCTTGAATACTCAGTTATGCATATGCATGCCTCACAATTTCAAACCTCCCCATCAAGTCTGATTCCTGCCAGTTGATTCCTTCTGGGTGCAACCATTTTTTTTTGACAATGATTGAATACGACTCAGTCTAAGTAACTTAGTTACATTAAATCAAACCATAACCACATTATCCTTTGAATGACTGTCCATTGATGAAATCCTGGTGGATGGATTCTCTGTCACTGTTGAAGGTGATGAACCATCTTAATGTAATCCATAGCCACAACTTCACGTACATCCTTTAAAACATCTTCTGGCCATCACATCCAATATCACTGAAAGACCTGCATCATGCTCTGACAATATTCTTACAGAATGACAAATGGTTTAAAATTTCTTGCCAAATATGCAATGCCTGAGTTACACCATGAAACCACCATGACAATGGAGCAAGGATGCTATCCATTAAGCAACAGCTATGCTTTGGTTCAACATGAGTCAAAGAACACTGTAGTGCCTTAGTAATCCCTTAAACTCCATCAGCACAATAACAACCTGTGGATACGGATAAAATAGTTTTATTTGTAGTCTCATAGTAAAGGTATGCCTCAACTTGCAAGACAACTGTTGGCAGTATGTACAACATACCTGTAACTTCCATGGAATGGAATAAAAGCAATATCTATTTCATACACACTATCTCTTTTAAATGAAACAACTGAAAAAAGAAACATTCCCTAGCCAGGCAAAGATTTCCAGGGAAGGTTATTTCGGTCGAGACGATTACATTTACGAGTATACAGTGCCATGTACTACATACTGAAATGGACATACTTACCTGTAATTAAGAAAAAAATATAACTGCCTTAGAACTGCACTGTGTAACATTCAAATTCCTGTAGGGAATATTACCTGTATTAAAAGTTGTCCTCATTTGGCGCAGCAAATCAAAAGTTTCAAAACAACGAGGTGAGGATGCGTAAAGAGTAGAGGCCATCTAAATCCACTTACAATCTCAGGCAAAACAACATACTACACAATAACAGAATAAAGCCTCAACATTACATTAAATAAACAAATTCTGCAACAAACATTTTCCAAAAAGGGGAGAACATCAGTCTTCTACACCAGTGAAGTGGGTCGCACGGGCACATCCTACCCTTATGTTTTTTATAAAAGCACCATCATATTTTTTTTGTTGTGGAAAAGTACAAATCTTACAAAGGTAAACTATTTTTAATGACTGTTTTCCTCCTCACGTCTCCAAACAGGCTCATTTGGGAAATAACAATACAGGGCTGTTTTATAGCTTAATGCAATTTGTGCACGACTATTAAGGAGGTTATAAAAGATAACTGCAGTCTTTAACTGTCGAGCTGCCACGCTTCTGAGGAAAATGTGGCTGGGCTTGATCCGTGTAAGGAGTGGCATGAGCGTTGGGGGATGAAAGGCAGAAAACTTCAGAGCCTTTTCGGGGAGCCCTCCCCCAGTTTTTGAACAAACGAAGGAGGGGAAATAAGGAGGGACGGGTGGTGAAGGGTGAGACAGAATGGGGGAGGATGGAGAAGAAAGTCTAAACCAAGGTCTCCCAGTGCTGGGAAGGCTGGGGTGGATCTAGCTGGGCTCCACACGGAGCTTCTTCCTGGTGGGCGGTTCCTCAGGCTCTGACTCTGAGCTGGAGTCAGAGCCGCCGTCGAAGGCAGACACAGCGCTGCCCTTGGGGTTGGTGTACAAGCTGCTGTCTGAGGAGTAGCTGGCCTGGAGCTGCACATTCCCCTTGGCTTTTTCCAGGGCTCGGACTACCAGGACCAAAAAGAAAACACACATAAAAAAGGGGGTTAACAGGCAGTGTCTGCTGAGGCACTCACATTTACACTTTGATTGGAGCCTCAAGGTAATCAGTTCAAGGCCAGTCTTTTATAACCCAGCACCTCACGGCCACCTGCTGCTCCATACTTTGCTCTGTCCCAGCCGCAATACCTTGTAATACATCAGGCCTGTTCTAGATAAACTGCATTCGCCTTGGCGGTGAGCGTGAGAATTTTTAGTCTGGGTTTTGAGGTACAAGGTTTAAAATGATTGACCAGCTTTAAACGTTTTTTAATGTATTTCAACTTGTTTTTGAAAAACAGAACATCTGGCTTAATATGCAGAAAACAGCAAACCAAAAGCAGAATAGAAAGTCCACTGGCTTTGTGAGATCTGCAGCCCCAGTTTTTGAAACAAATAATAACAATAATAATAATAATAATAATAATAATTCAATACTGGAATTGGATTGAAATGGAGTTTATTATCCTAAAATGTTCAAACCTCAAGGACTTAGAAATTTCATAGACCTACTTACACACTGTACATCTGCCACCTGCCGAGTTGTGTGTAATTACACTGTGGTTATACTCACAGCACATTCAAAGGCAGAAATACAATGACAAATAGTAAAATATATATATTTCATTTGCTACGTGTGACTTGGGTTTCAGACACAAATGTTCCATTCTGATGACCAATCGTTTGTACTACGCTCTTTGCTGTATACGCCACAGTTTGTGTCAGCAGACTTTCTATCCAATGACGATTAAAGCTCTGTTGTCATCAAGTTCTCTCAGCTCACACTGCCATCTGAACAGGAACTGCAACATTTAGCTGAGAAAACTGCCACCACCTCACACCCGTGACAGAGACTTTAAACATGGCTACTATACCAGTAACAGTTTGTGGTTCCTAATTTCACGCTTGTCCTGTGCATTTAATTAGAATAACCTCTTCTATCCAATGAATACCTTCTACAGCAGCTCTAACACACAGTTCCCAACCCCAGTCCTTGAATGCCCACTTGCACTGCACAAATAACAAATGTTTTTTTTTTTTCTTGATAACTCGATAGTTAATCAGCTTCTTAGTTTCATCAGGGGGAAACAATGACATATGCAGGGCAGGGGACCTGCAGGATCATAGTTGGAACCACAGTACCCAACACTTAGTAAACCTAGCAGTGAGCTACTGAGCTAGGTATGTTTTATAGGAAAACCATATCCAAGTGAGGCATGGTGGTGTGCATACAAGTTAAGCAGGATCTTTTCACGCCAGGATTGGCCAGAAGCATCTTAACTACTAAGACCTAACCAATGCCTACAGACTCAAGTGGGTAGCCCTTCATCCAGAACTATGAAGCTAGCCCTAAAGAAATTTCTCTCTATTGTTTACATGCTCTCGAAGGTCATTTTTTGTGGATCAGGTGTGTAACAGTTTGTTAGCTTACCTGTAGAGCACCAGAACCAAGACTGAACGGGTCTGTACTTTAAACTATGAAATGACGAAACTACACAAACTTTCCCTGAACAGGAAAAACTCTCAGTTCCAAACTTTAGGCAGTCATTGGCTACAAATGATTTGCAATCAAGCACATGACATTATATCCACCATCTAATGATGTATGGTTCCAAAAATGTATTAGAAATCCACTTTAATGCCACATATCCTGTTTCATTTAGAACTCAATGTGATATCTCAATGTGAGAGCTCAAACAAACAAACACTCCTTAAGAAAGTTCAGCATGTGTTAACCCTAGTTAATGACTTTCAACTTAATGCACTACTCACCCTGCTGCTCCAGCAGTGCGTTCTGTTTCTTCAGGTCGTCGATGTCCTGCTGGTGTGTGTGGTTCTTTCGGCGCATGTACTGAATGTACTCTGTGGCTTTATCTAGAATCTGTGCTCGGGAAGCCTGTTTAATAGAGTGCTGTCAGCAAAGGATCACACTAAACCATGACGCAAGGTTGCAATTTTCAACATATATACACACACACCACAGAATCACTTCTAAACTACTACAGTCATTTTACCATAAGAGCAGTGGCAGTGATGTATGCTAAAGTACTATTAGACATAACCAAGCAGATCTTCTGCAAACACCATATTTAGCACAATAATAATTATGTTCAAATGAAAAGCTCTTTTAAGAAGCTGGTCTAAAACAGCACTAAATGTCAAACAACTGGACCAATCAATTTACACTGCAAGACACTACCACGTTCTACTGAAAACAATTAAGAAGCATTAAATAATGACAGCTGTCTAGTAAAACATGAATTCAAAGAACTGTTAATACAGTTATATGCAGTGGTTTGAAAACTCCCAGTTAAATAGCATGCTTTGTTGAATTAAGCAAAAATAGTTACATGTCATATACTGGGCAAACCTCAAATATGGCAAATGGCTCCTTTCAGTAAATCTTGCAAAATGATACATTTGAAGAGCTTAAACTTTAGGTATTAGTAAACATATAAAAAATAAATACATACATCTGAGTGTATGTATGTGTTCTGTAACTACACACACAGCTTGTACTTTCTGCAATTCTGCAAATTAACGGACAGTTTGCAGTGAACTATGCAGAATTATGTTCTTTGTGGCAGAACATTATTTACACTTAGAAGATAAACCGGGGCTTTTAAACGTCTGCATGCATCTATCCGTCTTTTTCCACCCCATTAGAAACAGCAGTCTCCAAACAATTACTGTAACCACATGTAAGCAGGAGCACGACCGTTCAATTTTACATTTGATTACAAAAGTAGGCCAAGAGATATCAAAATTCCAACCTTTTCTCCTTGTAAAGAAGGCACAGAGTCACGTAAACTGTGAAAACTGTCTTTGATGTGGTCCCTTCGCTTGCGCTCCAGTGCATTGTGGTGTGCCCGCTTGTCTGCCTAGAGTTATTTAAAAATAAAAAATAAAAAAAAATAAAAAAATTCACATGTTAAAAGGGGTTACACTAAAGCTGGACCAAAAGAGAGAGACTTGGAATGACTTCTCTTTAATCCAACACTAATCACTAGATTTACCACTGCAAGTAGCAAACTGGTTAAAATGCAGTATTTCAGATCCAGTTCAAGACTCTGCTTTCCAGGATTACATCCTGGGTTAAACCATTAGTCCCAAAATCAGAATTCAGCTGAGACTTTTAACTATGAATGACTATTCTCTGCAGAAGACAGCTATTACTACTTACACACAGGTACGATATTAAAACACTTATTAAAGTGACTCACTTTCTCTTCTATATGCTACTCTGCCCAAAACCAAATATCCAGTGTGAAAGCACTACGGACAGCATCACCTGATACCTTCAGTTTCTATGAAGTGAACAAGAGCAGTCATTGACCACAAACTATTATTAGTCTGTCTTCGAGATCTTCAGCGTTTCCCAGTCCTCTCTCTCTCTCTCTCTCTCTCCACCATCAGGCTACTGTTAAACCTGCAGGCTTGTAAATGTCAGAAAAGCACTAGAACTTGTAAAGGAGCAGGGCAAACACTATAGTGCAGTGCACTGGGTTTCTAGAACCAGGACTAGATGGTGAGGCTGCAGAATACCTAATGACTAGTAGTTTTCAAGGTCACTTAGTGGTAATTTTACTGCATCAGCATCTTTCTCGGAAGCACGGTTCTGTGTAAGATGCATGATGAACAACCCATATACTTCCTCAGGTCAGGTCCTTTTTCCATTGCAACACAACCGCCGAGTCTTGACAGTTAAGTAGCTTGATCACTGGAGAGCACTACTTTGAATAGGTGGAGGATTGACAGCTCTGTGTGTAGAGGAACGTTATTCCATATTCTAAGACTTAAAATCGCATTTTAGTGCAGCAACTGTTCCTGCTATATTTCCTCCATCTCCCTGTTAAAGCTCAAACAAACAGATTAAAAAACAAGATGACGTTCTCATCAAAAACACGTTTCCTTTTCAATTAAGTCTGCATTAGATTTCCTTCTCGATACTGACCCCCGCCTTGCTCGCTCGCTATGGCACGGACCCAAAGCTCCCATAAACAACAGTAAATGTGAGCTGCTCTTAGAATGAAGACCATTATTCTCAGCCCCGTTCAGAAGAGCTAATATTAACCGAAGACGGCTGGTAAACCTGCTGGACCTGTGCAGATAAACAACAACAACAACCACCACCACCACAACAACAACAACAACAACAACAACCCTTAGGCTGCAGGAGCCCAGGCAGTTAGTTAGCTAGCAGGCTAAAGGCCAAAGGGCTAATGGTCTCAGAAACGCTGGTGGGAGACATTAGTGAGCAAAGCCGATACGTACCACTGGGTGAAACCTCGAGGACTCTTCCTACAAAGAGGAAACAGAATTAGTCGTGCTGTACGACCCATAAAACTAACGAATAGTGACAAAACGATACAGAAACGGAGAGCAAAACACAGCTAGCCTTCTGCTGCTAGCGAGCCAGGGAGAAACACAGTGAGCCGAGCACGCGTTTTAGCCTATTTCACATGGTGCTCGCTCCACTACAGCCAGCGCTGTTCATTTAAGCTTCAAATCCGCCACAAGAAGCTCCGCTACTCACGTCGCTATCGACTTCGATGTCATCGTTATCGCTCATTCTCTGACTGAACCGAAAATGTGGTTATATCGTGATGAGACGGCAGCTGCTGCGAGCCTCCACGGCAAGACAAGAGGGACCTGAGTGGAACTCCACACGTGACTCTGGAGCTTCGCGAGAGCGCAAAGCACGCCGGGTTTTGGAGTTCTTTAAGGAAGAGGCTCTCGTTGAGAAAAGAGAATGGCGGCCACGAAGAGGACTACATTAGGGATATGGAAATATGTGCCAACGTCCATGTCAAGGCGGAGGGTGCGTCACATGAGCGAGTGAGCCCAGAGATGCACGTGTCACTTAAATCCTCCCTGACATCTGATATATTTGTTATGAATAACAGCGGTATAAATTCCAGTATTCCTTATTCATAACACATTCCATATTCATAACACATACATAGAATAACAAACACAAATACATATAAAATATTGCCTTACCTAAAAAAAAAAAAAAAAAAAAAAAAAAAAAAAAAAAATATATATACTATATATATATATATATATATATATATATATATATATATATATATATATTTATATTATATCTATATATATATATGTATATATATATATATATATATATAACAATTTTGAGTAAGGCAATATTTTTAAATTAATAAATAAATACATATTAATTTCCAATGAAATGTTTAACTGACAAAATATTTGCTTTCTAAACTAAAATCCTTTAACTACATGTTGCCTCTGAGGCCTCCTTTTTACTTTCTTTCTAGCAATGTGTCCACGTCCACATCCTCCTTGTCTTGTTAACTTACTATGGTACTAATTCTTTCATAACAGTGTGATCTTAAATTTACACCTTTTTTATTGTAGGTCTCGCTACATAACCTCAAAAAGATCAGTCATCCTGGTGAGCACCCCGAGTTAGCAGTCATGCAGATGCCCATGCAGATCCACCTGAGCCAGCAACACTCCTCACAGCTCGCCCTATCAAGTCCAATATGCTACCAGAGAGAGCAGCAGCAGGGTGGGCCATCCCTCGGCTGTCCGCCACTTTCCACGCCATTCTTTGCCTTGGCCCCACTGCTGCTGACTGGCCTGATGTGGGTTTGGATTGCCTCTTTTGTATGAGCACACTTGGTAGAAAAGCTGTCTGCCATCCATGCTGTGCTTGACCCAGAACCCATGGCTGCGGATGAACCTCCCAGCTGGCCCAGGAAGGCCATAACTCCACACCAAAATAAGCTCTTTATTTAAACACCAGGAGGAAAGGCACAAACAACACATAACAACACAGAACAAATTGGTGGGTCATCACCAGCCTGCTTCACAATAGGCACTCAGCTTAGCTACCTAACGCCACTGCCTGACTCACACAGATACACATACAAAGAACTGAAACTAACAAGCAACATAGTAAACAATATTTAAGTTCCTTTTTTCAGAGGGTGCACAGTTCTTTGAAGTCCTGTAAGACTACTTACATGGCCAGATACATTTTGGACCAGATCTTCATTGCGCTATTGTAGAACAATGTCTTAGGCATTGTGTTTATAGCTGCTTCATTTATACAAACAATTGAATGTGAGAGGTGCCATAGAACAGAAAACTGAATAGGGAGGTGAATAAGGAGAGATTGCTATGATAGTTATTACATAGTTCACAGCTGTTATTGAATAGTAGGAATAAAAACTGAATAGTATACGGTTGGATGCAGAAGTTCGAGTGTCCCTGGTCAAATTAGATTTTGTGAGTGTAAATAAATAACCAAATCTTCCACAGAGAACACACTTCTGCACACGTCAATATGCAACCTCTGATAAACTGCTGAATTCAACGTTCTGGAAAATATAAGACAAGTAATGTGACCTGTGCAAAAGATACGGCAAGTATTTTTCTCACTATGTAAAACCAAGCAAATAAATAGAAATGGGATAAACATTCACTCTAACTTTAGATGTCTGCAGGTTGTCTATCGTGTCCAGAAGAGCAGACAGTACACAGCTCCATACACTTTTGCTCTCATGAAAAGAGAGATTCCAAAATGGTTGTACCAGTGTAGATATTAAAACAGTAATGATTCTAATTAAATCACACCTCCTCTTATTTTGGCATGTCGTCATTAATTACACCCAGCTCTATAATTCAGTAAACACAGTACAAACAATATAGAAAGAGAAGTGTTGTTGTTCTCAGCCGTCAGCTCTGCAGGAGAGGACACAGATTTCCCCACAAAGAACTAAACTGGTCAGCTGCCTCCAGGCCAGTCGGTCATCTGACTGCAGACCATCATTCATAATCCCTGATCCTGCAGGCTGCTCTGTGAAGTGTGCTATAGCTTTGTGTTGTGTTTATTGAAAGTAATATCAGAGTAATGATACACACACACACACACACACACACCCAGACAGACAGACACACACACACACACACACATATACACACACACACACATACATATACACACACACACACACACACACATATACACACACACACACATACATATACACACACACACACACACACACATATGCACAATGCACACACACTGATAACACTATATTGGCCCTTATTCATCGAGCTGCATACTGTATAACCTGATCATAAAATGATCATATTATACTTTGATTTTTGCCGTATCTGTATGATCAAACTTGAACCTGGAGCACTTGGAGCACCTGGAGCAGTCAGCAGCCTGCAAAATGTCTTGATTTGCTGTTAACTAACCAAACTATAATCAACATCATTAATAAGAATTTTTAATAAGAAAAATAAGAATTAAAAATAATCAAGATACCAGGGCTGACCTCTAGAAGTCTACGATTCGAATCGTCAGTCGCCGACCCTTCAAGTCGACTGAACAGTGACCTTTTTTCCCCCCGTAAACAAGCTAAAGCTTACAAAAATACACAAGAACTTTAAGAATGTAAAAAGACATTTTACTAATTATTAAAGGGGAATAATAAATATATATTAAAGTTCTAGCTGGGCTGTGATCCTTGCTAAAAATTGTAATCCACGTGACACCGTGCGCTGGCGGTTCACCGCTAAGGAAGCCGCGAAGCTGAGAAACACGGGTGGAGCGATGTCTCAGAGAAAGTCTGGAGGAGCTTCTGAAGAAGAGAATCTGAACAAATGAAACAGAATTCTGCTCTTCATTTAGTCAGACATCCAACACTGACAGACAACCCAAACGAGGGAGCTGACTTTCGATTTAGACATAATGACTGTTTGCGGTGAAGGAAAAACGGACCGAAGACGTTTGTGTCATTATAATTCCATTATTTTAGAACCTAAATTACAGATATGTTTATTTATTCATCTACAGTTAAGATTATTTTTATTAAAAAGTACAGTCACTTAATATGCCTGCTGATAAACGAGAGATAATTATTTCATCGCGGGTAATATAATAAACGGTTTCAGGTCTACCATTCTTCTTTTCATCCAAAAATAATTTAAATATTGATTAATCTGGTTTTATTTAGCAGCTCATTATTTATGAGAGATGATAGACGAAGTGTCCTTCTACTGAAGAAGCTGTTAAAGTGAAATTAATAGGACTATAAGCTATAAGCGCTAATGTTTAGCAGCGCTGCTGCCTGACGCTGTAACCTGTAATTAAATCAGGCTCCACTTTAGGTCGATCATTACACGCCACGCCTCTTTTAGTTCAGAAATATGTTCCTGTGACTCTGCTGACTTTCTAAATGAGGAGGACATCAGATCTGAAACGTATGCAAATAGATTTACTGATTACTAGATAATGTACATGGAGAAAAAAACGTGAACGAATAGTCGAATCGTCGACCAAGACGGGCGAGTCCGATTCGACTGACAAAATTCTGAGTCGGGTACAGCCCTACAAGAAATCATTTGTTCACCTTGCAGTCTAGTACGAAAGTGGATTGTGTTATTTTACTCTAACACTGGTAACAGATGCTGCCAGTATTCAGTACGCAATTTGACCTTGGCGATCCGTCACGAGACTAGGTGTTATCAGCCAATGGCATTCGCTGACAGAACCGCTCCATGTGCCCGCCCCCAAAATGTCAAAAACACCCCTTCAAGACTCGAGCACAAAAATCCCTCGAGCGCAGAGAGCAGGCGAGGGTAACGCACACTGCGCGCGAGGAAGCTAAAAGGTCGAGAAGGACCAACACATCGCGAGAGCGATGTTATGAAATATGCGCATGCATCTGCTTTTCGTGCTCGCAGGTTTTATATTTGCACTCACAAGTACACATGCCAAATGTTAAAACTTGTAGGTGCTTTTGCGCCCCCTAGTTTTGACAGTGATCTGACGCCATAATATTATAGTTTGAGAAGATTTGATAAACTGAGTTGTGTAACTTTACATAACAAAACCAGATCTAATAAGGGTTAAATCATTTCTGAAAAACATGCGCTAGCAAACTGCTACCAACTTTTTCTAAAGATTTCTATGCTAAGCTGATGCAATTAAAAAAGGTTACTTGCTTTGTTATTACTACTCTAATAAATAAAAAAATCGATTTCATGCACTGAAGCCGATTCAGTTAGAGTGGCAGGCGGGGCAGTAAAAATAACAATCAGTTTGAGGGAAGGGTTTGCAATACATTTATTTTTACTGTGTTTTTATTAACATGAAGGACTGACAGCTCATTCTCTCGTTCCTTTAAACATTAACATGCTTTCTTTCTAAATTTGCTCACATTGTGTATAACCAATGTCCAACTACTTTTGTACATGGCTGTGTATACATTAGTACAACAAATGAATAAAGGAATAACTGGTAATAAAATATGCTGAGCAAAAACGCTTTCATTCAAAAAGCTGGAATAACAGCATGTATTCTCGGTCTCATAATGCTATTGAACGGCTGTTCATGCCGAATGGCTGAGGAAAGAGCAGAGAGCATAAAAATAATAGCTGCTCAATTATTAGTCACACAATGCTGATTGATCTTGCCCTGTGGATAGCACTTATAGCACTCCTGAGCAGACACACAGCGATACAGAAGCACATAGTCGTTGATTACTTTAAATTTGTCACTGAGATTTTTGTCTTTATCAAACTTCCAAATATTTCTGTAGACAAACGCTTTCAGCTCAGTGCGTTTACTCCAAGTTTTGAGCATTTCAAGGATGTTGTACTTGCTGGTAATGTTAATGCAGGTGTCGATGCAGGGAGAGTTATAAGTGTAGAACACCACACAGCCTTCCTTCCTGTTGTTTAAGAGTTTTGCCATGGGGGAAGACTCCGCAGGGTTCATGAGAATGGACTCTGAGTGTCTATTGTACTTCTTTCTTTCGAGAGTTCCTGCAGCGATGAGCTCTGACCCTTCATACAGAGCTATTTTCCTATCATATATCTTGTTCTTCACATTGGTTGCTACTTCCTTGGTTAGGAAATTGTCATTGTTAGGAACAAAGTCCTTTAGGCACTGCTCCTTGGGGACATTAATAGCCACTGCAAACTGCCGCACATCACCTTTTTCAACTTTCTTGTAACTGTGAAAAAAAGAAAAAAAAATCGGTGAAAATTACACTTAGCATATTAGTTACAGTTACACCCAAATAAGGAACCCTGGGTCTAAGCCATTACCTTTAAAAATATAATAGACCTAAACCTGCCAAAAGTATTTCAGACCTGTAACACTAGTGTGTGGATCAGTCTATCAAGTTAGTTTGGCTTTTTATAAAACAAAAAACAACAACATTTTTAAGAATCGTAGTATTTTAAGTGCGGAGTAATAAACTACATACAGCTCTGGAAATAAATAAGAGACCACTCCAATTTCTTCTTAAATCAGCATCTCCAGCAGGTTCTTAGTGAGGAACAGAAGGTTGGGTTCTAGCTATACTGGCAGATACAGCGAGCATCTGGTTCATAAGAACAAGGTCAAGCAGCAAACACACAGGATAACACAGCTACAGACTGGCAGAGGGCCAAAACCATTCTCTACTGACTGTGATGGGCGACACCTCGTTCGAATGACCTCAAGTGACCTACAGAAAGACTGACGAGCAGTGGCTGGGGTGAAATGCACAGCGAGCATGGTTCAAAAACAGGCTTCTGAAAAACATATAGTCATTTTTCTAACGCTAAAACAGCATCTAAGATAAATCATTTTCTAATTTGGAGACATGCTTCCAGTAGTGTATAGAATAAAACAGAACTGCTCACCACACAAACCCAGAACCTGTAAAACTAGAGACACTGATCATTTTGAGTTTTTTCCAGAGCTGTATGTACACAATCATTTGAAGGGTACCTCCTATTGGGAGGTGGCTGTATCAAATCCTAACTATTTTTTTTCCGACTTGTGAAAACAATCACTTTTAACAAGCTTTTAAAAAGATCTTTTTGATTTTCTTTTAAACTTTTTGATTATTTTTTTACTAGATATACAAACAAAAATAACAAAACTGTTTTGGTTTAGCCAGATGCAACACCAAGCAAGCATACAGGGAACAACCAGGAGTATACATGCACAAGCACTAACAAGAAACACCTGAGAAGAGGAGGGGCCTTAAACTAGGGACAGGTGAAAGGCGTGACAAATAGGGAAGAGACCTATTTCTGTAAAGCCCATCATCATCAATGAAGAATTTTCCAAGCGATTTTGGCCCATTTCTGTTGGATCATTCTTCATGCCAGCTGCTGTGTTAAAATTTTGCATAAAAGTAAAAAATCACAAAACTGGAGAGACATGTTTTCCTCTGAATAGTCTCCTGTCCAGACCAAGGTACCATATATGTGTTACATGGGGGCATTTTGTGGGCTGGAGGTTATGAAACCAGCCTTGTGACCGAAAGGTTGCAGGTTTGAGTCCTTAAAGTGCCCTTGAGCAGCTCCCAACTGTTCACCCGGGCACCCTGCCCCAGAGGGTGTGTATGTGTGGAGTGCACAAACATTGAGCCAAATACCATTTAACATTTACTACCACAAAAATAGTTATCACATAACAGACACTCGGTCTCCTGACAGAACATCATGATCATCTTTACACTTTTTTATCTTATGTAGCATGTTACTTAGCATGTTACATGTTACTAGCATGTATTTTATTATACTGGGAGTGCATGTATGGATCTTCTGGAACTGTTCTGGAACTCTCCAGAGTAAGACCTCGATACAGTAAACGTAAAAGTAAAAACACTGAAACAGATGAACTATTAGTCTTCAGTCTTTTGGTGAATTTCAGTTGGTCTTTAATGTTCACACTCAAACTTTGTGAAATTCAGCAAGTTCTCTTTTCTTCTCGGAACTGATCTCTAGAGTTACTCCAGGCACAACTTCACTCACCACTTTGTGAACTGAATTGTAGCAGGCCCTTCATCCTTGTTTCGTGCACAATACTCATGCTTCTTTTCTCCATTTCTCTCTCTGTTTTTGGTCCCAGTTATGAAATTAATGTAGGAGCACACATACTGTGCTACCATACCTGATGCAGCACCAACTGGAAGCCTTTGAGTTTAATTTATTTTAAGTAATTAAATAAAAAAGGATTTTTTAATTTTAATTAAAATGAATTGAAAATGAATAATTATTTGAAATAAAAGCATTGCTGTCCCATGGTTTTGTGTCACTACCAAAGCACAGTTTTAATTTATAAGTGGAGCCTTACTTTAGTCACATCCCTGCATTTAAGAACAGGAAGTAAGACTGCGTCCCTGTCCCATTGCATCCATTTCCCATTATGCACATCTCATGATGTCAACACCATATGTCTACCTTTGTGTTCATCAGTACTGATTCTCATCACCTGTTCACAATTCACATGTCTGTGTATGTACCTGTTCAGTTCTGTTTGTTTGTCTTGGTGAGATATTGCCGGCTTCATGCTGTTTCACATGTTCCTGTTATTCTGTCAGTTTACTGTGTATGATCCTAGTTAGTAAGATCTTAGCCTTGCCTTTTAGTTTTTGTGTTTTGCTGGTTTTCCCCTTGTACTTGTTCGCTAGTGGGTTTGTTTGTTTTGGTTTTGACTCTGGCTTGTTCTTCTGGTTTTGGTTTCTTTACTGTGTTCTGGTCTATGGCTGTGTGGCTTCTGACTCACTCCTTGTAAATACACCAGTTCTGAAGCTGTCATACTTACTTGTTGTTAAAGAACTCAATAATGCGGGCAAGAGTTTTAGCATCCACAGCATCGCCTTCAACATGTCTGCAACCAAGAGCAAGCAGACACAGCAGAACAGTTGCCCTCAGTGAGCCAGGTAGACCCTAGAGAAACACACACACACACACACACACACACACACACACACACACACACACATAAGCACAGCAATAAAGAGATGCACCAGCTGGGGCCGTTTTAGGTGTAGTCCATTGTGAGATCATGGAATACTTGCAAAATCTGTATTACAACACCTAATCCATTTACAGTTCATATAATACCCTTAGAGCTTCTGGATCATTTGTCTACATGAGCTGGAGAGAGCCATGAAACATGCACTTAAGTTAACTGAACTGTACTAAACCCAGGCCTGGTGTCACCACCCATCATACCCCTCTACACCTACTATGTTGAGTATGTCTTCATAAAGGTAGCTGCAGCAAAATCCATCTGATATAATAGGCTACAGTTTTTAAAAATGCGTAAGCTTTAAAAGGAAGTAGCATTACTGATAAAGTAACCATGCATTGCTGCGTCAGCCTAAAGTAGTCATTTCACAACAGTGAAAGGCCTCTGGTTATCATTCACCTTTGTATGTTAGCATTACACGCACAGGAACTAAATATTCAGAATGCAAAATCAAAATCGTACACAGAAATCATTTTGCAATTATTTACATTAGTTTGGATGCCTGGATTAGTTGTATGAGTTTCTAATGCATGAGAACCCAACTGTTAAAAGAGGAAACATGAACAATACAGACTTTTGAGATTTGTAACAAGTACTTTGAAGGTACCTGGAATGAGAGGAATGAAAAATATGTTGTTCTTTTGGAAATGTAGTTGAGGATGTAAGTGAAGTATTTTCCACACCTGTGTGCAGTGCGCCTGAATGCAGTATGCAGAAATAAGTATACCCCACCTTTATCATCACATCAAACACCTGCAATTACATTTATGTGCACCAGAAAGGTGAGAAAATCATTACAGAGCAAAAATGAACTTTTTGGAAATTTGGTACAAAACCAAACTTACCTTTCTATATAATTCCAAGAGTTTAAATCAAACTCAGTACAACTACACTCATCCTACTTCCTCCATCTAAATAAATACATATCAAGTATACCTTAAGTGCTGAGATAACTTTATAACTATAATATTAAATAATAAAAGCATAATTGCTCAAACATATAGGAGATAAAAACAGACAGGGATAAACACCTGTACATTAAAATAATAACACAGTAAGAGTGAAAACCTTTGAACTTGCCATATTGCTGTCAGGCATGTAGAAATGAGCTGTAGAGAGGGTGAAGTCTGACAAAGAAAATATACAATGTGCAAACAGAAGCTCACCACAAATGTGACGCATACTCTGAAACCGTGAAACTGTGAGCACGGAAAGACTCAAGTATCAGTGGCCCTATATCAAAGGGTAGTTAAAGGGACAGAGGAACAGAAAACCCTATTTACATCGTCATAGTTGAATAAGTAGAGTTCAGTACGTACAACTGACATGAACCTCCAAAACTGTGGTTCCTCCTTCAGATGCAAATCCTACAATTTCCAACATCCAAGATTGTTACACAACAGTATGGCTCATACACACTAGTAATACACAGTATATACCATGTACTAATCTTATTTGTAAGAGTTCAGCAGGCTAGTACACACCATATTAGCATACATTGTGTATTACTATTAAAATGATCAATAGTTTTTTATAATTATTACTCACAGGAAGTGATGAAGCTCACGTCACACCAGTCTGGACCGAGTACACAGAACATTAGAACGTTTAGTACAGTATGTACACATTTCTGGGAAAGACACGGGGGAAAATGGCCCAGTCAGTTTTTCAGACCACTGAACACGTTGTGTTCTGTATTGCTGGTCCTTTGTCTCATGCAGAAAATCAGGAGGTGGCCAGTGAAGATGACCTCAACAAAGAGGCCCATGGCCCTGGCAAGGGCCCAGACTTTACTGAGCCAAGCTCACAGGGAGTGAGTCCCAGGAAACAGCAGAGTCAGATGAAGTGCTGGCATCACAATTAAAGTATTCCCACACAATCAGCACTAGTAACA
Source organism: Prochilodus magdalenae (assembly GCA_024036415.1). Classification (NCBI taxonomy): domain Eukaryota; kingdom Metazoa; phylum Chordata; class Actinopteri; order Characiformes; family Prochilodontidae; genus Prochilodus; species Prochilodus magdalenae. Next base: position 22,332 of record JAMWET010005449.1, on the reverse strand, counting down.
ATGTGGGGAGCTTTCCCACGGTGCTCAGGTCCTGCTGGAACACAGACGAGCCTTGTGTCTCAGTGCTAGGTGCAAATGGAAGGCACTTTGTAGACCATGGTGAACGTCAGTGGTGACTACTTAGGTCCAGTGATCAACAGATAAGTGTGGCCAGCTAGCCAGACATGCTACCTGTGGTGAACTGCATGAAGTTTTGGACAAACATCAATTACTTCACTCCACCTTTGCAAAACAGCTGGAGGTGTACCCAGCATGCTCAGGAGTGTTGATTCAGTTGCAAGTTGCACAGAAGGAGGCTTCACCTCGTGTGACTGTACAACGGCATGTGACGAGGATTGCGGAGCAGAGAGCAAAGGAGTAAAGCAGAAAACTCTGGATGAGAAGGGGGTTGGGGGGGGGAGGGTGCAGAAATGTGTTTGTGTGCTTGAGAGCAAGGAGGGTAGAGAGGAGAGAGACCGTAAGGGAGAGAGGGAGCTAAAAGGAGAGAAAGATTCTGGTCAAGTACTTTCAGAGATGCAACAGCACTACGACTCACAAAAATGACAGTAAGTAAAGGATGCAGTGTTTCTGTGATGCAGGTAACTGTTATTAGCATTTATAGCATCAGGGATAATTGTGATATACCTTTTACAGAATGTGAATTACTGAGTACTCTGCATAGTCCATACTGAATGTCATTAGTGTCAAGTTCAGTGTTAAGGTCCAGCTGTTTTGCTGTGTTGCGTTTAGTTACAGCTGTGAAACATCAGTGTTGGTGAGACACGTCGCCCAGTTTGAGTGGATTGGTTAGCCTAAGTGTTATTAAATAGATGGTTACATAGCTTGCAGCATGATGTATGATGCCCAACATACTAAAGCCGTTGTCTACTATTTTTACTATGTTTCTGGTCACAGTACATCAAAATACTGACTTAATATCTTAACATTATGACTTATTGTCTCAAATGTTTACTTTTACAAAGTGTTGACAACAATGATTACATAGAAACATAGTAAAAAATTGTAAACAAAGTATTGGGCATCATACACCATTCTGCAAGCTATGTAATCATCTATTTAATAACACTTAGGCTAATGACCAATCCGCTCGAACTGGGCAACTGTGGTTGGTGTGGCTCAATGGATAAGACCACTACCCACCAGGGAGATTCATTTGGGAGAAGGGGGTTTGATTCCCGATCTGGGTTACTATGCTGTGCACCATTAAGAGTCCTTGGGCAAGACTTCTAACACTCCATTAGCCTACATGTATTATGAATAACCCTAGAAGTCCCTCTGGAGAAGAGCTTCTGCTAAATATCATAAATGTATGTAATTAAAGTGTCTTAAAGCAACTGACTTACTGTGTAAAAATAACGACTTTGTGTCTTGTAATGCTGCCTTAACAATAACTTATATTATTAAGTTATATTCTTAAAATGTTGAAACAATGTTGTCATAATTATAACTTACTATTTTCCTCAGAATGAATATTACTGTGCTGAAATGATGACTAATTTTCTAACTTACTATGTCAGAACACTTAATTTGGTAACAATGTCTTATTATCCATAAATAAATATTTACTTTCTTACATTTTAATAACAAAAATAATAAAATAATAATTATTTTGACATGGTACCTCAAAATCCCCAAAATATCAGCCATTATTTTGAGATACTAAGTATTCTGACTGATCGATTCCTGAAACTGAAAAAACAGGCTATTTATTTTCTTTCTCCTGTACATGGTGAAACTGGGCTTCCACACAAATGCCACACACATCGGCCCTTTCCTGTGATGTGAATAGAACCAGTCTCAGACTACTCGTCTCTGTATCCATGGAACCAGTGCTAAGCTGGAAAGAAGGTTTTAACCATATTACTACATCACAAAGAGACAGTAGTGCCGTGACAGAATAAAGTACCCCACTGGACACTGGAGTGTGTGTAGGGGTGTTAGGAACTGAGAATACGGAGTGGCTTTTCAGCTCCTGACCAAAGTCTTGTTTGTCTTCTAGCCTGCATTCCTTCCCACAAGGAGACTGGCTTTTAGAGAATGGTTAAGCCTCTTTTCAGTTTCTCTAGCAGCTGAAAGTCATAAGTTCTATTGGCGGCTCCTCGGGCTAGTAGGCCTACAAATGGGTAGCAAATAAAAGACCTTGATATTTTTAGTAAGTGGCCAGATGACACTTGCCTAAGGAGCATCCTCTCACACACTTACACTAAGAAATAAGAATTTTGTTCCCAGTGTCCTGTGTTCCTATCTGTTATATTCCGGTTGCTTATGTGTAAAACACACACAACAGTTATATTCATTACAAGCCTGTTTCTGTGACCAGGACAATGGAAATGGTATAACATGTTATTTATTTCAAATGTTACTTAGTGCGTGTAAGAAATTAAGATAGTGGCTAAAAATATACTGTATACTGTAATATATTTTGCCAGAACATTAAAAATTAGGACTTGTTTCTTAACAAAAACACTTTTAAACTTTGACAATGAAAGTCAAAACTTCCACCTCACCTTCAAGAGTTTTCTTGCAGTGCTCGTAAGTGAAATGAGGTGCCCATGGTTTGTCTTGATCCCTGACCGGGATGCCAAAGTATGCTTTGTAGACTTTGCACATCATAGCAGATGCTTTTCACAGAGTACTTTTATTGTTATGTCTTGATGACTTGGCCACAGATGTAGCAAAATGCATCTGCTGAACACAGCAGCGTCTTGATGGCACCTTAAATAAATGTAGCTCTGTATCCACTTTCCACCTACTCAGATGGAACATAAGCTGAAATGGCTGTTATAATGCACCTGTATTTACACTGCTACATATAATACTGGACAGTCCAAGACAGTTCTAGAAAGTTCAAAAGATTCTTAAAAGTTCCAGACAGTTTAATAAACATCTCAAAAAATCTTACAGTTCCAAAAAGTCTACCCGAAAATGTTCTGGAAAATAGAGAATTTTTCAAAACATCTTTGTCCTGACCACACAAGCCAAGATTATGAGGACCAGCAAGCATTTTCTGTACATTTTAAGTCAAAGGAATTAAGAAAGCACACCTGGGAACATTAAGAAAATAAATCATTGTAATGTAGTGCTATTTAAATTGAGCAAAACTAATAATTTACAATTCTTGACTAGACTGATGTGCTGTACTGATGGAGTTTGTCTTATTCTAGGGCACAACATAAGAAGGATAACAGGTCCAGAGTGAATGAAGGAGGAAGGACACAGACAGTAAGGTTACAGGTCTTTTGAAAATCTTACAGTACATTAAATTTACATTATATTTAGAACAGTGGCATGACTAAACCTTCTGTCAAAAATGCATATTAAGCAATAAGGAAGGATCTCTCTTCTTGCACTCCTCCTTGCTCATTAGCGGCTCAACACAGTATCACAACATTTCACACACACAGAGACAACAACGCCCTTGTTAGTCTGATGACAGTGTTAATGGTGAATTTATTTTGTTTCATTGCATTATTTAAAAATACCTGATTTGACTAAGGGGCAGAGTGGCCACTACGGGGCGGCAGAAAGAGGTTATCTGTGTTGCTGCTCTAATGTTAGCTAAGTTATTAAGTGATCAAAGAAATTGCATATAGGTGCACAAATATGTAAATAGAAGAAGATAAGGAGCCCCATTAAGACAGGAGCCCCCTCAGAGGTCCCAGTGTGATCGCCCCAACTGCACAGCCAGTAGTTTCCACTGATTTACATTATAATATGAATACATTACTAATACCCTTCTGATTTTGAATTAGAAGCAGGAAGGACCTGAGGCAATTATGAACGTGACAGAGGAATACCAAAGAGGTGTCAGCTATGGCCCCCTCAACATCACCTCAGAAAACACCACATTCACCAAAGGATTCCAGTTCCCCATCTCTGATACCTTGGACAAGGCCATCAATGGCATCACCATCATCATCCTGTTCATCACTATGATCTCCCTTGGCTGTACAATGGAGATGGCTAAAATCAAATCTCACATCCTTCAGCCAAAAGGTGTGGTGATAGCGCTGGTGGCTCAGTTCGGCATCATGCCTTTCACTGCCTTCTGCCTGGCCAAGATCTTTCAGCTGGGGCCCATCGAGGCGGTCACTGTGTTGATCTGTGGGTGCTGTCCTGGTGGGAACCTCTCTAATATTTTTGCCTTGGCTCTCCAAGGGGACATGAACCTAAGGTAATCTAAACAGACCTACTTCAGTGGTTCATATTTATGAAAAACTTTACAGAAGGTCTTCATTGTAGATTGAGTCACACCTACACATTATCATGCTATCACTTTCATCAAATTTGCATGCGGCATTCTAATGAGTTGGTGGTTATACATTTTGAAGATCTCTCTCTTAGAGAAGAAGTTCCTAATGGCTGTTTGAATGGTGGCACAACAGTTTTTATTCAGTCTCAATGTCCATCATGTTTTTCCAGGTTTTCCCTATAATAGTTCATTTTGGCCAGGTGGAGACGTTTGGTACTCTAGCTAGCACAATTATGCATGGGGAAGATGGCACTGCAACTGTTACAGTGAACTGAGAAAGTGCTCATAGCAGTAACACATTAAAACGGCTCACAGTGATGATATTTTAGAGCGTCCATGTTAACAATATCAGTGTTGAATATCACTGTATATCAACACGTGTCAAACCTACACTCTTTGGCCAATTTATCAGAAACACCTCACAGTCCGGTGCAGTTTGTAGATTTACAGTTACTGATTTACTGCAGTCCTACAATCACTTCATAGTCTCTCAACCCCCTCTACACTGTCCATCAACAAAAAGGGACCACAGTACCACTACTGACCAGATTATGATCAAAAATGATGACACATTTTATACCCTATGTGTAATTTTTGTCCAGTATGTGAATCTTTAAAGTGTAAGTTTCATGTGTTATTTTCACTAAGACTGGGGTGTTTTTCACATACGACTGATAGAATAACCAATAAGAGTAAGTGCATACAGCTCTGCAAGTATCAGCCCCCCACCTCACCCTCACCCATTTTTGCTAATTTGTCACATTTAGATTAATTTTACAAGTCCAATTAATTTTAATTACTTAAAATGCAGCTTTAAAGAATAATTCCATGTATTGTAATAATTTATTGTATTATTAACACCCATATCTGCTATATAGAATGTCATGTCCCCTGCATCACTGGTTGTGACACTACTGGCAGTAACTTGTAATGAGTCTTTTACATCTCTGTGAAGGAATGTTGACCCACTCTTCTTTGCAGAATTGGTTTAAACTGCCTACACTGGAGGGTTTATCCAGCATGAGCTTTCAGTTTAAGGTCTTGCCACATCATCTCAGTGGGATGAAAGTCAGGACTTTGACTCGGCCACTCCAGAGCCTTAAGTTTGTTTCTCTAGAGCCATTCAGAGGACGGCTTTTAGTGCTTCAGATCAGTGTCCTGCTGCATAACCCAAATGTGCAGGAGCTTTAGGTCATAAACTGCCAGGGGCGGACATTCTCCTTCATGATTTCCTGATAAAATAGAATAGAATATAACATATTTGCAACCAATGTTGAAAAAATTGCTGCCCTCTAAAGGAAGTGTCAGATTACAATGATACTGGGAAGGAAGATAGTTTACCAGGAACAATAAATGATGATACATTTAGACTGCAGTATTTTTGAGGTACACATACAAAAGTAATGTCTCTCAGTATGGTATTGGCCTGAAGACGTCTCAGCATGTTGTAGAGGTTTCTAATGGTGTCCGGTGATAATAATCCATCCCACGCATCGTAAATATTCTCACACAGTTCCTGCAGGTTCTGTGGTAGGGGTGGAGGTGGAGTAACACCAGGCCTTCTGGACGTATTGTGTGACAACAAACTGTTTATCTAGGCACTGACCACAGTGACTCCACATGCAGGGCATCACTGCTCACAGAATGTCTGCAGTCCTGGCTGTTGGGTCACTCTGTGCATGTCAGACAATTCACCAGTCCTTTTCCTTCTTGCTTCATGTTGCTGGTGCATGCCTTCTTCTATCCACTGCAGCCAACAGGCTGCTATAGTAATATTCGTATGACCGTTATGAATCACGATATGTTGATAAGACCATCTCACTTCTCTGAGCCCTACGATGTGATGCCTCTCAAACTCTTCCAACTGCTCAAAATGCTTTTGAACTCTTCTCTGAGGCAAACTTCACTTGCAGAGGATGCTACCAACACAACAGCACGAGTCAGAATGGACAGCACCCCCAAGAGGATGACCTTATATAGTCAATCAGATGCTGTGATAGGGCCTGTCTTTGATTATGTCACATGCAAATTCACGTTTCATGACCTAACCTAATTTTCATTTCTGTCGGATGACTTCTACTGGCAGTTTTTTTTTCGATGGCGAGTGTATATGAAATAGAAATTCACAGTAGTGTGCAGTGTGGGGGTGGACTGTGTAAAAGTGCAACAGTGAATGTGTAACATGAAGCTGTGCAGTAGAGCAGGAGATATTTGATAAGTATCTGTGGTATCTAAGGTCCTGTGTATGATGTGTGCGTGTGTGAAGTCGTCCTAGTGGCCTTGATTCGAATATTAAATGGCCTGCGAGAAAAGCTTCTCCTTATCCTCTCTGTGTTTGCCTTCAGGGAGAGAGAGCACTTCCCTGACTTTTAGCAAAGTGAAGAGTCTATTGTGTGACTGTTGTTTTTATGGTGGAATGCAGTGTTAGCTTTACACCAGATGCATGGGACTCATGTCTTCTACAACATTCCACCTGTGACTCATCTCTCTACAGAGTATTTCAAAAGTCTTGGGAGTCATCTAGATGGTTTTTGGGAAAAGAGAATTGAGCCTTTGTGTTCTTTTTGGTCAGCAGTGGTTTGCGCCTTGCAACCCTCCAGGGACGGCATATTTGCCCACTGAATTTCTTTTTGTGGAATCAGGTACACTGACCCTAACCGAGGTCAGTGAGGGCTGCAGTTTGAAAGATGTTTGTCTGGGCTGTTATTGTAACCTCCAGGAGGAAATGTTGATATGCTATATATCGTGGTGATATTTAAGTATTCCAGTCACTCATGACTTATCGTTCACCTTTGTTCCAAGTTTTCTCCATTTGTGGATAATGGCTAACTGCAGTTCACTAAAGTCTCAGAGCCTTGGCAAGGGCTTTGTAACCCTTTCCAGATGGTAGATTTCAATGGCCTTGTTTCACATCTGTATTTGATTGTCTTTAGAATGTGGCATCATGTGCTGGTGTTTCAGACCTTCTAACAAACTTCACATTGCCAGGCAAGTTCTCTTGAGTGATGCTTTAAGTCAACAGTAATGGCATTAACCATGTCTGGGTTTGGCTAGTGACATTGACCTCAACAGTCAGTAGAACATGGTTAACTGGTTGGGTTAGTGCCTAAGGGGCCAATTGCTTTTTCACATAGGGTCTGGTAGGGTTGAGAAGCGTTTTCCCTTTAATAAATGAAGTCATTATCTTTTTTATGACACAGCATATACTGTACCATTGTGACCATACACTTTATTAGGTACACTTTGCTAGTGCTAGGTCGGACCCTCTTTTGCCTTCAGAACTGCCTTAATTCTTAGTGGCATACGTTCAGCAAGGTGTTGGAAACATTCGTCAAGACTTTGACATGATAACATCATGCAGTTGCTGAAGGTTTGTCAGTTGCACCTCCATGATGTATATTTCCTGTTCTACCACATCCCAAATGTGCTGTGTTTGATTAAGATTTGGTAATTGTGGAGGCCAGTTGAGTACAGTGAACAACCAGTTTGAGATGATGTTAGCTTTGTGACATAACACTTTATCCTGCTGGAAGTAACTTTTAGAAGATGCGGTACACTGGGGTCAAAAGGAATCAAAAGGAAGACAGGGTGCAGTAAAATACCTCAGTTGCCTGTTCTCAACCCCACACTGCTGCTGTAGCCCATCTGCTTCTGTGTTTTAACATTTTGTGCATTCGGACATGCTCTTCGGCAGACCTTGGTTGTAATAATGATTGTGCAAAAGTCAAAAATGGCAAAATGGATCATTCTACCAAACTGGTTCAAGGTCAGACTTGAAAAGACATTTTGGACTTTTGGAATTTTATAAAAATAAATGATCGAACATTCCATTTTGATCGGAAACATTCCCATTTTTACCAAATGTTCAGTACCAAAAGTAATGGAAACCACTATTGACTAACATACAGTTGTAAACACATAAAATGAAATTTTTCATTCAGACTTTGTGACACATTTGGTATTTCAAAATAGGATCTCTTAATGTTTGATCTTCAGACATTGTGGCAAAAATGACGAATGCACTGACGAATGCAGTAATGCGGTCTCATTTTCTGCTCCAAAAGGCAAGGGTGTGGCTAAAATAACACTTCGCCTACAGTCTAAAACTCTTTCTGTTTCAGTGACATGAAGCCATGGATCTTAGTTTTTGTTTTGTTTTGTTTAAACATTGAACTCACACTAAATAAAAAAAATTGCAATTTAATTTTAAAGGATTTTTTTCCCGGCTTATTACTCTCTATGGATTGGGTTAAATAGATCACATTATAATGTCTGTAAATATCTGAGATCTGGATACTCCATTGCGGGTTCATCTACTTCAGTTCAATGGTCCAGGTATATGTATGTATGAAATATTCTATAATTAATATATTCTAATGACTGGATCTCTGTTGTAAGGTTCCTACCACTGATATATTTTAAAATCATGGTTTATTAGGTTATTATTAGTTGAACTGCAAAGATTAATATACTGTAAAGTGAATCCAAACCTCTCTCTGTTCCACAGTATTGTGATGACCACATGCTCCACAGTCATGGCACTGGGAGCGATGCCCCTTCTCCTATATCTGTACTGCAAAGGGTTCTCTGGTCTGGAGAATGCTGTTCCCTATGCTGGTATCATCATCTCCCTCGTCATGACCTTGGTGCCTTGTGCCATTGGTGTCGCCATCAACCACTGGGCTGCACGATACTCTAAAACTATAGTTAAGGTACATATCTGAGTGGTAAAGTATCAGTTCCCTAGATGCAGATTAAAGCCTAGATCTTCACTAAGCTACACAGTAGATATGTTACTGGATGTATTAATTATAAGCAGTAACATTGACTGAGATTCCTATTTAAAGTGAAATTAAACCAATTATTTTAATATTTCTTTACAGTTCAGTTACTGAGATTGGTGGTTTGACGCTAACTGTATTGTAGAAATATGTACCAGCTCTGATAGGTTTAACAGTGAGGTCATAGGAACAAGGGGTCTTGATGTCTACAACTCAATAGCCATTTTATATTTGGTTTTTATCTGTAATAATGTTATTTATGGTAAAAAAATTATTAGATTATAGATATATAATTATTATTATTATAGACTTACCTGTCAGTACACACCATGAACACATGTTAGGGCAATACCATATCTTAAAATGATCATAAAACAGGGTCTTAGGCATCATGTCATCTAATAGCTTTCTGTGAGGGAGCTTCAGACGTCTGGTTCCTATCATCACCACTGTGAACAGCTCTGAGCAAGTTTCTCCAGAATGAAGCATCACACATCAAACCACTCTGAATGAAATACATCTTAACCATTTAATCACTGTTGCTGACCATAACTAAACAAGTATCTCTGAGATGGTAACTTCACAGGTGATGGGAGGACAAAATGAGGGACACATGACATCCATGTCTTTTTCAGGTTGGTCTCAGCATCTTACTAATAGCCTCTGTGGCTATCGGTGTAATGTCCGGCATCGCTATAGGTGGAACAGTGTGGGTATTGCTCTCTCCACGACTCATGACAGTGGCCTCTCTCATGCCTTTCATAGGCTACCTTCTTGGGTACATCATGTCTACTCTTCTCAAACAGAATGGCCGGTGAGTACTGAGCATGTCTTTCTTTAGGAAATATGAAAATGTGTGTTTTTAATAACAGACTTGGTTCACTAAGTAAAAGAACACATTCACGTTGTTTTCCTGTCAAAAGTTTTGAGCAACACATTAATTCCTTTGCTTTTGTGAAGTAAAGCACTTAGAATTATATCAACACAGTTTCAATACATATGGTCCACTCTCCACCACATACAGTCCAGTCCTGTACATGCAGTACAGTTAGAAACTGGCCAGCAAAAACAGTCAGCTTTGAATTTCTGTGATGTCACATCCAATTAATCTACATATATTCGCCTATTCAGCCTACAGCATTTCTTCTCTGCCCATTCACACTCAAGTTTGTCTCACACTCAAGAGTCCTTTTCAAATAAGGTACAACACAGAGCAGTCAATCAGAAGAGAGCTCATTTACATACAGTATATCAGTCCAAAAAAACATAAAGAAAAACATAAAGAGAAAATTAATTATAGACATGTTAGTGCATAATACCTCACAAATGTTGGGTAAAGGTGGGTAAAGTGGCCTAATCAATACTCAAGTAAAAGTACTGAGACTTGGGTTAAATACTGACACAAGTGAAATAAACTTCACATAAAGTAAAAAGTATCAGGTCAAAAACTACTACGGAACGAACAGGGCTGCAGTGAATCTTTTTCACAAATTCAGCGCCTATCAGCACAGGAACTGAAGCTTGTAAGGCTCAGCTGTTCTATTTTTCTTATTATATGGGCTAAAATAAGATGCTAAAGCTCCAAAGTCAGAATTGTGACCTATCCCAACACAGTACAGACACTGTCACCAACAAAACAGAATGAAATGAAAAATGAAGCAGTAACTACATATAAATGACTGAAATAAAAAAAAGGATATATATATTTAAACTTTCTAATACATTATTAATAAGTAGAAGTACAAAACTCAGCAGAGCACATATCCTCAGTATTTTGTACTTGAGTAAATGGAACTACCTACTACTCAATAAGTTGTGTTATGTAGCTGTCACCAATCATGAGCATTTCACCTCCAGCTTCCATAAACAAGCCATGCTAAATGCTACATCAACTGTGGATGACCAGTTTGATTATGACTATGAAAGAAGGCTGAACAATTCGAGTTCCACTGTCACTCTCCAGGTGCAAGAGGACCATTGCTGTGGAGACCGGCTGTCAAAACATCCAGCTGTGCTCCACCATTCTGAAAGTGGCATTCCCTCCAGAGGTCATTGGACCGCTGTTCCTCTTCCCGCTAATTTACATCGTGTTCCAGGGTGGTGAGGCTCTGCTCTTCATCATCCTCTTCAGATGGTACCAAAGGTGTAAACCTGCCACAGATGGTAAGTTATGCTGCAGAGTCTGTTCAGGGGTACTGCTTCTGTAGTGTAGAGTGTAGAACATGACTCTAATGTGTTAGTTCTTGAGTTTCAAATTATTACCATGACCCTGAGAAGCTGTAAATGGACTGTAGATGATTCTAAGCTGACAGAGAAAGCACTGAGAATTAAGCTGAATTATTATCCAGAATATGTCATACCTTAACAGATCACATCTTAAGACAGATACATACACAGATTATATTATTTTATAATATTTATCATTCAGTAAGTTCATGTTCATGTAATATTGAATAACACATTTAAAATACACTGCCTGTTGAAAGATTTGTAGACGTCTGCTACTCTGTTTCTTCTCAAGGCATTAAAGTGGATAAAACCTAATAAAGCATACAGTATCAAAACAGGCGTGGACTTGCCTAGCTAACTTCGATCAAAACTGGTAGCCTTTCTAGCAAATAACTAGTGGAATACACATACATACACATTTATATAGAGTTATGGCAGTTATTACTAGCTTATGTAGGTGACATGTAGCCATAAAAACTGTACCCTGCAGGGAAGTGCTAGCAGGAAACACAAATACAACCATCAAAAAGAGAAGAGCTGGAGAACTGTGGGGCAGTAATAGTTCAAAGGGCTTATGAATTGTATCTTATTTCAAGCATCCTATTGTATTGACAATGTTTGTTTTTCTATAAAGAATTTACAAGCTGTGTGGAATTTAACCTGTATTGTATATAAACAGTTGAGTCACATTATTATGACCGAGTTAATATCCAGTGTGTGTGGTGCGGACAGGAACTACACAGGCCGGGAGTGACTCAGTAAGGCCCTGGTAGGTTGTCACAGGTATCATGGTAGCCATGCTGACTGCAGGGGATCCCACAGCTGCTAGAGGGTGTGTGAGGGAGGATCCATAGAGCAAACACGATGATTAAGGCGGTCCTTTGTCTTGTTGCATCATCTTCCTGGAAGATCCCATCCTCCCCAGGAAAGACCATCAGCATGTATGGGTGTACATGATCTGCAAGGATGAATTCATTCCCCAATCAGTTTAGACTGCCTTCCACATGGATGAGGGAGTCCAGAGAGTGCCACGAAAACATGACTTCCTTCATGAGCTACATGCTGCCGCCATTGAAAATAGAAAATGTTCATAATAATGTGACGCGACTGTGTAAAATAACATACTTAAAGTGATAAATGGTTCCAAACTTTGGAATGTTCGTGCATGTCCATGATTTAGAATGAAGCCAAATCTCAGTAAGCTAGCTGTTGAAATCATTCAGATTAACACGGTGTGCTGGTGATGTGTTTTCTTTGGCATTTCTGACAGAGAAAACCGTGTATGTGGCAGTCGAGAAACCAGAAGAGGCCAAACTTCCTTAACCCTTGAGTCTTCATCTCAACAGTCCACTGAACTTGAAGGAGTTAAAGACCAAAAATTTGAAAACTAAGCAATAAGACCTCACAGCAGGCAGAGGATGTGAGACAACTGCCCCGCACAGTGGTCTGAGGATCTTGACTGACATCCCGACTGATGCAATGTCTGATTTGAATAAAACTTTTGGGGGAGTTTTGGAGCTTTCCCCTTTAGCCGTTACAAAAATGGTGGAATATTCCTGGGATCCTCAAATGTAATATTCTAGGAAACAGACTGTCCAAACTTCTTGCCTTGGGTCGCCAAAGTGCATTGCTCATAAAGAGCGGAGGACAAATGATAATTATGGATTCTTTTTAACGTCACACTGTAATTTTATATAAAAATACTTAAATACAGTTTTTAAAAGGAAGCTAAGATGCTGATTGTTTTATATGTTATATGTGCTGGTGAGGGGTAAGTTTAGGGAAACATTCTGGCAGGCCAAATCATGTCCTGGCCTATGAGGTGCTTTGGGTTCTTTTTTCCCCCCTTTCTTAAAATCCTGGAACTAAAAATACTAAAACTGAATTCTGCTTGCAATCTATTAGACTGTAGTTTTGTTAAATTCTTGTATAATGTGTCTGTAATGTGATAAAGTGTCAGGACTGATTAGTGTCACTGAAAGAACAATGCAAAATCCATTTGTATATTTGCACAATTAAAACAATATTTAATCAGAAATCATCACAAGTTATTTACAATGCAGAGATAAATTAAACTTTTGTACAAACATGAAACACTACTCCTCGCAAGTCACTTCATTCTGTTCCAAAATGAAAACAGATGTCATACAGTACAGGACGTCACTTTTTGGTATTAAATAAATCCATTTACATTAAGTCATGAGTTTGCTCCTGCAAAAAGAATATCTTCTTCAATGAAGCAAGGAAACATTACCACTTACTCCTTTCTGCACAAATACAGTTGTATGCAAATGTTTGGGCACCCCTGGCCAAATTACATATTCAGAAACTTTCTGAAATGAAAAGAAGTTAAAACACTACATGTGAAGCAAACTCGTTAATATTATTCTGTAAAATAAAGCTAACTGATACCTAGAGAGCCTTCAGGAAACCTCACAAAAGGTCACCATCTGATATAGACATTTCAGAAACACAAGCTGTGGAACAGGGAAATAAAAAGTGAAGACTTTGGCCACAATCACTGAGTATGTTTGGAGAAAAAATAAAAAGCATTTGATGCCAAGACCACCTCGCCAACTGTTCAAGACCGGGTTTGTTTGTCAGCCAGCAGCAGAGGAAATACTGCATGAGTTGATGGAAGAATGGCTTCCACTTAATGTGACACAGACAGTCACAAAACTGAAAAGACTGAAAACTGAGACTGAAAATAGGCTAGTTTAACAGGAGGATAATCCAAAAAATTTAGGGCAGTGAACGGGCAAGACCTGCCGATATGATACATAATGAAATTGATGTATATTGCAATACTGTAAGCAAGGCGATATACTGGGATGTTTTAAATGTAATTGTAGGAGAACTGTCATAGAACAACAACACAGCACCATATGCACAGGTTCGCTAATGATAACGTTAGCAGTGCGCGGTCACACTTCCTTTACAATTACTGTCATTTCTTTTTCTGTATTTTATAAACATAAAGTAGCCGTGCATCAAGTAGCCGGTTTTAAGATTTTGCGGCAGAGGCTGTGTGTACTCCTTTCCACTTCTAAAGTCAGCTACATATGCAATTTTGCCAGGAGTGCTAAAACATTTGCATGCAATTTTACAATATACCTTTACAATGCTAATCAATAGCACTTCAATATACAAAGCTCATTTTTTCCTATTCACTAAATAAAATTCTCAAATGCACAGTAAAATGCAAAGATAGCATATGGGGGGAAAAAAAACAAAAAAACAAAACACATAGCCTGCCGTATCGTCAAAACAAGCACACACGCCCGAGCTGTAAGATACAGAGAAAAGTTAACATTTGTTTAGGGTTCCGCTAATCTTTATGCAAATGCAACCTAACTGCATATACAGCTAGTTTATAGATCACTGCCACACAAACACCACTGTGCCATTCAGTGTTCAGCCTCGTAATAATCCCACACAGAACCTTTTAAAAAGTATTATCAGTGACAAATGACATGCGTTATTACTTAACCAAGAGAAGACTTTTATAACTACATGCTAAATTGTCACGCATGTCCAGTAGCCAATTAGTAGTCCAATAGCATATAAGAGATTTACTCTTAACTAACACCAATGTAAAGTAAAACCATGGGGGAAACAGTGCCGGTAGAAATAGCCCTTTTTACGGTGTGGCAGGAGACACACCATAAAGATTTTGCCACTAAATAGCTCAGAGTGAGAGGACACATTCAGTCAAGTCTTTAAAAAAAAGAAAAAAGAAAGAAAAATAAAAGACGCTCTCAGTGCTAGCGAGTGCCCATGCATCATTCACAATGTGGAGTGGAAGGGCTGGTCGAAGCCAAAAAATGTGTCCACTTTGAGTCCAATTCAAAGTCATTTCAACACAATATTGTCCTTCATTTGAAAAACGAGTTTTAAAAAAAGAATTAAGATCCTTTTCACGCATGCACTTAGCCAAACTGTAATAACCAGGGAGGACCTAAATATGACCCAAATGCAGGAAAGTAGAAATTTACCTGCCCAACATCTAGTACAATTACACCAAAAATTCCAGGAGGGCTGATGCATTACTTCACATACCTCTTATAGGTCTTGATTACAGCTAGTAAAGCTGGATCACAATGATTTTGTTTTACAAAATTGAGTTTCAAGGTTGTGCAAGGAAAAGCAGCATCAGAGTATAATTTGTACATGTGATTCTAGTAGCATACAGCTTGAGGGATATGGGAAAAATCTGCCCCTTGAGTACACATGGCTGCTATGGCACAAAAGCAACATAGCATGACCAGCAAAGTGGAGAATTTTTGTGAGGCTTTTGTTTTTAGATAAAGAAACGTTTTGACTCTAGCTGCTTTTTATGTTTTTAAATTTTACATGTTTTACATGTACACTGTTCAAATACAACACAATATACTGAAGTGTGTGTTGAAAGGATGCCGATACCAGATTCTCAGTACTTGCATGTGCAGGTGTAGGTAAACGTGAATGTCACTGTAAGGCCAAAGCTTTGGAATTCTTGATTTCCAAATGTCTGGAATTTGAGAAGCCACTCTTTTTTGGGATCGACTCTGAGTCCTATCTACTTTCATGTGCACATACACTGTGGTGGTGGTGGTGATGGCAGTGGGGGGATAGTACATGTACATAATTTCTCGCAAATGTGATAATTGTGGCCTTCTTTACAGAACAGCTGAAACACCAGATAACAAGGTGAGATCGAAATAATATTTAAATGCCACGTAAAGGAATTTCATCAACCTTTCACTCTTTGTACAGTGATGTGTCTCTCTGCTACGTGTCCAACTCTGTAGACCTGAAGGATGCAGAGCAATCGTCTGAAATGGTGCAGGATGCAGAGCATGTATGATGTATGTATGTAAAGAGCTGGGAGTTCTTGACAGGACAGTATTGGTGGCATCTGTTAGGCATAGAGTCTGTCTAGTTCATTATCACCTGAGATGGGCTGGGCTGTGGTAGAGGTGCAGCACAAAAGGGGATCACAGCAGTCAGGCTTGCAGGGTCGCAGCCTTTGTGGACCCAGCATTCAGGCTGTGTGGCAACCTAAGGGAGTCCAGGATCTCTCAGGATTCCTTTAAAAGGGGAATGTCTGTGGGGAATGCAGGGGAGAGATAGGAAATATCAGCTATTTGTCTTGACAACCACAGAATTTTAGTTCATTTTAGTACAAAAAATAACATGTAGAAAAGCATGCCTACCATCAGCCAGGTCCTGCTCTGGACTGTGTAGAGACATCATACTGTTATGTTGACTGCTATCAGGGTTCTGGTATTGTAACGCTGAAGATGCTGCAGTAGCCCCCTGTGCAGCGTCCAAAGACCAGGAAGAGGAGGAGGTGGAAGAGGAAAGTGGCCGATGCACCACTGCAATCTCGGAGTGCTGAGATTGCGTAGTTGAGGCCTGGGCTGACGGTTGTTCCAAAGGCTCTAGCTGTGTGTGTGGGTGAGCCCTGGGCACGACCAGACCTCCAGCTCCTGACACAGCCTCTTCGTAGGACGGCAGCGTCACCTGCACACCCTCCACCATGATTGTTACAGGTTGCCCAAGGCCTCCCTGCTCACGGCTACAGAAGGGAAGAGAGAGACCATCAGTATTTGAAGATGAAACATAATGAAGAAACGGATCAATGGAGATTTGACTAAATGAAAGTTTATCTACGTAGTGCATTGAAAATCTAATCTATATTTGTTGGGGGGGGGGGGGGGGCTTAATAGGGGCCAAAAGAACAATATAAACATAAATAAATCATAAGAAAAAACAACAAAGCTGGGTGAGCAGGGGTCTACGCAGGCATGTATCTCCCACAGACAACAGGTAAACAGAGCAACAAAAAAGTAAAGACACCAGCAAAAACGAGAAATCAGATGCAACATCAACTACAGGAATTAAAATACTTATTTAAATTTTACTTTAATATTCAGACCGTCCTCACAACACATGCTGCTTATTCGCCAAGATGTGTCTATATGACTCCAACCAAAATGCAATCAAAAAATATCCTTACAAAGAAAAATTTTCTAAATATACACACCACAATAATACTGCGGGGGTCAAGTAATGGCCATTAAAAAAGCATTTCGGAGAATTGTTTTTTCCCCCTCAAATCTCTCTACCACCACCAAGGGAGGACACTGTTACTAAACGCTTGTTTAGTAGTGTTGTGCAAAATCAAGTGCATTTTAAAAAAATAAATAAATAAAAAAATAAAAAAACACACACATAAACTGGTTTAAAGAATTTGAATTCCTACTGCTATGACCTGCATACTACGGTCTGGCCTGTTAGGCTGACAGAGAAAAACTTGATGGCTCACCGTCCTTGATGAAAAGACTTTAGTTTGGGCTGCACAAATAAGACAAACAGGACCACCAGCAGAAGGACCAGTACCACAGAGATAGCAGTGGAGACCACAATAGACAGCGTGCTCATCCCCGACACAGGAGCTGGATTCTTATCTATTCGGGAGAGATTTTGAAGAGTTACCAAACGTGACACAGATGTTCCTCCAAGTGAGAGTTTCTTGGCAGTGTTTAGGTGCTCAGGGGTGAAACTCACCCCCACTAAATCGTAACCGTTCACTCCATATCATATCTAGTAATTATAAATATCAGCCACTTTCTGTAATGAGCTTAAGCCTAATAATTTCAGCATAAATACTAAAGAATGTAAGAGCAACATCTTATATGCATAACTACACGTTAGACTAAGATTTAATATAAAAAAGACTCCAAAAGATACTGAATGGGTATGGAGGGAAGGGTCAGTGGGATTATTTAACGTTAACTAAGTAGGTATGCTTAGAAAGGCACACTATTAAACAAAGAGTTTTACTTACCCTGGCTGAGAAAGCAGCTGATCTGTACAGGGTTGTCCCACTCGCCATTCTGGCAGGTGAGGTATTTGTAGTCACCCTTCAGTGTGTATCCCTCATTACAATAATACTCAACCACTATTCCATGAGTCAGGTTTTGACACGGTGATGGGTGGCAGGAATAGCCTCCGTTCGCTGGCAGAAACGGAGGGCCACACACTGAAACACAAACAGAAAGTGGATGGATTAAATGATGGTGCTTTGTACTCCACTTCTTTGTCTTTTACATGTTTTAAGCACATTCAGAATTAATGTGAGTGAATGAAACATTTCCAGATTATACAAGATTATCCAGATTACTATTTTGCTTTACAGGGCCCTGATGTACCTTTCCACTATGAAAAAAAGAAAGTCTGACCCAAGACTACAACTTCATCTCAGCATACAGCTATCATAAAACAAAGCCTCAGGCATCAGATAACATGTTCATAGCCATTTCAGGTTAATGATTTTCTGTGTGGGAGCTTTTAGGGACATTCAAATCTTCAACTGTCAGTTGTCGTTGTTTTTTTAACCAGCGCTTCTGTAGATAGTTGTGACTACAACAAAGCATTTCACTAAAAAATCACTTTGAGTGACTTTGTTTGCATCTCATTCATTTAAGCCCAGATTTTGAAATAATGTCAGAACGCCCTTGTGTGATGTTTCTGCCACAGCGCTTATGCCTAACTAGGAACTCACAGTTATTGTGTAGACAGCGTGGTGGGCCCGAAGACCAAAGACCCTTTTGGGTGCACATGACTATGCTGGGACCATCCACAGTGTAACCTGAATCACAGCCATACTGCAGCACAGTGCCCACAGGGAAGGAGCCTCTGTTGGTCTCGGTCACATTCACTCGTCCATGCTGGATGGAGAACGGCCTCGTACAACCTGATAAAAACAAGTAAATATGGGAAAAACAAAACAGGAACATTTACTTTTAGCTAGAACCATTCTCTCGTGAATGAATCATTTAAAAACAGCACAGAGGAAATCAAGCTCAGGTAAGGTTAGACAGCACAGGAGATACGCTGATACTCAATTGCTGAACTAATGACTTAAAATAAAACTGGTAGCTGAATTTACAGTTCATCAGCTTGAAATGTTCATTAAAGGTGCTTGAGATACAAAAAAAAAAGCTGAATTCAAAATTGCTATTTTGCCTGAGCAAAAAATCTTCTGCTTAATTAGCATGTTATTAACATGCTTCTTAATTAATCTGCAATTTGTTGCACAGATCATAAACATACTACAATAAAACACAATAAATGTTGTTCTGTAAGAAAGTACACAGACCCACTTCCATCACTGCACAGTCACATCGCCAGCAGCATTTAACAGAGCAACTGCAAGATGCCAACAAAACACTCTCGGAGCAACCAGCTGAAACCAGCTTTATATCTTATTCATCTCCTACATGATGTTTGGTTTCAGGAAAACATACTTGTTTAAGTGCACTTCTTAGCAGCTGATAAATGGAGCAAAATGGCTACCTATTACAGAAGAGGAATACTATACAGGGTGTCAGCCATGCAGCCGTAGTGTTAAAATTCCCAAAAGTAAATCCTCCTGTCTTTTCATGATTGATCCCCAGTGAGTCTACTAAAGAACTAACAAGCATACATACTCCTTTCAATCACAGTAATAGAATACCAAACCCCCAGCTTAAAAGTGATTCCAGCTCTTTTACTGACCTTGAGTGGGTGTACAGCTGGCCTGCATGGAGCCATCCCACTCGCCATTCGTGCAGGTGAGGTATTTATAACCTTTCAGAGTGTAGCCCTCATCACAGACATACTCGATCGTGGTGCCCTGAGAAAGATGGTGGCATGGGGATGGGTGGCAGACGTATCTGCCATTCTCTGGACTCAGAGGTGCAACACAGTCTGGGTTGAGACAAAAGTTTGAGATCACATGACCATGACATGCTTACTTCACCACCAAGTTAAAATATTTAAGTATACTAATTAGTTAGTCAAAATATTTCTGCTGAAGTCTTTTCCTCATGATGTTTCACTGAGCTGCAGTACTTTTAGCATCCTAACCAGCCATATTACTCAAGAATCCAGTGAGTGTCAACTTTGCGATTGTATGTGGTGTGATCATGCTACCAGATATACTGACTGAACACACAAAACAGAGCTGTGTGTTAAACTGTCTTCATGGCTTACAGAGCTCATCTTTCTGAGAACAAAAGGTGGTCACATCCAAAATATGACAACAAACATGTCGTAAAGTACTAATGACCAACCTGGGACATTTCTGCAATTTGTTTTCTCTTTGCCCTAGCTACAGTGAAGCCAAAACATATCAGCTTCATTGTCTTAAAATAGAATAGACAAAACAGACACTGCATTTCTGGAATATAACCTCACGTTGTCATTTACTCCCAGCGGGCAGAACTGTGACATTAAAAACAAACAAAAACATAAAAGATGATTTAGAAACCATAGAAACCAAGTGGAAAAGACCTGTGTCTAGGGATCAGTATATAAATACACACTACCAGGTGAAGTACTTCAATACTGCAATAGAGTACCCAAATTTCCTAAGAACACAGAGTCAACACTTTGAGTCAATTACAATGCCTGATCAAAAATCATCTGCTTAATTAGCATGTTATTAACATGCTTCCCAATTAATCTGCAATTTGTTGCACAGATCATAAACATACTACAATAAAACACAATAAATGTTGTTCTGTAAGAAAGTACACAGACCCACTTCCATCACTGCACAGTCACATCGCCAGCAGCATTTAACAGAGCAACCGCAAGATGCCAGCGAAACACTCTTGGAGCAACCAGCTGAAACCAGCTCTATATCTTATTCATCTCCTACATGATGTTTGGTTTCAGGAAAACATGCTTGTTTAAGTGCACTTCTTAGCAGCTGATGTTTCCCCCAATAAGCTTAAATCTGCTTCACACATTTTATGCTTATTTGGTTAACTGTTGACAAGTTACAACTCACAGTTATGTAGACAGCGTGGTGGGCCTGAAGACCAGAGACCCTCTCGGGTGCAGATGACGATGCTGGGACCATCCAAAGAGTAGTCTGAATCACAGCTGTACTGGAGCACAGTGCCCACAGGGAAGGAGCCTCTGTTGGTCTCTGTCACATTTACGCGGCCATGCTGGATGGAGAATGGCCTCACGCAACCTGGCGAGGAAGAGGTGTCAGAAGTGTTACAGACATTAGCGATGCTATGAAAGAAGGTGTTTGAAGTACTAGCTCTAAGCTGTGGGCAGAGACAGCATGATCATCAACTACAGCCCGTCAAAAAACAAGCCTAAGTGGGTGTGATGTAGGATTATATAACTCTGGTGAATCACCGAATCTGTAGGCTGTTTTACTCTCTGCTCAATACTTCCTACAAGAAAGCGACTTTGGAAACAAAATATGCTATTTGTTATTGAGATTGGTGTATTCTTCAAACCACAATGCATTTTGTTGGGGGGTGAGTCAGTTTAGTTTTAACAAAGTCCATTCAAGACAGAAATTGAGCCCTTAATCTGTCGTAGGTCTTACAGGAAGTTTTATAAAAAGCAAACATGCCATTTTAAACGTGTAAACCTCTGATAAGATCCCAAATGCCTTGCTCAGACTGCCAGCCCATATCGAAAACATATTCAAGTCATTTTCCCCCATTGTCTGGACAGCAAAAAACAACAGCAGAGTTTAAAATGCGATTCCAATCGGAATGTTACAAGAGGACCTAGATGCTCTGGCTGCTTAAATTTCAAAGTGTCTTCTGCATAACTCACAATGCGTCAACCAAACCATGTCAAATCCAGAATGATGGAATTGATGGGATTTGCTACTAATGCCTATATCGTTACCACAGCAAAACGAGTAGATGCTGATGTCTAAACAACCGAATCCGATCTGATCACTTGCAAAAAACCAGGCGTCTCACAATAGCGGATTCAGGAAAAAACTAATTCAATTTCCCTGCAGTCTGAGCATAGCAAAAATACTATGAGCACTATAAACAAAAATGTCTCCCCAAAAAATATCAGTAAATGAAAATACTCAACGTGAACATCTGCTACAGTTCATCAATGACCTAAGTTCCTCCTTGAGTCCAACGTCTTTTAAATCATGCCTACAAAAAGATTAACCAAGTTTCATGGAACTTACTTGAAGCCTGTGATGCAGACAGCAAACTCAAGAAGATCAAAAGAGACCAAGACAGGAAAGGAAGCGGTGCTGAGCAG